>CM048749.1:341010398-341610398 GCA_026315105.1 Locusta migratoria
GATGGATTAGGCAAAGGTATACCTTCAACTTCCTCTTGATGAGGACTGCAAATGCCTATCGGTTCTTAACACGCCTTTTGGCCTTTGCCAGTACCACCGGTTACCATTCGGCATAGCCAGTGCACCAGCCATCTTCCATTGTTTCCTGGAGCAACATTTGCGCCCTGTTCTGGGCTGTGTAAATTACCACTATCGCTGAGCGTCTTTGCAACCTGCGGGCCCTTTTTCAAGTCTTATAGTCTGCGGGATTCCGATGCAATCTGAGAAAGTCTTGTTTCTTCCAGCCGTCACTCCCCTATTTTGAATTAGAGATCTCGTCTGCAGGGATTCGCCACTTGCTGGATTACATGGCAGCCTTTACTTGTTTACCACGTCCGCCAAGGATTTGCATTTGTTTTGCCTGCTACAATCGTTTTCTGCCAGATGCAGCTACTGTTGCACAGCCCCTTCACTGCCTGCTCCATAAGGATGTACCCTTTCAGTGGTCAGAACATTACAAACATGCCTTTTTTCAGCTCAAGCAGCTTCTCGTGCCAGTTCCTTCCTTGGCTGCATACACTCAGGGACAGTGCCTGGTCCTCCCTACCGACACGTCCTGATCAGTGGCGGCTGGTGGGCTGTTTATTAGGAGGGGCGGCATGTCTCTTCAATTGTACACGACATTTTGTCCCTTCAGAACATTTCTTGAACATGGAGAATATAGCATTAATTTTATTAGCTAGTTACGTAATTTAACCCTTCATCTAACACGATTTTTTCGTCCTATACCAAAATACGAACAAATTTACACACAAATATGTAGTTTTTAATATTTTCTGCAGGCAATGAAAACCTCTTGACTCTATTTTATTAGATTTCACAAGATATCCAAAACTGTACCTTAAAGTAATGTAAAGTGGTAAGAAGTAAATTCGTTGTGTGTGTCACTATATAAGTGTTCAGAGAACACAAATGCTTCATCAGTGACAAACATAATATGTTACTGAAATTAGAAGACTGTCACCAACAAATGTAGTCACGAGGTTTTCATTGCCTACCATTGGTATGAAATAAAATCAAATTAGCATTCTTACCTTAATTAATATGTTTGTAGACAAAGTCCAGTCTTCTCTCCTTCCCTTCAGCAAAATGGTCAATCACAAGTTCATTAAAATTATGCACATTTAAAAGTGTTTCTTCTATAAAGCACATAGCTAACGCACTAAGTCTCTCTGTTTTCATTGTGTTTCTGGTGAAAGTCCTGATTCTTTCCGCTGTTGTCATTGGTATTGTACAAATGATACGCACGAGTTTCACTGATCCCAGTAGCACAGTTTCTAAATTATTCTCGTATATACAATTGAGAAGTGTTAAAGCTCCGTTTGCTGTTTGGAAATCATTTCTACTGTATATGACTGTCAATTCCTGTCACAGTTCATTTCCTTTTAAGAGAAATATTTTAACTTTGGTCTGAAAATCTAAGCAGCTTATGTTTTGGAAACAAACTGGGTTGCAATAATACAGCTGCTGACAAGTGACTGAAAAATGCAAAATGCTCATCAATGTTAGCCATAACAAGGTCACAAACTTCCTTTGCAACAGTTTTACGACAGTCTAAAAAACAGAATCGCTCTGGGCCAGTGATCTCTTTATTTCCATTCCCAGTTTCCCAATGATGATCGACATCAAGAGAGTTTCTCATCAGTTCTATAGCTGACTTGAAATCTGAGACATTTTTAAGAGCTTTCGCACTATCAACATCTCTACATTGCAGCTGATTAAATAAAATATCGCAGTGTGGCAAGAGCTTATTGAAAAACTCAAGCCAAAAGAGAAACTCTTGGTCGATTATAAGTTTGGCAAGTTCAACTGCTTTCCTAGTTGTTGAATAATCATTGCTGGCATCATCCTCAATTATCCCAAGGCATTCAGCTATTTCTTTCTTGTACTTAAATACGGTGTTTACAATTCGTGCTTTAAAATTCCATCGTGTGTCAGCATTTCTTGGAAGACGTTTCTTCACATTATCCAGTACGGCAGTCCGTTTCAGTGACTTTGAGAAGAAAGTAGAGAATCCCTGTAAATTGCTAAAAAATATTTTCAGTTCTTTGTGCTGTGTTGCACAGCGCTCTACAATGAGACTGAGTTGGTGGGCATAACAGTGTACAAAATTTGCTCCGTCATACACTGCTTTCACTCTTACCTGCACCCCAGTGTGCCTGCCACTCATAACCGAAGCTCCGTCATAACTCTGAGCTATCAATTTTTCTGGAGAGTTGTCAATCTTTAGTTTTTTAAGCTCGTTGAACACTTCAGTACTTATTGCATCAGCTGTGTGATCTTTGGTTGTTAAGAAATTTATTAACCTTTCATATACTTTCCCCTTTAATTCGTATTGAATAATAAATACTAGTTGAGACAAGTTTCATCAACTTCAATAGTGACATAATCTGTTTCTGACATTTCTTTGGAAATTAAATAATGGCACACAGTATATACAGAGTCCAGCAGTTCGTTTTGAATTGTTTTGGAAAGCCCCAAAAAAACACGATTATTGGTTTTTTCAATATGTCCCTTCAACGTGGAATCTAGTTCTGCCATGAGATTGACCAAACCCCGAAAAATACCAGGATTATTTGAAGCATCCGTTTTGTCATGTCCCCTCAGTGCAAGTTCAAATTTCCCACAGAACTTGATACAGTCGATCAACTTGCTAAGGATGTAACGATTCTTATAAACATCTTCATTAAATTTCTTAATCCTCAGTCTACAAGCTGTATCCAGCTGACATCTAATATCGACTTTGCCAAGCATAATGAATTCGATGTTACTATTTATGTGAAGTTCACTTAATTTATGTTTTTTAACTTTATCGGCTAAATGTTTAATGTCTATTACACCATCTGTGGTCCAAGGATGTTCTGCAACAATCATTACCAGACACGTGTAGTAGAAGAAAGCATTTCTTATTTCACATCCACAAAGCCAGTTTGCATGTTTATATAAAGCAGGATTAAATTTCTAGTGAAACTACTTTTGCTTTTGCACGCATTTTGTGTCTGTACAATGTTCAAATCGGGTCTCGGTGATTCTACCCTTTTTAATTCCAACTTTCCTCCAAAAGCCAATTTTTGACTACCAAATGTTAAAATGTAGTTTACGCTATTTGTATTATTCATTCTAAATAGGAAACTAGAAAAACAGTTAGGCAATAACACGCAACTTCACAACAACGACACTAGTATCACAAGTACTGCACCTGTTAAGATACTGCCTGACCGGTGCCGGTGCGCCTTTGTATATTTCGCGCCCTTGGTGCGGACGCCGTACTAAGCGGCCCGGTTCAGCACACTACCCCCACTCACCCCAAGTGCCCGTTGCCAGCCTTTACCACAGAGTCTGTGCCTTTACACAGCGCGGACGGATCGTGTAGAGTCCGACAGTCAGCCCATTCTGAAAACATTCACTGACCCTGGCTGGCAGACTACCTAGACTAAAAACATCAATTATTCACTTATACAGGCTGCTGCTACACGAAAATTATTCCAATTTTTCCAATGCGGGGGGTTTTCTTGTTGGCTACCGAGGATCGCCAGCCTTGGATGGTTGTGCCTTCTGCCCTATGCTCCTGAGTCCTGTCGTTGCTGCATAAGGGACACGGGGCGGGGGGGGGGGGGGGGGGCGGCGGCTTGCGCACCAAAACTTTGTCTTGATAACACGTGTTTTGTCTGTGTATGAATGATGATATCACATGCTTGCGCCTCTCAGCAGGCAGCTCTGTGAGCGTCCCTTTCACCTTGGCCTCAGCTCAATGTTCCTTGGGAGTGCATCCATGTGGATTATGCTGGTCCCTTTCTCCACTCTTATTGGTTTTCTGTAATCAATGTGTACTTGAAATTTCCTTATGTCGTGTATTCCCATATGATGTCTAAGGACATGACAACTCAATCCCTTTCCAAAGTGTTTGCCATTAGAGGCCTTCCACGTATCTTGGTTTCGGGTAACAGATTTTCATTTACCTCTACAGCTTTTCAGGATTTTTGTGCTCAGTTGGGGGTCCACCATGTCCTGACCCCAGCCTTCAACACTGAGTCCAATGGTGAGGCGGAACAGTTGGTCTGCACATTCAAAGTCCAAATGTGCCAAATGTTGAATCTCCTTTGGTGCAAGAGGCTCTCATCCGGTTCATCTCTTCATACTGTTTCAATCCAGTAGATGATCACAGCCCCGCAGAACTCCTGCGTGGCCTCTAACCGCGGACATTACTACATCTCCCTGCCATAAGCCCCGGCACCCACTGCATGGCCGACGAACCGTTACTCTCCGGGCTCCACCATCTCGACATGGGAGTTCAGCAGCAGCCCCCACTGGCTGCCAGGTATCATCACGGCTTGCCAGGGCCATGGCACCTCATCCATCTGCACGCCGGGGGGGCATGGTACACCAACTCTGAGATCAGTTATGTCTCTGGACCCTGGCCGAGCCACAATCACCTCCACAGACTCCATCACTACCACCTCTGCTGCCACCCCGCATCCTTCAATTCTGCCATCAATCGTCACTGCCCATCCTTTGCTGGCGACCCCTTCGACGTCTCCTCCAGCACCAGGTGGTCCATGTCCGAAGCCATGCACGTGGGCCAGTGCCGTGCCAGACGGGGCAGCATCGCCCCCTGGTGACACCCTCTATGCCTTCAACGATGCCTGCGACCGGTGGGGGCACCTCTATACCCTGGGATGTTGTCTTCAGCTCTGGAGGGACAGCAGGAGTGAGGCCCAGCACAGTACAGGCCAGCTCTGCGGCGACCGAAGCACTGTCCCCATTGTCAGAGATGGGGGCTCTGTCCTCTCCGGTATTGGAACACTCCTACACCCAACCTCGCTCATCATCGCTGGTTGTATCCCACTGTGGAGAGGCTGCCTTTGTCTGCCACGTCCCAATCAGTATTAGCCGTACAGCCACGTGCTGTGCCAGCTTGCTGGCTCACTGACAACCAAGGCAGCTACTACTGAGGAAATATTGATGGTTGTCAGCTGACTACGTTCGGCGCCCATTGATATTTCCCTGTGGGATGAGGAGTAGTGTAATGTCGTGGTGTACGACTTTCCAAATAATGTGTGCTGCGACCTGTGTGCCCTGCCGGCTGCGAGGCAACAACAATGGTGGCACCCGGCACGGCACTGGTGGCAGTCGGCACGCCATCTAGCAACCGCTGGTACCCACACGGACGTGGCCACTCTCGGCTCGGGCAGTTGCTGTTTATCGCCGTAAGTGAGCAGTTAGCAGCGTCAGTAGAGTACCAGGTTGTAGCTACTATCAAGTGACTGTTAAAACAATGGGGAAGAATGGTCTGGATTCCATGCCACCCATATTCATTTCATGACCTAGGTTGTAAATAACCTTCCCTACTGTTTCTTTTCTCTTCCCTCCTCTCCTACCTGATGAAGGAAAACAGTTATGAAAGCTAGTGTCCTATATTTTCATCTCCATTTGAATTTTTCGTGTGTGATTATCAGTGGTACAGCACTAAGGTAAGTATTGGCCAGCTAAACTATATCTTTTGAAGAACATTTTAGCATCTCAATGGGGAATTTCCTTCAGCAATCGAATACAATATTATCTTTCTTTAGTGTCATTCATCACAATGGTGTTTTTTGAAAGCCTATAACTGTGTTATTCACAATGTATCTAAATAAAACATACCAGTTACTTGTTTTTAATGCTCAGCATTATGGGTTTTGAGAATTTATTTCCATCTCCAAATGCTTTTTGTTACATAATTTGTATTTATTGTGATGTCACTCTTTGTGGTATTTTGTTTCTCCTGCCGTGTGGTTTTGACATGATACTGAAATTGGAGAATGGTTTGAAAAATATATATTAGGATGTTATTTCCACATTATTTGACTGTTGTAATTTTCTATGCACATATCTAGAAAATTTATACTTTTTTTTCCAACTGTAAATTTATTTTCCCATGTACTTTATGAAATAGGTTTGATGATATTAGTGTCTTTTGCAGTAAATTAGGTTTTTTAAACAGCGTCCCTGGCTGCTGAATATTTTCAGTTCTAGGTGGTTTATGAAAATGTCTGCTATTGTGCCAGATATGGATGAGTTTGGATTTAGGAGAAATGTACAAACACATGAAGCAATACTCACATTACGACTTACCTTAGGACATAGGTTAAAGAAAGGAAAACCTATGTTTTTAGCATTTGTGGATCCCAAGAAAGTTTTTGACAATATTGACTGGAATACACTCTTACAAACTCTGAAGATAGCAGGGGTAAAATATAGGGAGCGAACAGTTATATTAATGTTGTACAGAAACCAGACAACAAATATTAGAGTAGATGGGCATGAAAGGGTCGGAGTGGTTGGGTAGGGAGTAAGACATGGTTGTAGCCTTTCCCCAATGTTCAGTGTGTACATTGAGCAAGCTATAAGGAATGCAAGGAGGAATTTGGAGAGGGAATTAAAGTCTAGGGAGAGAAAATAAAAACTTTGCAGTTTGCTGACAACATAGTAATTCTGTCAGTTTTGTTAAAACTTGAACCCCCACTCTTTTCAAGGATTGAGGAATAGCATTTTTATTTCACGTGTAAAAATATCTATACTAATAATAAATCTGTAAATGTAGGCCTGATGCTGTTCTCTTTAATCTTCAAAACTACTGGACGAATCTTCATGCGGTTTTCACAGGAAACATGAGAAAACGTTGGGTCAACATATAGGCATAATTTTATGAAAATCAGATCACAGAAAAAAAAAAAAAAAAAAAAAATCATATAGTAATTTTAAGTGTTTTCAGTAACCGTCATGTCTGTTCAGCTATTAAAAACCTCTTATCTCAAACTACTTAACGAATTTTTACGGGATTTTCACAGATAACTTGAGCGTAACTCTGGACAACATATAGACTTTGTTTAATATAAATCAGATCACGGAAAAAAAGAATATCGTAATTTCATTTTTTTTCTTTTATCTATGACCGTCATGCCTGCCTGTCTCTTTGAACATGTTTATCTCCAAAACTGCTTAACGAATTTTCATGGGGCTTTCACACGTACCTAGAACATATTGTGCGGTTACATAAAGGCTTCAATAATTAAAATCAGATTAGAGAAAAGAAAGATATCGTAAGTTAATCATTTGTTTAAAAGCCATCGTGTATATCTATTTCTTGAGGGTAATCTCCAAAAGTACTACATGAACTTTCATGGGTTTCCACAGGTAAATTGAGAATAGTTTGAAGAGTAACATAGACTTCTTTTCATCAAAATTGGATCAGAGGAAGGAAAGATATTGTAATTTGAAGTTTTATGTGTATATTATAAGTAAGGTTTAGTACAGCAAATTTCCAAGAGTACTACACAAACTTTCATGGAGTTTCATAGGTCAACTGACAGTACCTTGGGGCATCATATAAGGTTCATTTAATCAAAATCAGGTCAGGGAAAGAAAAGATATTGTAATTTGTATTTTCTGGTGGATGCTACACTTGAATTGTAGCATAGTATAGCAAAGATCCGAAAGAGGCGCTGTAACTGAGATAGTATTAAAGCACTGTATAGGGATCCAGTGCTTTACGTAGTATACCAAATTAACTAATAGATGGCGATGCTGCATTTTTTATTCACATATCTAAGGTTTAAAACACTGAAACGAGCTATGATTTTCCTTACGGTAGTGTAGTGTATTGATGTTGAATCCCTTTTGAAAAGTTAGTCACATACAATGAGGGGAATAATTCTTTGTGTTGATAATGAAATAATTAATTCTTTCCAATCAGTAAATTAATGACTCCCTTAAAGTAAATATTTCGTTGCGAATATTAACTTACTAAAGCGCTGCCACAGCAAGTAAAATTTAAACTCAGGTACGACACAAAACAATTTTTTTATTAGCTGTTTCCTGCCTGCCTTGCAATGCCATGGAAAGAAAAAAAAAGTGATCTTTCCACAGGTATCCTTTGAATTTAAAACATAATGAGGTTCTTTCACATCTATCAATGTTTTAATTTACTAAGAATTCTTTTCAAGGAAAGATCAATTTATTTCAGTGCGTACTTATTACATCTTGAGTCCATTATGTTTACAAATGCCTAGATAATGGTGTAGAACAGTACAGAACAAATTGAGGCCCTGTTTGTTATGTAGTACAACAAAGCACTAATAGTTGTTTTTTTTTTTGTGGTTTTAGGGCGCACAACTTCTATGGTCATTAGCGCCCAGCTAAGAACATTGATTCGCTATGATCTCAAAAAAATGGTAACTGTCAGAACATCAGCAAGAGGCTAAAAACGAAAGAAAAGACAATTAAAAGGGTTAAATATCCTTGGATAAGTTGGCCAAATTGATAAAACGCAAAACCCGAGCAGCTGCTCGTGTGTCATCAGCTAAAATTTCCTCCAGAGTAGACGGAAAGTGAAGGGCTACACGGAGATGATTAAAATTAACACAAGTCAGTAAAACATGTCGCACTGTCAACAGTTCACCGCAGGAGCATAGCGGTGCAGGTTCGGCGGATAGCAAGTGACGGTGGCTGAAACGGCAATGACCGATCCGCAACCGAGCCAGGATGACCTCCTCCCGCCGAGAGGGGCGTGAGGATGTCCTCCAAGCGGTCGGGATCGGTTTGACAGTTCGCAATTTATTGTTGTACAGTGAAAGCCACACACTGTGCCATTGCGACACGATACTCCGGCGAAGAGCCCGTTGAACATCGTCCGATGGGACGCAAAAGGTAGCCATGCGAGGTAAAAGAGCTGCTGCCTTGGCTGCTGTGTCGGTGGCCTCATTTCCGGGCACACCCACATGGCCAGGGACCCACAGGAAAGAAATGTGACAGCTGTCATCCGCCAGCATCTGGAGGGAGCGTTGGATCCGATACACGAGAGGATGGTTCGAGAAAGGGTCCTTAAGACTCTGCAGGGCACTAAGGGAGTCAGAACATATGGCATAGAAAGGTTGGCGGTGGCGGCAGGTATACAAAACGGCCTGGTGGAGGGCGAAAAGCTCAGCCGTGAAGGTCGAGCACCGGTCAGGGAGCTTGTATTGGAACCGGTTGTCCCCGACGACGAAGGCAGATCCGACACCGGCAGTGCTCTTGGAACCATCAGTGTAAATAAATACGGCATTATCGAACCGCGAACGGAGTTCGACAAGCCTCGAGCGGTATACCAAATCCGGAGTGCTCTCCTTGGGGAGCGAACTAAGTTCGAGGTGTGTGTGAACCTGGGCCTGATGCCACGGTGGCAATGGGCTTTCGCTCAACCGAAGGGTGGAAGGAAGGGTATAATCGAGCCGCTGTAGCAGGCGGCGAAACCGAACTCCCGGTGGAAGCAAGGCAATCGCAGACAACTGATATTGGCGATCGAGTGAGTCGTCAAAAAATAATCTGTAAGAGGGATGGTTGGGCATCGACTGTAGGCGGCATGCATACCGACACAAGAGTATGTCACGTCGAGTGGTCAAGGGTAATACAGCAGCCTCGGCATACAGACTTTCAACAGGGCTGGTATAAAATGCACCGGTCGCCAAACGTAATCCACGATGGTGGATAGAGTTGAGACGGCGGAGAATCGACGGCCGTGCTGAAGAGTACACAAGGCTTCCATAGTCGAGCTTCGACTGAACAATGGCCTGGTAAAGGTGAAGCAGGACGGTACGATCCGCTCCCCATGACGTGCCACTGAGGACACGAAGAACGTTAAGGGATCGGGCACAACGGGCAGCCAGGTAGGACACGTGTGTGGACCAGCAAAGTTTCCGATCCAACATGAGTCCCAAGAATTTTGTAGTCTCCACGAAAGGGAGAGCAACAGGGCCGAGACGTAGAGAAGGTGGAAGAAATTCCTTGTATCTCCAAAAATTGATACACACAGTTTTCTCAGTGGAGAATCGGAAGCCGTTTGCGATGCTCCAGGAATATAGACGGTCAAGACAGCGTTGGAGAGAACGCTCCAAGAGACACGTCCGCTTGGCGCTACAATAAATTGCGAAATCGTCAACAAAAAGAGATCCGGAGACGTCGGCTGAAAGGCAGTCCACGATCGGATTGATTGCAATGGCAAAGAGCGCCACACTCAAGACGGAGCCCTGTGGTACCCCATTCTCCTGGCAAAAGGTATCTGACAAAACAGAGCCCACCCGTACCCGGAACTTGCGATCCGCCAAAAACGCTTGAATGAAAAGTGGAAGGCGGCCCCGAAGGCCCCATGTGTGTAATGTGCGGAGAATACCCGCTCTCCAACAGGTATCGTATGCCTTCTCCAAGTCGAAGAACACGGCTACTGTTTGACGCTTCTTTAGAAAGTTGTTCATAATGAAGGTCGACAACGTAACGAGGTGGTCAGCAGCAGAGCAGTGTCGACGAAAACCGCATTGTATATTAGTCAGGAGGCGGCGAGATTCGAGGAGCCAGACCAACCGAGCGTTAACCATGCGTTCCATCACCTTACAGACGCAGCTCGTCAGAGAAATGGGACGATAACTGGAAGGAAGGTGTTTGTCCTTCCCTGGTTTGGGGATGGGGACAACAATGGCTTCACGCCAACATGTGGGAACATGACCTTCAGTCCATATGCGATTGTAGGTACTAAGAAGAAAGCACTTGCCCGCAGGAGAGAGATTCTTCAGCATATCAATATGAATGGAATCGGGCCCGGGAGCAGAGGACCGGGACAGGGCGAGAGCACGGTCTAGCTCCTGCATGGTGAAGGCGACGTTATAGTTTTCACGATTAAAAGAGCGGAAAGAAGGCGGCCGTGCCTCCTCTACCTGTTTGCGAGGGAGAAAGGCAGGGTGGTAATGGGCAGAGCTCGAAACCTCCGCAAAGAAACGACCCAATGCGTTTGAAACATCAGCTGGGTCCACGAGGACTGCGTTCTCCACGGTCAGGCCAGGAATCGGGGAGTGGACCTTGATGCCGGACAAACGGCGTAGGCCACCCCAGACAACCGTGGAGGGAGTAAAACGGTTAAAAGAACTAGTAAAAGCTGTCCAGCAAGCTTTCTTGCTGTCGTTTATGATACGACGGCACTGCGCTCTCATACGTTTGTAATTGATGCAATTCTCCAAAGTTGGGTGGCGGCGGAAGGTGCGTAAGGCACGGCGTCGGGCTCGAAGCGCGTCGCGGCAGGCTGCAGTCCACCAAGGGACCTGCACACGACGTGGAGAAGAGGATGTACGAGGTATGGAACGTTCAGCAGCAGTGAGAATAACCTCTGTGAGGTATTCGACCTGACTGTCACAGTTGGGAAAATGCTGATTGTGAAAAACAGCCATGGAAGAATAAAGCCCCCAGTCGGCTTTAGAAATGTTCCAACTGGTGGGACGTGGAGATGGGGAATGATGTAGGAAGTGGATGATACAAGGGAAATGGTCACTCGAGTACGTGTCAGAGAGTGCATACCACTCAAACCGACCGGCAAGCTGAGGAGTGCATATTGTGAGGTCTATATGGGAATAAGTGTGTGTTGTGTCAGAAAGGAAGGTCGGTGCACCGGTGTTGAGGCAGACAAGATCGAGGTGTTGGAGAAGGTCCACCAAAAGGGAGCCTCTCGGACAAGGTGCCGGAGAGCCCCATAGGGGGTGGTGGGCATTAAAGTCGCCTACCAACACGAAAGGTGAAGGGAGCTGGTCAACAAGGTTTAGCACATCTGCCCTAGTAAGGGCAGATGACGATGGCGAATATATATTACAGAGGGAGAAGGTAAATGTGGATAAGGTGATGCGGACGGCAACTGCCTGTAGGTGAGTATGCAAGGAAATGGGATGGAAATAGACATCGTCTCGAAGGAGCATCAGAACCCCTCCATGGGCTGGGACACCTTCCACGGGTGGCAGGTCGAACCGCACAGAGGTGTAGTGTGGAAAGTCTGCACGATCACGTGGACGCAACTTAGTTTCCTGGAGGCAGACTAGAAGCGGGCAGTGCAATCGAAGGAGTAGTTTTAACTCCTCCCGATTAGAACGAATGCCGCGAATGTTCCATTGAAGGAGCGCCATGATAAAAATGAGAGAAGAAATAAGGATAAAAACCAAGTAGCGAGCGGGGTCACCTCGACGGCCGCTGAGGACCGGATTTCGAGGGAGCACTGCTATCGCTGTCCAGGGGCAAAGGGTCGTGGTCCATAGGTTCGACCGACGCGCCTGCCACCTCCCTGAGTTGATCAGGAGGGGCAGTTTCCACCGCCGGTAAAGGGCCGGGCGCCCGGCAAACGGAGCGTCCCGGTGAAACAGAAGACGGCCGAGGCCGGCAACTGTTGGACGGCGCGACAGATGGGTCACGCCTCGGCGGGGAAGGAGAGGAACTCTTTTTCTTGTCAGCTCTTCTGGAAGAGTGACGGCGGGAAGAGGCAGTTGACGGTTGGGAAGCCTGAGAACGCAGAAAATCCTCACGGACGGGTTCCTTTTTCAAGGTCCGGGCATCTTGTTTAGGTGCCCGCGGTTTACTAGATGTTGACGAAGACTGTACCTTAGAAGCAGCAGGAGGAAGCGGAGACGTGGAACGGGCAATCTTCGGGCTGGCGGATCGCACAACTGTGTCAGCGAAAGTGAAATCACAAGTCTGGGTACTGGAATCCTTAGTAGGTCGAGTTGAGGTGAGGACCTTACTGTATGTACCCGCTGGGAGGACAGTGGGCTTTCGACTCGCCAACAACTTTCGAGCGGCAGATGTTGATACCTTCTCCGTGACCCGAATTTGCTGAATGATTTTTTCATCCTTATATACAGGGCAGTCACGAGAGGAAGCCGCATGGTCGCCGTTGCAGTTAAGGCAGTGAGGGGACGGAGGTGGGCAATCCCCCTCATGGGCGTCCCTACCACAAGTGACACATTTTGCTGCATGTGGGCAATGTTCACGGGTATGGTTGTACCTGTGGCATTGGTAGCAGCGCGTTGGGTTTGGAATATAAGGGCGGACTGAGATAACTTCGTACCCTGCTTTGACCTTCGACGGGAGGTCAACTCTGTCGAATGTCAAAAACACAGTACGAGTCGGTGTCAGCTGGTTATCTACCTTTTTCATCACCCTGTGGACGGCTGTCACACCCTGATCGGACATATAGGACCGGATGTCGTCATCAGACAACCCGTCAAGGGATCTCGTAAAAACTACCCCACGTGACGAGTTGAGTGTGCGGTGCGCTTCTACTTTGACTGGAAACGTGTGCAATAACGTAGTCCGGATAAGTTTCTGGGCTTGGAAAGCACTGTCCACTTCCAGCAACAATGAGCCATTGCGCTGACGCGAACAGGTTTTAACAGGGCCAGCAATTGCATCAACACCTTTCTGTATAACGAAAGGATTGACAGAATTGAAGTCTTTTCCGTCGGTGCGCGACACAACAAGAAATTTCGGCAAATTAGGCAGAGTCTTCTTTTGCTGAGGCGAGTCTATCTTACGTTTCTGGGTCAATGTCAGTGAAGAAGAGAAGGAAGTCATTGCGGAAGTGTCCCCCGTGATTACCGGCGTCTCCGATGGCGCGCTCCTTCCTAGTGGGGGCCCTCTCCGAGGGCTTACCCGCCTTAGGTGATTGTTCACACCTCAGGTCACACCTCCCGAGAACTGACGGAGGGACCAATTGGCATGTTCGGAAGGTACCAGCTCGGGTAATCACCCCTCCCTGGGCCTGGCCTTTACCAGGGGGTACGTACGTACCCTACTTGTCTACCCGGGGCGGGGAATTACGCGTTACCCCGTCACCTGCTACGCATGATAATGCGTGGGTCGGCCTTCAGACACGCACAGGGAGGAAAGAAGAAGAATAGAGGAAGTGAAGAGAAAGAAGGAAAGGTGTCTCAAACGCCGAGGCGGAGACTAATGAGAAGAAGAAGGCGAGGAGAGGACAAGGAGAGAGAGACAGAAACAAAGGGTAAGAAAGGAAGGAACCAAGGAATAAGAGAAACGACAACAAGAAAACACCTGAACTCGTGAAATACACCCGTCTCCGGGCGAAGGCATAAACCGGGAGGGAAAGTGAAGCAACCTGGGGCAGAAGAAAGGCTGCTCCGGCTCGGGGCCCCGTGCGCGCCACACACGTACCCACAAAAGAACTGTGGGCCCCCTGGGGGGGGCACTAATAGTTGTCATTACTGCATTTTTTTAATTTCTTTTCAATGGTTATGCCATAGAACATGGTTTTGTAGTGCTGCAAAGAAACAATACATTATCGTGTTGTGCGTATTCCTTCAGTAACAGAAGTATTTTGAATTAAGAGTCGCAATCTTATGTCTGCAAATAGAAACTAACATAACATTGAACAGCGAGTTGCTGATAACACTTTGTATATTCAGAGCTTAATGACATTTCTTTGCTTCTTCTGACAGAGAACATTTGAATATAAAACATAACAACATTCCTTTGTGTCTATCGATGCTCCAATTTACATAAGATTTCTTTGCAAGGATTATTGAATTTATGTAGTTCCTTTTCCAGTTTCGGTGTATCCTCATTACATTTTGAGTGTGTTCTGTTTAGGAATGCCTCAAAAACATCATAGTACAGGAAAGGACAAAGTGGGGCAATGTTAGTTATATAGTGCACCAAATAACTAATTATGGTGTTGCTGCTTTTTCTTATTCTCATAACTATGGCATAATCGACTACAAGAAGGGGTAAAATTTTACTTATGGTGGCAGCGTTGTGTGCTGATGTTGGCAACGGCCGTTGAATGCTTTTTCAAAAATCAGTCATGTAGAATGACGGGAATAATTATTTGTGGTTACGATGAAGTAAATAATTGATGCTGTTGTGATCAGTAAATTAATCTATATACATGTGGCATCTGTTCTGAAAGAACAGACATAACTTCTGATCCTGCAGTTGTTATTGTTTCATATTCATAGAATATCTGACTTAAACTGCTAATGGGCAAAACTGAAAATGTGTACCCAGCTGGGATTTGAATCCCGGCTGGGTACACATTTTCAGCTTGCCCATTCGCAGTTGAAATCTGATATTCTATGAATATGAGTAAATTAATCATCCTCCTAAAGCAAACAGTTCATTGCTAATGATAGCAAACTAAACCGCTGCCACTGCAAGTAAAATTCAGTCCAGGTAGGACAAAACATTTGTTTCTTCCTAGCTGTATCCCATATGTTTTGCAATGTCATGGAAATAAAAGAAGTGCATCTTTCGATGGGTATAACCACTAAATTGTATATAGAGTAGAAATATGTATGGAGTGAGCATTGCGTTCTGTGCATCTTCTCAAAATTAAGCTGGAATTACCACATAATATTGAGACAAATCCACTCTTTCCACACATTTGTTTGCTATTACAAATGGTTTGTACCACATTGCCTGCAAAGAAGCCCCATCTCCTTTTAGCAGAGCAACAACGTAACATGAAATAATATCTAAATAAATGTGTCACAGAAGCAACAAGAAAGTTGTGTAAGCATCGCTAAAGGGGCCATTTACACACAGCGTCTTAACCGAACAAAAAGGGACCAAGATAATGTCACCGATTAGAAGATTGTTTCCAGTATCATGTGACATTTCCACCTTAATGTTGAGGACACAAAATCTCACTCCAGACATATTTCTGCTCTCTGCCTGCCACTGGAAATAATACACGCGAGCGACAAACGCATCAGAAATGTCTCTGCTTTCATAATTGTTCTGCACAATATTGTGATTAAAATTTGCAATTACTTACTTTTGGTGTGAACTACATTAAGATAGAGAATGAAGTCTTCTTTTGCAGAGACAATTGTATTTAGTTATAATCCAACTTTTGAATATATAGTTCTGCTACACAAGGTCGATGTCAACTTCGTGCTTTACAAAGTAATCACCGCAGGACGTGGGGACATGTATTAGCTAAAACAGTGGCCAATGCTGTTAACACAGTCAAGACAATTCACTAGAAATACTACATTTAATGGAAAGTTCTATACAGACAATCAGCTGACGCCATTTCTTCAATGATTACCCAGACTTACTTTATCACACATTAACACCATCATGACATCTTATTTAAACAGACATGAACTGCTCTGTTGATTGAATTACCAGACTTTCAGCATTCGTCGAGGTTTTCGATAATAGGAAGCACTGGATACAGAATAACTACATTGTCCCCAGTGCAACATGCTAATACTTCAGTATACACTTACTGTGAGAGATAGACAGTTTGGTACTACACCACAGAACCAATACATGGCGCTGTAATTATTACAGTAGAACCTCGTTTTAACGCTTTTCAAGGGACTTCAGTAAAATGGTGTAAAATGCAGGAAATAATGTTTTAAATGGTAAAATATGCTTATTGGATCAGCCTTGCATTTTGAAAGTTTCTGATATATGTACATAATAGGCATCTAAATACTCGCCAGGAAGTTTATTATACAATAAAGGTTATCCAAATTTTTACTATTTTAAGTGCCAGGCATAACTGGTAATTTTATGGGAAGTAGAAATTTTTGACGTAATTCCATTCATTATAATCGAGGATGCCACTGCTGGGCTATGTAACACATCTTCAAAATTACCTGAACCGCTTCGGTAGATATCGCTGCCAGGCTGTGTAAAACATCTTCAAAATTACTGCCTTTTACCGGCATTAATTTATGTAATAAAACTCCTGAAGTTCCGTTCTTTTTGTATTTTTCGATGTTTCACACAATAATATTAAAGAATTTGTTCATGTTCTTGAGTGCAAACATATGCATAAGTATTTTTGTGACGTTTGCATAGGATCGGCATCTCACACTAACATAGCTTTTTTGAGGTTGTGGGTATTATGATACCCAACTTTGACAGATAACGTTCTTTATTAATTAGAAATATGTATCACATCACCAAATCAACTGGTTCTGATTGTTTGAGTACACGCCAGGCACTCTGGCAAAGAAGCTGGTGGAAAGAGGAATTACATCGCCACAAATAGGCGTGTCAAAAGTCAATTAGACGCATACTGCCAACAATGGAACGCGAAATATATGTTTGAATAAATGCACAGTGTCAAGAAACTCAACTGTGAATAATTTTTAAGCAGTATACTTTAAGTCGAAAGCCATGCCAGCATCAATTTATATAGAATACGTCATTTTTTCTTCACGAACCTTCCGACGAAAAGCGTAAAACGTGGGAAAAGTGTAGATATGTTAACGCAAAAGCGGGGGCGAATTAACATTGTGAACATAGGAAATTTGGCGGGACCGACAAAAAATGGTGTAAACGGCGAGAAAATGTAAAAACCGGGAATGTAAAAACGAGGTTTTACTGTATTACTATTTCTCATCTCAATGATACAAGTTTTTTCAGAAGTTTACACCAAATAGACAATTACACACCGCAGTCTTAACTATATTAACAGAACCTAACATTGAATTTACATCGTTCTGGAGTACGGGCTTAAATTAATTTCCCTTGTTGTATGAAAACTTTATGAACATTCATTGTTTTAGACAATTTTTTCTACTTAAATTTGACATCTTGGCTATGAGAACCGAGTTTATTGACACAGGGATCCAACAAGGATTCTGTTTTGTCTGACCTACGTCCGGAAACCTAAAAAAACCATGATATACACAGGTCCCTCTTTAACCACCATTACAAAGCACATGTACAGAAGCTAGTGGAACAATAAAAATAGTAGGTGAGTTTTGTTATTTGGGTAGCGAGATAACTTCTGTTGTCCAAAGTAAAGAAGATGGTTGGTTGGTTGATGCGACCAAACAGCTAGGTCATCAGTCCCATCACCTCTGTACGGAGTACAAGCCAGGGTGTGGTTGGCTAAGACCATGATAACAGTAAAATAGAGGAACTAAAAGGGAGGTCAAAATCAAGTAGAACAGGACTAAAACCAACAGAAAAAGTGGGATTCTGCAAGGAATTTAACGACAAATCGAGAATCTCCGTTAATTAATGACAGATACAGGAGAACAGTGTATGTACCTAAATGAGAAGCCAAAAATGTAAAAAGGAAAACAATGTGAATTAAAACCAAGTTAAAAGGAGAAATAGAAGTTGTCAGGGGGAGAGATCCAAACCCTGCTGCTCGCAGGGAGGGCCACAAACCCACCCATCCTGTCCAAGCGTCAGCAATAAAATCTTATAGCCGAGAGTACAAACCATGTTTCATGGATAAATGCAAGAACTCTGTCAGCTATCCGTGAATCATTCACCAAAACCAATCGCAATGAGTGCGGAAATCCGTATTTGGCACGCAGCGCCAAGAGAAGAGGACATTCCACTAAGATATGAGCCACAGATTGTAGGGCCCCACAACCACAATGTGGGGGAGGCTCATTACGCAAAAGAAAACCATGGGTCTGCCTGGAGTGACCAATGCAGAGATGGCAAAGGACAATGGATTCCCTTCAAGAAGGGCTTAAGGAAGAACTCCCAGCTGCAGTGGCCGACTTGATGGAGCGTAGTTTATTAGACAGAGCAGTAGCCTGCCAGTAGGAGTTCGTCCTGTATGAGTAGCGATCTCATCTGCACCTTCAAATCTGCGCCCGGAATAATCCAGGAGAAGGGGCAGGGAGTTACAGCTACTCTAGCCAGCTGGTCAGCCTGTTCATTTCCTAGGATACCTACATGACTAGGAACCCAGAGAAAGGCAACGGAGCAAGCAGTGCGATTTAGATCAACAAAGAGATCGTGAATATCAATGACCAATGGATGTAAGTAGCAGCATCGGTCTATGGCCTGCAGGCTGCTCATTGAGTCAGAACAGATTAAAATATGGTCCAGGACTACCTGTTTGATAAAATGAAGTGCTATACTAATAGCTGTTAGTTCTGCCGTAAACACACTGCATGATTCTGGCAGAGAATTGCATTCCACACCAATGGGAGACGTAAATGAATATCCCGTATGACCAGCAAATTTAGAGGCATCAGTGTAGAAAATCGTGGCACCCTCAAATTCTTCAAGGACAGTGTGCAACAAACGACGGAAGATTATGGGGGCGACAGAAGCTTTCTGGGCGTGGTAGAGATACAGTTGGATTTGCGGCCAAGGCACCAACCAAGAAGGGGTGCGCAGTATAGCACGATGCATACAATCAAGGGAAGGGAGGTTGAAGTCCCAACAAAGGGAAGCGAGCCGCAATCCAACAGGTAAACCCACCCGAGGATGAGAATCACGAGTTCTAAGACAATCGCCCTCAAAGAGAACATGATATTTGGGATGACCAGGAAATTTACAAATGGCAATTGCGTAGGACACCAAAAGCTTATGGCGCCTAGTCTGAAGAGGGGGCATTCCCACTTCAGCAAGGAGACTGTCTACAGGGCTGCTCTGGAAGGCACCCATAGGCAAGCGGATGCCACAATGGTGAACAGGGTCCAACAGTTTCAGGGCAGGAGGAGCTGCCGAGCCATTACCTGACACCCATAATCTAATTGGGACTGAATCAGAGTCCGGTAGATATGAATTAGTGTTGTACAATCTGCACCCCAGGAGGAGTGAGCTAGGAAACGGAGGGCATTAAGTTTCTGCATGCAGCTTTTCTTCAGCTGCCAAATATGTGGCAGCGAATCAGGGTTTTTTTTTTTTTATCAAAAAGGAGGCCCAAGAAACGGTGCTGGGCCATAACTTTTAAGTGTTGAGTACCCAAGAAGAGTTCTGGGTCAGGGTGCACTGTTGTACGACGGCAGAAATGCATTACTCGCGTTTCAGAAGGGGGAAAACTGAAAACCATGTGAGAGCGCCCATGTGGAAGCCTGCCGAATGGCACCTTGGAGCTGGCATTCAGCCAAGGCTACCGAGTGGGAGCTGTACCATATGCAAAAGTCATCTACGTACAAAGCAGGGGTGACAAGCAACCCATCAGAGCTTACCCACCCATTAATGGCGATTAAGAAGAGTGTAACACATAACACTGAACCCTGAGAAACGCCGTTCTCCTGGATCTGTGAGGAGCTGAAAGAAGAGCCAACCCTCACAAGGAACATGCGGTGAGATAAAAACCGAATGATGAAAATTGGTAGGGAGCCTCGTAGGCCCCAGTCATGGAGGGTACATAAAATATGACGATGCCAAGTGGTGCCATATACCTTATGTAAATCAAAGAGAACAGCAAGGAGATGTTGACGTTTTGAAAATGCCTTTCTGAGTTCCGTTTCCAGTCAAAGTAGATAGTCGATAGTAGACCTGCCTTTCCGGAACCCACACTGATTAGGAGACAGAAGTCCACGTGACTTGAGTACCCAGCATAGTCTGCGGGCAACCATCCGTTCGAGCAGTTTACACGGCACATTTATCAGGCTAATAGGCTGGCAACTGTCCAGGGATGACGGATCCTTACCAGGCTTACTAACAGGAACTACTATACTGTCCATCCACTGTGAGGGGAAAACCCCTCAGAGCCAGATGTGGTTAAATACCTGTAGTAGATTTAGCCGTTGTAGGAGGGCTGAGATGTTTGAGAAGTTGATTATGGATGGAATCAGGCCCAGGAGCAGAATTATGAGAAGAAGAAAGGGCCAGAATTAGTTTCCATTCTGTGAAAGATTTGTTATAAGGTTCCTCCCGGTGAGTGTTGAAACATAAATTTGAGGCTTCAGCCTGTTGTTTCTTGAGGAAGCCATCGCCGATGCCTTCACAAAGTGAGCTGCAAGGTGCTCTGCAAGAACCAATGAATCAGTACAGACCCCATCTGGTAAGGCAAGGCCAGGGATTGAAGACGGCCGCTGGCAACCTTGGATGGAGTGGAGCATAGCTCACACCCGTGACAAAGGTACAGAAGATCCCAAGGAGGACAGAAAATACTCCCAGCATACCCAATTGCTCCATTTGATTACATAACGAGCCTTGGCATAAAGGCGTTTAAAGTTGACAAGAGCAGCACGGGACAGGTGGCGCTTAAGATGTTGCAAGGCTCGATGGCGCTCACGAATCGCCGAAGCAATGGTTGCGTACCACCACGGAACTGGGCGGCGACAAAGGGGACCTGTTGACTGGGGGACAGCAATGCTAACAGCTTGAGTAATCACACTAAACACATCAATGATGATCTCATCTATAGAGTTAGATGGGGATGGTGTGAAAACCACCTGTGATGTATACAAAGGCCAATCAGCATGATGGAAAACCCAATGAGGTATCCTGTCCCTCGTCCAATGTGAGGGGAGTAAAAGAATCAATGGAAAGTTGTCACTGTCGCAAAGGTCGTTTGCGGTGACCAGCGAAAGAAAGGGTAAAGGAGGGGATAAGTGAGTGAAAGGTCTATGGAGGAAAAGGTGCCATGAGAGGCACTAAAATGGGTTAGGTAGCCATCATTGAGAAGGCACAAGTCGTGATCTGCAATGAATTGCTCGGCAAGGTGGCCCCGACTAGTTGTATAAGCACTGCCCCTTGAAAGATGATGGGCATTGAAGTCCCCAAGAATGAGGAAGGGAGGAGGGAGCTGCTGAAGGAGTGCTGTGAGAGCAGCACACGCTGGTGGAGGAGGGGGAGACAGATTACAAATTGTCAATGGGGATGTGCAAGTGGATCCAAACAGCAACAGCAACCACTTCCAGTGTGGTACAGAGAGGGATCCATCAACTAACAATGTTCGTACGCATGGAACACGTGGAGCATTGGGTAATGGCCATCAGAGAAATGTGATTCCTGCAAAACAACACAAGATGCTCAGTAAGAGGCAATAACATATTTCAACTCCAGGAGTTGAAGTAGTAGCCGTTACAATTCCATTGGATGATAACAGATCGAGGATCCATATGGAAGGTGAAAGGACTGATGCATGTCACAAAGCTGGGTCAAGGTCTGTCACCGACGACGGAGGAACAACATCCATAAACAGCGGATCATACAAGTTCAGTGGGGTTACTTGGCTGTGAGGACTAAGGTGGTGCCTCCGGGAGTACCGGAGGGTCCTTGTCCTGGGACTTTTGCTTCTTTTCCCTCTTTCTCTCTCTCTCTCTCTCTCTCTCTCTCTCTCTTTCTCTCTTGCAGGACGGGAAGGATAGGTTCCAGAGAGAGAACTAGAGTCAGGTCTGGCACCGATGAGGACCAGGCGCCCTTGGTAGTATCAGCCTAGATGTCCGGCTGCCAGCTTGAGGCAGAGTACCTCCTATCTGGTGGACACCAGGAACGGGAATCCTGGGAGAAGGCACCTTCACCAGCAAGTGCCAGTGAAGGGGAGCACTTCTCCAGCTGTGAGGAGGAAGGGGGACGCTGGGAGGGGGGCATGGATTGTGCAGGAGGGGGAGGGGGAAGAATAGGTTGAGAATGGGATGTGGAAGGGGGAGGTGTAAAGGATGTAACCGAGTCTTAAGTAATAGATAGTTGCACAGGGTGCAGACGCTCAAATTTTCGGCGGGCTTCCTGGTATGTAAGGTGGTCAAGGACCTTATACTCTTGAATCTTTTTCTCCTTTTTATATACCGAGCACACTGGTAAGCTTGAAGAGTGGTGTGCGTGACAACGCATACAGGAGGTGAAACACAGGGGTTCCCCTCATTGAGTGGACGTACACATTCACCGCATACTGGAACTGTTGTGCAACGAGAAGACATGTGCCCGAACTGCATACATCGGACACATCGCATGGGAGTTGGAACGTCAAAACAATAGATCATTACCTTGACCTACTCTGGGGAGAGTATCCCCATTGAAGGCCAAGATAAATGCGCCGGTATCCACGCGATGATCCTTAGGGTCTCGCTGCACATGGCGAACAAAATTAACACTTCGCCGTTCGAGGTTGGCCCGGAGTTCCTCATCAGTTTGGAAGAGGAGGTTATGATGGAAAATTACTCCCTGAACCATGTTCAGTGACTGATGAGGGGTTTTCGACACTTTGACATCGCCAAGATGGTCACAGGCACACAAAGCTGCAGACTGGGCAGCAGAGACTGCTTTAATTAGCAGTGCTTCAGTGCACATCTTACTCAGCGTTTCAACTTCCCCAAACTTACCCTCAATATGTTCCACGAAGAACAATGGTTTGATGGCGGTGAATGTCCCTCCATCCATCCTGGTGCAGACAAGGTAATGTGGAAAGGGTTTCACCCCAAGCCGATGTGCCTGGCTCTTCTCCCAGGGGGTAGACAGAGAGGGGAAGGTCCTCTTATCATAGCTAGTAGCATTATACTACTTCCTGCCTTCTGAGATGGCCATATTACGACCATTAAATAATTTCACAAGTTTTATTGTGCGAAACGTCCGCCCTGGTACCACCAACTTTGATCCGGGGCTCTTCCCATGGGCACCACCCAGGCACAACAAAGGCCACCTGGCACAATGGCCATTGCCAGGAGCCCTGATACCACAGAAGGACAGGTATCGAATCCTTGGCCTGCATGGGGAAGTTGCAGCTCAGGTACCAGCAGTGTGATCCCTGCGTTTTCAGGGGGTTCAGCCATAAGGGTACATAACAGCCCCCCCCCCCCCCCACACGGACCACGAACTGGCTACATGTGCTGGGGGGGGGGGGGGGGGGAACTATGGCAAGGAAGGAAGTGGGAAAGGAAAGGATTGGGATCCATGCCATAGGGGCTAGGTCGGGAGTTCTTTCCCCAATGGCTCATATTAGTAACTGTAAATTTTTGTGGAGGTCAACCCCTAGGCGACCGAACTATGCCGAAAACAGAGGAAAACGACTAAGATCAAAATTGCTACAACCATCAGCAGAACCATTGGAATAGCCGTGCCGTCTTAAAGGAAATCAACGAGAGGGGGGGGGGGGAGGTGAGAGGGACAGGGAGGAATTAGGATGGGGAGGAGAGAAACTAGGGGAGGTAATGCAGCCCAGGAATGTAAGAAGAAAGAATGCAATGGCTCAGGGACCCGTGCACGCCACACACATACCCACAAAAGCGCTGTGGGCCCCCTGGGGGGGGGGGGGGGGAGTAAAGAATATATAAAATGCAGAATAGCTATGGGAAGAAAAGTGTTTCTGAAGAAGCAAAATTTGTTGACAACCAGTATTAATTTTAATGTTAGGAAGTCCTTTCTACAAGAAAGGATAGGATGGTGGAACACATTCTGAGACACCAAGGAATCATCAACTTAGTATTAGAAGGAAGTGTGTGGGGTAAAAATCATTCAGGGAGACAGAGTGCAACATATGGAAGTTTGGGTCTGGCCGGGGAGCATGTTCGGGTGGCCAAGTGGTTAAGGCGACCACTCGCGATAAGTGGGAGACCCAGGTTCGAGTCCCGGTCTGGCATAAATTTTCATGTGTTGCCAAAGCATAGACCAACTAAAGAATAACAGCTAATTCAGAAATTTTCGCAAATTGCGAATTAATATTTGTATGAATAATAGGTGAGCCCACGGCTGTTGAAAAATATTACCATTGAATGTAATTGTAACCAAGGGTTATTCCTAGGATCTCTATAAATTCAACAATTTCATCTTTAACAGTAATTTTTGAATACAGGTTTGTGATGTCTAGTGTTACAAACTGTTCACAGTCTGGAATGTTTACTTCTTTTATATCTTTGATCAGTATGGTACTACTTTTTATAGTACGCAATGTTTCACATGTGAAATACTTTTTTAGGAACTGACTGAGTTTGTATGCAGGGCTGTTCATACAGTTAACCATGGGTCTTATGGGGGGCATGCTTCTTTGTGAACCTTAGGTTGGGATCTTAATTTGGGAGTTTTTGGGTTCACACTTGTGATGTATTTCTTTTCATATTCTGCCAGTAAGAAATGTTTTCTTTAGCTGTCCTTTATTTTGTTGTGAAATTGTTTTGTTGGATCTTTGTTCAGTTGTACTATGTTTTCTTTGAATAAGTAAACCGTCTCTTCCACCCCCCCCCCCCCCCCCCCACCACCAGTGTATTCACTTTCTTTCATATTAACAATTGTGTGACTTCTATCTGCTTTTGTGGTTATGGTCCAATTTTCCCATAGTATTTTGTTTATACTGCTTATTGTCTGTGAATCATTTTGCATTTGCCTATTGTTATCTTCATATTTCACTATACCTCGTGTCATAAGGTGCTTCCACACACAGAGGCAGAGCGACAGGGAAAGTGTGGAGGGGAGGAGCTACGGCCGAGTGCCAACAGTTGCGCCTGTGGGAGAAACATTGCGTAACTAGTGGCCAGCCACGCACCTACAGAATGGGCATTATTGGTTGTCATTGCGGTAATGGAGGGGGATGCGTAGAACGGCTATAAATTAGGCTGCCTTCGTAGCTGACGCCGAGTAGTTCCTTCACCATGAGTTTGTTTAGCTTCTAATGTATTTGCAGATTTTTCATTACTGATATGTTGGACAATGTCTGTTGCATTTTGTGGTTGCTACTAAGAGCTGTTTTCAGTGTGCTGTCTGATAGGTTTGCTTTGGCATTGTATTTCAAACCTTTATTTAACAGGTGTAATTCTTTTTCATTGAATACTGCCTGTGTTGTTCACTACTCTGCTGTAAAATTTGTATGTGTTTTCAACACTGTTCCCTTGTTTATTGTTCCCATTTCATTTAGATTTTAGGTTGTTCAGTTTCTTAGTGTGTGTTTTACAGATCTTCAGATACTCTTTGCAAATGATGTCATGAATTTTTTTCCCATACAAGTTTCCATTTGTTTGGGTCTGTGCTATTGCTATTTGTAAATGTATAGCTGCCTGTTCAGGATGTCTTTCTTCTTGTGTAATAGCTTTACTTCTGTGTTTAACCATATTGCTTCAGTTCTGCACTTCACAATCTTTTTATATTAATGTAGTTTGGAATTAGGCCTAACTGTCGACATTCTTTGTTGAATATGATGTGTGCAATCATTTCGAAAACTTTCATTTTCATGTTTTTGAACTTTTATTACCTTGCTAGGCAACAATAACTAAATTGCAGTGATTGTAACATTTTTTATGACATGTCACAAAAATGTTAGATCTTTGAATATATACCAACAGTGTAAGAAGTAACATCTCTGAAAGTCTACAAACTCTTTGTAAATCTGTGCTATATTAACATCTATGTAACATGTTTGTTTACAAGAACAGTGCAGTGATGTTCTCTATATGTGTGAGATTTTGTACAGTGAAGAAGCCACAATACCTGTAAGTAGAAGCTCAAAAACACTATTAAATAAAAAAATATGGAAACAACATCCTAATATTTATTATTCAAACTATTGTATTCTCTAACTGCAGTATCATGTTAAAACCACATGGCTGTAACAGAACCCCACAAATGGAGACATCACAATAAATACAAATTATGTAACAAAAAGCACCTGAAGAATGAAATATATTCTCAATGTCATGTCTTTTTTGGGAAGTAGTGCCAATCTCTTTTTCCTTTGCTTTTCAGTATAGATGTAAGTAAAGTATGTAATTTTCTCATTCTGCCACTTAGTTGGAATATATAATCTCAAAATGATATTTGTGAATTTGTGGTCATCTCTCTCCATCTTTAAATTCAATTTTACTCCTGCTTTTAATTTAGCAATACTTTTCCGTAATAATGAAGTACAATTACGAAACAGGTGAAATATGGTGCGAGAGACTAGTGAAGTGTACAAGTGAAGTAACATTTTGTGATGATCTTTTGTTAACCAATGAAGCTGAGTGAACAGAGACAGTTTAGAGAGAAGAATAAAGAAAGAAAGAAAGAAAGAAGAAATAAAAAAAATTGCTTCCAAAAATGATCAAGGAAAAAAGAAAATCATGGGATGCAGTCACAGGAATGTCGACATTGTGCTGTGTAAAAGGAGGGGGGAAAAACTCACGTGATGTGGACAGATCAATGTTTAATAAGCTCACAGAAAAGAACTGTAACTTTATTAAGAATGTTGCACTGTGGCGCCATTGCCAATATCTACACATGAAACACCACTCACAGACTTATAAACTGCACTTCAGCCCTTATAAATATAACTGGTGTCATTTTTAAATATTTTAAAGTATTTCCTTTCGCTGTAATAATTGTTCAGCACAAAACCTGTAAGTAAATATATAAATAAATGCATTCTTATAAAATTGGTGAACATGAACAGCATAAATTAATAAATGCATTCTAATAAATATTACCTCTGACACATTTACAATATAATCAGCAACCAGTAACAATCACTGTAATGAACAAAGATAAATATCCATGACAAAATGACGTAATCATTACGCATTTGCCGGCCACAGTGGCCAAGCGGTCTGTGGTGCGCCAGTCACAGTCTGCACGGCTGCCACGGTCAAGGATTCAAATCCCCCCTCGGGCATGGATTTTGTGCCGTCTTTAGTATAAGGTAGTTCATAAGTAGTTTGTAAGTTTAGGGACTGATGACCCAGCAGTTAAGGGACTTAAGCTTAACAAACATTTAAACATTTACGCAGTTGATCAAAGCCAAAGGGTGGTATCAGACAGTCAAGGAGAGCTTTTAATTTAATGTACAACTGTGTGCATTCTCTGGAACAGTGAGAGCCAAGGCAGATTGTAGAGGTGTAATGACTGGAAACATTGTGTTCAGTCAATTTAAATCACAGCCTTGCAATCTGTGTCCCTGAGATCTATGACTGCTTTCTTAATGGGTCATTCCATGAAATCTCTCAGGTGTCAATAAGGTGACCATTTCAGAATTAAGTCATATGTGGTAAAAGGCTACTTACATGTCTAACAGTCTGACTGCCTAACTCTAACCAGTTGTTAGAAATTCACTTTTAAAGACTCCAGGGTGTGCAGTTCATTAGACATGCAGAAATTTGTTTACTTTTGAGATCTAAATACGTGGTAATGACTTGGCTTAAATGCTTCAATCTTTTTTAGTTATCTAGTAAAAGTTGATACAACATGTGGGATAAATAATTTAGATTTTTTGAATGAAAATTATTGAAACACACCGATCCACGGTAAGCTTAAAATTTGTGAATCTTTAATAACAGCTCTCTATAGGGAATCATCACACTTTAGTTTGTGCACGGTAACTCTTTAGCATTAGTATTAATTACATTCATAAAAGTACCTCACACTGGAATTAGTAGTTCTCACCATCACACCTTCACTGAAATAAACAAAATTTGAAAAGCTTCTTAGACCTAACAGGGTAGATCAAAAGTTGAATCAACTCAATTTTTTGCTGAAATGTTTGCATATCTGGTGGCAATTTGAAGCACAGAAAAGACTATGCTAACATTGAAATTTTACTCATCTCTCTCTCTCTCTCTCTCTCTCTCTCTCTCTCATTTTAAAAAGCTCAGAAAAGTGCTGCAATAAAACTTTAGGTAGTGTAAATAAAATTATGATCACACACCCACACACACACAAAACGAAGATCACCATACCGGAACTTTCTTTTTTTACAAGTCAGGCACTGGAAAAGATATTAAACACTAAAGTGAAACATACACATTAAGGAAAATGATATACAACTCTTTTGAGCTCTTACATGTTTGAAATCACACATCCTTGACTCTCAAATGTGCATTTTTTTAATGGTTAGAGTTAGGGCAGATTTTTTTACTGTCACAACTGAATGTTGCATTCACTTCTAGTAGTCAATTTCAATATGCTACTGTTATTATCGTCGTCTTCAGTCTTGAGACTTGTTTGATGCAGTCCTTCACTATACCAAGTCTCCTCACCTCTTCATAAGAATGCAACCCATATCAATTTGATCCTGCTTAATGTATTCCTCTCTTGGTTTCCCTCTGCGATTCTTACCCCCCACAAACTTCCCTCCAATGCTAAAATGATGATTGATTGATGTCTAAGAATGTGTACTACTAATCATTCTCTTCTTTTAGTCAAGGTATGTCGGGAACTTTATTCCTCCTGATTTCTTATATGCAGGGGAGGATGGGAGGGGGTGAGGGGTGGACAAAATAAATGAAGATCTATAGCTGAATTGCTGTACATTGACATCTGGCAGTTGCAATAAGTCAGTCGCAGCAGCTTCAAGAGCCTACTTGTTATGCAATTTTGAAAATGTCTATGTAGCAACACTATTTATTATTTATTACCTTGAGCCATTTGTACTTTATTGGTGAAAGCTTGAAACAGCACTGCAAATTGTCAGGGGTCAACTTACGCCTAATACACACAATATTCCTTGATGAGTAAGGAGTTGGCCCACCACTGGCTTTGAGGACAGCTGCAACTTATTGAGAAGAGATTCATAAAGTGTCTCATTTCCAACAGAATGGCCTTTCTATGAATGTTGAGCTCCAGCTGATTGTTTCCATCAAAACAATATTACTCTACTGAGTGTTGAGTTTTGCAGTCACTCTTACTGTGGTACTTTATGTTGTCTGGCCACTATCATCCTTAATGCTTGTCAGTCACTGTCAGTTAAATTCCGGTTTTACATACTATTCCTCTATGCCAATGATATGTTACATTGTTTTCAACTTCAACTGCCATGAAACACCACAAGAGCTCATAAGATTCAAGAGTGGCAGTCATAAATCATGCTAAACATGCACATATACGAAGGGGTGGGGAGGGGGGAAGGACAAAATAATATGAACACCATGAAGTATACTACGTATTGGAAGTTGGTACCAGGGCATACATGTTGATACTTGCAGTTTCATACTGTGAGATTAACACAAATGATTGGTGACAATTGTTATTTCTGCGACTTCCAAAGAGGCCAACTCGATGGTGCGCAGTTAGTGGGAACAGCTGTGACAAAAACAACTGCACTATTTAATGTTTCACTAGCAACAGTTTCCTTGGTAATGAGAGCGTACATATCACCCATCCCAACACATGGCCTAAGACTAGCAGGATCAGGACTCTATTTGAACCTAAGGTGACCGAGATAATCCAGAAGAAGCTTGCTCCCATGGTTTGAAGTGTCCAGCAGGAGCCATAGCATTCTAAAATTAAGGTCGAATTTTGATTGTTTAAAGTAGTGGAGAAGATATTTATTCCTACCCCACCTAACAAACATCATTGGAAACCTCCCACTCTTTATTTTTAACAACATAAGCAATATAAAAACAATATTCTAAGTACATACTTTTTAAATAACAGCTACACAGCTAAAATATGATACAGAGAAACACTGAGGCCACTTTGTACAGTAGAATATCTAAAAGTTTCATTTCCACTAACAGAGTAATAAGTTAAATAACACAGAAGCAGAATCTCGTAGGAGCAGAACACTACTGGTGTACATGTCTACTTGTGTTTGTTTGCACCTGATTTATGATCAATGAGCACCAACTGAAAAGGAGGTAGAAAAAGAATCATGTTGCCAACTTTTTAAATATTATTATATTGCAGGATCAACAATAAAAACAAACTGCCAGCAGATTGTACAAATACAAAAATGTTTTACAATCAACAAAACACAAGTGTCTAAAATAAATCACATGTATCGCTCTTCACAGAAGATGCTGTTCAACTTTTTGCCACAGTTCATCTCTGAAGATATATTACAACAGTACATGACTGCAAAAGTTTCCACAAGAATGAGGAACTCTTGTGTTACTATTTAGACTACTAAATAATTATTTAAAAATATACATGACCCTATGAAACACGTGACTAGACATGACCAGTGGCAGTATGAGAGACAGGTAAAAGCCATGTTTTATGTGACTATTTTTCAGATTCTTCATTAATGTGTTCAGATTTATCTGACTTTAGCAAATTACCCATCACTATTCCTAAAAACAGTAAAGCTCCAACTCTTTGATTAGAAGTAAATTTTTTCTGGCAATCTTTGACACTGTTAATGTCAAGTGTATAAATCTGAAACAGAAGAAATTATTTACTTATAAAACATTTTTTAATGTAGATAGCATTTACATCAATGCTGATAGTATAGGAAAGAATCCTCAGGAACAATCCACTACACTGATTAAGATAAGAAGTGTAGTAGTATTACAAGTTAATTTTGTAACCAACCTGATGTGCTACATGCATTATTGAGAGTGAGAGACCTAAGTAATAAGGCCATGTCTGTTCAGCTTGAAACCCTGAGATTCCAAGACCAGTTGCCATTGCTACCGTGAAACCACATAACCAAGGTTTAGTATTCTCTCCAAACTTTATCGCTGTTGACTTGATACCCAACAACAAATCATCTGCTTTGTCCTGAAATAAAGGAAAGAACTCCTCTTCAGATATGATAATGCCAAAATGAACAGTCAATAATGGCACCAGATACATTTTAAGTAACTAGTAATAAACTTATCTATTTGAAGTAATCTTTATAGTTTATCATGGTACCATAATAATGAAGAGTGCCTCTCCTAAATATAAATGTGATCCTATATATTTATCATCTCCTAATTACAGCTTGCAATGGCATTCATAACGAACAAAAAAATCTTACTAGAAATTATATAATTCCTTACAGTCTGCAAAAATGCTAGTTGGCAGTGGAATTTGAATCTAGTGCTCTCCTGAGGCTTTAAGAACCTCAAACAATATTTATATATGGTTAATATAACAGCAACATCAGGAAATTCAGCAAATGTATTGGCCTGTCACTTGTTTTACTGAACAGTCAAAATGACTATAACTTCACCCATTGTTAATAGGGTGACACCAGTGATCACAGCAACATTATCAATTCCATCTCAGTTGTGGGAACTCTGCACACTTCTTTGACATTCGTTAGAGGTCACATGTGTTATGAAGTCCATCAAATATATATAATTGGCCGAAATAATTAAATGGCGGGCACATATGACCAGTGGTACAGAGTGCACTGAAGAATGTCTTGACCATACTATTGTGTTTTGCAGTGCCTCAGGACCCATCACAATGGACTATACTAGACATAACTTGTTTAAGGGCCAACAGAATCACAAATGACTGTCTCACGAACTGTCAAGTATCGCACATGTCTGGAAGTTAACCAGTCAGTAATTACTATATTTTCTCAAATACCCAAAGATGAGTATGTATTTATTTCAGTAAATATCATCAATGCTACTACAATCATCATCATAATTGTTAGATTTAAATAAATAAACAACTACAAAAGACATCATAGCTTATTCAGTGAGCATATTTTTGTCACATGGCTGAAAGGAATTCCCATTCAATACTGCGAACTAGAGATGGCGGGTATCGCTGAAACAAACCCGTTTTAAGTTATACTAGAACTAGTTTAACCTTCCTGAAAAAACAGATCAAGATAATCGGTGCTGTAAGGCACAGACACAGCCGATAACACATGTCGGGAGTCGGCCGCGAGAGAGCGCCGCGGGAAACTGCGGCAAACGCCAGAGCACGCCACGGGCGAGTCAACAACAAACAGTGCGGAGTTGTGTTCCGCGAGCATTGTGTTGTTTACCAGGTACGAGCTCACTTCGCGGGTGTTCGCACAGCCAGTGCACACCAGCGTTCAGTGTAGTAGTTGTGAGAGTGTTGTTGTCCGTGATTACAACATTTGGCGATGAGTGCGGTATTTTTTTCTCCGCACGTTTTCTGTCTGAAGTGGTTGTTCGTCTTACACAATGTCTACTGTTTCTTCCGATGAGATTCTACGTCACCTCATCGAACAACAAGAGGTTTTTGCAACAGCGATTCACGTTCGAAACCAAGTATTACTATCTCTTGCTACAGCCTTGTCTAGTGGGTCCCAACTCCCATCCGCCCCTCAGGTTGTTTTGCCCCCTGCGCCCCCTGTCTTATCCGCCATCCTTTCCAGCATACGACGAGTCCGTTGAAGAATGGGACACTTATGAAAAACGGTTAAGACAACATTTTCAAGGTTTTGGCTGGTCTGATGGCACCTTATGTCGTGCGTTATTCCTGTCCTGGCTGTTAACTCATCTGTATCAGCTCCTTTGCCAACTCACCATTTTGCAGGATCCTTCGCCATTGTCTTTCGATCAAATGTGTGGCCTTTTTTCTCAATATTACCGCAAACGGACTCATGTGATAGCAGCCCGTGTTGAGTTTTACCGCTGCAGGAAGCAGCCACAACAGTCTTATCGGGCATGGGCCGCGGACCTCCACGGTTTAAGCCATCGTTGTCATTTTGTTACGGATGTCTATAAAGAACCGTATGCCAATCAAATGGTCTGTGACGCTATTATTCGGCTCGTCCTTGATCGCGCGGTTCGCGAACGTGCAAATATCCTTCTCTTTCTGAGGTCCATAACATTGCTCAGTCTTTCGAGGTTTCGCGGGCGGCGGGCAACCAAATTGAGGCTTGGTGTGAAGTGCCGGAAATCCAACCCCCTTCTTCCCCGTTACGAGCAGGGTCGCAAAGGGATGAAGTGGTCGTGACAGTCCGCGCGCGGCCTCATCACCAGGACGATCGGGCTGTTGCACGGCAGCAGAAACTCGGGCCAGGTGGCGTGTAGTCATGCAACCGGAAAATGCTTCCTTTGTGTCCCTCCTGTTTTGTCGATCATGACAGACCTGCCTGCCCCAAGTGGTGGTCCATGTGTCATCAGTGCCACAAGAAAAATCACATTGCTTCAGTTTGTGCCTCCAAAATCCAAGATAACCAAGATTCCAATGCCGAGATGGTCGTCAATTGCGTCTCAGCGATTTCGGTTGCACCCAACAAGCCCTTTATTGAGGTCACGGATTTCCACAAAAAGTTGCGTATGCAAGTTGACACAGGCGTGGCCATCACCTTATGAAACTCAAAGACGTATTTGGATCTGGGTTCTCCCTCTCTCTTACCTGTGTCACGGAAATTGGTCAGTTACAATACACAAAATATCCTGGGACAGTTCTCGGCCCCTGTTACATACAAATCTGTCACTTGTAGGCTCACTTTTCTTGTTGTAAACAATGCTCACACCAACAACTTGTTTGGTCTTGACGTCTTTCAGGGGTTTGGGTTCACAATTTCTGACGAAGTCAACATTGTCTCTGACCAAGTACCTTTTCCGCAACTAGACACTTTATGCGCCGAATTGTCAGTGTTGTTTTCGGCAGGGTTGGGCTGTGCTAATAATTTCCAAGCCCACATCACCTTGAAGCCCTTCGCCAGGCCCCGTTTTTTCCGCACTCAGCCGGTTCCGATTGCACTCCGGGACCATATCAAAGCGGAGCTGGACCCCTGGAGGAAGCTGTTGTGGTAAAACGCATCGCATTCTGTCCAATGAATGGACGACTCCCATGGTCATTGTAAAAAAAAAAAAAAAAAAAAAAAAAAAACCCCACACACACACACACACCCCGTCGGGGTGGTTGCACCTTTGTGGCGATTTCAAACGTTCTGTGAACGCCCAATCTATCATCGACACTTATCCATTGTCGCACCCAGACGAGCTTCTTGCTAAATTGGCGAGTGGACAGTACTTCTCAAAGATAGACTCTCCGATGCATATTTGCAAGTCCCTCTTGATGCTGACTCGCAATGTGTCTTGGTCCTGAACACGCTCTTTGGTTTGTACCAATACTTGAGGTTGCCCTTCGGGGTGGCCAGCACTCCAGCAATTTTTTAGCGTTTCCTCGAACAACTCACACTGTCAGTACCCGGTTGTGTCAATTATCTCGACAATATACATTTATACAACTTACGTGCGCTGTTCACAGTACTCCAGGAGGCGGGGTTGACGTGCAATCTGGAGAAATGCCATTTTTCAGCCTTCTATCACTTTTTTGGGGTTAGAGGTTTCTAGTGAGGGCAGCAAGCCCCTCCGTCAGAATGCGTCCCCCGTGTTGGCCCTCCCTCGGCCGACATCAGTCAAGGACCTGCAAGTGTTTTTAGGAAAGGTCGCTTATTGTCATAAATTCTCGCCAGGGGCTTCATCTATTGCAAAACGCTTGCATGACCTGCTGCGCAAAGGGACTTCCTTCCATTGGTCATCAGCCTGTGAAAAAGCATTTTGCACATTAAAGGAGCTGCTACAATCGGCCCCCTGCCTCGCCACCCATCAACCCGGCCTCCCCCTTGTCTTAGCAACAGACACCTCCCAACATGGGATAGGGGCAGTGCTCGCTCATAAATATCCAGACGGACCTGAGTGTCTGATCGCTTTTGCCTCTAAGACGCTCTCTCCTGCCCAAAACAGATATTCACAAATCGAGAAGAAGGCTCTTGCTATTGTCTATGCTCTGAAGAAGTTTCATGTCTTTCTGTATGGCGTAAAATTTCATCTCATTACTGATCACAAACTACTGGTTTCTCTCTTTTACCCTTTGGCATCATTACCCGACAATGCCGCTCACCGTCTTCAGCGTTGGGCACTGTTCCTATCTCGATATAACAATGTGATACACTTCCGCCCTACATCCAAACATGCAAATGCGGATGTGCTCTCCCGTCTTCTGGCTGGACCAGACCCAGCCTTTGATTAGGAAGAATTGCTGTGCTTTCATATTGACATAGCAGCTCAGTAAACAGTGGATGTTTTCCAATCACAGGTGCCAAGGTGGCTCTGCGTAGTGCCGCAGACCCGGTCCTCCGCAAGGTGATCTGTTTGGTCCAGTAAGGCTGGCCTGTGACTCCGCCGAAATGGGCATCAGACCCCCCTCAGAAATTACTATGCCTTTCGACACCATTTTTCTGTTGTGGATGGCGTGCTTCTCCTTGATTCTGAGGAGTCCTCTCCTTGGGCCGTCATTCCATCAGCCCTCCACTCAGAGGTCTTCAAGCTGCTACACGCCGATCATTGGGGGGTATCTTGTACTAAGGCACTGGCCCACCGTCGTGTGTTTTGGCCAGGTCTGGCCAGTGACATGTCTCGTATGGTTACCTCGTGCTCGCTCTGTGCGCAGCATCAAGCCTCCCCTCGAGCGACATTCGCCCCATGACCTCAACCTTTGCAGGCCTGGGATCGCCTGCACATTGATTTTGTGGGCCCCTTCCTTAATGCCTTCTCTAGGTTCCCGTACGTGGTCCGTTGCCTTTCAACGTCCACGGTTGCAGCCTTGTCCGCATTTTCTCAATTGAAGGCCTCCCCACTACGGTGGTGTCAGACAACGGTCCTCAGTTTGTATCACGCGAGTTTGTCTCCTTCTGCAACAACCGGGGTATCCGCCATGTCCTCGCCCCACCCTTCCATCGGCAGTCCAATGGGAAGGCTGAAAGATCTGTTCGCACCTTTAAGACCCAGTTGAAGTAGTATGTGGGTCAGTCCCCTTCGGATGTTGCCCTCGATCAAATTCTCTCATCCTTTCGGTTCACCCCGTTTGGTGACAGAGTCCCGCGGAACTCCTCCACGGCTGGCAGCCCTGGACTCTGCTCCATCTCCTGCATCCGAGCCTGAGACATTCACCCATGCCTCCATCCCCTCGCTTCCGATCTGGGATGGCTGTCTGCGCACGTGGGTTCGGACGTGGACTGAAATGGATTCCTGCCATCGTCACCAGATGCTGCGGCCACCATCTCTGTGACATCCACACAGAAGACGGCATCTCTGCACGTCACCACGACCAGCTGCGCCTGAGTATGGAAGATCGGGAGCCCCCCCATCACTCGGCCAATGCTCCCGCACCAGTCTGCTCCACTAACCGGCCCACAGGCCAAAGAGAGGTTCATGCCATTACATGCAAGTTTTCTGCCTCAGCCAGGGACTGAACCAGGTCCCGCCCCTCAGGGACCTATACCTTTGCGGGTACAGTCACCACCCATGCTGGATTCATCTCCTCCTGATGCATTGCTCCCTTCGGGTCCACCAACACCATCACCAGGTCCGGGGCCCGAGGTGGAGATGGAGTCCGAGCCACAATCGTGGTCCTGCCATATGGGTTGTCGGGGGAAGGGTGCCGACGCTGCCCGCGCCCCAAGTACTTCAGACCCTATGCAACGATGCCCGCCCGCAACCTCAGCCAGAGCCCAACAGATGACGATGTCATGGACATTGTGAGAGTGTTGCTGTCCGTGTTTACAACAATCAGTTTTTGGTTTTTTATTGCTATTAATTCCAGTAACAATGCTAGAATCAAAAGTTGAAAAATTTTAAGATTTCTCATACTTTTGCATTATACTTTTCTTCAAGATATGTTAAGTCAAAATATCTTATAAACAGAACTTAGGCCTACTACCATTCATTGCTTTTATCGAAAAGTAACTGGGTTGAATACTAAAAAAAAAAAAACACCAGTTTTCTCCTATTGCTTCAGAAAAATCATGTTGTAATTAAGGATTACCTCATTATTTGGGCACTGCAAATAATTGGTACTAAACGGTGAAAATTGACGTTGGCAAATTCATGTAAAGTGTTAATCTGTATGTCCCCTTTCCCCAGTTGGACAACTAGGGTAGGCTAGGGACACACAAGTGACTGAAGCGGCATCCAATGGAAAGACCTGCACCAGGCCAATAAGCCACACATTATTATTATTATTATTATTATTATTATTATTATTATTCGTGTTAAGTTGGCTGTTTCCAAGGGCGACAAGCAGATACAGGCATATAGGTCCTATATAATTACTTTCATTTGTTATCAATTTTGCACCCTTAAGCAACCACAAAATTAGGCATTCAATTACTATTCAAGCCGCACGGAATGGTGGCATGGTCTAAAGCATCAGGTTATGGATTGGACGGCCATTCCTGATGGAGATTCGAATTCTCCCTCAGACATGAGTATGCATGCTGCCCTTAATGTATGTTACTTTAAGTAGTTTAAATTATTTTTCAAAAGAGATAGATTGGCTGGCCAGTACTTGCCTTCGTGCTGTACTGCTGACAGTTACACAAATGAAGAAAAAAGAAAAAGGATGAAAAAGGACAAGCTTTCAGAACAGTTCCTTCTTCAGGTAGGAGAGAAGGGAAGAAAAAAGGGGTGGGAATGGAAGGGGAAGGTAATTCACGACCTAGGTCATGAGGATTGAGGAGTGTGGAAGTCAGAGATATCATCACTATAATCTCAGAGGAGAATTTCCATCATTTATCAAACTTGAAGTGGTAGTTTGTAAGTCTAGGGACTGATGACCATAGCAATTTGGTTCAGTAGGTTTACAGAGGATACCATAAGTTTGTAGTACCTATAGCTTTCAGCCTTTTACAGGGTGGCCACCAAATCTTCATTTTCAAATTCAAGGTTTTTTTCCAGGTTTTCACGAAACTTAATTTTGCCCAAAGGGGTTAGCACACAACTATACCGTAAAGAAGCTAGTTACATATTTTTAAAACCCATGTCATCCAAGTTGAACCATGTCACGTAGTAATATACACCAAGCAGTGGTGAATCCAGGATTTGTGTTGGGAAAAGGAGAGGGGGGGGGGGCAGAGCTCATAAAACTGTGGCATTGTACATCAAGTTCACAAAGAAGAATAACTAGGAAAAAAAAGAAAAAACAGTATATATTCAACAACAGTTTTCACCATTATGAACGGACGGCAGAGGCTTAGGAAATGATACTAAACTTGAACTCTCTCCACCGTTTGGGAGCGGTGTGGGTGGCTAGTGTAAAATTTTAAATGGAAACTCCCATTTTTTACTGCAGATTCTGATCCTACAGACTAAATCATGTATGGTTTGGTTGAATTTTTTTTCTTTCAATTGGCACATATTACACTGTAATGGTAATAATTATTTGCCATACTGCTGAAGAAATGTACCACCCAGGAAATAAAATAAAGGTTAATCATATTGATGATGCTTCAGAACCCAACCAAATGATACCAGATGTACATTTCTTCCCAGCTAGTTCAATTAAGTGTTTTTCGGCAATTTATAACTGGTATTCAGACAAGGGCAATCTGGAGTAAGGTATCACTTGGTATCACCTTTTCACCTCTTTCAAGTTTTCATTTAGATTGTTCCCAATGACTGCCCTGTCCACTGCGGGGAGGGGGAGGGATCACTTTAGGGATCATTTGGTAGTGTTCTGAAGCATCACGAATATGGTTTTCATTTATTTTATTTCCTGTTTAGTACATTTTTTCACCAGTACGGCAAGTATTTCTTACTTATACAACGCCATCTGTCACATAAAAAAAAAAAAAAAATAAATAAATAAAATAAAATAAAAATAAACCAGACCATACATGATTTGGGCCTTAGAATCAGAATCTGCAATAAAAGTTGGGTATTCCATTTATAATTTTACACTTGACACCCCCTCTCTCCCTACAAACGGTGGGAACAGTTCAGGTTGAGTATTATTTCCTATGATTCTGCCATCCGCACATGCTGGTGAAAACCATTTTTGAATATCTACTGTTTTTCTGATTAATTCCGGTTTGTCAACTTAAAATTTACAGCCAGTATAATTGACTAACTTGAGTTCAAGTAGTTGGAGAACACTACATTTTAATGTGAATTGCATTTGCTTATGCAACAAACTAGACTTCCTGATACATTAAAATACAGTTACATCTCATGAATTAGTGATCGAGAACTCAATACATATATTATGATTTACTTTACCTTCAGGATATGAACAACCTTTCTCACCTCTTTCAAGTTTTCATTTAGATTGTTCCCAATGATGGTTTTCAGTTTCCAGAGCCCATACAGTCAAATAAGTTTTACCCTGGAAAACCCTAGCTAAAAGACCAATGAATGTTAATGACCCAGCATGCATAATAACGCACAATGTTGTGGGCGAGTTCTTGAACTTCGAGGAGATGAAATGGGGAATGCAAAAACATATGGAGCAACAGCTGTGTGGCATTTGCATTCCAGTGTCATCTGCTAAAATAACACTTAACAGCAGATTTTAATGAAAACATTATTTTGTTCTAATGAATTTGTTTCATTTTTTAAATTCTTGTAGTACTAAATGGACAGTGAAATATAATTTATATTATGAAAAGCAACAGACTTCCATTTGCTCATGGAAAGTTTATGTTTCTTGCTTCTTGCGTGGCTGTTCAAGGATCACATGTAACCCATGGATAAAATGTCTCGTATGAGCTCTGATATCGAGTTATACTCTGTTTTGACATGACGGACAAACAGTTCATTCAAACACGTTGAATTAATTCATCTGTGCGGGCACAGGTAAGTTCAATTCACTATATTGTTCTCTGCAACGATTGTTTCACTCTGTCCATCTCAGAAAGACATAGATGGCCTTAGGGTGCGTTCACACTGCCAGCCGGGCTGAGCCAAGCTACGATGGGCCAAGCCAGTTGGCGCCTAGTTGGCGCGGGAGCCGAAAAGGGGCGGGAATGAACTTTTCCAATTTTCATGTTGCAAAAAGTTTTGACAGTATTTAAGGCCATGCCACATCGTTTTATGAATTTATTTTTTCCTTAAAAATTAAAAGTCTAGTTCTATTTCGCGAGAGTTTTTAGTTTCGTAACGCTCCTCACTCGATTCAGATGAAAGTATTCGGTTAAAAAATGTGATTTTTGGACACAGGGTAGTACAATATCTTAGCTTTTGAATAAAACATTCACCTTTTCGAAATTCATAACAGTCGTTTTCAAATGATGCTTTTTGTCAAGTATGCGCACTTGATCTACAAATTGTGTATTGAAAAAGTTCGATAGTGGGCAGCTTACTGTTCTATGCAATTTAGACCATACATTACAGAGAATGAAATGGAGCTAAAATTATGGAAAAGGTTTCGAAATAGTAGTCGCACCAATATCTACCTCCTTTCACAAGTTATTGCGAGTTATCTGAGCGGCGGCGTGCCGCGATCGCAAGCCTACGAACTCGGCGGCTGTTGCGCGTAGCGTGAAGCACTGCAGTGCTTAAAAATTTCATTTGCTGGTCACGTGTGTAGGTCCCTTGTGATGTGTTAATGATCCATAACCAGAAAACAATTTTGAATACAATGGACAAAAAGACTGGGAATTACATTCATAGTGTAAACATTTTCAACGTATCATACCAAACCCGCTTCATTTCTAGTTATTTAAAACAAGCAGAATTCCATTAACATTCTGACTATTTAGAAAATGGTCACTTCACTCACACGTGAACATGTATTTTAACACCTACGAATTCAATTACTTGTTTAAAATAATCTTTTTAGAGTGGTGTCTTACAAAAGCTAGCCGGTCATCAATGGGATGAGAGAGTCTATTTTAATTACACTCAAGAATAAAGAAAAAAATGATACCAAAATTTTCAGTGGGGTATGCTTGAGTTACTAAGCATACCTGTAGTCGGCGCCTATGTAGAAGTGCCTTACGATAACATCGCGTCTCTTCGACGTACATCGCGAGGAATTGAGTCGCGTAGTTTAACAACACTTCGAGATAAATACAGAAATAGATAATGGAATACGTAACCTATAATTATAAAACTTTTTAAACCGCCCAGAAATATATTTGAAAATGTTTTTGTACACAAAAATGAAGCGATGAATATTATTTAACACACAGGCACTAGCGATCTGAGCATATTGCTCACCGTGATTTTAAAACAACTGGCCTTTTGTTACTTTTAAATATTAAACTTTGAGGTTTTTTCTTACTAAAACTACAGGGATTACTTATTTCACTTATTAAGTACATTTCGAACTGGTCGTGAAATCTGAGCAATAGGCTATACACACCAACAATCGTTTAACTCTTAAAGCCACGAGATCTCATGGGTTCAAAATCCCGGTTTCTGGCTGAAATTCAAGGTTTTTTCCCAATTCCCCCCCCCCCCCCTTTTTTTTTCAAATTCAGGCTTTTTCCCAGTTTTCCCGGTTTCAAGGTTTGGTGGCCACCCTGTTTTAAGACAAATGAAGCATTGTACCTCAATGCTACCACACTTTGTAAAGTATTTCCAGACTCGGGATGGTGCCATTTAAAACACAATTGATGTCTGATAACTGTGAGGAAATGCCACATGCACTGATGCCTCAACAACAGATGTACCAATTCTTATGCCACATGTTTGTTGCTCGTTTCTGACTCGGGATTGTTTTTATGTCTGTAAACCTATTGTACACAAACTGCAGTAATCATTGGTCCCTAGACTACTTTAACTAACACACACAAACACACACACACACACACACACACACACACACACACACACACACACCAAGGGAGGACTAACATCCCACTGAGGCAAGGCCCCTTAGAGTGCACAGCCATTCCCACACAGTAATTGTTCTTAAATTATCACTGATCACATTTCATAGTTTCTGCAATAAGTAAATACTTCACAGAAAAAGAAATTTTAGGAATAAGTATTACTAGTTTTTAACTATTTAATTATTTAAAAACAAATGGCATATACAACTGCTGCTACATAAAGTAGTTATACCAGTCTTTTTACTCAGTCTTTGGCAATAAATTTTAAAACAACAACAAGAACCAGTTACAACCGGGGGAGGGGGGTGAGAGGAGGGGAGGGAAAGACTGTTATTCAGAACAAAAATACTGGTATTGGTTTTAACCAGTGGGTTTTTCCCTATCCTACTGCAAACATAAACCCAACATTATGATAAAGGGACACAGTTTGCACTTTGTAACGATATATAAGAAATGTATATTGTCCAATATATTAGCAATTTGAAGATGCAAGTACTGAACATTGAAGTAGTATCTGATAAATGCTGTCAACAGGCAGTTGTCACAGAAATGCTCCATCACTTAAATGAGAATATTTAAAAGGAAGAAGATGGTCTCTTTAAATACCATTAGAAAACTTCAGAGCACTGAAATTTATGCCAGACACAGAAAGATCATGCTGCCACCAAATTATATCTCAAAGAAAAGGTAAGATAAATTAGGGCTCATAAGTCATATTTCTGTTCCTAAAGTAATGGAAATGATTAGGCACCCTATGATGACTTGAGAATTATGTATGTGTTACTTCAACAAACTCCATTGACATCAATCTAAACACCATAACTCTATGTTCAGTTAAACACTGTTAGGCCAGAATTTCACTATGTTTTGTTTCAACAATTCTGACAGAAAAACCAGGAGAAGCACAATATTTTTATGAAAAAGTGATTACCGCAGATCATAAGAGTAAATTAAAATGAAATGAACAAAAATGAAGAAATATTTAAAAACATACCTGGTGTGCATAAATTGTGTCATACACAACAGTCCAGCATATACCAGCAGCATACAAGGGTAAGACTACTGGCCAGGAACATGAGCCATGCACTGCACTCCAGCCTAACAAGGCACCCCAATTAAATGTTGCTCCAAGCACAAGCTGTGGCCAGTGAGTGAAACGTTTTGCTAATGGATACAACGCAACCAATCCTGAAACATTTCATTTTTGCAAACAGTTTAAAGCCAACATCAATAGGTATGACAATACCACAATTTAGTTTATATTAAACTTTAGCAATTACTACATTGGGTACTAGTAAAGTTTTGCAATACGACAACAATAACTTGTAGGAGATTGATTATTGGTGTGCTCAGAGAATACTTCATACTTACTGTAGTCACTGTGCCAAGTCTGTGGGCACATTTGTTTACTAACAGGGTTAGTCTGAAGTGCCTGCTATGACACTGTGGTCATGTAGTGAGATTCGGACAACTTTGCAGTACAACTTCATGTGTGGTTTAAACATAGACCACTGCTTTGAAGAAATGACTAGCTCGCACTCTCTGATTTATGTCCACATTATTCAGGTGGTACACAATTCCAAAGAGAAAATTTCACTCTGGAGGATGGGAAGCCCACAATCACCAGTTACAGAGGAAAGCATTGATACTATGCCATGCGTGGAAGGGGGGGCGGCGGAGGCCGTGAGGGTGTGGAAGGGGGGGCAGCGGCGGAGGGCGTGGGGGGGGGAGCAGTGGCGGAGGGCATTGGGGGGGGGGGGAGCAGTGGCGGAGGGCATTGGGGGGGGGGGAGCAGTGGCGGAGGGCGTGGGGGGGGGCAGATGAGATTGGTTGGTTCGTTTGGTGTTTTAGGGGGACAAAACTGCGAAGGTCGTCAGCTGAGATAAATGACTTTTCAAAGTGATAGACTGGCTGTCCAGTACATACCTATTTGCTGTTCTGCTAATAGTCTCCCACAAAAAGAAAAAAGGACGAAAATAAAACAAGCTTTCGGGGCAGGGTTCCTTCTTCAGGTAAGAGAGAAGGGAAGAAGAAAAAAGGACATAGGCAGAAAGATGGGGAAACTGATGGGCAGAGAATTAAAGTAAGCAGTTATTATATTTAGCAATCGCTTAGCAATGCCAGGTTTCCTAGTTACTTATTCAAATCTAGCCATACTGATCATTATTGGATTTACTTCTGGAATACTACTTTTTTTTTTCAACAGCAATTTTTATCACTTAAGTTCAAATATGCTCATAAATTACACTGGGTAACAGCCAAAAAATCATCCAGGGTTTCACAGCTGAATTAAACTAAATTCGATGCCCTGAGTTCGAAAATGACCTTGGTTTTGCTCAATCAGGTCTACTTTTTGAGATACAGCCATAAACCTGCCTGATGAGCTATACATACATATGCTAATATCACGGGTTTTGAGTTCAGTCATTTCTCTAAATTCGCTGCCTAAAAATTAGCAGGACAATAATCACAATTATTAGTAATATTATTATTATTTTATAATAATATTATAATATAATTTAATAATATTATTATTACTTTCAAATGGCTTCGGCGCGACGTAAATGCAGGAATAATCCATACGCTTTCTGCTACATCTGCGGAGAATACACACTGTCAGCAGACCGGAAGAACATCACAAGATTTGTGAAGCACACATACCAGGCTTACTTTAAAGTCAAGCTAGGTGACCAGGATAGGTCGTGTGCACCGCACACAATGTGCAAGACGTGCGTGGAATAACTCAGGCGGTGGACTAAAGGGGCCAAAACTTCACTGAAGTTTGGGATACCGATGGTTTGGAGGGAGCCGTTTGACCATGTTACTTCTGCGCCATCAATACTACTGGCATCAACCAGAAGAATCGACACAGCCTCCAGTACCCCGACCTTCCATCTGCCCACCGCCCAGTTGCTCACTGCGAAGAAATACCTGTACCAGCGTTCACACAGCTTCCGCACTTCGACGACGACAAGGCCACCACTTCAGACAACGTAGGAGATACAGACCAGGAGTATGAAACACAAGATGGTCCGCAGCCCTTTTCACAATGTGACAATGATCTGTTTCGGGATCTCAGCTTGTCGAAGACTTCCTCCGAGCTGTTGGTCTCCAGACTCAAAGAGAAAAATCTATTTGGCGAGGACGCGCGTATCACTTTCTTCTGTAGAAGGCATGAGGAGTACATGGGTTACTTCTGCCAGGAGGAAGACCTCGTGTACTGCCAAGATGTCGCCAGTCTTCTTCATAAACTCGGCGTTCCTACATACGATCCTACAGATTGGCGACTCTTCATTGACTGGTTCCACAACGGGAACCAGTTTGCCTCAATCCCTCTTGCGCACTCCACAACTCTCAAAGAGAAATATGAAGCAGTGAAGTATGTGCTTGACAAAATGCAATATAAGCATCACCAATGGATGATCTGCGTCGATTTCAAGATGGTGAACTTTCTACTAGGTCAGCAATACGGGTTCACGAAGTACCCATGCTTTATAAGTATGTGGGAGTCGCGACATAGTCCAGCACTATGTAAAGAAAGAGTGGCCAGCGCGAGAGCAGTTAGTACCTGGGGCGAGAATAATCATAATCGAACCTCTTGTTGACCGGGAGAAGATATTGATCCCACACATGAAGCCTGGGCTAATGAAACAGTTGACAGGCGCTCTGGACAAGTATGGGAGGTGCTTCAACTACATGTGCCGAGCATTTCCTCGACTGACCATTGAGAAGCTCAAGGCCGGCATTTTCGATTGTCCACAGATACAGCAGCTCATAAAGGACACCGAGTTCCAGAACTCCATGAAGACGCTTGAGTGTGCCACCTGGAAATCGTTTGTGCAGGTGGTGAACAACTTCCTGGGGAACACGAAGGTAGCAAACCACGCCACACTCATCAGCAGCATGCTAGAGGCCTTCCAAAAACTCGGGTGTTTGATGAGTTTAAAGATGCACTTCCTGTTCTCACACGTGGACAAGTTTCCTGAAAACCTTGGGGCGATGAGTGACGAGCAGGGAGAAAGGTTCCATCAGGACATGCGCCAAATGGAGAGGTACCAGGGGAGGTGGGATGCAGTCATGCTGGAGGACTACTGCTGGTCGCTGAAGAGAGAGAACCCAGCAGCTGGTCACACACGGAAATAAAAAAAAAAAAAAAAGCCGATATCTGCCTTGAACTCTGAACTTTTGTGTCATGTAATGCTCATTCTTATTATATTTTGATTATTATGCCTATCAAATGTCATATAGTAAATAAATATTGAATTAATTTAGATACGTTGACTCTTATTTCTTGAGGGAAACAGAAAGATTCGTCAGGGGTTTATCAGCAGACATTTGTTTTTCTTACGAAAAACAGATTTGTGTGAAATATCTGTAGACCAAAATCCTGACCTGATTGAGAAAAACCAAGGTCATTTTCGGACTCATGGCATCAAAATTAGTATAATCGAGCTGAAAAACCCTGGACGATTTTCCAAAGTTAGTTGTTGTTTTTTTTTTTTTTTTTTTGCTGCTGCTGCCCATTGTTATAGGAGTGGCTAACAAGATATTAAAGTATATCAATTTTTAAAATTTGAAGAGTACTGATTTTCAGAATATGAAGCTCTTTTCTAGGAAGAGTCTTTACAGAACTTATTTTTCGTTAATTGTAAATTTCACAGTTAACTCTTACATCATTCCGCATGAAAACTGAAGTATTATGTACACCTACATCAGTGTAGTCAGGCACAGTGCATATCAAAATTCTATATGGTGTTCCAATTTGTATAAAATACTTTCACTGGTTTCGTGTTAATGTCACTCTGTGACATAATAAATTATGCGTCTTTCGCGGCCATGTGTTTCCTTGTATTCATATTTAGAAGATGTGGTGCTTCAAGGGTTGACTTTTCTTGTTCCGTGGTTTTCTGCATTTTCTTTCTGCAACAGAAGCTTCACTTTAGTCTCTTATGTCAACAGCAGCCTATGTATACAACTATAATGAAACAGCTGTTTCCTGTTCAGGCTTAGCTGCCAGTTGTTCAAAAGCTACCAAACAACCCTATGACAAATTAGCCAAGAACTGAGTCGGTTATGAGAAGTAGTTTCAACTGCAATTTAATGGCTTTCTGAGTGGCCGACAAGGTGGTCAAAGGCACTTTTCTTCTGCAACGGGTTATCAGACATATATCACTTACAATGCCAGTTAGTTCCTCTGGAGGAACTGGCTTTAATTTATTTTGCTAATAATTAGCTAGTTTCCTATCATTGCAAACATACACAAGTGTTCACTGCACATGTAAAATTATATCAATGACAGAAACAACTGCAGCAGCCTTATTGTGCGTAGTTGTAAAATGTCAGTTTGCTACATGTAAATCTCAGAAGTCGGCATACAACTCTATGATCATATATGTGATCATTCATTTGGCTCCAGATGAAGAAGTACATCAGTCTGAGGACCCTATGTGCATTTACAAATATTTCGTAAGTTTTCTAGTTGTCCCTTTCCACAGACTGCCAATTGGAGTCTTGGAATGATTATGATATTGTTGACAGCGTGCAGCCCAGGGTGTGGAGCCTAACACACTGGGAAGAAGAGGAAGGTGATGTTGGACAAACATCACTAGCAGCAGCTCATTTCCTGTGCTTTGAGCAAGCTGCCTACCCCAAGAAGTAAGTGTCAGAAAAAGAGTCACACAGTGTTTGCTGGCTCCCTCTATAGGAATCAATGCAACAATCAATGGATGTAACAATCTAGTAATAGGACAGTTTACAACTCACCCAAAGACGTGACGACAAGCCACGACAGACACACACATATGACACTTTCAGCTATCGGCCATGGCCTTCTTCAGAATTAGGAACATTCACGCTATCACACAGGCACACAACACATTCACCCAACCGTCAGCTCCGGCTGCCGCACTTCGAAGTGTGGCAGCCAGAGTTGACTATTGTGCGTGTGTGAATGTTCCTAATTCTGATGAAGGCCATGGCCGTTAGCTGAAAGGGTTGTATGTATGTGTCGTTTTTGTGTGCCTGTCGTGGCTTGTCATTACGTCTTTGCGGTGAGTTGTAAACTGTCCTATTACTATATTGTTAATTCCAAACTGGACTTTCCATTATTAAATCAATGGATGTAAATATTCACATAGTTTCATCATCATGGTCACCACCATGACCAGGCAAGAATTAAATTTTCATTGAAGAGCAATGAAATGGTGGAATGGTGGTGAAGTTACAGTCCCCGCTATTAGCGTTCATCAGGTATCGTCTAGCGAAGAAAAAGCAACAGCAGATTCCTTTCCTTTGCCAAACTGACACCAGCTTGGTGATTAACAATGCAAGTAGCTAAAATTTATTTGGACTACATGCCTTTACTGTTTTTGGTTTTCTACAGAGGGTACTAATCAGGCGTGTCACAAAAAACTGCCTTATCAAATTGTTGCTGTTGATGATATTAATGTTTTTAGGGCATCAAAACAGCAAGGTCATCATTGCCATGTATTGAAATAGGAACAGATGAATTCAAGTTGGGCCAGGTTATAACAACACATAGAAACTAAAAACACATCTTAATTTAAGGATTATTAGATCTGTCTTCAGACCATCCCATCAACATCTACAACTACACACATACTCCGCAATTCACCGTAAGGTGCACGGTGGAGGGGACACTGTACCACTACTAGGCATTTCCTTTCCTATTACACTCCCAAATTGAACGAGGAAAAAAAAGAATACCTATATGCCTCCGTACGAGCCCAAATTTCTCTTATCTTGTCTTTGTGATCTTTACGCGAAATGTAAGTAGGCGGCAGCAAGATCGTACTACACTCAGCTTCAAATTCTGGCCCTCTAAATTTACTCAACAGAAATTCACGAAAAGAACATCATCTTTCTTCCAGCGATCCCCAATTGAGTTTCCGGAGCATTTCCATGACACTCGCACATTGGTCGAACCTACCGGTAACAAATCTAGCTGCTCGTCTCTGAACCGCCTCTATATCTTCCTTTAAACTGATCTGCTGCGGGTCCCAAACACTTGAGCAATACTCAAGACGTGGTCTTATACGCGGTCTCCTTTACAGATGAAGTACATCTTCCCAAAATTCTCCCAATAAACAGAAGTCGGCTGTCCACCCTACTCACAACTGTCCTTACATGCTCGTTCCCTTTCATATTGCTCTGCAATGTTACGCCTAGATATTTTAACGACGCGACAGCATCAAAAAGCTCACTACTAATGCTGTATTCGAACATTATGGGATTGTTTTTTCTACTCATGCGCATCACCTTACATTTTTCCACATTGAGAGCTAGCTGCCATTCTTCGCACCAACTAGAAATTTTGTCTAAGTCATCCTGTATGCTATTACAGTCAGTTACAGATGACACCCTCCCATACACCACAGCATCATCAGCAAACAGCCGCATATTACAACTTACTCTGTCCATCAGATCATTTATATACACAGAAAATAATAACGGTCCTATCACACTCCCCTGGGGCACGCCTAACGGTACACTCGTCTCTGATGAACACTCACCATCGAGAACAACGTACTGTGTTCCATTAGTTAGGAAGTCTTCCAGCCAGTCACAAATCTGTGAACCTATTCCATAAGCTTGTATCTTCGTTAGCAGTCTGCAGTGTGGCACCGCGTCGAACGCCTTTTTGAAGTTGAGAAAAACACAATCCGCCTGTTGCCCTCCGTCCATGGCTCGCAAGATGTCATATGAGAAAAGGGCAAGCCGAGTTTCACATGAACGATGTTTCCTAAACCCGTGCTGATTCATGGAAAGAAGCTTTTCCGTTTCAAGGAAATTTACTATATTCGAACTGAGAATATGCTCCAAAATTCTACATGTAACTGATGTCAACGATATTGGCCTGTAATTGTGTGGGTCAGTTCTCTTTCCTTTCTTATAAACGGGAGTCACCTGCGCTTTTTCCCAATCACTAGGAACTTTGCGCTGAATTAAAGATTCGCTATAAATGCAAGCTAAGTAGGGGGCCAACGCCGCAGAATAGTTTGTAAAAACCGAACTGGTATTCCATCCGGACCAGCAGACTTTTCCGTATTTAGCTCTCTCAGCTGCTTCTCTACACCGGAAATACCTATTGCTATGTCCCCCATTTCGGAATTTGTACATTGAAAGATTTCGTAAAGGTTAAATTTAGAACTTTAGCTTTCCGTTTGCTTTCTTCTATTACTGCCCCGGAATGATCAACAAGTGACTGGACAGTGGGCTTTGACCCGCTTATTGATTTTACATAGGACCAGAATTTTTTCGAGTTCTCGGAAAGATCTTTTGGTAAGGTATGGCTGTGATAATTATTGTATGCTTCGCGCATTGATCTTTTTATAGAAGCACGAATCTCTACTAGCTTTTGTCTGTCATCATTTGCGTGTTCTTTTTTGAATCGAGAGTGCAGCAGCCTTTGCTTTCTCAGCAGCTTTCTAACATTATTATTATACCAAGGTGGCTCTTTTCTATCCTTTATCATCTTTACTGGTACTTATTTCTCTAACCCTTTATTAACAATGCACTTAAATGTAGTCCACAATTCCTCTACATCCATAGTCCCGGAATTAAACGATGCCCATTCATTTTCTAAGTGTGATCGTAACATTTGCTTATCGTTTGTTTAATATCTGTGGCCCGCTGATGGTTCCCCACAGTGTAAAAGAAATCCACTAGTCAAAGGGCAAAGTCTTATTCTAAGGTGAGTTAGGGCTGCTTCATGAGCTCATTAGGGGTGGAAGAAGGCAAGCCACAAATGTACAGATTTTACCGAACATAGCTTATTACTGCCCACCTCCAGCAATAAGGCTCCCATGGAAACATAGTTTTCTAGGTCACAAAAGTTGTGACAGCCTACAGGGATCAGAACAGCATGTTAGAGGAGAGTGGGAGCAAGCCTTCTTGACAGCCAGATCCCAATGCACCCTGGAATCCAGCAAAATTTTACGTTTGCAGCACAAGGAGATCATACTGTATTCCTTTCTATTTCTGATCTGCCAGAAACATTTAATCAACAGTGAGTGGGGCACTTTGGGAATCTGAGAAGATGAGGGTACTTACGACAATGCTGTTTCATCTACTCCAGTGTGCTTAGGAAAGCAAACAGTTTTGCATAATCAACTGAAAACTGTTCTGAAGTTGCAATTCCTCCAAGTGAGTTCTGAATCCCTGAATCCATTCATACTCCACTGAAGAATGGTAGCCATTTCAAAAGAGGCTCTGTTTTACCCATACCTTGAGCTGGGATGATGAGGCACTATTTGAGTAGGGGTAGTAGATGGATGGCCTGGTTCCAGTGGCCAGGCATCTAGCTCCATGATGATGTACTCATCAGTCAGGGCTGCCATAGTAATGTCTGATGATAACTGGAGGACACTTTCAATTTACTTCTTGATCCTTTCTTCTTTTTAGAAAATTATAAGGAAAGGGGGAGCTGTGGAGCACTATGCATATCTTGACCAAGAGAAGAGAGGTTGGTGGGTCACATTCTAAGACACAAGGAATTGTCAACCTAGCATTAGAAGGAAGTGTGTGGGGTAAAAATTGTAGATGGTGACCAAGGGGCAAATACAATAAGCAGATACAAAAGGATGTAGGTTGCTGTTCATGAAGCTTGTACAGGACAGGGTAGCATAGAGAGCTGCATCAAACCAGTCTGCAGTCTTAAGACCATAACATGCTTTTGAGGTGCCTTCTCAATTATTACTGTAGGTATCTTTTCTTTCCCTTCTATTGGAGCTGCTTGGATTGCTATGTAATTAATAGCCTTATTTTGACAGGTACAAGTGCAAGTGCAAGTATTTGTTGAGATAAAGGTGTGATGGGCATTGTCTGCAGCACGAGTTATCTTTGGCAATAGGTTTCTGCACTGACAATGCATAGGAAATGGTGAATACAGGAGGCGTTGTCGCCTTATTATGGGTTTTTGTAACCTTCATTTCCTGAATTTTCTCTTAAAAAAAGAGAGAGAGAGAGAGAGAGAGAGAGAGAGAGAGAGAGAGAGAAATTTCAGCTCCAGACTGAATGGCTCCCAGAGCAGTTTAAGCAAAAGTACTGAAGACAGACTGTCAGCCTCACTGCATTATTACAGTTCCAACAGGTTGTTTGGCCCCCACACTATACTTTAAATGCTGACATGTTTATCACATCATAAGGTTTGATACGTATGGCCTAACCTCAAGTTGGGAGAACCCTGCCATAATGTACTCTGGCAATGTTAGACAATTTAAAGTGACAATTATGGTAGCAGTTTTCTTCGCATTTACTGTTCTCAGTGAAGCCCATTCTTGTTTAACCTGTGTTGTGTCTATGTCCATAATGTGATGACATGTGATCACATCTTTACTAGAATTGAGAGAAATAAGCAACTTAGCAATTTATGTCACAGTCAAGCAGCTTCCTAAATTTCATAGGGATCACCTGCTTTGATCTATTGGTCTCAACCAACAAGCAACTATTTCACAGCCTTTTTATAGATTTCAAAGTCCTTGGAAGTAATTTTAATCCCTTGTTAATATCAAAAGGTGACAGTTTTTCTAATGTCCCCCTTTTCCACTTTTTCACTACAAATACATTGTGATTAATGACACCTCCAGTCTTGTCATTAAGAGCAACCTGGGTATCAGGAGGGCTGTTCTCCAACATATGCTTCAATGTGTGAGTGTGAATACTCCTGGGATTAAATAAATTTGAAGGGTCCATCACAGTCCCACTAGCAGCTAGAGAACCAACAAACAGTCCACCCAGACAGAGCCCCACTTGCCTAGATACGTCTTATACAACTGAGGTGTGGCAGTATCCCCAAGAGGTGGCCCACTAATGACTCTTCCATCTCAACAGCCATGCATTCCGTCAGCACACCTTGAGATTGATGTTGCTTTTCTCCTTTTCTTTTTTAACCCTGGACTGGATGCGTAGGGTACCCCTGTCAGTGAGCAGATTTACATTGTGATTGATTATTTCCATTATGTTTACAGTTGCAGTGTTCCCGTGCTCTGTACCTTTCAAACTAGCTCATTGTTTAAGATTTCTTTTGATTTAACAGCAGTTGCGCAGCTAAACTGGTAGCAGCAGCAGCAGTATGTCTAAGTGAGCAGGGGTACAACTGTCCACCACACGCCGAACCATGTGACATTTATGGTAGATGTTCTTTTTTTTATATACTGATTTCATGCTGTGTTATAAGTACAATATTTGAATTATTTTTATCTGACAACTATGTTAACTACAGCTATTACTCAAGCTGCCTTCAACATGTACTATCATTTAAGGGGGTCAATTTCCACTAATGTGTTTTTTTACTTTAGTGATGTCAGATATGAAGAAAAGCAAGATGGAGAAGTCTTCTGATCCTGAGGTATAGATGAGCAAGGCTCAAAGATTATGTACTAAGTGATGATATATTTGATTCTGAAGAATCTGATTTAAATGAAGATCAACTAATGCAAAGTGATCATGATAATGAAATGGTACAATCTGCAGATGAATATGATAATGACTGAGTTTAGTGGTTCCTGTTATGTTGGGATGGACAGTAAAACAAAGTGGCCAAAGTCTTTTCCCAAAAGAAATGTGATAACAGGGACAGTGAACATAGAAACTAATCTTCCAGGCTCCAAATTCTTGCATCATCAATAGATTGCGAAGATACAAATATTGGATATTTTCTTAGGCAGCAATGTTTACAAAATTATAATTAACTGCACAAATATTGACATAAGCAATTTGAAAAGTGAATTTCAAAGACAGAGATGCTAGACCCACTTATGAGAAAACACTGAAGCACTTTTTGGCATCATCTACTTAATAGGAACCCTAAGAAGTTTTAGAAAAACACTAACAATCTCTGTGACAACTCCAGAAGTAAGGACTTACACTCCTGTTACCTAACTAAGAGCAAAATAAATAAATAAAATAAAATAAAACATTAAAAAAAATTTAGATCTCTTCTCAGATTTTTATGTTTCGACAACATAAGACGCAGAAACCTTTGAAAAGAAATTAATAAATTAGCCCCAATTAGGGAAATCTTTGACATTGTTGTTCATAACTTTTTGAAACGCGTTGTATCCGGTGAATACCAGACTGCCAACAGATATGAGATAAAAAGGGGATAAAACAACACAGCCAATGAATGTGGTTGACCGACCACAAGGATAAAAGGGAAAAAGCCAACCACATAGCTTACACAAGAAAAGCAATAGTCTGAAGACACGTCAAGTGGAACATAGATAATGAACTAAAAGACCAACCAGAAAACTAATAGCAACTGGTAAATACCCCCCGCACGAAGAAATCTTAAAACAGAATTAGCCACAGAGGCATAGTCACCAAGCACCAAAGGGAGTGTGTTCGGAAGGTTAAAAGAACACTGTAGTGGAGCTAAAATGTGACACTCAAGCAAAAAATGGGCCATTGTCAATGAAGCACCACATTGGCAAATGGGCGGATCTTCTCGATGGAAGATGTGACCATGGGTCAGACGGGTGTGGCCACTGAGTAGATAACAAAGGGCCACGGAGTCCCTATGGGACCACAGCTGCGAAGACTTCTAGACAGATGTTTCCTTGCTCGTTCGCAGCTTATTGGGCACGTCCGGAGCAGACCATTCGGCGTTCCACAATACTCTTCTTTTATTACGAAGCAGTGGGCGGAAGTCTGATTCTGGGAGGCCAATCGCCGGAGTGCGGCGAATGGTAGCCTGTTTGGCTAGCTGGTCAACGCTCTCGTTATCTGGAATGCCGATATGGCCCGGGGTCCAAATGAACGTCACCAAGCGACCAGAGTCATGTAGAGCCACAAATGACTCCAGGATAGCCCTGACCAATGGATGATGGGGGTAACACTGATCAAAGGCCTACAAGCTGGTCTGTGAGTCACTACATATCAGGAAGGAGTTCCCAGGGCAGGTGCACATGTGTTTGAGGGCGCGGCATATAGCTACCATTTCTGCAGTGAATACGATGCTGCCGGGTGGTAAAGAGCGCCATGCATGTAGGCATATCCAGTGCGGCCACCATCCAAAGAACTGTCTGTGTAAATAATTTCGAAATTGCGGAACTTGCAAAGCAGGGCATAAAACCGTTGCTGGAGGACCAGAGAAGAGGCGGAGTGAGCCATCCAAATCTGCGGTCGAGGAATGGTCCAAGGAGGAGCATGGGAAGTGAAGCAGAAAGGGGGGCTAAGAGGGAAGAAGTCAAGGGTCGAAAGGAGTGATTAGAAGCCCCCCCCCCCCTTTTTTTTTAAGCACGCACAACTTCTAAGGTCATTAGAACCCAGATCAGAATAGAGATTCACTAAATCTCGAAAACATTGCTAACTACCAGATAGAGTATCAAGATAAGGCTAAAAACGAAATATAAAAAACAAATATCCTTTGATAAATTGGCCATGCTGATAAAATGCAAAACTCTAGCAGCCGTTCGTGTGTCATCAGCTAAAAGTTCCTCCAGAGTAGACGGAAAGTGAAGGGCTACACGGAGATGATTAAAATTAACGCAAGACAATAAAATAGTGTCGCACCGTCAGCAATCCACCGCAGGAGCACAGCGGTGCAGGATCGGCGGTTAGCAAATGACGGTGGCTGAAACGGCAGTGACCGATCCGCAACTGGGCCAGGATGACCTCCTCCTGCCGAGAGAGGCGTGAGGAGGTCCTCCAAGCGGTCGGGATCGGTTTTACAGTTCTCAATTTATTGTTGTACAGTGAAAGCCACGCACTGTGCCATGATGACACGATACTCCGGCGAAGAGCCCGTTGAACATCGTCCGATGGGATGCAAAAGGTAGCCATGCGAGGCAAAAGAGCTGTGGCCTTGGCTGCCATGTCGGCGGTCTCATTCCCGGGCACACCCACGTGGCCAGGGACCCACAGAAAAGAAATGTGACAGCTGTCATCTGCTAGCAACTGGAGGGAGCGTTGGATCCGATACACGAGAGGATGGTTCGAGAAAGGGTCTTTAAGACTCTGCAGGGCACTAAGGGAGTCCGAACATATAGCATAGAAAGGTTGGCGGTGGCGGCAGGTATACAAAACGGCCTGGTGGAGGGCAAAAAGCTCAGCCGTGAAATTCAAGCACCGGTCAGGGAGCTTGTATTGGAAACGGTTGTCCCCGACGACGAAGGCAGATCCAACACCATCAGTGCTCTTGGAACCATCAGTGTATATAAATATGGCATTATCGAACCGCAAACGGAGTTCGACAAGCCTCGAGCGGTATACCAAATCCGGGGTGCACTCCTTGGGCAGCAAACTAAGTTCAATGTGAGTGTGAAACCTGGGCCCGATGCCACGGTGGCAATGGGCTCTTGCTCAACCTAAGGGTTGAAGGTAGGGTAAAATCGAGCCGCTGAAGCAGGCGGCGAAACCGAACTCCAGGTGGAAGCAAGGCTATCGCAGACAACTGATATTGGCGATCGAGTGAGTCATCAAAAAATAATCTGTAAGATGGATGGTTGGGCATCGACCGCAGGCGGCATGCGTACCGACACAAGAGTATGTCACACCGAGTGGTCAAGGGTAGTACAGCAGCCTCGGCATACAGACTTTCAACAGGGCTGGTATAAAATGCACCTGTCGCCAGACGTAATCCCCGATGGTGAATAGAGTTGAGACGGCAGAGAATCGACGGCCGTGCAGAAGAGTATACAAGGCTTCCGTAGTCGAGCTTCGACTGAACAATGGCCTGGTAAAGGTGAAGCAGTTCGGTATGATCCGCTCCCCATGATGCGCCACTGAGGACACGAAGAACATTAAGGGATCGGGCACAACGGGCAGCCAGGTAGGACACATGTGTGGACCAGCAAAGTTTAAGATCCAACATGAGACCCAAGAATTTCGTTGTCTCCACAAAACGGAGAGCAACAGGGCCGAGACGTAGAGAAGGTGGAAGAAATTCCTTGTATCTCCAGAAGTTTATACACACTGTTTTCTCAGTGGAGAAGCGGAAGCCGTTCGCGATGCTCCAGGAATATAGATGGTCAAGACAGCGTTGAAGACAACGCTCCAAGAGACACGTCTGCTGGGCGCTGCAATAAATTGCAAAATCATCTACAAAAAGGGATCAGGAAACGTCGGCTGAAAGGCAATCTACGATCAGATTGATTGCAATGGCAAAGAGAGCCACACTCAAGACGGAGCCCTGCGGTACCCCATTCTCCTGGCAAAAGGTATCTGACAAAACAGAGCCCACCCGTACCCGGAACTTGCGATCCGCCAAAAATGCTTGAATGAAAAGAGGGAGGCGGCCCCGAAGGCCCCATGTGTGCAATGTGCGGAGAATGCCCGCTCAACAGGTATCGTATGCCTTCTCCAAGTTGAAGAACACTGCTACTGTTTGACGCTTCTTTAGAAAGTTATTCATAATGAAGGTCGATAACGTAACGAAGTGATCAGCAGCAGAGCGGTGTCAACGAAAACCGCATTGGACATTTGTTAGGAGGCGGCGAGATTCGAGGAGCCAGACCAACCGAGCGTTAACCATGCGTTCCATCACCTTACAGACGCAGCTCGTCAGAGAAATAGGGCGACAGCTGGAAGGAAGATGTTTGTCCTTCCCTGGTTTGGGGATGGGGACAACAATGGCTTCACGCCAACTTGTGGGAACATGACCTTCAGTCCATATGCAGTTATAGGTGCTAAGTAGGAAACACTTGCCCGCAGGAGAGAGGTTCTTCAGCATCTCAATATGGATGGAATCGTGGCCGGGAGCAGAAGATCGTGACAGGGCGAGAGCACGGTCTAGCTCCTGCACAGTGAAGGAGACATTATAATTTTCACGATTAAAAGAGTGGAAAGAAGGCGGTTGTGCCTCCTCTGCCTGTTTGCGAGGGAGGAAGGCAGGGTGGTAATGGGCAGAGCTCAAAACCTCCGCAAAGGAATGGCCCAGTGTGTTGGAAACATCAACGGGTTCCACAAGGACTGCGTTCTCGACGGTCAGGCCAGAGATCGGGGAGTGGACCTTGATGCCGGATAAACGGCGTAGGCCACCCCAAACAACCGTGGAGGGAGTAAAACGGTTAAAAGAACTAGTAAAAGCAGTTCAGCAAGCTTTTTTGCTGCCGTTTATAACTTTACACCATTGCGCTCGCAGTCGTTTATAATTTATACAATTCTCCAACGTCGGGTGGCGGTGGAAGGTGCGTAAAGCACGTCACCGGACTCTTAAGAGCGTCGCGGCAGGCTGCAGTCCACCAAGGGACCGGGACACCACGTGGAGAAGAGGATGTACGAGGTATGGAATGTTTGACAGCTGTGAGAATAACCTCTGTGAGGTATTCGACCTGACTGTCACAGCTGGGAAAATTCTGATCGTGAAAATGCGCTGGCTGGAAGGCTGGGCATTAAAGTCGCCTACCAACACGAAAGGTGAAGAGAGCTGGTCAACGAGGTGAAGCACATCTGCCCTAGTAAGGGCGGATGATGATGGTGAATAGATATTACAGAGGGGAAAGGAAAAGGTGGATAGAGTGATGCTAACGGCAACTGCCTGTAGGTGAGTATGCAATGAAATGGGATGGTGATAGACGTCGTCCTGAATGAGCGTCAGAACCCCTCCATGGGCTGGGGTACCTTCCAAAGGTGGCAGGTTGAAACGCACACAGGTGTAGTGGGGTAAGTCTGCACGATCACTTGGACATAACTTAGTTTCTTGGAGACAAACTAGAAGCGGGCAGTGCAATCTAAGGAGTAGTTTTAATTCCTCCCGATTGGAACGAAAGCCGTGAATATTCCATTGAAGGAGCGCCATGATAAAAAATAAGAAAAGGAAAGATAAAAAGGAACTAGCAGGTGGGGTCAACTCGACGGCCGCTGAGGACCGGACTTCGAGGGAGCACTACTGTCGCCATCTAGAGGAAAAAAATCATGTTCCATAGGTTCAAATGAGTCATCTGCCACCTTCCCGAGTTTATCAGGAGGGGCAGCTTCCGCCGCTGGTAAAATGCCGGTTGCCCGGCCAACAATAGTGCATCCCGGCGAGACAGAAGATGATCAGGGCCAACTACTGTTGGACGGCGTGACGGATGGGTCACGCCTCGGCGGGGAAGGAGAGGATCTCTTTTTCTTGTTGGCTCTTCTGGAAGAGTGATGGTGAGAAGTGGCAGTTGACAGTTGGGAAGCCTGAGAACGCAGAAAATCCTCACGGACGGGTTCCTTTTTCAAAGTCCGGGCATCTTGTTGAGGTGCCCGCGGTTTATTAGAGGTTGACGAAGACTGAACTTTAGAAGCAGCAGAAGGAAGCGGGGACGTGGAACGGGCAATCTTCGGACTGGCGGATCGCACAACTGTGTCAGCGAAAGTGAAGTCACAGGTCTGTGTACTTGAATCCTTAGTAGTTCGAGTGGAGGTGAGGACCTTACTGTATGTGCCCGCTGGGAGAACAGTGGGCTTTCGACTCGCCAACAACTTTCGAGCGGCAGATGTTGATACCTTTTCCATAACCCGAATTTGCTGGATGACTTTTTCATCCTTATATACAGGGCAGTCTCGAGAGGAAGCCGCATGGTCACCGTTGCAGTTGAGGCAGTGAGAGGACAGAGGTGGGCAATCCCCCTCATGGGCGTCCTTACCACAAGTGACACATTTTGCTGCGTTAGGACAAGATTGACGGGTGTGGTTGTATTTGTGGCATTGAAAACAGCACATTGTGTTAGGTACATAAGGGCAGATGGAGATGACTTCATACCCTGCTTTGACCTTCGATGGGAGTTCAACTCTGTCGAAAGTCAAAAAAACAGTACGAGTCGGTGTCAGCTGGTTATCTACCTTTTTCAACACCCTATGGATGGCTGTTACACCCTGATCGGACATATAGGTTTGTATGTCTTCGTCACACAACCAGTCAAGGGATATCGTAAAAACTACCACCTGTGAAGAGTTGAGTGTGCGGTGCGCTTCTACCTTGACTGGAAATGTATGTAACAATGTAGTGCGTATCAGTTTTTGGGCCTGGAAGGCACTGTCCGCTTCCAGCAACAATGTGCCATTGCGCTGACGCGAATAGGTTTTAAAAGGGCCAGCAATTGCATCAACACCTTTCTGAATGACGAAAGGATTTACAGAATTGAAATCTTTTCCGTCGGTGCGAGAGACAACAAGAAATTTCGGTAGATTAGGCAGAGCCTTCTTTTGCTGAGGTGAATCTATCTTTCGTTTCTGGGTCAACGTCACTGAAGAAGAGAAGGAATTCATTGTGGAAGTGTCCCCCGTGATTACAGGCGTCTCCGATGGCGCGCTCCTTCATAGTGGGGGCCCTTTCCGAGGACTTACCCGCCTTAGGTGATTGTTCACACCTCAGGTCACACCTCCCGAGAACTGATGGAGGGACCAATCAGCATGTTCGGAAGGTACCAGCTCAGGTAATCACCCCTCCCTGGGCCTGGCCTTTGCCAGGGGGTACGTACGTGCCCTACTTGTCTACCCGGGGCGGGGAATTACGCGTTACCCCGTCACCTGCTACGCATGATAATGCGTGGGTCGGCCTTCAGACACGCACAGGGAGGAAAGAAGAAGAATAGAGGAAGTGAATAGAAAGAAGGAAAGAAGTGTCTCAAACGCCGTGGCGGAGACTAATGAGGAGGTAAAGAAGGCTAGGAGAGTACAAGGAGAGAAAGACAGAAACAAAGGTTAGGAAAGGAAGGAACCAAAGAATAAGAGAAACTACGACAAGAAACCACCTTAACTCGCGAAAGACGCCCGTCTCCGGGCGAAGGCATAAACCACGAGGGAAAGTGAAGCAGCCTGGGGCAGAAGAAAGGCTGTTTCGGCTCGGGGCCCCGTGCGCGCCACACACGTACCCACAAAAGAGCTGTGGGTCCCCTGGGGGGATCCGCATAGAGAGAGCAAGACACAGAGCGTCACTGCAGCAACTAGGCCATTTATGACCAACAGGAAGAAAGGAACACTTGTGGTACCCCATTCTCGGGGGAAAGTAAACAGTTCTTAATAAAAATTGGGAGGGCGCCACGGGACCCCATCCGTGTAGCGTTGCAAGGATGTGATAATGCCAAGCAGTGTCATATGCTTTCCAGAGGTCGAAAAAGATAGCAACAAGGTGTTCACGTTGGGCAAAAGCTCTGCTGATCACTGACTTCAAAGAGAGGTGGTTATCAATGGCAGAGCGACTCTGCCAGATAGCACCTTGTTGTGGGCCGAGTAGACCCTGATGCTAGAGAACCTACAGCAGCCACTGGCTCACCAAACGTTCAAAGTTCAAAGACTTTTGAGACTTATAGGATGGTAGCTATCTACGTTCAATGGATCTGCACCTGGCTTCAATAGAGGGATAATGGTACTCTCCTGCCATTGGGGTGGTATGGTACATCCATCCAAAGACGATTGAAAAAATCCAAAAGATGGCGTTGGGAGTTTACAGAAAGATGTCATATCATCTGGCAGTGGATCCGGTCCGGTCCCGGAGATGTATTGGGGCAACTAGCGTGAGCACTTTGAAATTCCCACTCACTAAATGGCGCATTTGTATGGCTCCCAGCTGTTTGTGTGAAAGACTAACCACTTTCGCTCAGGCCGCTCTTTCAGGGTACGAAAATCTGGGGGGTAGGTGGTGGATGCCAAATTGAGAGCAAAGTGCGCTGCAAAATGCTCGGCAATGATAGTCGGATCACTATGGATAGTACCGTGGATGGAGAGACCCGCAACCCCTGCCGGAGGGTGGTTGCCTGATATTCGGCAAATCTTCGTCCATATCTGAGAAGAAGAGACACATGGTCCAACGGTGGAAACATATTCTTTCCAGCATGCCTGCTTGCGCTGCCGGATTAGTCGCCGTGTCTGGGCCCGAAGATGTTTGAAGGCAACCAGGTGGTCTACTGTGGGGTGGCGCCAGTACTCCTGCAGAGCTCTGCGGCGATTGCAAATGGCTGCAGATATTTCCGGTGACCACCAGGGCACTGGCCTTCACCGGGGTAAGCCAGAAGAGGATGGTATAGTGGACTACGCGGCAGAGATAACCACAGAAACGATATGGTGAACAGCCATTGTTGGGTCAGCAGGGAGAGGGGTATCCAGCAATGCAGCTGAAGTATATGCCACCCAGTCAGCCTTGTGGAAGGACCAGCGGGGTTAGGCATGCATGCGGTTGGCAGTGGGGAAGCGAAAGGAGGATGGAAAAGTGGTTGATTCCACAAAGGTCGTCATGTACCCACCAGTTCAGGAGCGGACGTAAGCCTGGACTGCACACACAGACGTCTATGGCTGAAAAGGTGCCATGGGCCACACTAAAATGGGGGGGGGGGCCTCCAGTATTTAGAATCCAAAGATCAAGCTGGGTAAAAAGCAGCTCTATGTCTCGACCACATCCTGTCGTCACATGCCCCCCCCCCCACAGGGGGTGGTGAGCATTAAAGTCTCCCAAAATAAGAAACGGTGAAGGGAGTTGAGCGATTAGGGTTGCTAGGTCAGCAGGTGTCACATCTGCATCAGGGGGGAGATAAAGGGAACAGATGGTTATGTCCCGTGGTGTCAGACCCTGACAGCGACAGCCTACAGGGCTGTTTGAAGTGGCATGTATGTAGAAACATACCCCACCTGACACCCTGTTGTAAACAGTGTGGTTATTGGTAGTACCCCCGGTAGCCCCGAAGGGTGGGGGTCCAATGACCAGAAACACAAAGAGAGCAACACAAAGATCTGGAAAGGAGCTCAATAGCTGACGCAATGCAGCCAAGTGGCAGAAAAAACCTCCACAATTCCACTGCAAGGTCAGGCTATCTCCTGATTGAGGGTGCATCGAGAGGAGGAAGGTGGGAGAGGGATGGCATTAGCCCTTGTCTGTTGCTGTGAGGTCTGATCCTCTGTATCCATGGCGTCGCCGAGATCGACAATGGCCAAGTCTTCTGGTGTTGCAAGAAGGATGACCTCATCTTCGGGTGCGTCAGTTGCAAGGGCTGGGTGCACTGGTGCCGCCAGTGTCTCCTTGCGCTTTCTGGTCTTTTCTTTCTTGTCTTCCCACCGTTCATTGGGCCGAGTGGAGGAATAGGGTTTCTCCGGAGGGGCTTGAGGAGCTTTGGAAGACTGAGGAGCCAAACGGCTTTCTGACCAATGGTCCTTCAGCCACTGGCTGGTGTCTGATTTCTTTGGTGAGACCGGTGGAAGGGGGGGGGGGGGGACAGGACCTCTTCCCAGAAGAAGGAGCCAGAGAAGGGGAACCATTTTATGGTTGGGGAGTGGGGGTAACCGACCCCAACATGGGGGGCGGTATTGGCCCTGCGGAAGATGGGGTGCCCCCCGATGTCTGGGAGGCCGAGGTAGACTGGTGGCCCAAAGGGCCCACAGAGGATGGTACAGTGGATCGTGGACTGGCCACCAGTGGTGGCGTCATCGTTGTAAGTGCAGCATAAGATGTGAGAAGAGAGACTGGATGCAGCTTCTCACATTTTCTACGAGCCTCAGTCTTATATTCGATTATCTTGCTTTCTTTCTGTAGAACGGGACATTCCTGTGAGCATGAAGAGTGGTGACCTTGGCAGTTGACACAGTGAGGGGGAGGGGCATAGGCAGCATCTGGATGTAAAGGATGGCCACAGTCCCGAAAGGCTGCAGCTGTGTTGCAACGGGAGGACATATGCCCAAAACGCCAACATTTAAAACATCTCATTAGAGGTGGTATGTATGGTCAGACGTCGCAGCGATACATCGCCACCTTGACCTTCTCAGGTAGAGTCACCCTCAAAGGCCAAGACGAATGCGCCGGTGGCCACCCTATTATCTTTTGGTCCCTGAAAGACACGTCGGACAAAATAGACTCCACGTCGTCGTACGTTTTCGCGTAGCTCCTCATCAGTCTGCAGCAAAAGGTCTCTGTGGTAAATTACCCCCTGCACCTTATTCAAGGATTTGTGGGGGCGTTATCGAGACAGGAATGTCACCTAGGTGGTCACATGCTAAGATTTTTCGCAATTGAAGAGAGGTTTCCGCCTGTAGGAGGGCCGAACCAGTACGCATTTTGGACATTCGGGCAACTTCTCCAAACCTCTCCTCGAGATGTTCAACGAAGAAGGAAGGCTTAGTTGCCTGGAAAGATTCCCCATTCTGCCTGGTATACACTAGATATTGTGGCGAGTACAGCTTAGCCTGCTTTGTTGCCCCACATTCTCCCCATGATGGAGTTATGGGATCATATCTTTCAGCGTTAAAGTTATATTTGCCACACTTAGAGACATCTGACTTAGCGCCAGGATTTTCAGAGGTTTCTTCCTCTTCCGCTAAATGTCCGCCCCAATGCCACCCACTCCAAAACGAGCTCTTCTCACTGGCGCCACCCAGCCACAGCAACATCATCTGCTGGCCATTGCTGTGAGTCCTGATGTCCCACACAGACAAGCATCGACTCCTAGGCATTCATGAAGAGGTCACAGCTCAGGCATGGGCAGTGTGATCCCTGTGCAATTCAGGGGGCTCAACCATGAGGGTACATAACTGCCCCACCACACGCATTGGCTACTCGTGCTGGTGACCTAGTGGGGGGGGGGGGGAGGGGAGGGGAGGGGGGAAGCTACAGCGTGGAAGGAATTGGAAAGGAAAGGGTAGAAATCCGCACCATAGGGGCTAGGTTAGGAGTTCTTCCCCAAATGGCTCAAACTTAGACTGAAATGTGGCTGGAGGTCAAACCCCTAGGGGGACCTAACTGGGCCAAAATTAGTGAAAACAGTAAGCAAAAACACAGTTGCAGAATCAGCAGTACCGTGGAAATAGCTGGGCCGTCAATGCGAGACCACCTAGAGATGGGGTTGGAGAAGGGTAGTGGGGAGGAATGGGATTAGGGAGGGGAGGGAACTGGGGACGGGGAATGTGGCCTGGTAAATAGGAAGGAAGACCGCAATGGCTCATAGACCAGTGCACACCACACATGTACCCACAAAAGAGCTGTGGGCCCCTGGGGGGGGGGGGGGCAGGGGGGGCAGGTGGTCTAACTTGCTGTTGTATGCAGTTCTTAGGTGGTGGGCCTATTGGGCGATTTGGTGGTGACGGGGTGAGCCTTTATTGCTGGTTGGGAGGGGAGGGGGGGAGGGGAGGGGGGAAGGTTGAGGGAATATTAGGGGTGTGTGGGAATATGTCATCAGAAATCTGTTTGTTGGCCAAGTCTGGGTGAAAACCCGCCTGCGAAAACTTTTGTGAAGTCTTTAACACTACACAAGGGAGTTATCATTGCCAATATGCCATCTGCTTCTACTCACATAATGTAAGCCTAATTAGTGAGACAAAGCTCTCCTGTTTTAAGTACATGTACAAATGCATCACCTGATTATTATCAGAGAGCCAAACACCACTGGCAATTCTAAATCCTTTGGATAGTTCAAAATTTGCATTATTATTACTGAAGGTTGGTTTAAGCTAAACTGTTCTTTATGAAATGGCAAGTGAGATGCTACAGTCATATTTTGTCACATTTTGGACACAGGTAATTCATTTGTCGCCTTCTAATTTACTACAATTATTATCTCCAAAATATTTTTATAATGATCTCTAGACTACCAAATCATTTCATGTCCCACAACTTTCAGACTGTTGAGTTTAATCAGGACTATTGACATGTGCTCATATAAACTCTGAAGCAGGGGAAGCTCAAATAGTCTTATATAATGACCAGAGTGTCACACCTCTTTTCTGCATGAGTGCTCAAATGATCAGTGTTCCTGACTACTGCAATAAAGGACTGATAGATACAGTATAACCCCATTTTTACATTCCTGGATTTTATGTTTTCCCACATTTTACACCATTTTTTGTTGGTCCTGTCATATTTCTTATGTACATAGTGTTAATTAGCCACCATTTTTGCGTTAACATATTTACATTTTTCCCCGCATATTACACTGTGTGAAACCATTTTTGGGAGAGAAAAAAATGACAAATTGACATACATAAATTTAGAGATTGCTGTAGATGTGGATTCCACCCATCGGCTTTGACCATGAAGTGAAGGCAGCCAATCAGGAGTGGCACTCAAGCAGCCAATAAGAAATGAGTTTTCATTTTACACTTTGTAAACAAACCAGTGTTACAAATGGAGCCATAAATGACATTAAATTTTCACAACACTAATTTCCATTGCAATTGAGTGTTTCAAATGATTAGGGTTTTTTTAAAATTAAAACATGAGGTGCAGTAGATGGATGCCTGAACATAAACAGATCAGAATGTATTGTGAAAGTAATGACAAGTTCTTAAAATATGATGCCATTGCACAAATATTAAAATGAATGTCAAAATTGACTCCATTTTCACATGGGTGATATGCTTTTCACTACTAGGCATACATCACCACAATCAATGTTTTAATTTTTGAAAAAGATCCAGGTAACTGCCACCTGGCCATCAGCTTTTATATTATATATATATATATATATATATATATATATATATATATATATATATATATATATAGGTGTGCTTGCGTTTCGATATGTCTGAGTGTGTGTGTATTTGTTTACCTTCCTTTTTTTCCCCTAAGGTAAGTCCTTCCACTCCTGGGATTGGAATGACTCCTTTTCCACTTCCTTAAAACCCATATCCTTCCCTTTTCCTCCCCTTTTTTCCTCTTTTTCCTGAAGAAGCTGCCAGTGGTGGCTAAAGCTTGTATGTGTGTTTGTGTGTGATTTTATTTGTTTCTCTCGACGAGCCGGTCCTTTTGGTAAGTCATCTCTTTTCTATTTTTATTTTTGTTTATCCCACCGGGAAAGTTTCCCTCTATAAGTTTTGTTTCATCAATTTGAATCTATATATATATACGTAAAAAATAGATGAAGTACACTTACCAGGCGAAGGGGCACAGGCAGTAATAGCAACAAATAAACACACAGACACACACACACACACACACACACACACACACATACACACACAAACAAATGCTAGCTTTCGCAGCCTAGCTGCTTCATCAGGCAGAAGGGAAGGAGAGGGAAAAGGAAATGATGAGGGTTTTAAGGAAGGGGGTAAGGAGCCATTCAAATCCCGGGACAGGAAAGACTTACCTTGGGGGAAAAATGGAGGGTAAATAAATGCACATACACCCACACATATGCACATACACCCACACATTTACACAGACACAAGTACACTTAGGCAGACATACTGTAGAACTGTCATATATATATATATATATATATATATATATATATATATATATATTTCTCAGGTAACCACCAGTTGCCATCAGTAACAGTGAACAAGTAGTGTAATTCCCCACAGAAACACACACATTTTAAATATTCATCTTCAATTTAAAACATAGCTCAGTAAGTACAACACTAGCGTGTCACAAAGCTCACCCATTTCACATAGACCTGAAACATGCAATCTTATTGGCTGTTTGAATGCCACTCCTGATTGGCTAAATGGCATCCTTGTCATGGATGGTATCCTCATCTACACCATTGATACTGAGATGGCATTCTCCTTCAGGCATAGTGTTTATGAACATTACATAGTAAATTTTCCTGACTCTTTCTGTTTATTCAAATGCTTATTTAGAATTTCGTTGTTTGCAGTACATGCCAAGCTGACTCATGACACAGTGGCTGATGGGAACATCCTATCAGTCACCACCCGAGTGTCAACTTATTTTATGCAACCGGTAGTTTTTCATGGTTTGTATGGCACGTTTCAAGAATTTATACGTATTATAAGGTGCAAATATTGAAGTAGGTATTTTTTGTGACTTTTATAAATGGTGAGAATAGTTTATGTTTTTCTGCATCTTGAATGGAGGCACAGTATGTTATAACCTCAAAGAGACGAGTACAGTGAGAGCCCAACACTGGGCAAAGTCACAAAAAGAACTTGGGTATATAATTGTGCTCGAGAACGCAAATAAAATCTTTATTTTTATCATGCAAAATATCAAAAAATAAAAAATTATGGAACTTGTTGAATGATTCATTACTTAAATAATGAATACCGGTTAAAGGCATGCTGACAATATCAAAAATTTCCCCAGCCTATAAGTTAAGTTGCAGTTCTGCTTGGCATTTAAAACAGTACAAAATTCACATAACCTTTATTACATATTAAAGGAACATCCTGGTGAGTATTTTTATGCCTACTGTCTATACATAAACTACAAAAAAGCAAGGGTGATCCAGTAATAAAATTTTACCGTTTAAAACGTTGTCTTTGAAATATTTCTGAACGTGCTGTACCATGGTCTAAATAGCGCTGACAATGAAGTGATATACTAGATCATCAGCTTGTGAATTTACAGAAGCCCATGTATCATTGAAGAAGTCATTTGGTAGATCAATGTGGTGAGAATCAGTACATAAATCAAGAAAAATATGCAAGAACAGGGATTTTGAGAATTGGTACTTGAGCTTACAGTTCCCTAGAAGCTAAGACGAATGAGGGAGGGAGAATCTTTATGGTGCAAATCCTTATGTACACTGCCTCTGACAATTTGCTAGTCACAGGATTTCATAAATTAAACATGTTTTCAGATAATTTAATACAGAAAAATCTTAAGCCTTGCACAGCTGGACTGCAACAGCTAAGTATTAATTTAATGCATATTTTGGTATGGTACTCTTATATCCACATACATTTGAAAAAATTCTGTACAAAAATTTACCAATGATTACAATTTTTATATTGGAGCATCCACAGAATACTATACTGCTCAAATACTGCCACCTGTCTTAGCCAAAAAAATTCAGTGTACACTGTGGGTTGGGTATTTCACTCGCTGACACTCCTCTCTAGATGGAGTAATCATAAAAATGGAATAATTGCAAAAATTGACTGTTAGTTAAGCTTTTGTCTCTTTACATTAAAACAGATAATCAATTTTTAGAAAATTTAAGTAACACACAGTCTTCAGGTTTAAGTAGTCGAACAATGAAAATGTTAATGCTTTTCTTTTTTAACATTGTCTAAAATTTACAGAAAGGACTCATTTGGGCCCTAATGTCTATTATCTGTGACAATTTTTCACTCCCTTTGAAATTTTATTTCATTAGTTAACTTTTAATTATAATTAATCACATAGTACCATTCAAGAAAGGGAGAGGGTACTTCATGCACACCTTTCGGAAATATTGTAATCTAGTCAGATACATTGCTTTTAAAAATCATAAAATATTGAAACCTTCTACCAGATTGCCTAAATGTGTTAAATATTTCATTTAAACAAGGGGGGGGGGGAATCTTGTTTTTTCTCAATTTTGTTTAGGTTAGTCTTATGCCCTCTCCCTTTCCTTGCCAATGTGGGTTACGAGACAGAGAGAGAGAGAGAGAGAGAGAGAGAGAGAGAGAGAGAGAGAGCACAGATGTATTCGAAATACAAACACATAAAAGTATTATTTAAAAATACATAGCATACCCAAAGATGAGGCACCGAGGACAATGCTGTAAGTGTTGAGCTGCAGAAGCACAAGCAAAGCCAGTGCCAGCTGGCCTCCCAGAAAGACAAGAGCATCAAACTGAGTCAGAGCGCCAGTCACCAATGGACGAGTTTTCGTGCGAGTCACCTGGACATTTTTGCAATAAATGCTCTTATAAAAGTACCTGTGTCAACAAAGTTAACATTATCACAATTTACTGAATGCTTTAAAGAAATAAAGCATTCATACATTTATAACCCAATGGCTACAATAGTCAGGTAATAAAATTGTCACTTAAGTCTCTATGGAGCAATGCATCATAAATTAAAGCATTTATTCAGTAAATGCAAAACGTAACAATATTGTGTAAATAGCCAAACATCAAGGAAAGTCCACTTTAAGAATCTTGGAATTCTTATATACACCATTTAATGGTATTAGTTGCTGATGGTAAATCAGTTTCAGCTGAAATGTGATTTGCATAATCATAATAGTTTCTTAGTGACTCAGTGGTAAATTGCAGACTATAAATCCAAAATTTGCAGCTCAATCTTAGGTTATTTTAGTGACCACTTAACACTTCTTTCATCTCTGATAATTTTTTATGTGCAAAATGCCTCATTGAAAATAAAGTACTGTGGTGTTCAAACCATTCATCAGGCAGATTATTGCTTTAGCTTAATACAAAAGACAAAAAATTTGCTGTGATGGAGTGGCCAAGCACATTGAGGCACTATGATACAATGCACGAGGCCACTCCCCGTCGGGGGTTCGAATCCTCCCTCGAGCATGGATGTTTGTGCTGTCTTTGGTATAAGGTAGTTCATAAGTTTTTTGTAAGTTTAGAGACTGATGGCCCCGCAGTTAAGTCCCATAAGCTTAACAAACATTTGAACAAAAAATTATTTCCATATAGACTTTTCCTCCTCATCAAGGATTCAGAGTAGAGAGTTATGGTACTTGCATTCAAAGAATGTCAACAAGCTCCCACCTAACATTAAGCAAGAATATGTTGTTCTTGGTTAGTTTTAAGAGAGGGCCTAAGACACAAATTTGGTTAGTCTAAATAATCAATAAAAATCCATAAATAAAATATAAAAAATAGACGAAGATTACTCACCAGGCGAAGGAGCACAGGTGTGACAGCATCACAAATAAATAAATGAATACACACACACACACACACACACACACACACACACACACACACACACACACACACACAAAATCGCAAGCTTTCGCAACCCAGTTGCGTCTTCAGGCACTAGGGAAGGAGAGGGAAAAGGAAATGATGAGGGTTTTAAGGAAGGGGGTAAGGAGCCATTCCAATCCCGGGAGAGGAAAGACTTACCTTGGGGGAAAAAATGGAGGGTAAACAAATGCACACATGCCCACACATTCACACAGACACAAGTACACCTCAGTACTTGTGTCTGTGTGAATGTGTGGGCATGTGTGCATTTGTTTACCCTCCATTTTTCCCCCAAGGTAAGTCTTTCCTCTCCCGGGATTGGAATGGCTCCTTACCCCCTTCCTTAAAACCCTCATCATTTCCTTTTCCCTCTCCTTCCCTAGTGCCTGAAGACGCAACTGGGTTGCGAAAGCTTGCGATTGTGTGTGTGTGTGTGTGTGTGTGTGTGTGTGTGTGTGTGTGTGTGTGTATTCATTTATTTATTTGTGATGCTGTCACACCTGTGCTCCTTCGCCTGGTGAGTAATCTTCGTCTATTTTTTATATTTTATTTTTCCTGCTAGGAATTTTTCGTCTTAAAATCCATAAATATTAAGCCAAAAATATAATATAGTGGAGAAGTGCTATTAGTGGAAAAGTGATATTAGTGGAAAAGGATATTGCAACTATAAAACAGACCTAGAAAAGGCTTATGGTTGTGTTTTTAGTCTGAGGAAGTTATTGACAGGAGGCAAACTTATGCAGCCAATTAAAGGTGTATGTATAAAGTTGGGCGGCAATTAGAGTTGAGATTTCACTGAGTTCATGGTTCACGGTAGTTTCAAAGGAAAGAAGATTAGGGTGTAATGTCCCATTGGCAGTGTGGTCATTAGAGATGAAGAAAGGGAGGGGGGGGAGGGGAGAGGTTCAGAGGTAAAACAAGGCTGTAACATGTCACCACTATTTATCATATTATTTACGGATTATATGTTGAAACCAATAGACTGGTAAGATGTGATTAAAATAGGTGAAAAGAAATAAGCATTCTCACATATATTACAACTTACTTGTGACGGTAGATTCATCTGAAAGAATGCAAACTAATATTTCAGAGCTCAAAATGTAAGGTTATGATTTGAAGATTAGCATCTCCAAAACATAATACATAATGGCTGTGGAAAAGAGATTTAAAGAGGTTAACGGCCAAATAGGAGAAACAAGGTTATAACAGAATGAAACTTTCACTCTGCAGCAGGGTGTGCCCTATTATGAAACTTCATTCTGGAAAAATCCTTAGGCTGTAGCAAAGCCATGTGTCCACCATATCCTTTCTTCCAGGAATGGTAGTCCTGCAAGTTTCGCAAGAGAACTTCTGTGAAGTTTGGAAAGTAGGACGCAAGGTACTGGCGGAAGTAAAGTTGTGAGGATGGACCGTGAGTCGTATCAGGATAACTAAGTGGTAGAGCGCTTTCTCGGGAAGGCAAAGGTTCCAGGTTTGAGTCCCAGTTCCGGCACACAATTTTAATCTGCCAGGAAGTTTTGAGGTTAGTACAGGTTGACAGTTTTAAGTACTTGCGGTGTATTTTCTCACAGGATGGCAATATTGTAAAAAATTGTAATCAAGGTGTAGCAAACCTAATGCAGAGCAGTAAGCTACAATCTACTCTCTTATGCAAGAGGAAGTCAGTACCAACACTAAGTTATCAATGGTCCATTTGAACTTTCAACCAAATTTATTGTATGGGAGTGAAAGTTGGGTGGGTACATGTTACTTTATTTGTAAGGTTGCAGTTATGAAAGTAACAAGAATGATTGCAGGTACTAATAGGTATTAAAACGGCAGCAGGATGTCCATGATGAGGACATCCAAGAAAACCTGGGAGCGAACACCTTAGATGAAGCAATTAAAGAGTGAATGGGCTTAGATGGTGGGGTCATCTACATGCATGGGAGAACCAAGGTTATCCAAGTGTCTGATGGGTTCAGTAATAGAGGGTAGTTAAGAAGACCAAGAAGAAAGTACCTGAATTGGTCACAAATGGTTTTGAAGTAACAGGCTTAATATATTAGATGCGGCATCAAAGTTAGTGTTCATTAAGGGATCTTGGAGGAGTTTATAAAACTATGCTCCAGATGAAACACAAAGTCTTAATCAGTACAAAATATAGATAATGAACAATGTAACAAACAGTAGCTACTTAATCTATGACTCACAAAGCAACAGTGTATGAAGTTTCCGATTAATTTTTCAGTATAAACTTACAACCTTGGCAAGTCTCTTTAGGACATGCATATGAGCATTTGCGAAAGGCTGCCAACAAAGAAAGAAATTTGAGATATTTAAAAATCAGTTCTTCTTCTTTAGAGGCAGCAGCATACTATGTGACAGGCAGTGACAGTATTATTAGAAAATTTCACCAAACTTGCTGCTTATGATAAGTATTCCTTATTAATGAGATATTGTTCCAGCATGCATCTAGAATAAAGTGATGTACATACCATGTTAATGAACTACCTCATACCTTAATTTCTCATAGTGAATAACAACTTTGAAAAACTTACGGATATGCAGCCAGGTATCAAAATAGACGACGGCCGATATTTTGGCAGGAGACCACCCTGCTATTTTCAAGGAAAAACTGCAGTGAGGAAGCAATGTGCAATGATCTTTAAAACCTTTGTTTTCAATGAGTAAACAGGAAAGACAACTCACAATGAGCAAGCAAGCTCACAACACTGATACGACCAAAGATGAAACTGGTCAGAATATCAATAATAAACATCAGTTCACGATGGATGAGGTCAGATTAGTTTTGTCCCTCTGTTTTTTGACAAGTGAGAGAGCAGGATCCCAAGTGGAATTTAAGCAGAACCCTCCATCCCTATTCATAAGGTAGTCACCTACTTTTAATTCTATTGCTTCCTTGATAACACAGTCCCAGTAGCTGGAAGTGCATGCCAGAATTTCCTTTTTGTTGTATTCCATAGGGTGACTTGTGTGAAGACAGTGTACGACCACAGCAGATTTGTTTGGCTGTTGTAAACGTGTGTGACGTTTATACTCAATACAATAGTTCTCAACAGTCCTAATAGTTTGACCAACATATGACATTCAACAGCTACGTGGGATACGGTAGACACCTTTCTTGCGCAAACAGAAATCATCCTTAACAGATTCCAACAGTGCCTTAATTTTAGACGGTGGACGAAACACACATTTTACATTGTTTTTATGCAATCTTGTTGAAAGTGCTGCCGACTGTGCTATAATCACTAGCCTGTTGTACATGTGGTCGATAGCGCAACTTTCTTTTAATCTGTCCTTCACTATAGCCATTCTGTCGAAAAGTTACCTCCAGATGGAACAGTTCAGTGGGAAAACTTTCCGGGTCAGAAATGACGTGAGCCCTACACACTAAGGTTCAAAGAACCCCTTCACATTGAGCTGGGTGGTGACAACTATCAGCTTGCAAATACAAATCAGTATGTGTTTGCTTCCTATAAACAGCATGTCCCAACATACCACTTGCCTTTCTCCTGACCACCACATAAAGTAAGGGAAGGCAACCATTCTATTCCACTTCCATTGTGAAACAGATGTTGGGGTGGATTGAATTTAGATGTTCCAAAACACAATTCACGTTCTCACTACCATGAGGCTAAACAACAGAAGTGTAGGTTTCAAAGCCGCTGACTTCAGTGCATGATCTTTAAAGCTCTCCATGAATAAATTAGCAGTGATAAGTGACAAAGGGCTTCCCATCGCAACTCCATCTGTCTGTTAATAGTACTCGTCAGTGAATAAAAAGTATGTGGAACCAAAACATGTCTAAATAAATTCGTTTAGTCAATGCCAATCTTCATCTCAATTAGTTGCAACGAATCAGACAGAGGAACACGTGAAAAGAGAAACCACATCAAACCTAACTAAAATATCAGAGTCAGCCAAATGCAATCCCTACAATTGACATAGGAAATCCACCAAGTTCTTAATGTGGTGTTCACAACGGCCTACCAGTGGGCTCAACAAACCAGGAAGATGTTTTGCCACACTATATGTGGGAGCACCAATGTTTGACACAATAGGCCTAAGAGGCCTTCCATCTTTATCAACCTTAGGAAGGCCATATAATCTAGGAGGTACAGCACAATACGATTTAAGACTCTTGTTAGTTTCCTGTGACAAAGAACTTTTTTTAAGGAGGGTATTGGTCTTCCTCTCAACACTTTTTGAAGGGTCAACAGAAATCCTGCAATATGATGAATCAGAAAGTAAACCATCCATTTATTGAAGATAATCCTGCTTCTTTAAAACAGTAGCATTTCCCTTGCCCACAGATAAAATAACAATATCAGGATCCATCATAAGTGAACATTAAGCAGCTGCTCAGCTGTTATTATATTACTCACAGGCTGATGTACCCTAGTCAACACACGATAAGCTTCCCTCCTAACCACCTCTTTAGTGTCATAAGGTAGTTTAAAAACAGCCTGTTCGATAGAACTAATAAAAATCAATAACGGGTTAACGTTTAGGCGTCAGTGCAAAATTCAAAACTTTCCCCAGAATGCATAGAGCTGCGTCGTCAAAGGTTTTCTCTGTGAAATTAATCAATTCTCCTGCTGCTGGTCGCATTAAAAGTGCTGGCTTAGCTCTTGACCGCAAGAGGATTCATTACACCTGCCGAGAATTAGATTGTGTGTCCAAGGAATTATTTCGACTTCATTTGTATATTGCCTCTGAAATTTCGGAATTTCCTTGGGACTGGTTTGACAGTGCTTCCTAGGCACAATCCGATTGCGAGTTTCAAACTGTAATGGCCCGGCATTCAGCAAAGTGAACGGTTCCATAACTCAGGGTCTCCTTTTACAACTTTATGTTCTGTGATTAATCTCACAGTTTTAAAGATGTCCATATATGTGCTGTAGAGTGTGTCAAAGTGTACCATCTCGACCCAAGAGACTTGTTGACTACCGCTAATGCCATGCAGTGTCTAGCCTTGTTTTCAGTAAGCAGCCACAGCGCCAGCCTCACGGCAAGCAAACTCATGTTAAGTCCTGTCCAAGTGTATTTCTAAGCATAGACGAAATCAGTGACCGTCATGTAACGCAATTTGTTTTTCTTGTGGTAGACAAGGACATGTTCAAAGTGTGTGTATGTCACTTACGACTGCTCCGCGGCACAAGCACTCGCAAAATTCATGCACCCAACATGGAGACTCTGTTTTTGCTATTCATGGTAAGCCTGCTGCCACTAAAAAAGACTCTAGTGTTCTGGTAACTAAAGATTTTGACACTTCTCTGCAATGGCACACGAATAAACTGTTTGCAATTGGTTGACAAAACAGTGTATAACCGGGAATGTTCTGTCAATGAAGTCATTCGATGTGAGTGAATGTCTAACCAACCTATGCCCTGTTCCTTTTGTATTGTGTGATCAAGTCACACAAGCACTTACAAAGTGGCAAAAGCAAGGTGCTACTGTGCCTATTTCAGCAAGCCAGTGGGCATCTCCATTAGTGATTGTCAAACCACCATTGGCACACTCAGACTGTGTAGGCGAAGTGCACTGTGAATCCTCTGAGACTGATAAGACATTTTTCCATTGCCTCACCCTTATGAGGTTATGGACAGATTAGGAGATCGCAAATATTTTTCCAGAACTGATCTTCAGGACACATATCTACAACTTTCATTCAATAAGCAGTCACAAAATTTTGTTGTTGTTAATACTCACTGGGGCCTCAAAGTTTCTCAGGTTACCATTCAGTTGTCCTCTGCTCTGGCAATCTTTCAAAGATACCTGGAACAACTAACAAAAGCAGTGCCTTGTTGCTCAAATTATCAAGATGGTGGTGATGTTTCTGACGACACAGCTGAAGAGCATTTCAACAATTTACGTGCACTTTCCACAGTCCTATCTGAAGTTGAACTCAAATACAACACGGACAAATGTGTTTTCTTTCAGACATGTCTGTATGATATGTCATGAATTCTATGAGTGCTCATCCATTGCAGTCGCATTTACAAGCTATTTGTGAGCTCAAGGCTCCCTCAAACAGTACAGAATTGAAATATTTCCTGGGCAAACTCTCATATCATGGTATATAAAATTTATTCATAATGCAGCGCAACTAACGGCACCGCTGCATCGACTACGGCAGAAGGATGTTAAGTTTTGTTTGGTCAAAGGAGTGTGACATTGCTTTCCAAGCATTAAAAGTCGCTTTACTGAGTGATCACTGTCTTGTTCATTTTGAGCCTGACAAACCTGTTGTGTTAGCCACTGCTGCGTCTGCCTACGGCATTAGAGCTGTCCTCTAGCATCACATTGGCTCTTCAGACAGACCTATCACTTTTGCTTCGAAATTGTAGAACAAAACTCAGGTCAATTATTTGCAAATTGATAAAAGAGGAATTGGCAATCACCTATGGTGTTACCAAATTACACCAATGTCTGTATGGTCACAAGTTTTACCTGGTAACTGACCATAAGCCACTTCAGTTCTTGAGCCACCCTGCCAAGTTCATACCTAGACGCACAGCACAGAAGCTGCAACATTGGACACTCATATTGTCTTCCTTCAATTATGAAATTATCTTCAAGCCAATGTCAAAACATGCTAATGCCCAAACAATGTCACACTTTCCTGTTGGCCTGGATGTTTATTTTGATGTCTCAGAATCCTCTTGTTGCCACATCGATGTTAGTGATTCTGATATCCTTGATCCGTTTTCTCTTGATCACCAAAAAGTTGCCCAAGCAACAGTGGCACACCCAGATCTTCAAATTATGTTGTGTTACGTCTACATAGGTTGGCCTCACCCAGTAATGCAGAATGTCAGACCGGTAGTTTGATGCTACTTTTTGTGCCGACACGACTTATCAGTGTCACAGGGTGTAATTTTGCTTCGTACGGAATGGGACCAGTTGCGTGTGAAGAACCCTCAGTCATTGCAACATCAGGTGCTTCAATTACTGCACCAGGTACATTGGGGTGTGGTTCACACCAAACAATTGGCACGCAGACACTGCACATGGATCAGTATAGATGCACAGATAGAGAGGATGACGGCTCATGACCAAGCTTGTGTGAAAAATTAATCAACTCCACCTCAATGGTTCTCAGCATGGCCCCCCTGAAAGCTCCATGGAAGCACGTGAATTTAGACTTTGCAGGTCCATTCTGGAATACAAGATGGCTCATCACTGTGGATGGTTACAGTAAATTCCCTTTCAATGGTCCCCATCAACTCAGACTACTCGCAGCACCCTCCGAAACCCTTCAATCTGCTTTTTGTAAAGAGGGTGTACCAGAACTGATAGTGATGGACAATGATCAACAGTTTGTGTCAAGGGAATTTGAACAGTTTTTCCAAGCCAATGGTATTCGCCATTTGACCAGAGCTCTGTTACACCCTCAATCAAATGGTGAAGCTGAAATTTTGTGAGAACATTCAAGCCACAGATGGCTAAGCTCAAGTACCACCACATGCGTCAAGAAGTTCACCTCCTATCGCTTCCAGCCATGCAACAGACTGTTGACTGCAGAGTTGTTGCACGGACGGTGGAACCCCACACTGGTGAATCTCATGCAGCTACCAAAGATGCCACCTGTTCTGCAGACTCAGGCACAGTATCACGCAAACGCATCTGTCTGCCTATGGCAGACACAACCGTTGGGACTGTGGTACCATCGTTTAGCAGCTTGGCGCTAGCAGGTTTTTATTGCAGGGTGCAGGTGGCATACAACATTGTCACAGAAACCAAATTCACCATTGTGTTCTACAGGATGTTCCCATCGAGTTATTCTCTAGAGATTCACTATCGTCTCTGATGGTCGCACCCATGCCTCATCTAACATCACAGGTTCGACCCCCTTCCCTTCACGGCCCCAAGCCCATGGAGATTGATGTTTTGCCTCCACCAACACCGCCTCTGATGGCTCGCTCTTCGACGTCTGTCATCGTGGGCTCATCATCGCGCGTCGAGCGTCATTCAAACGCAGCAATCCATAAGGGCTCACTTCCGCCGTGGTTACTGAGATGATCATTCCTGCACCTGCATCTGTTCCTTCTGTGCTCGTGTCCATGGGAGTGCAACCTTTGGTGCATCTTCTGCCTGGCTTTTCATGCTAAGTGCAGGCCAGATGGCAGGTCACGAATGGTGGTTCTCAGCTGGGCACAGATTCGAATCTCGGTCCCTCATCAGGTCACAGCATCACATCTTCCCCCCCCACCATCGTTTTGGTCACTACACAACAATGGTGAGAAGGTTTGGTGGGAGGAGCGTTGTGGTGTCGCTATTCACCACTACACCGGCAGTCCAACCATTGCTAAAAGAGCGATAAATTGCTGTATGGTACTTGGGTCACCGGAGGCACCTGCTTGCCTGCTTCGTGCATCAGCCAATAGGAAGAAGAGCGATCGCCTACATATACCGGCGCACCACACCAGTAAGGGACAGTTTCAGAGAGTATGAGACAGTTCCACGCAGTTTGTCAGTTTTGATTAAGAAGTTTAATGGAGGAGAGCCACCAGATTACTTGGCACAACCCAGAACTATATTGTCAAGAATTGTAATGATACACTCAGTACTGTGTGATAGGAAGAATACTGTACCAACAAACCACATCAAAGTTATGTATTTATTTTATGCATGTAATAAAAATATGTGGACTAATCAGTTCTTTTAGTTACAGAGCCATGTCCACATTCTTGATAGTCACTCGTGGTTGGTAGTCCTTCACTTCAGTTGCTCAGTTACCGGTGGCCAGAGCACACGTGACCAGCAGCAGCTCTACATTGTACAGTAACTGGCTTCTTAATAGAAGCAACTTATTTTCATTTCGTGTGCGATTTCTTTTGCAGCTCTTTATACTTTAGTGTGCTCGCGTGTTTATTTATTAAGAATCGCATTTAGTTGTCACTTCAGTTGTTGATTTTTTGATTTATTAGCTCGCGTATATATTTTTCAGATTCGCCGTTAATAAACAGTTCAGCATAAGGTTTATATTTTTCAAAGCTCACTGTTTATCAAACTTCTGTGTCCTCAGGCATACTTACTTGGAAGAAACATAGGTTTTTATAATGGCTAGGAACTGTGACTGCTGCGAACGGATGGAGGCAGAGTTGGTGACTCTTCGCTCGCAGCTTCAGGTGGCGTTGGCTTCGCTGGCAACGCTTGAGATTGCGGTGGGTGGGCGCCGCTGTTATGGGCCGCTCGCAAGGCAGCTGTAGATGCCCTGTGCGTCTGTTGTGCCCTCCGATCGGCCTGCGGCTGTGGCCAGCCCGCTCACTGCCCGCGAGGAGGTAGCCCCCCAATCCGTGGTGGATTGGGAGGCCTCCTCAGAGCGTGTCAGGCGGCGTAAGACTTCCCGGGGGACCAAAGTGGTGGCCTCCCCGGTTAGTCTTGCCAACAGATTCGAGGCACTGTCTGTGGCAGGGGATGATCCTGACACAGATGGTGTCGCTTGTCCCGGGCACTCACAGAGGGTGGGTTTGTTGGTAGTTGGGAGCACCAATGTTAGGCAGGTAATGGAGCCCCTTAGGAAAATGGCTACTAGGGAGGGGAAGAATTCCAATGTGCACTCTGTGTGCATACCGGGGGGAGTCATTTCAGATGTGGAACGGGTCCTTCCGGATGCCATAAAGAGCACAGGGTGCAGCCAGCTGCAGGTGGTGGCTCATGTCGGGACCAATGATGTGTTTCGCTTTGGATCGGAAGAGATCCTCTCTGGTTTTGAGCGGCTATCAGAAGTGGTAAAGACTGCCAGTCTTGCTTGCAAGATGAAAGCGGAGCTCACCATCTGCAGCATTGTCGACAGGACAGAATGCGGACCTTTGGTTCAGAGCCGAGTGGAGGGTCTGAATCAGAGGCTCAGACGGTTCTGCGACCGTGTGGGCTGCAGATTCCTCAACTTACGCCAAAGGGTGGTGGGTTTTCGGGTTCCGCTAAATAGGTCAGGAGTCCACTATACTCAGAAAGCGGCTACACGGGTAGCGGGGGCTGTGTGGCGTGGACTGGGCGGTTTTTTTAAGTTAGAGGGCCTCGGGAATACACAAAATGGGTTTCAGACTCAAAGGAGGAAGGTCAGACACAGGAAGAAAGCAGATCTAGAAACCATTGGTATAACAGTTGTAAATTGTCGTAGCTGTATTGGGAAAGTTCCAGGGCTCCAAGCGCTGATAGAAAGTACTAAGGCACAAATCGTTATAGGTTCTGAAAGCTGGCTGACGCCCGAGATAAATTCGGCCGAAATTTTTTCAAAGGGCCAAATGGTCTTCAGAAAGGATAGAATAAATAAAAAAAGGGGGGTGGCGTGTTTATTGCTGTTACAAACAGTTTATCCTGCAGCGAAATTGAGGCAGATACTTCCTGTGAGTTGATCTGGGTAGAGGTTATACCGGACATCTGGAATAAATTAATAATTGGATCTTTTTATCGGCCCCCTGACTCAGACGATGCGGTTGCAGAAATGTTCAAAGAAAGCTTGAATCAGATTTCAAATAGGTATCCGAAGCATACTGTTATAATCGGCGGCGACTTTAATTTACCCTCGATATGTTGGCATAATTACGTATTCAAAACCGGCGGCAAATATAAAACATCGTCCGAACTAGTTCTGAATGCTTTTTCTGAAATCTACTTAGTTCATGGACCCACTAGAATAGTAAGTGGTTGCGAAAATACCCTTGATCTCCTAGCAACAAATAATCCGGAGATAGTAAAGAGCATCAAAACAAATACAGGGATTAGCAAACATCGAGTTGTAGTAGAGAGACTAAATGTCGAAATTCCCAAATGCACCAAAAATAAACGAAAAATATATCTATTCAATAAAGCAGATAAAAATTCGCTTCACGCTTTCCTGAGTGATAGTCTCCAGTCTTTCAAAACTAAAAATGCGAGTGTAGATCAGTTGTGGCTTACTTTCAAAGACATAATATCAGTAGCAATCGAGAGATTTATACCAAATAAATTAATAAAAGAGGGGGCTGACCCCCGTGGTACACAAAACAGGTCAGATCACTGTTGCAGAAACAAAGAAAAGTACATGCAAAATTGAAAAAGACACAGAATCCACAAGACTGGCAATCTCTTACTGAAACTCGCAACCTAGCGCGGACTTCAATGCGAGAAGCCTATAGTAGTTACCACAACGAAATCCTGTCTCAAACTTGCAGAAAATCCAAAGAAATTCTGGTCATATGTGAAGTACACTAGCGGCAAAACACAAACAATACCTTCACTACGCGATAGCAATGGTAATACTACCAATGACAGTACTGCTAAGGCAGAATTACTAAACACAGCTTTCCGAAATTCGTTCACCAACGAAGACGAAGTGAACACTCCAGTATTCAATCCAAGAACAGCTGCCAGCATGCGAAACTTAGAAGCAGATGTTCCTGGAGTAGTAAAACAATTTGTCACTAAACAAAAATAAATCTTCCGGGCCAGATTGTATACCAACTAGATTCCTCTCAGATTATGCTATGCAATAGCTCCGTACTTAGCTATCATTTACAACCGATCACTCAGCGAAAGATCTGTACCTAAAGACTGGAAAGTTGCCCAAGTTACTCCAATATTCAAGAAGGCAATAGGAGTGATCCCCAAAATTACAGGCCAATCTCATTGACGTCGATTTGCAGTAGGATTTTGGAACATATACTTTGTTCGAATATTATAAACTACCTCGAAGAGAACGACCTATAAACCAATAGTCAACACGGATTCAGAAAGTATCGCTCTTGCGAAACACAGCTTGCCCTTTATTCACATGAAGTGTTAAGTGCCATCAACAAGGGATCTCAAATCGATTCCATGTTTCTGGATTTCCGGAAGGCTTTTGATACTGTACCCCACAAGCGGCTTCTAATGAAATTGCGTGCTTCTGGAATATCTTCCCAATTGTGCGATTGGATTCACGATTTCCTATCAGAAAGGACACAGTTCGCTGTAATTGACGGTAAGTCATCGAGTAAAACAGAAGTGATAACTGGCGTTCCACAGGGAAGCGTTATAGGTCGGTTACTCTTCCTCGTGTTTATAAGCGATTTAGGAGACACTCTGAAGAGCTCCCTCAGACTGTTCGCAGATGATGCTGTCGTTTATCGGTCAGTGAAGTCAACAGAGGATCAAAAGCAACTGCAAAGCGATTTAAACAAAATTTCTACTTGGTGCAAAAATTGGCATTTGACACTAAATAAAGAAAAGTGTGAAGTAATACACATGACCACTAAAAGAAATCCGCTGAACTTCAATTACGCGATAAATCAGTCAAACCTTAAGGTCGTAAATTCTACCAAATACCTAGGAGTTACAATTACGAACAACTTTGACTGGAGAGAACACATAGAAAATATTGTGGGGAAGGTGAATCAAAGGTTACGTTTCATTGGCAGAATGCTTCGAAGATGCACCATCTCAACCAAAGAGACTGCCTACATCACACTTGTGCGTTCTCTCCTGGAGTACTGTTGCCCCTTGTGGGACCCTCACCAGGTGGGACTAACGGAAGATATTGAGAAGATTCAGAGAAGGGCAGCTCGTTTTGTTTTATCACGTTACGGGGGGAAGCGTCACGGAAATGTTGCTCGAATTGGGGTGGAAGTCATTAAAAGAAAGACGTTCTTCATTGCGGCGTGATCTGTTTGCAAAGTTTCAATCACCGAATTTTACTTCTGAATGTGAAAAAATGTTGCTAGCACCCACCTACTTAGGGAGACATGACCATCCTAATAAAATAAGAGAAATCAGATCGAAAACGGAACAATTTAGGTGTTCTTTCTTCCCGCGTGCTATTAGAGAATGGAACGGTAGAGAAAAGTTATGAAAGTGGTTAATGAACCCTCTGCCAGGCACTTAAATGTGATTTGCAAAGTATGTATGTACATTTAGATGTAATGGCTCACCTCCAGAACCTACAGCATAGCAGAGGTACAAAACTTACAATGACGTGATAGGGAGACTTATTTCACAATAGCAATAAATGCTGAAACTGTTTGTCATTAATATCATTAGCTGAGCATTAAACAGCAGCAATTTTCTATTTATTTAAAAAAAATCAGATTCTGTCAAAGCCAGATCAATTTTAACAAGTGATTCATTGATAAGATTGTTATCACATTATCAACTTTAGTATGAAGTACCCAACATCAACTGCAAATCTACCCCTTATTAAGAACTCAGAGATGAGAGACCACAACAGAATCCTGGCGTACTGAAGAACATTAGACAGGTTGGGTGTGATCATTCTGAGAGAATCTGTTTATTTACTCAAGATGAATGTGGCTGTTAAAAAGTCTGACCAAAATTCTAACTGCTGTTCTTTCTAGAGAAGGTATAATGCAACAAAAGACAGCTTTCACCAAATGGTCACAAGAGTGGAGGTGCCCAGTATGGGCAAGATTGGTCAAATTTACCACATATAAGCTTTTTCACTGCCCCTTCCCACAGATGGTACTAGCCTCATTTTTTGCAGTTTCCAGCATGCTAGTTTGAGAATACTGGAAACATCTGAACTTCAGAGTACATTCTCCCCACTCTAAGATAAGAATGTCAGTCATTTACACATAGTCCATCACATTATGAAGAACAGCTGTGGAAATGTATGCTGACAAATTACAGCCCAGATGAATCAACTGGCTAACAGGGTTCAGTGAATGATGCTTTGTCTGGCGCCTACAGCAGGTACCATGTTCATGGGCCCATTCTCGATTGCTGTTCATTGCCAATAAAAGTCTGAAATTTTCCATGTCATTAAGGCAGCTAGATCTCCAGTGTTGAAGGGCGACTTTTTCAAATGAATGACTTTTATGCTCCGTCAGAGATAGCCTTTTTTGTGCTAAAGTCGTAAGTGCTCAAGATAAAACTTAAAGCCAAGTAAAACACCTGAACCAAGTCGTCTTTAGAAGAACACCAAAAGGTAAAGAAATTTTCTGCCCAAGCAGATTTGGTGACCATTAGGAAATACTTATTAAAATATTCTTGAAAAAGAGAGAGATTGACTGGCCTGTACTTAACTTAGTTCTGTACTGCCGCAGGCATACAAATACACAAAAATGGAAACGAAAAATAGGACAAGCTTTTAGAAATATTTTCCTTCATCGGGTATGAGAAGAGGGAAGAGAAAGGGAACAGAAGGGAAAGGTTATTCACAATCTGGGCCATGAAGTGATGATGGGTGAAAAACCTGTATATTATATTCCCTTTCGGTTCCATCCTCTTGTACCTGTGGAAGGAAAATATTTCTGATAGCTTGTGTCCTATTTTTATTTTCATTTTCATGTTTTTGTATGAATGTCAGCGGTACAGAACTAAGGTAACTACTAGCCAGTCAATTATCTCGTTTCAAGAATATTTTAGATTTCAATGGAGAATTTCCATCAGTAAAGGAAATATTTATTCCATTTTAAGAAAATTATTCTGTGTGTGTGTGTGGGGGGGGGGGGGGGGGGGAAGAGAAAAAGAAAGGAACCAGAGGAAAAACACTCCTGTCTGAGCACAAAATGGGACATTGTTCCACTTTTAAAAGACTCGGACAGGAAAGTTTTGGAACCACCTACCTCAGCCCTCATTCAGCCTTTTTCACCAAAAATTTAACACAGGACATGTTCACACGTTTTTGTGCTACTACACGAATCGCAGAAAGTGATGGAGGAGAAAAGATAAGACAGTGCCAGTGGGAGAGAAACAGAGATAACACAGTCATGTTTGGGGAGAGGAATCGGCAGCAGAAAACAGAGATAGCCATAGTGGGAACAAAGGAGAGAGAAGGCAGTGGAATGAGGAAGAGAGACCAGTGGAGACCATACATAGGCTTTGGTAGGCTGGATCATTCGGAGCAGCAAACTTTAACAAGAAAAATATTGTCCACTTTCCTCCAACCTCTATCACACATGTTAAAAGTCTCTCTGGCTAGGGCTGACAAACTTCACCAATCCATCTGCAAGGACATATTCAGAGAGGAAACAATGGTCAAAGAATAGACAGACAGCAGACTGTGAGAAATAATAACAATATAATAATGGAAAGTCCAGGTTGGAATTAATAATATAGTAAGGACAGTTTACAACTCATTGCAAAGACGTGGCAACGAGCTGCGACAGGTACACACAAAAGACACACACATACAACACTTTCAGCTATCGGCCATAGCGTTCTTCAGAAAATAGAACACTCACACAATCACACAGGCACACAATACAGTCATACAACCATCATCTCCGGCTGCCCCATTTCGAAGTTCTATTTTCTGAAGAAGGCCATGGCCGATAGCTGAAAGTGCCGCCACGTCTTTGTGGTGAGTTGAAAACTGTCCTTATTATATTATTAAAGAATAACAATAGCAATTTGAGACAAAAACAATGTGACAAAGGAAGAAAGGAAGCTTAGGCTTTCACATCCCGTCGACAAAGTGGTCATTAGTGACAGAGCTTACACTCGGAGTTTCGGGAAGGATGTGGGATGAAATCGGCCATGCCCTTTGAAAGGAACCATCGTGGCATATGCCTGGAGTGATTTAGGGAAATTATGGAAAACCTAAATCAGGAAGGTCGGAGTTTGATTTGAACCACCATCCTCCCGAATGCGAGTCCAGTGTCTTACCACTGCGCCACGTCACTCGGTAAGAATGTGATGAACAATGGAGAGAGTCTGTGAAAGTGGCAAAGACAGCAGTAAGGAAGACCAAGAGAGACTGATGAAGATAATGACTACAGGAAAGTGCCAGTAAGGAGGAAAATAAAAAAGAGAGAGACATGTAGACAGTGTCAGTGAAGGGGAGATGATGTGCATCAAAACATTGTTATGAAAGACTGACTAAAACAATTCAGCATGTTTTGTTTTCAAAGATTGCAAATATATTCACATTCTAAAAACTTTGTAAGGAAGGAAGAATGAGGACCGAAGGCAGCTGGTTCCCCCACTTTTGTGACCAAGTCTCTTAAAGAGGACACTATTTCCCTTTTTTGAACATCTGATGGAGCATTTTTATACTGGTCCACAATAGGGTTGCACTTAGCACAGAACCTTGAGGCATCTCGTTCTTTTTAATAAAATTATTTCATAGGATGATGTCTTTTAAACATGAATATACTTTCCTTTTCAGTTAGTTCCCTTCTTTTCTTCACTACAGCAAAATACACCAGTAAAAAAAGAAAAGAAGGAAGATTGGAATTTATGTCCTACCAAAAACATGATCATTAGAGATCGTACACAAACTTAGATATTTTGATAAGGAAGGGAAAGGCTATTAACAGGTGCTTTGACAAACATCATTCTGGAATTTGACAGTACAATTTAGGGAATCAAAGGGAAACCTCAACCTTGACAGCTTGAGTCCAAGTTGAACTGTCATCATCCCAAATGCATGCCCATTGTAAATCTGTAAAGATTTGATTCCTTATATCCTTCGACATATTTATATGTAGGTTGCAATGAATAACAAAAATAGTCATATATCGAGGGAAGATATAAGCCTGTACAAAAATCAAATTTCAGTGCACCTCTGCAGTCTAATGGACAGTGTGGTAGATTGCCATGCAGTGGGCCAAGGTTTGATTCCCAGTTGGGTTGGAGATTTTCTTCACTCAGGGACTGGGCATTGTGCTGGCATCATCACCACCATTATCATCATCATCATCATCATCATCATCAATGCACAAGTCACCCCAGTGGTGTCACATAAAAGACTTGCACCAGGCAGGCTGAACACAATCCCAGCTGGGGTCTAACAGACAAAAATGGCCACACGATCATCATTTTTCTCAGAATAGTTATCTTATAATGGAATGGTAAGTCCTTCCTAACTGCCGCTAATTCTGCTTGGACAGAAGTGAACGGACCACACAGGTTTGCCTGCTGAGTATAAAACAAATATATCACTAACATAATGAGATATTGCTGTGTTCTAAATTTTAAACAAGTCCGGATATCTACTCTGAATTTCATATACCGTTATGTATGACCTAAAATCAACCATAAAGTCTACGTAAGGTATTTTTACATCTGCAAACTGTTTCAAATATGTTGCAATACTTAATGTAATTTGATGCTACATTGTAACCAATGAATTAAAGATGGAAAAGAAAGCCTTTATTGGGGAAGGTACCAAACTGCAAGATTTGAAAGGTTAAATTTTACATAGTATGTTGAACATCCAGTTTGCTGATGTTCACAAGAGATGAAAATAGCAGGAGTTGTGTGACATTATTAGCCAATCGCATTACACTATGTGGTATCTAATTAAATTTTCTGGTTTCTTACTCAGAATAAATACAGTGAACACATTTCGTTGTTTGACATTTAATGTTTTGTTTTGTCACACTATGTGTCTATGCCATGATAGCAAATGTTGGCAACAAAATGTTGCCTTTAAGATAATTTAGTGACCAGACAAGGGTTCATTCAAAAACCTATCAACCATATAACAGGAACAGAATTAATCATTTACTTTAATATCAACGCATACTATTAATTAATGCTGTCCCTGCTCTCTCTATATATAATACAAAAATCTGATACTCAAGCAGTCTCCTTGTTAGACACCTGTTCACAAAAAAAAACCCTAAAGAAGTATAGATATGCGAGTCACACCAAATCTGCTCTAAAGGGCTCAAATAAAACCCACTGAATTATCAATTTTGGAAAAGGGGTCATTTAAAGGACCCAATTTCACCTGTTGGCTTTGACCATGGCATTGGCGTGTTGTTTGGTACGCAAAGCACTTTTGACAAACTAGTCTACAGATCTCTATTCTGACTGACAAAAGTGCTTTAATATTGCTGTGAGTCTTTCAACATTATGTGTGGCACAGTGGTTATCATCGCAGAGCGCTGTGCTTGCAGTCCCCTGTTCAAATCTCGCCACGGGTAGAAGAAAATTTATTTCTTTGTATTTACTATTACTAGAATGTTCTACACGTTTCTTATGTTTAATGTACTAGTAAGTTCCAGAAAATTTTTTCTTATATATAAATAGTGGAGCACTCCAAGCAGGAGTCAGTCTGTACTGGATGTACGCTTGTGTTAGCAATAAATGTGTTCTCAATGTAAAGTGTTGTGTTCTATTAGCGACCAACCTTTGAATTCTGGACCACCTGCAGTTTGCAACGTGACACTTTCTGGTGGAGGCACCGGGTTATCCTGCAGTACATCTGCATAATCGTGGCTCCGATTAGGCAGTGTAAAAGCTATCGCCTACAAGGACAAGAACCTGAATACAAAGGGTATACTGACTACCTCCATCCGTAGGTCCGCATCATCACAAGAACCATGGATGCCAAAACAGCGGTAAGCCAGCTGCACATCAGACACCCATGACGAGAATGCAGAAATTGAACTTCACACAGACGCTAGTGGTTATGGGATTTGTGTAGTGCTTGTACAATTTCAGGAAGGTGCTGAAAAGGTGATAGCCTATGCATCAAGAGTTCTCTCAAAGTCCGAGATGAACAACTCTACAACTGAGGAGTGTCTTGCAGTTATCTCGGCTATCACGAAATTCCAGCTGTATCTATTTGGTAAACCATTCACCGTCATGACAGACCACCATTCTTTATGTTGGCTGACCAATTTGAAGGATCCATCAGGTTGACTAGCAAGATGGACACTAAGTATCCAAGAGTATGATGTCACTGTCGTATTTAAAAAAAATAAAGGGCACAACACGAGGATGCAGACTGCCTTTTGAGGAATCCATTAGCTGAACACAACAGCATGGGTGAAATTTCAGCTCTCACTGAGTTAGGTGACATTACAGCTGAACAGAGGGAAGATCCTGCATTATTACAAACAATAGAGCCCTTGGAGAAAGGAGAACTGACCAAAGGAGAGTTTCAACTTATAAATGGGACATTGTATAAGAGCAACTACGATCCACTCGGCCCCAAATGGCTACTGGTTGTTCCAGCTCATCTCCAGCCAGCTATTCTCTAGTATTTCCACAATTCTCCAATAACCGGTCATCTGGGATTTGTGAAGACCCTAGACAGAATCAGACGCAGGTATTACTGACAAGGTCTCTACCAATCTGTCAAGCACTATGTGAGTCACTGTAAGGAGTACCAGCGACAGAAGCATGTGCCGCAATTACCTCCAGGTCATCTGGTACCAATTCCGTCTGCAGCAGCTCCAGTCCACCAGATTGGAATAAACCTTTTAGGTTGACATCCAGTAACCGATGGATAATAGTCTGTCCTGACTACCTCACCTGCTACGCTGTCACAAAACCTGTGGCAACTGCAGAAGCACCAGTAGTAGTTGTGGTCATCCGTCTGGAGACTGGTTTGATGCAGCTCTCCACCCTACTCTATCCTCAGCAAGCCTCTTCATCTCCTCATAAGAACGGCAACCTACATCCATTTGAATTTGCTTACTATATTCATCTCTTGGTCTTCCTCTGTGATTTTTACCCCACACACTTCCCTCCGTCACTAAATTCACAATTTCTTGATATCTAAGAATGTGTCCTACCAATCGATCTCTTCCTTTAGTCAAGATACGCCAGAAATTCCTTCTCCCCAATTCTGTTCAGTACCACCTCATTAGTTACTCGATCCACCCACCTAATCTTCAACATTCTCCTGTAACACCACATTTCAAAAGCCTCTATCGTCTTCCTGTTCACACTGTTTATCATCCATGTTTCACTCCCATACAAGGTAACACTCCATACAAATGCCTTCAGAAAGGACTTCCTTATGCTTAAATTAATATGCGATGTTAACAAATTTCTCTTTTTGAAAAATGCTTTTCTTCCCATTGCCATTCTGCATTTTATATCCTCTGCACTGTAACCACTATATGTCATTTTACTGCCCAAGTAATAAAACTCATCTACCACCTTTATTGATTCGTTACCTAACTGAATTCCTTCAGCATCGCCTGATTTTCGAAGACTGCATTCCATTACCCTTGTATTGCTCTGTTAATATTCATTTTATATACTCCTTTCAACATTTAGTCCACCAGAGATTGCAAAATTCCTAGTAAAAGACATTATTTTGAAGCATGGTGCACCAAGTGTGATATAAGATCGAGGAAAAGTATTCATGTCAAATGTTTGTATAGTCTATGGGACTTAACTGCGCGGTCATCAGTCCCTAAACTTTCAAACTACTTACAAACTAGGACGGCACAAATATCCATGCCCGAGGGGGGATTCGAACCCCCGACCGTAGTGGCCGTGCAGACCGTGACTGGAGTGCCTTAGTCCCCTTGGCCACTGCGGCCGGCTATTCGTGTCAAAAGTAGTATCAGAGGTAATGTCACGTTGTTGTTGTTGTGGGTATTTTAAAGGGAGGCTAAACAACTGGGTTATCAATCCCCCGTTCCTAGTGAAGAGTTCACTTCATATGGTTAACCGTTGGAAAACAAGCACTTCCTAGCCCATTCAACAGGATGATGAAGGGACAAGGAGTGCTAAAAAATAGCAACACAAAAAAGGAAAACCATAAAAGTTGTGGATCAAATAAACAACATTGCTAAAACATCACAGCAGAAGAGTGTGGCTGGCTGATCACTAGGATGATAATGGACGAGCCGGCCATTCTGCACATACTAAAACTGCCAATCAAAAGATGAATAGCAAGACAAAAGCGACAACAGATTAAAACTGGTTGAATGGTGGGTGCCTGAAAGATCAAGCTTGGGGAGCCACCATGAAATCATATGATAAAAACCAGCTGCGCAAATAAAACCTAAAACATGGTCAACCATGGAGGCATCATCGGTTAAAATTTAAGGAAGCACAGAAGGCAGGGTAAAAGACTGCCACAATGCAGCTAAAGCAGACAGTCCAACAAGATGTGGACCATGTTCAGCACAGCGCCACAATGGCAGTCCAGTGGGACCTCATGTCATGAGGTGTGGCCGTGCGTTAGCCACATATGGCCTATAGAACAGAGGATGACCGAGTCCCTTTGAGAAGGCATGAGGGAGGTCTTCCAAGCTGCTGTTGAGGGTTTAATCGCACAGAGCTTATTTGGTGTGCTCAACATTGAACATTCACGGTCTCAGGCCATGGAGATCTTTTAGTGTAGACCTAATCGGAAATCCCCTTCTGGGGTACCGATTTCCAGGCGCCGGCAGGCAATGGCGTCCTTGGCCAGCTGATCAGCACGTTCATTCTCCTGGATGCCAATGTTGCCCGGGATCCAGATGAAGGCTACAGAATGGCCGGACTTGCCAAGAGTGAACACGGAGTCTTGGATGGCCCGCACCAAATGGTATTTGGGAAAACAACAGTCAAGAGCTTGCAAGCCAATCAGGAAGTCACTGCATATGACATACGACTTCCTGGGGCATGCACAGAGGTGGTTGAGAGCTCTAAGTATTGTGATCAGCTCTGCTCTAAAGACTGTGCAGCCAGGGGGCAGGGATCATTGTTCACTGTGGTCGCCATGCAGGTAGGCATAGCCCACTCTGCCATCTACCTGGGAGCCATCAGTATATAGTACTACTGCACCACAGAAAGCACCAAGTATATCCAGAAACTGGTGACGAAGTATGTGCAGTGGAACTGATGCCTTTGAATCACAGGACAATTGTAGGTGGAACTATAGGCGAGGGATGGACTGAGGGGGGATATGGGAGTGGCAGGAGAATGCAATAGGAAGAGGTAGGGACTCTAGTGAGGAAAGGAGACCACGAACGCGGACCGCAATCGAATGACCCCATCTGGGTTGACGCTGTAGTGATGGAAGGGCAGTATTTGTAAACAAAAGCCTGTGAATGGGATGGTGCGGAGTAGTGTGGGCGTGGGCATTGTAGGAAGCCAACAACTGTTGTCAGCGGTACCTCAAGGGAAGGATGCCAGCTTCAGTGAGGAGGCTTGGCACAGAGCTGGTGCGGAAAGCCCCTGTCACTAAACTTAGACCACCGTGAAGAATCGGATCCAAGATTCGCAATGCTGAAGGTGCCGCAGAGTCATACACCTGGCTCCCATAATCCAGGCGTGATTGGATTAGGGCCTTATAGAAGTGCACGAGATTTTGACGGCCAGCTCCCCAGGTAGTGTGGCTGAGACATCACAGTATATTTAAATGCCTGCAGCACTTCTGCTTCAACTGACGAAGGTGCGGCCCCCAAGTCAGACGGTTGTCAAACAGTATGCCAAGAAACCAGTGTGTTTCTTCGACGCGAAGCTGTTCATCAGCTAGATAGAGTTCGGGATCAGGGTGAACAGCTCGACAATGACAGAAGTCTCTGACCTGGGTTTTGGAAGTGGAGAAGGTGAAGCCATGTGCTGAGGCCCATAATTGTGCTTTTCGAATGGCTCCCTGCAGACGCCCATCAGCGACACCAATGCTAGGAGAGCTGTAATATAAGCAAAAGTCATTGGCAAATAACTAACAGCTAGTCGAAGACCCAACTGCCGCTGCTAGACTGTTGATCGCAATTAAAAAGAGCGGTACACTTCGAACGAACGGAGCCTTGAGGGAAACTGTTCTCCTGGACTCAGGGGGGAGCTGAGGGAGGTACCTACTCTAACCCTAAAAGTGGGTAGTGAAAGGAAATTCTGCATAAAAAAGGGGAGTGGACCCCATAAGCCCCAGTCGTATAATGTCGCAAGAATGTGGTGGCACCAGGTAGTGTCATATGCCTTCCGGAGGTCAATAAAGACCACAACTAGGTGCTCATGCCTAGAGAAGGATGTTCGTATGGCAGACTCCAGTGACACTAGATTGTCAATACTGGAGTGACCCTGACGGAAACCCCTCTGTTGTGGGGCCAGGAGACGTTGATCTTTGAGTACCCACATAAATCAGCGACTTACCATGTGCTCAAGCAACTTACACAGTACATTAGTTAAGCTGATGGGGCGGAAACTGTCAACTGCCAGCGGATCTGCACCTGGTTTCATCACGAGAACAATAATACTATCCCTCCACTGGGATGGGAAAACACCCCCTGCCCAGACACTATTAAACAAGGTGAGCAATTTGTTTTGAAATTCTGCTGACAGGTGACGTACGAACTGGCTGCGTATGCGGTCTGACCCTGGGGAGGTATCGGGGCATGCATTGAGAGCAGTGTGGAACTCCCACTCTGTAAACGGAGCATTGTACAGATCCCGGCGGCGCATATAGAAACATAACCGAGTCCGCTTGTGACACAACACAGTGACCAATGCCGTATTCCATTCATGTATGCATACTGTGTGTAATATAAAACAATGCTTTATGTATATTTCCTTATTCCTTATGAACTTCTTTCTATAGTACGTCTGCCTAGGTGTGTGTGCGTCTGTGTAAATGTGTGGGTGTGTGTGTATTTGTTTACCTTCCTTTTCTTCCCCCAAGGTAAGTCTCTCCTCTCCCGGAATTGGAATGGCTCCTTACCCCTTCCTTAAAACTCTCATCATTTCCTTATCCCTCTCCTTCCCTTCTGCCTGAAGAAGCAACTGGGTTGCGAAAGCTTGCTTTTGTGTGTGTGTGTGTGTGTGTGTGTGTGTGTGTGTGTGTGTGTGTGTGTGTGTTCTATTTATTTGTTCTACTATCACACCTGTGCTCCTTTGCCTGGTGAGTAATATTCATCTATTTTTTATATATAATTTTTCCTTATTATTTGTATTTTTTGTAATTTATTATGTAATTGATGTTACTTTTATATGTTCATTTTAATATTGTATTTATATCGATGTTGTAGACACGCTGGGTTAGCAAAGGCTTTGTAATAGATTCATCTTTGAGTAGAGAGTTTTATCGCTGGTGCAGAGGTGCACAGCGAGAGAGTATGAATCGTTGTTGAGAAGTAGCGGAAAGACGTATTAATGAGACGGTGCGTGCAATGGTGTACGGCAAAAGTTCGTGATGAATGCGTGTAGGATTGGCACTAGTGGAGGAGACGGCGAACAGGCAATATTATTCATTCATGCATCAAGAGGAATGCTGTGGGCCCTAAATTGCAATTAACATTCGTCGCCAAGAAGAGCCTGTGTTTGCCAATTGTAAAGTGCCAGCAGTCTCCAATCAGCAGCACCACATTGCACACCAAAATCAGTAAGATCTGTCCAGTTTGTCTTAGCATGTACAGCTAACCAGCATATTAGTGATAGTTGTTCAATAGTGAACACTTATTTGTGAACCTGTGTTTAAAAATCATTACCCATAGTCATTGTCCAGACAGGTTCCTTCCTCATCCATTGTTTTAGCAAGGATATTCACAAAGTTATAGAAAACTAAAAATCAAAGTCATTAAAGACAGTGTGACAGTGATAAATAGCAATTCGTTCAGAAAAATATTACTAAATGTATTTTATGCCAGTGTTGTTGACCAATAGGTTACTAAGTTGAATGAAACTGCTAGACTAACTTTCAAATTCAAGAGATATTTCAATAAATGTGAAAAAGATTAATTGTTTTACATTGCATATTATTGTGAAGTAAAGTTTTTACTTGCTAGTACTGATCAGTGAGAATAGTGATTGTTCGCAAGTGTTTGAAATGCTAATAATTCCTGGTTAAAGAACGAGCAAAAGTTAATCGGAAGGTTAAATAGTTCTTTTCTAAATAATCAGTGTTATCACAACAACTCATTAATTAATTTTTGAGCTTGCCATTAGTACAGTTAATAGTTCAGTTACAACTTGATCATTGCTAATGCACAAGGCATACTCGCTGTTGAATAATTTCTGGTACTTATATAAACAATTAATTATTTGAAGCTGTAAATAGTAAGTATTAATGCGAGAGTTTTGCGGGATCTGCTGCATGTTGCATTTGTGTGGCTATTGTTTGCATTTCACTGTCTTACATTCAACCCCTGTGTTAATGAACTACTTCTCAGTAATTAGTATATTGTCAGTGTCTTTTGTACCAGATTTGATGCGCATACTGAGATTCCCTGCCCACCCAAATTTTACATAATTTTTCGCGTTGTTAATTAACTTTGCTATTATTGAGATCCCACTAAATTATTTGCTTGTACAACAAGCTGGCGACCGTAAATCAATAAATTATTCACTTTTTCTAAATTAATTCCTGTGTTCCCTTTGTACCGCATTTTTTTTTCCTTCATTTAAACATTAATCATTTTATTCCAAATTTTACTTTCCACTTTCTTTATTCCTATCGATCGTTGTTGTCTACCAAAGAGTGACAGCAACATTCCGGTTATAGCCTCTGCTACATCATCTGCTTAATTACCGATAGCTTTTCCAACCAATTAAGATAATTAGGCACACGGGTCAATTTTTCTAATTTTCATATAATAACCGGTGGTGTAGGATAGGTAGGGTATACACTCTACTTGCCGTTTGAGGGAGCGGAAGGACGCACTATAGTCTGCCTTTGCGGAGCAACATGGATAATGCTCTGCCATGCACTCAGCTATTACAGCCACGTCAGTACAGAGGTCGATGTTCAGAGATGGGATTCCCGCCAGTGGGCGGTACCCGAAAAGGTACCGTACTTGAGACAGACGCAAAGAGGGGGGGCTCGAGAACCAGTGGAGGCAATGTACCTCACCAAACAGTCCTGCTTGCTTTGTCGAATAAGTCGTCGGGCTCAGGCCCGTAGCCTTTTAAAGGCAATTAAATTTTCCAATGTGGGACGACGCCAGTGGCGTAACAGCACTCTCCGATGGTCTCAGACGGCCTCAGCAATCTCCAACGTCCACCAGGGCACAGACTTGCGCCGAGGGGAGCCAGTAGTGATCAGAACATTGGCCTCGGCAGCAGAAACTATGGCAATAGTAATCTGTTGAAACATCATATCCATGTTGGCTGGTAGTGGAGCAGGGACCACAGCAGCCGAGCTATAGCCCCCTCAATCAGCTCAACGGGAACACCATTGTGGCGGGCGCCCTGCCGAATGAAAATCCAAGTGCGACAAAATGACAGGGAAGTGATCACAACCGCAAAGATTGTCATGGACCCTTCAACTAAGATGTGGCAGAAGGCTTGGACTACATATCGATGGAAGAGTATGTGTTATGTGTGATGCTGAAGTGCGTAGGAGCATCAGTATTCAAAAGATACCCATCCTGCTGCACCAGCAAAGCTTCAGCGTCCCTACCGTGCACCAATGTCTGAGAACCACCCCACAAAGGGTGGTGGGCATTGAAGTCCCACAATAGGAGGAATGGAGGGGGAAGTTGCGCGACCAAGGCAGTGAAGTCAGCAGGAGAAACTACCACATCTGGGGGTAGGTAAAGAGAGCAGACAGTGATTTCTTGTATTGCTCTGATCCTGACAGCCACTGCCTCTAGGGTAGTGTGGAGAGGCATGGGGGCACTTAGGGCAGTAGCAAGGACGTAGCAAGGACACCTCCAGAAACCCTGACATAGTCCACATGGTTTTTAAAATAACCCCAATAGCCACGAAGGGCAGGGGTCCGCTGGGCAGGAAGCCACGTTTCCTGCAGGACTACGCAAAATGTGGGGTAGTGGCACAGTAATTGTCGCAGCTCAGCAATATGGTAGAAAAGACTGGGGCAATTCCATTGGAGGATGGAATTTTCACCAAGCTGATGAGCCATGGATTCAAGCAAGGCAGCTTATTCCGTAGGAGTATCTGCTGCCATCCGCTCGGAATCTGCTGGGTCAAGAACCATAGGTTCCGGTGAATTTAAAATGGCGAGATCCTTGTGGGATGCAAGGATCTCCAATTCCTCATCAGAAGCAGAAGATGTGAGAAGGCAAGGCTTTAGAGCCACATACGATTCCATTTTCTTTGGCTTCTTTTTCTTGAACTCTCGCTCTCCTTTCAGTTTTAAGGACTGAGAGGGTTTCTCAGAGACGGTGTGCGGAACCTTTTGACCAGGGATGTTTGAGTCCGACAGCCGGTGGCTGGGACCGTCCGTGGTACTCAGAGGCCTCAGAAGGAAGTGTTCCAAGGGACCCTTCCAAGCGAGAGGAGCTGGAGGAAGGTGTTGCTTCTTCTGCTGAGAGTAATGGGGACCGTTGTCCTCGGCGGTGTGGTGGGATGTGCTTCCCCAGGAGGCGTATTGGAGGAAGCACATGATAGAGAGGCCCAACCATCGAGGGGGCTGATGAAATTTACGGCCCTGAGAGTCCACAGAAGTTGTCGCAGACATTGGGACCACCAACACCGAAGGACATGAGAGTCGCAAATAATGTCTTTAATGCCACGGGTGCAGTCGCTCAAATTTCTTTTTCGCCTCATTGTATGACAGTTTGTCCATGGTCTTGTACTCCATAATTTTCCATTCTTTATGGAGCATCGTGCAGTTTGGCGAGCAAGGGGGGTCGTGCTGTCCACAGTTCATGCAAATAGGAAGAGGAGCACTAAGGAGCATCCGGATGGGATGGATGCCCGCGTTCTCTACAGGTGGAGCTGTAAGTGCACCTGGAGGACATGGGCCCAAATTTCCAGCATTTAAAGCAGCGCATCAGAGGAGGAATAAAAGGCTTTACATCACACCAATATATCACAACCTTGACCTTTTCAGGCAAAGAATCGCTCTCAAAGGCCAGGATGAAGGCATTGGTGGCTACCTTGTTGTCCTTAGGCCCTGACGAAGTGGACACCCCCGTTGTTCAAGGTTGGCGCGTAATTCGTCGGCCGACTGCAGCAGGAGATCTTGGTGGTAAATAATCCTCTGAACCATATTTAGACTCTTGTGAGGGGTGATGGTCACAGAAACGTCTCACAGCTTTTCACAGGCCAGTAATGCCCATCACTGTGCTGGGGATGCTGTTTCAATGAGGACTGCACCGCTTCTCATCTTAGACATTCCTAAAACTTCGCCATACTTATCTAAGTTCTCCACGAAGAAGAGTGGCTTAGTATTACTAAATGTTTCCCCATCAGTTCTAGCACAGACAAGAAATTTAGGGGATTATGGCTCAACCCTGTCTTTTGCCCATTGTTCCTCCCATGGGGTAGCTAGGGAAGGGAACATTTGGGGGTCATATTGTGCTGCATTCATGCTTAGAGACACCATTTGTATATCCGGCAACGTTACAGGATCTTTTCATAGTGTTCCCAAGAGTAGCTAGAGATTTTAAAGTATACCCAGGCAGAGCCCTGCTTGCCTGGGTAAGCCTTATACAACTGAGGTGTGGCAGGTTCCTCAGAAGTAGCTCGCTAGCGACTGTTCAACTTCAACAGCCATGCATCTCCTCGGCACATAGCACATCAGGTGATTAAGCCAGGATCCCCGGGCTCCGAAACAGCGTGACAGCTCACGGCTCAGGACCCTAGGTTCACCAAGCCCGTACTCAGCAAATTAATGCTGAGCCCCTGAGGGAATGTCAAATTCCAACATTGTACACAGAATAACAGCTGCCTACTATCCTCAGACAAATTGTTTTACAGAACGTTTTAACAAGACATTGGCAAATATGCTGTCAATGTTGAGCAGATGGATACAATACTGCCAGTCATGGCATTTGCTTATAATACAGCAAGGCAAGACACCACAGGTTTCACATCGTTTTTCCTACTCCATGGTCATGAAGCTGAGACAACAATGGATATGATGTTTCCGTTCCAACTGGACGACACTCAGGATGACTATGTGAAACAGCTCAACATCAGGGTCAAAGAAGCAAGGCAGCTGGCTCGCATACGGAGACTGGAAACCAAGGAGAAGGACCGTCTGTGGTATAACAAGCACCGACCTGTTGTGTGCAGCCCAGGAGATCTGGTACGGATTTTTACCCCTGCATGGAAAGTTGGGCTACCAGAAAAGTTACTGAAGTGAAACTTTGGTCCATATTGTGTCGTATTGTGACAGCCGACTTCGGTTTATTGGGAGAATTTTGGGAAGATGTACTTCACCTGTAAAGGAGACCGCGTATAAAACGCTTGTACGACCACGTCTTGAGTATTGCTCAAGTATTTGGGACCCGCAGCAGATCGGTTTGAAGGAAGATATAGAGGCGGTTCAGAGGCGAGCAGCTAGATTTGTTACCAGTAGGTTCGACCAATGCGCGAGTGTCACGGAAATGCTCCGGCAACTCAATTGGAGATCGCTGGAAGAAAGACGACGTTATTTTCGTGAATTTCTGTTAAGTAAATTTAGAGGGCCGGAATTTGAAGCTGAGTGTAGTACGATCTTGCTGCCGCCTACTTACATTTCGCGTAAAGATCACAAAGACAAGATAAGAGAAATTAGGGCTCGTTCGGAGGCATATAGGCATTCTTTTTTTCCTCGTTCAATTTGGGAGTGGAATAGGAAAGGAAATGCCTAGTAGTGGTACAGTGTACCCTCCGCCACGCACCTTACGGTGAATTGTGGAGTATGTATGTAGATGTAGATATGCCACCTACAAGACGTCTCATATGAAGTCGAGGATTATGAGTCATCCTCAAAATGACAAAAACAAAGAGACATTGTGCACGTCCACCGTATGAAGCCTTAGCACGATCCAAAGAACAAATAGACATAAATGGCCTGTTGTTAAAGGACTCTTTAGACTTATGACAATGATGAAGCACTGCTCGTAGTCTCTATAAGGAAGGTGTGCAGGCAGAATGGAAGGATTCCCCCAGCCTACCATACAGAGGGACCATGACAAGATACTGCAGTTGTTTCCAAAGGGAACCTAACAGTGGGTCGCTGTTCTCTCAGGAAGGTGAGCAATATCGCGAGTCTTCTGACAGCACATGTTGCGCAGTGATTAGCATCCTAGAGCACTGTGCTGCCACAGTTAGAAGAAAATTTATTTCTTTGTATTTACTATTTCTAGAATGTTCTATATGTTTCTTATGTTTCATGTACTAGTAAGTTCCACAAAATTCTTTCTATGTATAAATAGTGGAGCACTCCAAGCATGAGTCACTCTGCATTGGATATACACTTGTGTTAGCAAAAATGTGTTTTCAGTGTAAAGTGTTGTGCTCTATTAGCAACCAGCCTTTGAATTCCAGATCACCTGCAGTTTGCAACGTGACAATATTTACGAATATGTCAATTTCAAAGGATGTGGTTAGGCAGGAACCTAAGAGTACAGCTTAAATTGTTGCAAGTTAACAATCAGCAATGGCACTATGATGCTCGCATGTTCAAATTGTATCAATAGTAGGTCACAACTGCAATAGGCAACTCTTCTTCCAAATTAACAGTAAAATTTTAACGAGCCACATGATGTAATGAGAAACACTAATCAACTGAGACACCGATTATTTGTAGTTGGCAATGAAAGAAATATGGGTTATCCGACATGTTGACGTCATGTGTCAAAGCCTCTGCCAGGCACTTCAATGTGATTTGCAGAGTATCCCATGTAGATGTAGAAAGCAGATGAATGGAATCACATCTAAAATTATGCCTGTAAAAGTTATGGGCTCACATTTTATTACACAATAGGCTATACACATTACCCAAAAGGCACTTACTTTTGAATCTATGTCACGATCCCACATATCATTAATGGTACAGCCTGCACCCCGCATCAATATGGAGCCGATACCAAACAGACCCAGAAAGACTGGATCAGGCCAGGAACCAGGTGAGGCTGCCATTGCTATACTCCAAGCACATGGCCAATACAAAAGCCAAGATCCTAATATGAAAAAAAGAGAAAATCTGAAATTAACCAACTGTTGCCAAGTTTATTATGTGTGATAAACATATTAGGCTATATTTACATCTTCCATAAAACACACAATGTCTTCAACTCGTTAGAATCAATATTGAGGAGATAATCTATGTAGCCTTCCTAGATTGTTTTCAGACGATGTATTGTCATTTAGTGTATACTGAAATTAACAGAAGATCAATACCAATAGCAACATGATCTAGGCAAAGTACTTATTTCAACACATACAATTGAACGTACTGTGCACACCCATAAGGGGAATCCACACCTATCCTGACAAAGCTGCAAGCAATTTCAGTTAGTGTCTGTGACTAATACAGCTCGCTGCATGGGCTCTGACACTTGCGATCTTGCACAGTCACACTCTTGCTAATTGTGTGCTTCTCCCCTTTGTGTAATCATCTGTCAATTGTTGCTAGTAAGTCTGTTCATGTCAACCATACTACCCTAAGGAAGTTACTTCATTGGTAATGAGAGAACGTTCTGTCCCATGGTCTGATCTCCACCCCAGTCCATATGGACCCTGCACAAATAAGACCGTTCAAACGCTGGAAGAATAGTATGAGGTTTTCATCCCTATGCTGCATCAAACTCAATCCTGCACAAAACTATTAATGCCAAAAGTGCACCTGTTCAAATGTTTTAAAAGCAAGGAATAAGCTGGGGCAAAGGCGAAAGAAACACAATAGTCTGTCAACATTATAAAAGGAACAGAAAGACCAGGCCATACCTAGTGAAAGATTCCTCAAAACGTCAGAGATGGGGCAGGGTTCCCCAGTAAAAGGGGAGGGGGTAATCAGGTTTCTTTTGACATACTGGTGCGGTGAATCAAAAGTAAGATACCCCCAACAGAGAGAGAGAGAGAGAGAGAGAGAGAGAGAGAGAGAGAGAGAGAGAGAGAGAGAGAGAGTGAGTGAGTGAGTGTGTGTGTGTGTGTGTGTGTGTGTGTGTGTGTGTGTGTGTGTGTGTGTCGTTTGCTCGCCAAACAACTTTGATGGTAGGCACAGACTTTGACGTACACTGATAAATAAGCACTGGTCCAAAAGATGGCATACAGTCAACAGATGAGAACAGTAAACACAACGTATAGCAGGGTTGCAAAGTAGTAAGGGGGGGGGGGGGGGGGGGGGCACAAAGATCATCCAAGTGGACAGGTGACTAGGAACCCATGAAACACCACATTAGCTCCACTGGCAGTAAGCAAGCACAGGCACTCCTGCACCCTTTGTTCTACAGGGTGAACCAAGTATAGCACACAAAGGCTCTGAAGAGCACACAGAGAATCCAAGCTTACGACACTATTACGAAGTTCATGTCATATGATGTACTGTGTGACCTGACAGAGGGATAGTTCCACAATAGGCCTAAAGATCAAGTACTTGTCAGGAAGGCAATATATTCTGGAAAGTACAAAGGCACACCTGACACCATGGTTTGTCTTGAAACTGTCAGTGGAGACAAATGTACTGTCTCCAAGCTGTGTAAGAAGTGCAAGAAACTCACTGGGATAAACTAAGACAGGGATAGTGTCTCTGGGAAGAAAATGGAGTTCAAAGTTAACACAGACCTTGGGACTGAGCCAGGATGGTGAAGAACTCCCAATCGGGAATGTGACAAGAAGCGTAAAGTCAAGCCCCAAAGCAGAAACCGAAAGTGTACTCTGGGAGGTAATAGAGAAGATGGACGAACTGTTTACTGATGGTCAAGGGAATTATAAAAAACCACATAGGACGGGTGACTATGCATAGCTGACAAACAGCTTGCATAATGACTGAAGAGAACTTCCCTCTGATAGAACGATGGCAATTCGGCAGCTTCACCAGAAAGGCTCTTAACATGACTGGTATAAAATGTTTCTGTGGCTAAACAAATCTCATGATGATGGATTAAGTTGAGACAACATAAAATGGACGATTGTGCAGATGAATACACAATACATCCATAGTCCAATTACAAATGGACAAGGGATCAGTACAAATGGAGGAGGGTGGTCCGATCTGCTACCATAAAGTTAGAAATAATGCACGTAGAACAAAGAGTGAGTGTGTAAAGTGAACTGCTGGATAAGAGACATGGGAGAAGCAACAAAGTTTCCTGTCAAATGTGAGTCCCAAGAATTTTGTTGTATCAATGAATACAAAAATGATTAGGCCAAGACGAAGAAACAAGGGAAGAAACTCAGTTCACCATCAGAAATTCATACAGACTGTCTTGTGAGCGAAGAAGTGAAAGCCATTGTTGGTGCTTGAGGTGCAGAAACAGTTGAAGTTGCTCAAGTAGAGAAGTTCATTGAGAACTGCAATTAATGTAAAGTCATCAATGAAAAGAGAAGCCGAGACACTTAGTTCAACAGAATCCATAATAGGTTTGATTGCTATGGAAATTAGAAGAGCACTCAACACCAAACCCTGAGGTACACCGTTCTCTTGAATAAAAGAATTTAACAGGGCTGAACCAACACACACTTTAAAAACACAGCATTTTAAGAACTTCTGAATAAAAATAGGGTGACAAAATGATCAATGCAGAACAGTGCTTACAAAACCAGATTGTGCATTTGTGAGAAGATTCCGAGACTCCAGCCACCATACGAACTGTCTATTAACTATGTTCCATCACGTTTCAGATGCTAACCTACCTATGAGGGAACTTTGACAATAGTGAAGGAAGAGGTTTATCCTTACCAGGCTTAGATATGGGAATAACTATGGCTTCACACCAGTGTCTATGAAACATGCATTCTGTCCAGATATGGATGTAGGTTCAGAGAAGAAAATACAGACAGGACCTCAGGAGAAAGGTGTTTTAACACCTGTACTTTAATGCCATATGGTCCTGGAGAGAAGGATTGTGATGAAAACAGTGCCCGTTGAAGCTTTTTCACAGTAAAACTAGCATTATAGAATTCATGATTCTTGGAGAAGAAAGATAAGCCCTGTATGGTAGCACAGGGAAAGCTTGACCCAGGGTGTTAGAGGTGTCAACAGTATCCACAATGACTTAGTTCACAAAGGTCATACTGCAGAACAAGGAATCCAAGATCCCAGGAAGGCGACGGAGATTACCAAAACAACAGAAGAGGGAGTAAAACTGTTACAAGAGCTAGTAAACAAAAGCCAGCTAGCTCGTTTACTATTTCTAAAACAGCACCGTGCCCTCAACCATTTGTGACAAATACAGTTTTCTAATATGTGACAGCGATAAGACATGGAGAGCACATCTCTGAGCTCAAGAGTGCATCGCAGAATGCCTCGGTGCACCAGAGGATGGGGATTCATCATAAAAAGGGTTAAGTGCAAGAGATTGAACATTCTTAAACAATGAGGATTGCAGTAGTAAGATATTTAACCTTCTTATTAATATTGGAAAAATGATGTTTACTGAAAATTGCTGATAAAGACTAAAGCTGCCAGTTGGGGGGGACACAGGTGGAATGGGCATCAGCAGAAGAATGACATGTGGGAAATGATCACATGAATATGTACCTGAGAGAACAGACTATCTAGATGACAGACAGGTTGAGCAGTGCAAACTGAAAAGTCAAGTGGGAAAGTATCTGTGTGGTGTTTGAAAGAAACGTTAGCTCACCACTGTTGAGATGGAAAATGAAAGTGGTTAAAAATATACACTAGGAGAGCGCCTTTCTGGTGACACGGAGAGCCCAAAGGGGGCGGCAGATGTTGAAGTCGCCGAGCAAGAAAACTGGAGGAGGAAGCTGATCAATGTGCAAAACATCTGCCCTAGTGACAGCAGACAAGGGTGTGTAGACCATGCACAGTGAGAAGGGAAATACTGACAGCAACGGCTTCATCCTGGGTGTACAAATGAATGATGTGACTGTGGATGTCATCCCTTACAAGGAACATGATGCCCCCATGAGCTGGAGTCCCTGCTTTGGGGGAGGGGGGAGGAGGGAAATTGAAACAAAATTAGATGAAGTGTGAGATATTACAAGTGATTATTAGTATGTAACTTCATTTTATGAAGGAAAAAAAAAATCATCAGAGAATAGGATCACAAGACAAGTTACAGTTCATCACTACTAGACTGGATACCATAAATGTTACATTAAGGAATTGCTGTAACAGAGGTTAAATAAATGGGCAGTTACCCCATTCACTGCAGAGTACCACAACGTAAAAGCTGGGTTCAGAGACTGGAAGATCTTTGTCTATTAGTTCAACAGTGGTGTCAGAACCCACCTTATATCGGCCTCCTGACGACACTGACGTTGTCCGAGGGAGTGCATCGGTAGATGCAAGGTGTGCACAGAAAGTCATCACAGGAATAGTTCTCCTTGGATTTCCTGATGTCCACCTGCAGAGCAAGTGACATCATTGGTGCAGGTGGAGGTTTGGTGGAATGGTGCGACCCATAGTAGATAAATATGACACTATCATGGGGCTAGGTATTATCATAACTTTGGCCCTGAATTGTAAGTCTCAGGCCTGTATGAACATCTCTCTCTTTGGTCAAGGTGTAGTAACAACTGTAAGCGATCTAAGGTGGTATGCTTGGTTTACGGATGGCATACATTTTTTTGGGCAACATGTGTAGGCACCTTTTCCTCCACCGTGATCTCCTGGATGGCTCGCTCATCACGTTAGATGGGACAGTGCAGTTAAGCATACAGTTTACACAGTGAAGGGAAAGGAGATTGGAGACCAAGAGTCATTTATAGGACATGATTCCACCCGTTGGCTTTGACTTATGGCATCAGTGTGTTGTGTAATAGGCAAAGTCTTTTTGACAAGCTAGACTCTAGATGTCTATTCTGACTGACAAAAGTACTTCAATATATTTTACGAATATGTCATAACTTTAAAGGATGTAGGTAGGCAGGAATCTAAAAGTACAGCTTATACCAAAACTTTTTGCAAGCTAACAAGTAACAATGGCACTATGATGCTCGCGTTTTGGAATTTTACCAACAGTAGGCCACAACTGCGATATGCAACTCTTCTTCCAAATTACCAGTAAAATTTTAATGAGCCCCATGTTATAATTAAAAACACTAATCAATTGAAACATTGATTATTTGCAGCTGACTGCGACCAGATTACAGGTTTTCTGTCATGTTGATGACATCATGGTTTAAAGCAGATGGGTGGAATCTCGCCATAAAGTAATGCCATGGACAACTATCCTTACGGTGATCTCGGTAAAATTTTACGACGCTTCTCGCCGGGCTCCAGTGCTTGTGTTGGCAACAGATAAACAATGAAGTGTAGAATCGCGCAAATATTTTTCATAAATGTTATTGCTGTCCGTTTCACTCGCAGCAAAATAATTACTGTGCCTGCTCTATGGTTGACAGGTTCTTGTATGTATGCTTGTCCGTTCAGAAAAAAATAATTTTCGTTTTAACTACAGTTGTCACGAAAAAACATTTATTGGTCATCTGAGTTGCCGTCATTACTATTGGTGCCAACATAACTACTGCAGCCCAGCGTGAAGCATCGTACAATTTAACCGTGATCTCTGTCACAGGTAAAGCACTTGGCAGTGTTCCTACATGACTGATGTGTGTGACTGAAGTGCTGACTGAGTAATGTGTAGGGTTGTGAATATAAGGTCTGACAGTAATGACCTCATAACTAGCTTTGAGATTTGGTGGAAGGACCATGTGATCAAAGGTGCCAATGTGCGAAATAAAAATACCAATTTGAAAGCTAGCAGAATAACGAAACCAGGAGCCCCACTACATTAAATATTGAAGGTCTGCAAAAACTTACTAAGAGCAGGCTACAACTGTATTATAGTGGGAGGCTCAAATGATGTTTACCAAAACAACAGCATTCAAGCGGTAAGGTCTTAAAGTAACACAGAAGTGAACTTCTTGTGGTGAGCATACCACAAAGACATGATTTAATGGAAAAATCTTGTGTCAATACAGAGATAGTAACAACAAACAGAAAATTTGAGAAATGTGTCAGTGTGCAAAATGCAACAATTATTAATGTAAAAATATATATATATATAAAAAATAGATGAAGATTACTCACCAGGCAAAGGAGTACAGGTAGTGATAGTAGCACAAACAAATAAACACACACACACACACACACACACACACACACACACACACACACACAAAGAAAAAGAGAGAGAGAGAGAGAGAGAGAGAGAGAGAGAGAGAGAGAGAGAGAGAGAGAGAGACAAATGCAAGCTTTTGCAACCCAGTTGCTTCTTCAGGCAGAAGGGAAGGAGAGGGAAAAGGAAATTTTTTGTGGTTTTAGGGCGCACAACTGCTGTGGTCATTAGCGCCCAACACTGCCCATAGTAAAAAAGAACCGGGGTTAGAAATTAAATGGCTTTTGCCATATTTGCACGATGTATAAAAAGTAAAACTCTGTTAACCGATTGCGGGTCATCAGCTAAAATGTCAGACAATTCAAATGGGAAACACAGATCATGACGGAGACGGTTAAAAAATGGACATTGCACTAAAAGATGGTTCACAGTAAAAGGTGCATCACAGTGCTCACATAAGGGAGCAGGACCACCACGTAATAAATGCTGGTGGCTATAACGGCAGTGGCCAATACGAAGCCGGGCTAGAACAATCTCCTCTCGGCGGGAGGGTCGAGATGACGTTGACCAGAGATCAGGCACAGGTTTAATGGCTCGCAATTTGTTCCCTGACAGGGATGACCAATGTAGATACCAACGGGAGATAATACGCTGGGAGATACCAGCGCGAAGGTCATCAGAGCTGGTGGAAAAGGTAGATAGCCGAGGAAGGAGAACTGCTTCCTTGGCAGCCATATCCGCAGCCTCATTCCCCAACACTCCCACATGGCCAGGGACCCACAGAAACGTCACCGTAGTTCCGCTCGTTGAAAGAGAAGTAAGGCAATTGCGGATGCTTTGTACCAGGGGATGGGCCGGATATAGCATGCGAAGGCTCAACAAAGCACTCATAGAGTCCGAGCAAATGACAGTCTTACTGAGCGAGTGTCGCCGGACGTATTGTGTGGCTTGGTATAATGCATACAGCTCAGCTGTAAAAATGGAACTCCACTCAGGAAGACGATATTTAAAAGAGACGTTGCCAAGTACAAAAGCACACCCAACACCCTGGTCTGTCTTTGAGCCATCAGTGTAAATGAACAAATTGTCATCAAATTTAAACCGGAGTGCGTGAAATTCTCTCTGGTAGACGAAACGAGGTGTGGAGTCCTTTGGAAGAGAATGAAGATCAAAGTTAACACGGACTTCGGGGCTTCGCCACGGTGGAGAGGTGCTCTCTCCAGCCGAGAAGATAGCAGGCATTGTAACGCCAAGCTGGCCGAGTAGCGAACGCAAGCGTACTCCCGGTGGTAGCAGAGCAGACGGGAGCAGAGCAAAGAGACTGTCAAGTGAGTCGTTAAAAAAAACTGCGTACGTCGGGTGTCCTCGCATGGACGACAAACGACTAGCGTAACGGCTAAGCAGGAGTTCCCGACGGTAAGAAAGGGGTAGTTCGGCGGCCTCGGCATAGAGGCTCTCAACGGGGCTAGTATAAAACGCTCCTGTCGCCAGACAGAGACCGTGGTGGTGGATTGTATTAAGGCGGCGCAGTATGGACGGTCGAGCCGAAGAATAAACGATGCTACCATAGTCCAGTTTGGACCGAACTATGGTGCGATACAGATGGAGGAGAGTAGACCTGTCAGCTCCCCACGAGGTGCCACTTAACACCCGCAGCACATTGAGAGAGCGGGTACAGCGAGCTGCCAAACGGGATATGTGGGGAGACCAACTTAACTTCCTGTCGAGAACAAGTCCCAAGAACGTCGTGGTATCCACAAATGGAAGTACTATGGGGCCCAGACGAAGGGACGGGGGAACGAACTCCTTCCGCCGCCAGAAGTTCATGCAGACTGTCTTGTCGGCTGAGAATCGAAAGCCAGTGTCCATACTCCACGCGTGGAGATTGTCTAGGCACCGCTGGAGGCGCCGCTCCAGGAGACCCGTTTGCTCAGAGCTGCTGTAGATCGCGAAGTCGTCAACAAATAGGGACGCCGACACTCCCAGTGGAAGGTGATCGGCTATAGAATTGATTGCCACTGCAAATAAAACAACGCTCAGGACCGAGCCCTGGGGGACTCCGTTCTCCTGATTAAAAGTGCTCGATAAAACCGAACCAACACGCACTTTAAAAACACGGCCTGTTAAAAATTCGCGGATAAAAATTGGCAGGCGACCCCGAAAACCCCATGTATGCAGAGTGCGGAGGATGCCCATCCTCCAGCAGGTGTCGTATGCCTTTTCCAGATCAAAGAACACCGCTACTGTCTGGCGCTTCCGTAAAAAGTTATTCATTACTGAGGTAGATAGGGCAACAAGATGATCCACCGCAGAACGGTGCTTGCGAAACCCACATTGGACATTAGACAGGAGATGTCGCGTTTCAAGCCACCATACCAGGCGCCCGTGAATCATGCGTTCCATCACCTTGCATATGCTACTGGTGAGGGAAATGGGGCGGTAGCTGGAAGGGAGACATTTGTCCTTCCCAGGCTTTGGTATGGGAATGACTATGGCTTCACGCCAGCGTCGCGGAAAGGTGCCTTCTATCCATATGCGGTTGTAGGTGGCCAGTAGGAAGTGCAAGCTCGTTGGTGAAAGGTGTTGCAGCATCGCCACGTGAATGCCATCTGGTCCTGGAGCGGAGGACCGCGAAGACGAGAGTGCGTGGTGAAGCTCTCGTACAGTAAACTCGGTATTGTAGCATTCACGGTTCTGAGAGGTAAAGGGCAATGGAGTCGCCTCCACCGTCTGTTTCCTAGCTAGGAAAGCGTCAGTGTAATGTGAAGAGCTAGAGACCTCTGCAAAATGTCGACCCAGTGCGTTGGCTATTTGTGGAGGATCGACGACGGTGTCAGTTGCGACACACAGACCGGGAATTGGGGAATGAGCCATAGTGCCCGAAATTTTTCGAAGGTTACCCCAAATGATGGAGGAAGGGGTAGACCTATTAAAAGAGCTCGTGAATGAGCGCCAACTGGCGCGTTTACAGTCGCGAAAGAGGCGACGACAATAGGCCCGCAGCCGTTTGTATCGGATGCAGTTGTCGAGCGTGGGCCGTTGTTTGAAGATTCTAAGGGCACGTCGCCGTGCTCGCAGAGCGTCACGGCATTCCGCGGTCCACCACGGGACAAGGGGACGACGTGCGTGGGAAGTCTTGCAGGGGATGGAACATTCCGCGGCTGTCAGAATAACTGTGGTAATGTGTTCCACTTGGTCGTCTATACTAGGATAATGGTAAGTACCAAAATCCGCCAGTGACGTGTAGAGCTCCCAGTCCGCTTTCGTTAACTGCCAGCGGTGTGGATGCTCAAGGGTGTCAGGCATCATTAGGTGAATTACACACGGAAAATGATCGCTCGAATGTGTGTCAGAGAGCAGACCATTCAAGACGCCGTGCCAGCTGAGCAGTGCAGATAGCTAGATCTATATGGCTGAAAGTATTTGTGGTGTCTGAAAGATAAGTTGGTTCACCAGTGTTAAGGCAGATGAGCTGAAGGTGGTTCAGTATATCTGCCAGGAGGGAGCCCCGTGGACATGGTCGTGGGGAGCCCCAAAGGGGGTGGTGGGCATTGAAATCTCCCACCAACAAAAACGGACGCGGAAGCTGGTCAATAAGATCTAGGAGATCTGATCTAGTGACGGGAAAAGAGGAAGGAGCGTAAATATTGCACAGTGTGAAGACAAATCCAGGAAGGTATATCCGGACAGCAACAGCTTGTATTGGAGTACACAAAGGGACCGGTGTACTGTGTACGTCATCCCGAATAAGCAACATTACGCCCCCGTGGGCTGGAATTCCTGCCACTGGAGGAAGGTCAAAGCGAACGGTAGTGTAGCGTGGGAAAGTAATTCGAGTACCAGGGAGCAATTTTGTCTCCTGTAGAGAGAAGATGATTGGATGATATGTTCGCGTTAAAAGCTGCAGTTCTGTCCAATTCGACCGGATACCACGAATGTTCCATTGAAGAATATCCATAATGGGATAAAATGAGAGGAAGGTGGACATCAGCCCGACGAAGGCGGCAGGCCACAGTGCGAATGTTCGCAACTGGTGGTGTCTGAGACAGGAGGGTCTTGCTCCATATTCTCAGAGGTTACCACAGCAGCTGCGTGAGTGTGGTCGGCAGCCCCATCTTTGGCTGATGCACCTGGAGAGACTATAGGCTTCCAGGGGATGCCATCGTCACATTGTGAGGTAGGAGGGGGGAGAGTTTTCCCCCTATTTGATTTCTTGGAGCCCTGGTGAAGCTCCTTGGTTGGCTCAGATGTTTTGGTAGGGGTGCGGAGGAAATCCTCGCGCGAATGCTCTTTCTTAGACTTTCGCGTCTCTATCTGTGGTTTCACAGCTGAAGATGATGATTTGGAAGAGGTACTCACACTTTTCGTTGAACGTGACGCCGTTGTCGATGTAGACTGTTTGACAACTACTGTCGTAAACTGTAGGTCACAAGTCTGTGTGGCCATATCCCGTGTTGGTGGAGGCATTGCAACTACAGTACTGTAGTTACCACGCGGCGGGGTCTTGGGCTTACGACTGGCGTACATCTTACGTGCAACTGGTATGGGAACCTTTTCCTTTACACGGATTTCCTGGATGGCTCGTTCATCGGCAAACACGGGACATTCCCGGGAGGAAGCAGCATGATTCCCGTTACAATTGATGCAATGAGGGGACGGTGGTGGACAAATCCCCTCATGGGCCTCTTTACCACAGGTGACACATATGACTGGGTTCTTGCAAGACTGGCTTGTGTGGTTAAATCGATGGCACTGATAACACCGAGTAGGGTTAGGGATATAAGGTCGTACTGTGATGACCTCATACCGTGCCTTGATCTTCGGCGGCAGAGCCACTCGGTCGAAGGTCAGAAACACTGTGCGAGTGGGCACTACAACATTGTTCTCTTTTTTTGTCACCCTGTGTACTGCGACGACGCCTTGAGCTGCCAGATATTCTTTCAGTTCATCCTCAGTCAGACCGTCCAAACTGGCCGAGAAGACTACCCCTCGGGAATAATTGAGGGTCGGATGGAGCTCAACACGAACCGGGTAGCTGTGGAGCAGAGTAGCCTTAAGCAGCCGCTGTGCCTGGGAGCCACTTTCTGTTTCTAACAGTAGTGTTCCATTACGCAGGCGGTTGCAGATCTTAACTGGGTCGGCAATGGCATCAACCCCTTTTTGAATAATAAATGGGTTCACCGACGAAAAGGATTGTCCTTCCTCAGTACGGCTCACCACAAGGAACTTTGATGTCTGTAAATTTTTCTGTTCAGACACACTATTATCTAGTACATCAATTTCTAAAGGCTCTTTCCATTTTCTTTTTTTTAGAACCATCGCGGTTGTATCCCCCACGATTGCCAGTGTCTCCGATGGCACGCTCCTTCCTGCTGGGGGCCCCCAACGGAAGCACACCCGCCTTGGGTGATTGTTCACACCCCAGGTCACACCTCCCGATCTACAGATGGAGGGACCAATCGGCGAATCGGGAAGGTATCAGCGCAGGCAATCGCCCCTCCCCTGGCCTGGCCTTAACCAGGGGGTACGCACGCACCCTACATGCCAGCCCGGGGCTGGGACTTACGCATTACCCAGTCACCCATATGGGTGGCCTTCAAGTGCGTACAGGGAGGAGGAAGAGAGAAATAGTAGGAGGAGAAGCCTCAAACGCAGACACGGAGGCAAAGAAAGAGGTGAAAGAAGACTGTAAAGCCAAAATGGTCAGAACTTCGGTTCCCCGAAGGATGCACAGACTCGGTCCCCAAGAGAGGGGAAAAGGACAGTAGAAGAAGCGTCATGTAGCACGGAAAGGAAAGAGTGCTACAAAGGCTGGGGCCCCGTGCTCGCCACGCACGTACTCACCACAGAGCGGTGAGTCCCCTGAGGGGGGAAAAGGAAATGATGAGGGTTTTAAGGGAGGGGGTAAGGAGCCATTCCAATCCCGGGAGAGGAAAGACTTACCTTGGGGGAAGAAAAGGAAGGTAAACAAATACACACACCCCCCACACATTTACACAGATGCAAACACACCTAGGCAGACATACTGTAGAAAGCAAAGAAGTTAGAGATGCCACTTGAGGCAGAGGCTCTGTCCAAAGAACAGAGGTGTGTTTGTGTCTGTGTAAATGTGTGGGTGTGTGTATTTGTTTGCCTTCCTTTTCTTCCCCCAAGGTAAGTCTTATTGCAACAGAATTACAGAAAAACTTTCCAAGATCATATGCATTGCATGACAGAAGCTATTCAACAAATTCAATGGTCCTGTTACAGACTACTGAGCAGGAAGCCAAAAATGTAGTGCATAGGTTAAAAACTAAAAAATCCTCAGGCCTTGAAGTCCCAATGTGTGTGCTAAAGAAATATATATATATATATATATATATATATATATATATATATATATATATATATATATATATATATATGAATCCTTCAGCTCAGGTATCTTTCCTGAGTACTTGAAGCAAGTGAGAGTCTTGCCAATACACAAAAAGGGATATACAGAAAACAGAAAACTATATACCAGTATCACTATTGTCTTCATTTTCAAAGATAATTGAAACAATAATGAAAGATAGTCTTATGGATTACCTCAATAAATATAATTTGCTAACAAAATCTCAGTTTGGATTCAAGGAAGGCAGCAGTACAGATGCAGCAATAGCAGAATTTACAAGAATTGTTATGAAAGTCATGGAGAGAGGTGATTGTATAACAGGCATCTTTTTAGATTTATCCAGGGCATTTAACACAGTAGATCATAAAATACTTTTCCACAAATTAGATGCACTAAGTATACAAGGAGTAGTAAACAAATGGTTCCAATCATGTCTTACGAATAGGGTACATAGAGTAGAAATTTCACAGCCTAATAAAAATTCCAAGTATATAGAGAACCATCTGTCAGATGCTAAACTAATTAATATAGGAGTCCCATAGGGGAGCATATTGGGCCCAATCCTATTTTTAATATATATAAATGACCTGTTTGCTGACGATAGCAACATAATAATTACGGGCAAGACACAGGAAATGCTGCTGAGTATAGCTGATAACGTGTTGAAAAATGTATACAAAAGGTCAGTAACCATTAATAGCAGTAAGAGAGACAGTATGAAATTTGCTATAAATAAAACAAATAATATTAAATTAAATATAAATGACGACTCCATGAACTGTGTAATGAACACAAAATATTTAGGGATGGATATAGATAATCAAATGAAATGGAGGGAACACACCTCAATGATAGCTAAAAGAATCTCTCATCTGCATGCTATGCTTTGAGGGTACTAGCACCTGTATGTAACAGTAACTGCCTCAAAGTAACATATCATGCATACATTCATTCACTCCTCAGATTAATTTTCTGGGGCTCAGACAGGCAGAACATTGAAAAAATTTTCAAATTGCAAAAGAGGGCTCTTCGGATAATAACAAAACAGAACAAAAGGGCTCACTGCCAGGAATTGTTTAAAGAACTGGGTATACTGACTGTTCCTTGTGAATACATTTACCAAACAGTAGTGTATGTAAGAAATAATGTACATTGCTATCCCACAAACAGTGCTACACATTATCATAATATGAGAATTAGGGAACACTTACACCTTCCCAGAAAAAATGTAGGACTCAAAACAGCAGTGAATACCAAGAACTATTTAGCTGTACAATAAGTTGCCTCATGAAATTAAACAAATAGACAAGATGTTCAGATTTAAAAAAGCTGTCAAAATGTTTCTAATTTCAAAACGCTATTATACAATAGAAGACTATTTCAATGAAAAAGAATCAGAATAATGTAAAAAAAAAATTTTCCCTAAATCATCATTTAGCGAAATAAAGTTATTGTGTACAGTATAGTGTGTGATATTGTACAGCTACATATGAAATATATGTATTTTATGCATTACATGTATTTTCTTTATCTATGCACATTGATATATTTTATGTATTTTCTTCATGTACATACACACTGACAAAACCCATATCATGTAAATGATAAATGGTGAATAAATAAATAAATCAATCAATCAAAAAAGGGTATGGTATTGTACCAATTCATTGACCACCTTATCACGATGCACTGCTTTGACACCCTGATCACAATATGTTTCTCTAATGGTGGCTGATTCAAAGATATGTTTCGAAAGGATGGAAGTTGCTGGGGGGGGGGGGGGGGGGAAGCCACCACTCCACAACAATATGTTTTTAAGGTGATATCATCTTAATTACCTGCCAATAAAGGCAAGCAGGAGTCATTCACTTAGCTTCACATATTGCATAATTCTTTCAGAAATATTTGTAAGTTCCATGGATTATTCCAAATTCTATTTTACTGAGAAATATCAGAATTACTAAAGGACGCAATACCATCTGTCTGCTTTGACCCATGTCATGGACAGGGGCATAAAAAAATTGCTGAAAGCAACATTTCAAAAACAAAATAGGCCCCTACTCAAAACTTTCCATTACACACAAAAGAAACTTTCCTTCAGCAGTGTTCTGCAAAGCAGTTTCCATTACAATCAAAGTTTCACTTTATCATAGGCTCAGGTAGGTGGCTGAGCAAATACAAATTGATTAGTTTTATAGTAAAAAGTAATCACACGTTCCTAATAAAAGAAAAATGATCAATGTTTCATGTCTTACAACACAGCATGGCAATGTTATGGGTCAAAGCTGACAGGTGGTATCCTTTGCATCAGTTGAACCAAAATATCTGCAGGAAGTATGCCTGCACAATTAATATCAAGTGAAGATCCTAGATTCCTCACAACTACCTCCATTTACTCAGGTTTTTCCAAGCCTTTCTCCTGGATTGCTTAATAATGCTCCTGAAACATGCCGTTCACTTCCTGCAAATGCATTTTATGTGACTGAGGAAATTGTTTTGAAGTAAAAATACTGCATAAAAAATCAAGGGCAAATTCAGCTGTTTTGTTTGTAAAGTATTAGGCACTTCTATTTCAAGTGTTATGCATTGTGGATGTGCACAATTGTTTATCTGTAAAATACTAATAAATGCAGCACAATAAAGTCCTACGGAGAATAATTCTCAGCTAGAGACATGGTATTTTGACAGTTAACCTTAAAGGTATGACAGTTTGTAATAATAATTTTGTACATTGCAGATGCTGCACACCAAATTTACTTACAGCAGCATAGTGTTCTGAAGTTGACAACAGCCACTGACCTCTTTGGAAACCCAAACATGTAAAATGATGGGAGAGCCTAATCTTTTATACTTAACATAAAATGCATAATTATGTTTCTGGTCTATGGTTGACAGGTTATTGTATGTAGACCTACCCTCATGAGGCAAGTTAATAATCTTATTAAAGCAAACATTTCATTGCCAACATTAGCACACTAAGCCGCCGCTGCCGTAAGCAAAGTTTAACCATAGTAAAAACGAATGATGGAGAATGTTATAGGTGCGAACAAAACAATTAATCATCAACAAACTTAAAGGATACTATGGTGTACGCCTTACCTATCGGACGGTCAAGTCGCATTAACTGGGCGTATGGCAAGAGAGATGGCAGTAACTTATTTGTATCTGATGGATCGTCCGTCGAGTTTCTCCTAAAAATGGTGGTAGAGTCATCTTTATAAGAGAACCTTTTCGGAGTTGAAGTGCTGAACTGAGACACTCGATTTCTGTCACTCGACGCACAGTAACTTCTACACACAATTCCCAACGTCACCTGCTGCGATGACAAAACAGTATTCCGATGTAAGTGTTCATCTTTCGTCAGTACAGACCAAAAGGTTAGTCGTCTTGCTGATATATGCGCTGAAGGCAGACGCTTACGCAAGAGGGAAAAAACAGTGACAGGCATTCTACAGAAATTAGCGAATTATTCTGCAAAGAAACAAGCAGATCATTATTTAAAACTGCACACTTGCTGTCAATGACAGAAATGTCCAACACAATCCACCACACTCACAAATATATGAGAGAAATGAAGTATTTCTAACCGATGCCTCTATTCTGCAACATACTATATATAACAACGGTTCAGATACCATCGGCTGCATGGCGTCAAGGTTGTTTTTTTGTGTCTGGTAACTAATTAAAATCCACTTCTTATGTCATCAATTCCACCGACCATATTATAAATACACAAGTACATGCTCCTCAACCGGTTACTACCTTCCTTTCCCAGTTTCCCGGCACGCAACACCACTAAGTGCGCAGCAACTACCTCCAACAAAGCAAAGATTACCTCTGAGAAGTATGCTTTAAAATATTTCTCAAGTACAGCAAAAATATTTAAAAAACATTCTGAGAAGCATAAAGCTCTACAAAGTAAGTTTATCTTAAAATGATAATGAAACTAAATCGTTTTTTTAAGCCGTATTAAAGTTCCCAAAGGCAATCAAAACTTTGACATGTGTTCTCATACCCCATAGCGTTTGCCACTTTATCTTCAGAAAAACCACACTTCCTCTCATGACCGGTTCCACTACAGTGAGACAAGCCAAAATCAGGTTCTCCTATTTAGCACATGAGGCTTGTACCGCTAAAGCTTCAACAGGAACTCTGAGGATTCCATTGATTAATTTTTTGTAAGTGAAAACTCGACATTAAGGGAAAAAAAGAGAGAGATTTGTTTTCAACTAGGTGAATAAATAGTCACTGAAGGTGCAAAATGATCTTAAACTTTATGATAGGTTGCTTATTCTGTTATTGCATTCTCCAGTCTGAAGCTCGGTTTCACAGAGCTCTCCACACAAGTGCATCCTGGAGACTTTTCTTCATTTCTGTGCGCACTGCAACACCTATAAATACGCACAGCCCTTTTACAGTGAAGACTCGATCACAACGCAATGTCTAATACCCTACACTTTGGTATCTTAAGCAACCCACGTTTGCAAAGGAGCCAATGGCCATGCCACAGTGATAGGGAACGTTACAGCAAGTATTCGCCCGACGCAAGGGGCGTCCATAGCGAATACGTAACGAGACGTCCCGCACTCTCTTTTAAAACCATTTATTAGGTTACGTATTTGCAGCAGTGGCATCAGGAGTGGTCCAAACTTTTATTGGTCCACTCAAATAGACACAAATTTCAGAATCAAACTCAGACATAATAGAATTAAGTAAAGAGTAAATAGTTATAGCTTATGGTTAACCAATCTTTCAAATTGTTAAACAATTTTGTGTTGTTCCATATAAACGCCATTAAAATTTTAAAAACTCATTTGAAGCGGATTTTATGATGACGAAGATAACAGAGACCTGTCCATTGATCCGTGCATTTCTGTTCAGCATTTTCACATGTGTTTCATGGTTTGCATTAACGGTAAACAATAAAAGCATACCATACGCAATGCTACCGTGATCTAATTTTTTTGTCATTTATGCTTGTTTTTATTGAAAGTGAATGCAGTAACATGGCAAACAGCCTAGCATATCAGATTTCTTCAACCAACAACAAAAGGTATTTTAATCAAATCAGGAAATTACAACCTCTCTGTTTGTAAGATCAGAAACTGTAGTTGCTACTTTTTACGATCCCGAAAGTTAAGTAGAAGAAATTGCATTTTTTGGTGATGAAATAGAAGAAGGATTGAAATAATTGGAAAATGAAAATCTAAGTCAAAGTTAGGGAGAATAATTTTCTATTCCTATCTGTAGCAGGAGCAATTGCAGTACTAATTCATTATTTGACATATCTGCTAAAACTACTAATGGACAAAACAACATCTATGAAAGTGTTATCCTATTCTCTTGCTTAGAGATTAAAAAAAAAAAAAAATGAGCTGTGTTGGTACAAAATTCAGCCATGGGTGGAATATAGGATCTTAAATGAAGCTGTATTTTTGGTTTGTCTGTCGATTTTCCAGTCCTCAAACTCAAGTCACAAAAAGCGAATTTGTTAATTTTGTAGGTGAGGGTCTTAGTAATTGGAAGAGACCAAAAAACATACGCTCTTAAAGTTTAAGAAAATAAAGGGTACATGGAAACGATTATCTCAATGAGGTCACAATGAATCACAAGACAATGCAAATAAGGGACATTGTTTAGTTAATGGAACTTACAGGGGAAAAAATACTCAAGTGTTAGCTAAAACCTTGAATCTGAAATGTTAAAATATACACATCATGATATAGAAAATGAAATTTTTAACACCATTGGTAATATCATTTTAGAACCAATGTCAGATGAAGTTAAATAAGCCCTGTATTTTACTTTAATGGTTTACAAGACAAAATATTGTAATTCTTCATGCTTTCCCGGCGAGATCTTGACATTTTGGATAAATGGGATTACTACCGGATGTATGCGTCGTTCTGCCACAATATTTCGGCCGCGTAACTAGCTGCCTTCTTCAGGTGCTACCTGAGACTGCCGTTTTTGGAGGACCTTGTCCAGTATTTATGCCCAGCAGACGCTAGGCGCTTTGTCTGCGGTCCGCGCCCACCTGGCGCTGCTTGTAGGGTGTTGTCTCTTCCCTGGCGTTCCGTCGGACGTCCGCGCCCCAATCGGCCGCCATCTGTGGCAGCGGCAACTCTCTGAGGCCCCTCCCACGTTGGGTGCTCCCTCCGCAGTCCGCGCCCGTCTGGCGCTGCTCCTGAGGTGTTGTGGCTTCCCTTGTGCTCCGACGGACGTCAGGGCCCATCTTGTCCACCATCTGTGGTCGGTGCAGCTGTCTGAGGCCCTTCTGGCGCTAGGCACTCTGATCTTGGTCCGCGCCCGCCTCGCGCCTCTCCTGAGATAATGTGGCTGCGCAGATGCTCCAACGGACGTCCGCGCCCGCCTCGGCCGACATCTGCTGCTATAACAGCTGTTTGAGGCCCCCTCCTGCATTGGGCGCTCCATTCGCTGTCCGCGCCCACATGGCGCTTCCTCTGAGGTGTTGAAACCTTCCTGCTGTTCCGACGGACGTTGGCGCCCAGCTCGTCCACCATCTGTGGTCAGGGCAGCTGTCTGAGGCTTGCCTGGCGTCAGGCGCTCTGTTCTTGGTCCGCGCCCACCTCGCCCTGCTCCTAAGATGTTGTGGCTGCCCACATGCTCCAATGGACGTCCGCTTCCGTCTTGGCCGACCTCTGCTGCTATGGCAGCTGTTTGAGGCCTGCCTGGCGTCAGGTGCTCTGATCTTGGTCCGCACCTGCCTCACGCCTCTCCTGAGATGTTGTGGCTGCCCAGATGCTCCAACGGACGTCCACGCCCGCCTCGGCCGTCATCTGCTGCTATAAATTTGAGGCCCCTCCTGCATTGGGCGCTCCATTCGCGGTCCGCGCCCACATGGCGCTTCCTCTGAGGTGTTGAAACCTCCCTGCTTTTCCGACGGACGTCCGCGCCCAGCTCGTCCACAATCTGTGGTCAGGGCAGCTGTCTGAGGCCTGCCTGGCGTCAGGCGCTCTGTTCTTGGTCCGCGCCCACCTCGCCCCGCTCCTGAGGTGTTGTGGCTTCCCACATGCTCCAATGGACGTCCGCGCCCGTCTTGGCCGACCTCTGCTGCTATGGCAGCTGTTTGAGGCCTGCCTGGCGTCAGGCACTCTGTTCTTGGTCCGCGCCAACCTCGCCCCGCTCCTGAGATGTTGTGGCTGCCCACATGCTCCAATGGACGTCCGCTTCCGTCTTGGCCGACCTCTGCTGCTATGGCAGCTGTTTGAGGCCTGCCTGGCGTCAGGCGCTCTGATCTTGGTCCGCACCTGCCTCACGCCTCTCCTGAGATGTTGTGGCTGCCCAGATGCTCCAACGGACGTCCACGTCCGCCTCGGCCGTCATCTGCTGCTATAAATTTGAGGCCCCTCCTGCATCGGGCGCTCCATTCGCGGTCCGCGCCCACATGGCGCTTCCTCTGAGGTGTTGAAACCTCCCTGCTTTTCCGACGGACGTCCGCGCCCAGCTCGTCCACAATCTGTGGTCAGGGCAGCTGTCTGAGGCCTGCCTGGCGTCAGGCGCTCTGTTCTTGCTCCGCGCCAACCTCGCCCCGCTCCTGAGGTGTTGTGGCTTCCCACATGCTCCAATGGACGTCCGCGCCCGTCTTGGCCGACATCTGCTGCTATGGCAGCTGTTTGAGGCCTGTCCGTGTCAGGCGCTCCATTCTCGGTCCGCGCCCGCCTAGCGCCACTTCTGTGTTGTTTCTTGTGGAGTTATTTAGTTCCTTCCGCTGTGCCTTAACAAGTTCCAGAGCCGGACTCCACTCTGTGCTTAGCTGGTAACCGCTATCTCAGTTTATTAGGTTGTCAGTGACCTTTATTTCGATGGCCTCCTTTATGATGCTGTCTCAGAATCTTGGGGTCTTTGTCACAATTTTGGTTTTGTCATAGTCCATAATGTGGCCAAGCTCTAGACAGTGCTCTGCTATGGCTGACTTGGTTGCCTGTCCGAGTCTGGTGCACCTCTGGTGTTCTTTGCACCTTATATTCACCGTCCTGATTGTCTGGCCGATGTATGACATCCAACACTGGCACGGGATGCTGTAAATGCCTGGTTTACGTAGCCCCAGTCACCTTTCACACTTCCCAGCATTGTCCCAATTTTGGCAGGTGGGCAGAATATGCTCTTAATATCATACTTCATAAGAATTCTGCTGATCTTTGCAGAAATAGGACCAGCATACGGTAGGTATGCCACCTTCTTTGCCTCCTCCGGCTCCTCCTCTGTATCCTGTAGTTGGCTGGTTGTATGAAGTGCCCTCTGGATGTCTCTGGAGGAGTATCCATTTCTGCTGAAAACCAGCTGAAGGTGTTCAATCTCCTTGGCAAGATTTTCTGGATCTGACCGAGCTTGGGCCCTGTGCACTAGAGTTTTCAAGACTCCATTCTTCTGTGCTGGGTGGTGGCAGCTACTGGCTTGAAGATATAAGTCAGTGTGGGTGGGTTTTCGATACACACTGTGCCCCAGAGTGCCATCTGCCTTCCTCTTGACCAGGACATCCAAGAATGGGAGCTGCCCATCCTTCTCTAGCTCCATGGTGAATTTTATACTCGGGTGGCGTGAGTTTAGGTGTTCCAGGAACTCCTCCAGCTTCTCCCTGCCATGGGGCCAAATGACAAATGTGTCATCAAAGTACCTGAAGAAGCACTTTGGTTGATAAGTGGCTGATGCAAGTGCCTCCTCTTCGAACCTTTCCATGAAAAGGTTGGCTACTACTGGTGATAATGGGCTGCCCATTGCCACTCCTTCCGTTTGCTCATAAAACTGACCCCCATAAAGAAAATATGTCGAGGTCAGTACATGCTTGAACAAGTCAAGCAGGGCCCCATCGAACTTTTCCCTGATGAGATTGAGTGAGTCAGTCAATGGCACTCGTGTGAAGAGCGACACCACATCGAAACTGACCAAGATGTCTGAGTCCACAGTGTGTAGCTGCCTCAGGCGTTGCAGGAAGTCCTCTGAGTTTCGAATGTGGTGGGTGCATTTACCCACATATGGTGCCAGTTTCTTCTTCAGGTATTGTGCAGTGGGGTAGGTTGCTGCACCGATGTTGCTGACAATAGGTCGGAGAGGGACTCCCTCCTTATGGACCTTGGGGAGTCCATAGAGTCTAGGTGGTACAGGCGCTTTGGCCTGAAGTTTCTTGATGAGCTGTTTGGGTAGACCTCTCCTTCAGCAACATCCGGGTCTTCTTGTCCACTTTTTCTGTGGGGTCACCCCCTAGAGTTTTGTATGCAGTGTCCTTCAGAAGTTGTTGCACCTTGCTTTCATACTCCAACTTGTTTAGGATGACTGTGGAGTTACCCTTATCAGCTGCCAGAGCTACAATGTTGACGTCCTCCCGTAGCTGTCTGAGTGCTGCTCTCTCCTCGCTCGAGATGTTGCATTTGGCGGGCTTTGTCCTGGTGAGTGCCCTGCATGTCTCCCTGCGGATCTCTTCAGACACAATGGAAGGTAGTGTGTTGACCACTTGCTCAACTGCACTGATGAATGCAGCCACAGGTACGCTTCTGGGAGTAATGCAAAATTGAGGCCCTTGCTGAGTACTTTTGAAGTGGCCTCATCGAGCTGCTTGTCACTCAGGTTGACCAACATCCTTATGTCCCTGTCCTGCTGTAAACTCTTGTTGAGGCGCTCAAACTTGGCCTGTTGACAAGCTGTTGATTTCCTCATAGAGCATTCAGCCAACGACCAGGAGGCACCATCAACCTGGCCCCAGTCTTCTCGGGTCAGGGTAGCTGCTATGGAAAGGTGGAAATACAGCAATTCCCTGGACATGACATCAAGTCGATGGCGCATGTCACGCACTCTTTCTCTTACCAGAGCAAGGCTGGCTTGGTGTTTTATCCTGTTCGCCGCTCTGGGTCTGTTAACATGATGCTTGAACATGGCGAAAACTGGAACTACATCTCCCTCTCGGCATCTTAGTAGGAAACTGAGAGAACTCAGCATCCTCCCCTTTCTCTGCCGAAGCTTATCCAGCTTCTTGATGTTAAGGTACATCTCCTCCCCATAGAGTCTTCTGATGTAATTCTTCATGCTTTCCCGGAGAGATCTTGACATTTTGGATAAACGGGATTACTGCCGGATGTATGCATCAGTCTGGCACAATATTTCGGCCGCGTAACTCGCTGCCTTCTTCAGGTGCTACCTAAGACTGCCGTTTTTGGAGGACCTTGTCAAGACAAAATATTGTTCAAAACCTGAGCAACTATAAATTGTCATTCAGTACTGTTTACAAGGTAACATATACTAAAGACTTCTAGGCTTTGAACCTGTAAAAGAATGTAATTTACTGTATTTCAAAGACTTATGATGATGCTGCAGTTATGACTGGTTCACGTGCAGATCTTCAAAGTCTTTTAAGCAGAAAAGTCTCACAAGCCACTCCAAACACTGCATTAATCATAAGTTGAATTTCGTCATAGCAGCAACATTTAGAGATATCATGTCAACTATAGACTTCTTATGACACTGGAAGGACTCAATGTTTTACAAGTGGGTCAGAACTGCACCAAATGTTTACTGATACACAAATAAAAATGAAAATTTCGAAAAGTGCTATTAAAAAAGTTATGTGATACTAGATGGGTCTGTCAGTATACTTTAGCTGTGGAGAAGACAATTGAAGCTATCGTTGTAACTCTAGTAAGCATTCAAGCACAAAATTCAGAAAGAGCAGCAGAAACACCAGGATTTAGGGAAAAAATAAATTTTACATTTATTTTTCATTTATCCTGTTTTCATATTTGTTAGAGCAGTGCAACTCACTGCATGATTTCCTTTGGCGGGGGGGGGGGGATTGAAATTGTTGCTGTTATAAGCTTTGTGGAAGAAATAAGGGACCGTTTCAAACAAATATGTGGATCACTCTCAGATTTCACTTATGTATGGAAATAAAGTGAAGATGTTGCAAGAAAAATAGGTGCTGCTATTCTCACAGATTGCTTTTCACTTGGTAGAATTCGAAAGTTTCCAAAACATCTTGGGGAATATGTTTGTGATTTTCTGTATAAGGACAGACTGGAACCTATACAGCAACTGATTTCAAATATTTCAATTTTGATAAGGTTTTATATATAATAGATAGTGAAACTGAGAGCCATTTTCCGTCAAACTCTGGAATAATTAAAGGAATCATTTGTCTAAACCAAAAAATAAAATTTTTATGTATAAATAAATGTTACTTTCATTGCAACAAAATTACTCATGCAACACGTTTCGTTAAACGAAAAATTAAGATATTAAAAAAAATCTTATAAAAAGATATGAACAATGAACAGTAGTGAAGGTAGATAATTTATTTGCGTTGATCAAGTTATTAGAGCAATATAAACTTTCGTTACAAGATTTGTACAAATTAAGTCAAATAGCAGTGGCTATTTAAACAACCTCTGCATCATGTGAAAGAACGTTTTCTTGTATGCAACACATAAGAAGTTAGTTAAGGAATTCAATGTCTGAGAATGCCTAAGTTATTTGTCTATTCTTGCCTTAGAATAGACTGTAACAAAGACCATCCACTTGCAAAGAGTGGTCGATTTCACCATCAGTCACAACAACAGAACGATTAAAACCAATTCATACTGTCCATCACGTCAACATCACATCAAGGAACTGTCCGTCATTATCTGTCAGGTCAATTCGCTTTTTCCAGGACCCGATGTTGAACGTGAGGTTATGAGTGGCGACCTGTAATGTAGAAAGTCATATTATAATACTGTAACTGAAGAAACAACAACGCTAAATGTTATTGATTGCCAAAATCAACTTTACAATATGTCTTTGGGCTAACTTAATGTGGTAAAGTGCTGGGAAGTGAAACATGACGAAACATCGACATCTATTTCAAGCTAAAAAAAAATAAACATACGAATCACAAACACATCAAATAATTGTTATGGGAGCATAAATAGAGCCTGTTTACTTTATCCGTTACGATTTGCGCGCTGAAATCGTTAATAGCATCGTACAAAATGTTCAAATGTTTGTACAGCTTCTGGGATTTAACTACAGGGTCATCAGTCCCTAAACATACAAACTACTTATGAACTAGCTTATACTAAAGACCGCACAAACAACCATGCCCGAGGGGGGAGGGATTCGAACCCCCGACAGCAGCAGCCATGCAGACTGTGAATGGCACGCCGCAGACCGCTCGGCCACCGCGGCAGGCTCCGTCATATACAACTGAATTTTTTCCCTTCATTAGCAATGACTTTTTCATTTGAAACGTTATTTAATGAAACTTACATCATAAAATTACAATCTTATTCAAATAAACAATTTCCTTCACCCTTTTCTGTTACAATATTACAAAACATAAACCATTTTTCGGGTTCAGACATCCGACCTCACCTTTAGAAGCACACTATGTTGAGAAAAATATTCAAGTCATCATGAAACCTTTGAAATCTCCCGCCAAAACAAAGGGAAATAATAATAAAAAAGTTTTATATGGCACATTTGCCCGTAAACGTGTAACTGTCGACTACAGCATGAAAATTGCGTGACGAAAAGAGATTAACTTCTGATGTAAGCAGACGACCGTTCCGTCAAAACATTCTTCTCGAGAAAGCTTGATGTGACGTTGATGTGACGTGACAGTAAGGTGATGGCCAGTGTGAATGCCGCCATTAGAAATACATTGTGGAATGTTCTGACGTGACGTGATGTGACGGAGAGTGTGAATTGGCCTTTAATATGTTTCGCAAGTGAGTATCCACGTCTTTGTTCTTTTGCATTTCACAGTTTCTCAATTTCTTATCAGAAATATCAATTTTTTACCAGGTGAACATAAATGAATGTACTCTCGAAACGTGTTCTGAGGCATTGTTTGTTTATGTTATATGGTATGTCAGTAAAGGGGTGTCATTAATCTCATTATGTTTCGTTTCAAGATTTTGCTGTTAGTAGGTTATATATTATACGTTGTATTGGAAAAGATGGCTTCTATACACAAGATTACTTTAGTTTCCAATACAATATTGCAAATTTATTTCCGTGTTTGGCTTGTACTATGGAATGTGTGTATTGAAAAACAGTCCTTTCATATAGATGTACTGAAGCTTTTGATTGAGGAATGGCTATGTTTTTCAATACGTTACTTTTTTTAGGAAGTGAATGTTTTGGAAAATATATTTATGTATATAGATGTGCTGTGGCTTTTGATAGAAAATTAGTTTCTTCCTGTTATTTTGTACTGTTCATATTGTTCCCACTTCAAAGCCATATGCTTTCACTGCTCTCCCAATAGTTCAAAACGAAAAGATAATTTCATGCTAAGTAGATTTAGCGGAGGGTGGCATAGGAAGTGACGACAGTGAGGTAACACTAGAGACCCTTGTATTTAAGGACACATCAAAAAAGTTACCCATAATTATTCTTAAACTTAACTTGTTACAGCCACTGTACACTGAACTGTTTACTGTTTCCATTTTTATTTGGTACTAAATTTTATAAGGTTTATCAATTTTGATTCTATGACAGTTTCCAGTAACGACTTAAAATGCATAATTTTGCATCAAAGTTCAGCCATTATTATCGACTAAGGTGGCGCACTGGTAACACTCTGGTCTGGCATTTGGGAGAACGGTGGTTCAAGTCTACCAGATTTAGGTTTTTCATTGTTTCCTTAAATAATGCCAGGCAGATGTCGAAATTGTTTCTTTCAAAGGACATGGCCCATTTCCTTTCACATCCTTACCCCAAAATCCAAGGTTAGCTACATCCCTAATGACCGTGTTTTCCATGGAGCGTTAAATCTTAAGCTTCCTTCCTTTCTTGTTCAGCATTTATTAAGTCTGGTCTCTACCTGAGTGATCAACACAACAGATGCACATTTGGGAAACAACACAAATGATACCTACAATGGTACAATGGTAAATATTAATGTTTGTGCATTTTCCTGAAATTTACAACAGATATACAAAAATTTTCACATTAGGCATGACCTTGTATTTTAAGATGTTTGTTCAGTTCGAACATGAGACGACTGAAATTGTGTGACAAACATGGATCACTGTTTTGAACTCCTACTACTATCAATAACGAGTTTCTTAAATTTAGTGAATTCAGCCTGATTACAAAACTGAAATATGAAATTGTTGCAAATGAAACTAGACTGAGTGATACTTATATGCCTTCATGTCACAAATATTTAACCATTTTTTATGAATATGCTGCAGTTTTCAAGGAAGTTGTTAACCATTACCTATAAGCAAAGCTTCAATTGTGAATGAAACGAGCGCAATCACCATTATATTCTTTCTTGTTACAAATATTGGGCTGATTAATTTCGAATGTGTCAGGACAGGAACGAAAGTGACAGCTGAAATTGCTGTGAAGTAAACGAGAAGCAATCATATTCAGAATCTTGCTTGTTAGCTATAATCCAGTCATTAACAATGCTTCATACGTTTGGTAGTCAAGACCAAGATCACAGCATGCTGCTAAGGAGCATCGCTTACACGGTAGAGGAGCATGGTGGGGACGCCAAGCTATGGGAAGGCGGGGATGAAAGGGCAAGGCTTGTGTCAGGAAGAATTCTGCCCCTAAGGACACATCTATTTTAGGGGTCACAGTCCTGGTCTGCCAAGCGATTTTGCCGAGAGGGGTGTTCTAAGCCATTGTGAGGCTAATTGGGAAGCCACTTGATTGCGAAATATCGGCTCTAGTCATGAAAACCAGCACAACAACCAGGAGTGTGGAATGTTGACCATGTCCCACTCCATATCATATCAATTCACACTTTTGGGCGGAAGATTACACGATAGCCGGTTGGAATCTGTTGAGCCTCTCAAGGACTGATGGACAGAGTTTACAGTTTACAATCACTATAGGATATGTCTTAGTTAATGTATCATTTTAATTATTGAAACAGCATGATAAACATATTTTTCAAAATATTTTGTTATGCATTTTACTTATTTATATGATCTACAATCAAAATTATAATATTGCAAAAGGGTTAAAGAAAAGGTTAGGATTGGTCCTTAGACATGGCATGATGGCAGTAACTTTACACAATTTAAGTATTCAGTTATGCCAATAGTTTTGTCAATGTGATGTGGTCGTTATGTAATATTGTTTACAGTTTCCTTTTACTCAGATTTGCACCTGATAATATAATTTTAAATTACGAAATCAGTCATGCTTTTGATAAAAGATTTTTAACAATTGCAGAGGTGTTTATTCAACTTGCAACAGTTAGGCCTGTTCCACAAAGCGTTACTTTTATGTTCTACATCTAGTTCTATATAAATACTCTGCATATCACATTTAAGAACGAGGCAGAGAGCTCATGAAACCACTTTTATGATATTTCTTTACAGTTACATTCTCTGAAGTGACACTCTCTCTGTCATGTTGCGATAATATAAAACAAAATGCTCTTCTCTGAACTTTCTCTATATCCTTCGTCAGGCCCACTTGGTGAGGTAGTTACAGGGGCAACAGTCTGGATGACTGACTGAGCTAGCCTTGTAACATCAGCTAACATGGCTTTGCCATGCAGTTACTGTAAACAGCTGAAAGCAAGGGGAAGCTACAGTCGTTAATTTTCCTGAGGACATGCAGCTCTACTGCATGAATATGTGAGATGACATCCTCTTGGGTAAAATTATCCGGAGGTAAAGATGTCCCCCATTCAGACCTCTGGGCTGGGACTACTCAGGAGGATGTCATCATCAAGAAAAACAAAACGGATCAGAGCATGACATGTTCTAACCCTTAATCGGGTAGGTAAGTTAGAAAATTTGAAAAGAAAAATGGATAGGTTAAAGTTAGATATGGTGGAGTTTAGTGAAGTTCGGTGGCAGAATGAACAGGATAAATGCAGGAGTAGGTCTGATAAGGAATAAGAAAATAGGAATGTGGATAAGTTACTATGAACAGCATAATGAACGCATTATTATAGCAAAGATAGAAACGAAGTCAACATCGACCACAGTAGCACAAGTTTACATGCCAACAGGCTCTTCTGATGGTGAGGAGATCGAATAAATGTATGAGGAGGTATAAGGAATTATTCAGACTGTTAAAGAAGGTTATATACGTGAAAGAGACCAGGAGACACTCGGATATACCAGATTGACTTTATAATGGTAAGCCAAGCGTTTAGAAACCAGGTTTTAAACAATACGACATACCCAAGAGCAGATATAGACTCTGACCATAATTTATTGTTAATGAACTGTAGATTAAAACTTATGGGACTGGAAAAAGGTAGAAAATTAAGGAGATGGAATTTCGACAAATTGAAAGAACCAGAGGTGGTTGAGAGTTTTTGAGAAAGCTTTAGGCAAGGATTGTCTAAAATGGGGAAAGTAATACAGTAGAAAAAGAATGGGTAGCTCTCAGAGACAGAGTAGTCAAGGCCACAGGGGATCATATAGGCAGAAGGGCAAGGACTAATAGAAATCCGTGGATAACACAGGAGATACTGAACTTAATTGACGAAAGGAGAAAAAAAATGCATCAAGTGAAGTAGGCAAAAGGGAGTACAGACGTCTGAAAAATGAGGTTGATAGGAGGTAAAAGGTAAAGCAGTCAACAATCCGAAGATTGGTTTGAACACCACAGTGCTTTACTAGGCAGGGTCCTGTTTGGAGGTGGTATGCCATTGCCTTCCTCCGACATTCGAACTGACTTACCCAGCCAGTTATAGGGGGACCAACAGTTTAACGTGGGTTCCGAACCACGGTGCTACTCGGTATTTTTCACATAAACAATACTGCCAGAGGTGAAAGAAGTGGAAAGTGACAGATAAATATCCTAGGACCTGGCGAGGATCGAACCCGCGACCTTTGGATTTGTAGTCTGGCCCTCTACCACTGTGCAACCGAGGCACAGTGATAGGAGGTATAGACTGACTAAGCAGGAGTGGATTGATGAGAAATGTAAGACCGCAGAAGAATGTATAACTAGGGGAAACATAGAGACTGCCTACAGAAAAATGAAAGAGATATTTGGTGCAAAAGCAGCAGTATCAAGAACGCAGATGGAAAATCTGTACTACGCAAAGAAGAGAAAGCTGAAAGGTGGAAGGAATATATAGAAGACCTGTACAAGGGATATAAGCTTGAAGACAGTATTCTAGAAATGAAAGACCAAGTAGAGGAAGATGAAGTAGGAGATACAATACTGCGAGAAGAATTTTACAGAGCACTAAACGATTTGAGTAGAAAAATGACCCCTGGAGTAGATGATGTTCTGTCTGAACTGCTATTATCGTTTGAAATGTTACTCTCTTTTTACAAAATATTATTCTACTAATAACATTAATAGATAATATTTTTTTAATTTAACTGAGTGATTTTTACAACCAGAGATGAGTCAAGCATTTATCTACACTATTAAAACATAATGGCCGTAAGAGACTGAGCAACATTTCAATATTCTAAGTGCAGTGCAATTAACCTTTTTTCTCTGCCTGCACTGCTGATGAAAAGTTTCGTCACAGACGGTTGGCTTTCACAACGCTGGCGTGAAATCAAATGTTTGTAAATCTATCGGACCAAACTGCGTGGTCATCAGTCTGTAGCTTACAAACTAACTTAAAGTTAAACTAACCTACAGGACAACACACACACCCATGCCCTAGGGAGGACTCGAACCTCCGACGGTAACCAACCGCGCGCTCCGCAGCGAAGAGCTTTAGACCGCACGAATACTCCACTGTGGCTGCTGGCGTAAGTCACAATCGTGATTGTTGGTAGCATACCCGATTTTCGATAAAACCGTAGCTAGCATGAAAAGTAGAAACATTAACAAACATCGGTTATTAATCTCAAGGACGTTAAAAAGGTTGACTCAAAATACAGCATTTAAATAGAATAAAGTTGGCCATTATGACCGCCAACAATCACTTCCGTTTCCGCGACCGTTACGAACGCTATGTGATGAAATATTTCTGCAAACATCAAAATAATTCAATGTGGGTAAAGTAATTCGACTGCTGTTAAAGAAAAAATGCGATAAATCTGTAAATGAAACTTCATTAAATAAATTTGAGCATAACAAATCCAGAGGACTGAATGTTAACATTGGAAGAAAAAGACAGAGTGTAATCTTAACTTACAGTCTGACAAAAGAATGCAATTTTATCGTTGCATAGATACTTTGGCATTCAGAGATATAATTTCAGTTACTTCAATATTTGAAGTTTTTTAAACATGGTTTGGAATATAACACTACACGGCCCCCAAAAAAGGCTGGAAGTTATCACAATTCACTTACAGATTTCGTTTTGACTGACAACTTTCCTACTTTTCTCTTTGGCGCTTGCTATCTCTTGGAATATCACTTTTACTCTAATAAACGTTTTAAAAAAATGAAATTATTTGCATTAATAATGAACCACAGACATTGCCGAGGTGGGGTGGCTTGTGTGCCTCAGCGATGCAGATAGCCGTACCATAGGTGCAACCACAGTGGAGGGGTATCTGTGGAGAGGCCAGAGAAACGTGTGGTTCCTGAAGAGGGGCAGCAGCCTTTTCAGTAGTTAGATGGGCAACAGTCTGGATGATTGACTGAGCTGGCCTTGTAACATCAGCTAACATGGCTTTGCCATGCAGTTACTATGAACGGCTGAAAGCAAGGGGAAACTACAGTCGTTATTTCTCCCAAAGACATGCAGCTCTACTGTATGACTATATGATGATGGCGTCTTCTTGGGTAAAATATTCCGGAGGTAAAATAGTCCCCCATTCGGATCTCCAGGTGGGGCCTACAGGGAGGATTTCGTCAACAAGAAAAACATAACAGGCATTCTACAGGTCGGAGCATGGAATGTTCTAACCCTTAATCGAGTAGGTAAGATAGAAAATTTGAAAAGAGAAATGGATAGGTTAATGTTAGATATGGTAGGGATTAGTGAAGTTCGGTGGCAGGATGAACAGGATTTCTGGTCAGGTGAGTACAGGGTCATCAATACAAAATCAGTTGGTGGTAACGCACGAATACGTCTCATAATGAATAAGAAAATAGAAATGCTGGTAAGTTACTATGAACAGCATAGTGAACACATTATCATAGTAAAGATAGATACAAAGCCAACACCAACCACAGTAGTGCAAGTTTATCTGCCAACTAGCACAGCCGATGATGAGGATATCGAAAAAAGGTATGAGGAGATAAAAGAAATCATTCGGAAATTTCAGGGAAACGAAAACTTGATTGTAATGGGGGACTGGAACTCGGTAGTAGGAAAGGGAAGAGAAGGAAATGTAGTAAGTGAATATGGACTGGGAAAAAGGAATGAAAGAGGAGATCACTTGGTAGAATTTTGCGCAGAGCACTATTTAATGATCACTAACACTTGGCTTAATCATCATGAAAGAAGGCTGTATACGTGGAAGAGACCAGGAGACACTGGAAGGTACCAGATTGACTTTACAATGATAAGGAATAGATTTAGAAATCAGGCCTAAACGTAAGACACATCCAGGGGCAGATATAGACTCTGACCATAACTCATTGGTTATGAACTGCAGATTAAAACTTAAGAGATTGTATAAAGATAGAATGGTTAGGAGATGGAACCTGGACAAATTGAAGGAACCAGAGTTGGTTGAGAGTTTCAGAGGGAGCATTAGGCAAGGATTGGCTGAAACGGGGGAAAGTAATACAGCAGAAGAAGAATGGGTAGCTCTGAGAGATAGGGTAGTGAAGGCAGCAGAGGATCATATAGGCAGAAGGACAAGGGCTAATAGAAAACCCTGGATGATGCAGGATATACTGAACTTAGTTGATGAAAGGAGAAAATATAAAAATTCAGCAAGTTTAAGAGGAAAAAGGAAGTACAAACGTCTGAAAAATGATATTGACAGGAAGTGCAGACTGGCTAAGCAGGCGTGGCTGGAGGACAAATGCATATCCGTAGAAGAATGCATAACTAGGGGAAAGATAGATACCACCTACAGGAAAATAAAAGAGATATTTGGAGACAAGAAAAGCAGCTGTATGAATATCAAGAACTCGGACGGAAAATCAGTACTAAGCATAGAGGGGAAAGCTGAACTGTGGAAGGAATATATAGAGGTCTTATACAAAGGAAATAAACTTGAAGGCAGTATTCTAGAAATGGAAGACGAAGTGGAGGAAGATGAGCTAGGAGATATGATACTGTGAGAAGAATTTGACAGAGCACTGAAGGACTTGAGTCGAAACAAGGCCCCTGGATTAGATGGTATTCCGTCTGAACTGCTGATATCGTTAGGAGAGCCAGTCGTGAAAAAATTGTTCCAACTGGTTTGCAAGATGTATGAGACAGGGGAAATACCTTCCGGCTTCAAGAAGAATATCATAATTCCAATTCCAAAGAAAGCAGGTGCAGACAAATGTGAAAATTACACAAATATCAGTTTAATAAGTCATGGTTGCAAAATGCTTACACGAATTATTTACAGACGAATGGAAAAACTTGTGGGATCCGACCTTGGGGAAGATCAGTTTGGCTTTAGGAGAAATGTAGGAACATGGGAGGCAATACTCACACTACGACTTATCTTAGAAGATAGGCTAAGGAAAGGGTAACCTACTTTTTTAGCGTTTGTAGATTTAGAGAGAGCTTTTGACAGTGTCGACTGGATTACACTCTTCGAAATTTTGAAGGTATCAGGGGTAAAATATAGGGAGCGAAGAGTTATATTGAACCTGTACAAAAACCAGACAGCGGTTAAGAGTCGAAGGGCAAGAAAGGGACGCAGAGGTTGGGTAGGGAGTAAGACAGGGTTGTAGCCTTTCCCTGATGTTGTTCAATCTATACATTGCGCAGGCAGTGAAGGAACTTTGGAGAGGGCATTAAAGTGCAGGGAGAAGAAATAAAACATTGCGGTTTGCTAATGACATATTAATTCTGTCAGAGACCGAAGAAGATCTGGAAGAGCAATTGAATGGAATGGACAGTGTCTTGAAAGGAAGATATAAGATGAACATTAAGAAGAGTAAAACGAAAATAATGGAATGCAATGTCAGAAAATCAGGCAATGCTGAAGGAATTAGATTAGGTAATGAGACAATAAAAGTAGTAGATGAGTTTTGTTATTTGGACAGCAAGATTACTTCCAATAGCCGAAGTAAAGAAGATATAAAATGCAGAATGGCTATGAGAAGAAAAGCGCTTCTAAAGAAGAGAAACTTGTAAACATCCAATATTAATTTAAATGTTAGGAAGTCCTTTCTGAAAGCAATTGTCTGGAGTCTAGCATTGTATGGGAGTGAAGTGTCGACGATAAGGAAATCAGATAAAAAGATGATAGAAGCTTTTGAAATGTGGTGCTACAGACGAATGATGAAAATTAGATGGGTCGATCACATAACTACTGAGGAGGTGCTTAACCGAATCGGGGAGAAAATGAGTTTCTGACATATGCTGACTAAGAGAAGGGATAGACTGTTTGGACACATTCTGAGACATCAAGGAATTGTCAACATAGCATTAGAAGGAAACGTGTGGGGTGAAAATGGTAGAGGGAGACCGAGGGACGAATATAGTAAGCAGATTCAAAAGGTTGTAGGTTGCCAAACCTATTCTCAGATGAAGAGACTTGCACAGGACTGGGTTGCATGCAGGGCTGCTTCAAACCAGTCTACGGACTGAAGACCACCACAACAACAAAATTAAATATTTGGTTATATGAATTATTTGTGGTTATTATTTAAATTTCATAAATATCGTAATAAATATTTAAATATTTCATTATTAATCAACCAGAACTCGCGCCATTAAAAGTTACAAGCTCACTCGTGCATAGGGCATTTCGCTCACACACAACCAGCAGTCTGTAATTTACGTAATGTGAATAAATTATGATTGATTTCTATACATTTATAATGAAACACGTTAATGTTATATAAAATTACGTCTTAGGACAAATGAAATCGCGTCTTCTAAGGAACCTAAAGAATTAAAAAAAAACACACACAACTCGTTACAATTCCTATCCCTGAAAATTGATGCTTCATTTTTGTATCATGAATATTCGTATACATAACTATTTCAGTTAGCATTTCATCGCTAATAAAAAGACGAAAACAATCCACAATATCTTTGGTATCTTTTACTCGAGTTTTTATCTCCTGTCTACCAGTAAGGATATTTTGCGCTCTTGTCCTCACATTGCAACGACCTGGATTGTAACACTACATTATTTGCTTGTCTTTGCTGAAGTAAAATAACTGAGCTTTCGATTGGATTGAAGAAATGTCACCTTCACTTTCATAATTCATAATTTAAATAAATTAATAAATTTCATAATTTATTTAATTTCATAACTTATTTATTTATCCAAAAATCTTTCCAGATTGTGGGATACAAACATACAAACATACACACACACACACACACACACACAGATATATATAAACAGACCTACAGGCCATAAAGAATGTGCTCTACTGGCAGTATTTATATTGACTTGGCTCAAGCCTTTTATATCTAAGGTGATCTAAAACCTCAGTTACTGAATAAAAGCAATGGTCTAATAAAAATGCCCTTAGGGTTCTGCAGTAGAGTGGGTATGATGATATTATTTTTATCTTATGTGGTAGGTTATTGTAGATTTGACCAGCACTATTTATTGTGGAACATTTATAAGCTGCTGTTCTTGTTTGCTGGACACGAAAATTTTCCTTTTGCCTTGTTTCGTGCTCATGAATATTGAAATTTTTGTTTGAGTCCTTTAAATTTTTCCTAACATATTTACAAATTGCAAGTATATACATACAGGGGAGTGGGAGGATTGACGACTTCTGAAAGAGGGGTTTGTAGGAATCTGTTTGCCGGGCATGGTGGATTGCTCTTATAGCTCTTTTCTGGGTTAAGAAAACCACTGGTATATTGCCCCAGAATATAATCCCCTACAGTAGTACACTGTGGAACTGTGAAAAGTAGACAATTCTGGCAGTTTCAAAACTAACTTTGACAGACACTAAACGTAGACTATAGCATTGTTTACTCAGAGTTCCATTTGTTTTGTTTATATGTACATGCCATTTGAAGTCGTTTTGTAGCCAGATGCCTAGAAATTTTGTATGTAAAGAGGGTGAAATTTTGTTGGAGCTGATTGTTACAGTGGGATTGCATGGATCACCTTTTAGACAGAAATTTAGGAAAGTTGTTTTCTTTGTGGTTACCAGGAGTTTGTTATCCTCAAACCAATTATTTAGTTATGCTGTAGCTTTATTTTCATTTGTTTGGAGTTGGCTTATGGTATTTCCAGTAATAAGTATGCTTGTATCGTCTGCAAAGAAAGTATTTGTGTGTGACTCAATGTTTATGTCTAGATCATTGATATATAGGAGAAAGAGGATTGGCCCAAGGTTGGACCCTTGGGGTACTCCTTTTTTATTGTTGCTGCATCTGAGAAGCAGATGTTAGCTCATGTTTTATTTCTATTATCTGTTTTCTGTTAGCCAGGTATGATATAAACTATTTTAGTGCGACACCTCTTATTCCATATGCTTCGAGCTTCTTCAGTAGTATGTTGTGGTCGAGGATGTCAAAGGCTTTACTTAAATCTAAAAATATGCCACTGGCCTTTTGTTTTTTGTCCACTGCTTCCATAGCATTTTGTACAAAATCATAGATGGCACTAGTTGTAGACTTATTTGTTCTGAATCCATGCTGCGCATCAGTGATTATTTTGTTTTTATCTAGAAAGTTAATTAGCCTACTGTACATAATCTTTTCTATGATTTTACTAAACCCTGAGAGCAAAGCGACTGGTCTGTAGTTTTCTATATTTAATTTATTTCCTTTCTTGTGTATAGGTACCACTTTAGCAATTTTTAGACTCTCCAGAAATGTGCCTGTCTGGAAAGAGGAATTTACTATATTTGTAAGAGGCAGTGAAATGTTTACAATACATTGCTTGATGATTTTATCTGGTATACCATCAATACCTAATATCATCTTATCAAACCTTGAAGCAACACGAATGACTTCATCTGGTGTTGTTTCGTACACATAGATTGAAGAGAAACAAGACTGGATTTTGTTTCCCTGTATGCTTGTGTTATCCCCTTTGCCACAGACTATTAAATTATTTGTTATGTCTGTAAAGTAACTTCAGAAAAGATTTGCTATAAGTTTGGGTTCAGTTATATACTTGTTTTCATGCTTCAGGTTGATATTTTCTATTTTTGGGGACACCTTATTTGTTTCCTTCTTGATTACTTTCCAAATTGCTTTACTTTTATTTGCTGATTCTCTAATGTATATATCGTTGTCCAACTTTTTTGCTTGGCATATCACCCTTCTATAGATTTTAATATACTTTTGTATGTAATTAGCCATAGGAGGGGATATGTTGTTTTTTTTTGGTACTTGAGCAATTGTCTTTTCCTTTCAATTGAAATTCTTATACCTGTTGTTATCCATCCCTTTGATTTGGTACTTTTGTCTCTTATTGTTAGTGTTTTGAGAGGGAAGGCAGTTTCAAAATACTCAGTGAAAGTACTAGAGAATTTGTTAAATTTTTGGTTCGTGTCATCTACTTGTAAAACTTTTTCCACCTTTCTTTTGATAACAGGTAGTTAAATTTTTCTATATTATTTGAATTGAAATTTCTAGCTGTTATAGTTCTTGTAGAGATTTGGGAGGGTATTAAATTGACTGGAAGGGTAACAAGTTGGGCTTCATTATCTCCTAGATGTGTACTCATACATTTTGAGGTACAGTTTGTGTTTACAAATATTGGTTCTAGGGCAGTAGCAGTAGTTTTTGTTATTCTTGTTGGGGTTTCTATAAGCTGCCTTAAATTGAAAGTATCTGTAAGGTTTATTAACAGCTGTTTCCTGTTGCAAGTTCCAAGGAAATCAAGATTGAAGTCCCCACATAGTACTATTAACTTTTTGTTTAGATGAATCCCATTTAGTATGTATTCAAGTTTGTTAAGGAATGAGTCAAAATTGCCTTTTGGAGAACGATAAATACATGCTATGATTGTATTTATGTCACTGAGTTCAATGAGTGCCAACTCAAAGTTCATATCTGCATTGAGATGTTGGAATTTATTAATAGGTTTGTATTTTAGCCCATGTTTGATGAATATAAGAGATCCTCCATTTTTATATCTATTTCTACAGAAGTAATTTGCTAGTGTGAAGCCTGGTACAGAAAAGGAGATAATCTGATCTATATTTAGCCAGTGCTCTGTGATACATAGAACACTAGTAGAGCTGAGTTCTGTATTTAGCAATACCTCTAAGTCTAAGACTTTATTTGTAATTGACTGGATATTTTGATGGCAAATAGAAAGATCTGTGTTGCTGGTGTTTATTAGATTACAGGTAGGCCTACTGATATTTATTTTTACATTATCATTAGAGTTTCCCAGGGGCATTTTTATTATACCACTAATCTCATTCCTGTTTGCTGGTGGCCCGTCCATAAAAAATCGTCTGTCTGGGAGTCTAGAGGCTTCAGTGTTACTGGAGGTGGAGTGTTGTCTTCTACTGGACCTCGTGTCTCTTCTGGATCAGTTGGAGATGATTGCTCCATTGGTGGATGGAGGAGATATGGTGATGGTTCAGTTTTCTTTGCTGGTTGTCGTCTTATCTCCGAATTCTTGACGAGATAATCGCTTATTTTTTCCACCACAAGTTGCTTCCCTAGACCATTTAAGTGTAGTCCATGAGTAGTGTGAAATCTACGACCTATGCCATTAAGATCAATGACATCTACATTTTCGTGTTGTGCACATATTTTAGAAAACAATACATTTGCAGCACTTATCTCTTTATTTATACAAGACCAAGGAGGTAGGTCATGTCGGTGTGGTATTGTCATTAAGAGGACATTTGTCTGAGTCAAGTGTCCTAAACACTTTTCCAATTCTTTTGTGGTTTTTGAGGTTTCATTTTTGAATACATCATTTGCTCTTGCAAACATTATGATGTAGTCATTGCCGGTTAATTCACGAACTTCAGATAAGTGGAGGTGCTTCTCTATTTCAGACATGGGAGCACCAGGCTTTACAAATGCTGTTGCTTTCCCAACTATTTTTTCACTGATCCGAGAAGCAATCCCACGACGGTATAGTATGGTTTTTCCATAGATATGTACCTGGTAATGTTATGAATTGTTACCATTTGAATAATTTATTGAAATTAAAGACTGCTTGGGTTTGGACAAATGAATGTCAGAAAGAATGGGATGCTATTAAAAAAGTTTAGAGTAATCCCCAAATATTAGGACAGCCAAATTCAGAAAAGAAATTTTATTTAGCAGTAGACACATCTGGTTATGGTATAGGATGTCAATTGTTTCAAGCGTATCAGGAACAGAATGTAAAGAAAATAGTGATAGTGGCTTTTGCTAGCAGGATATTGGGTTCATGTGAATGAAATTATACAACTACTGAGAAGGAAACATTAGCAATAGTATGGGCAATAACAAAGTTCCAATATCTCTTACTTTGTTGTTATGGTCTTCAGTCCGGAGACTGGTTTGATGCAGCTCTCCACCCTATCCTATCTTGAGCAAGCCTTTTCATCTCCTCATAAGAACGGCAACCCACATCCACTTGAATCTGCTTACTATACGAGTCTCTTGGTCTCCCTCTGCGATTTTTACCCCATACACTTCCCTCCAATGCTAAATTTACGATTCCCCGATGTCTAAGAATGTGTCCTACCAAGCGATCCCTTCTTTTAGTCAGGGTATGCCAAAAATTCCTTTTCTCACCAATTCTGTTCAGTACCTCTTCATTAGTTATGCGATCTACCCACCTAATCTTCAGCATTCTTCTGTAGCACCACATTTCGAAGGCCTCTATTCTCTTCCTGTCCGCACTGCTTATCGTCCATGTTTCACTCCCGTACAAGGCAACACTCCACACAAATGCCTTCAGAAAAGACTTCCTTACCCTTAAATTAATATTCGATGTTAGCAAATTTCTCTTTTTCAAAAATGCTTTTCTTCCCATTGCCATTCTGCATTTTATATCCTCTGTACTGCGACCATCGCATGTTATTTTACTACCCAAGTAACAAAACTCATCTACCACCTTCATTGTTTCGTTACCTAATCTAATTCCTTCAGCATCGCCTGATTTTCTAAGACCGCATTCCATTATTTTTGTTTTGCTCTTGTTAATGTTCATTTTATACGCTCTCTTCAACACACTGTCCATTCCATTCAACTGCTCTTCCAGGTCCTTTGCTGTCTCTGACAGAATTACAATGTCATCAGCAAAACGCAATGTTTTTATTTCTTCCCCCTGAACTTTAATTCTTTCACCAAATTGTTCCTTGCTTTCCTTCACCGCCTGCTCGATGTACAAATTGAATAACATCGGAGAAAGGCTACAACCCTGTCTTACTCCCTTCCCAACTGATGCTTCCCTTTCATGCCCTTCGAGTCTAATAACTGCGGTCTGGCTTTTGTACAAGTTGTAAATAACTCTCCTTTCCCTGTATTTTACCCCTGCTGACTTCAGAATTTGAAACAGTATATTCCAGTCAACATTGTCAAATGCTTTCTCCAAATCTACAAAAGCTAAAAATGTAGGTTTGCCTTTCCTTAATCTATCTTCTAAGATAAGACGTAAAGTGAGTATTGCCTCCCGGGTTCCTACGTTCCTTCTGAATCCAAACTGATCTTCCCCGATGTCAGCTTCCACCAGCTTTTCCATTCTCCTGTAGATAATTCGTGTTAAAATTTTGCAACCATGACATATCAAACTGATGGTTCTATAATTTTCACACCTGTCTGCGCCCGATTTCTTTGGAATGGGGATTATTACATTTTTCTTAAAGTCTGAGGGCATTTCGCCTGTCTCATACATCCTACACACCAGTTCAAATAGTCTTGTCATGGCTGGCTCTCCCAGAGACTTTAGTAGCTCTGAGGGTATGTCATCTACTCCTGGGGCCTTGTTCCGACCTAGGTCTTTCAAGGCTCTGTCAAATTCATCTCTCAGTATAGTATCTCCTATTTCGTCTTGATCTACTTCCTCTTCCCTTCCTACAACATCGTCTCTAAGTTCATTTCCTTTGTAGAGCTGCTCTATGTACTCATTCCACCTTTCAGCTTTCCCTTCTTTGCTGAGAACTGGTTTCCCATCTGAGTTCTTGATATTCGTAGATCTGCTCTTCTTGTCCCCAAATGTCTCTTTTATTTTCCTGTAGGCGGTATCTACCTTTCCCCTTCTTATACAGTCTTCTACAGATTTGCATTTGGCTTCTAGCCACTCCTGCTTAGCCACTTTGCACTTCCTGTCAATCTCATTTTTTAGTCGTCTGTATTCCATTTTGCCTGTTTCATTTACTGCATTTTTATATTTTCTCCTTTCATCAATTAAATTTAGTATTTCCTGTGATATCCAAGGATTTTTTGTAGGTCTTGCCTTTCTACCTATTTTGTCCTCTGCTGCCTTCATTATTTCATTTCTCAATGCTACCCATTCCTCTTCTACTGTTTTATTTCCCGCTGTTTCTGTCAATTGTTGCCTAAATCTCCCTCTGAAATTCTCCAGAACTTCACTTTTCTTCAATTTATCCAGGTCCCATCTCCTTATTTTCCTACCTTTCTGCAGTTTTTTCAGCTTCAGCCTACAGTTCATGACTAACAGGTTATGGTCAGAGTCTATATCTGCCCCTGGGTATGTCTTGCAGTTTATCACCTGGTTCCGGAATCTATGTTTTACCATTATAAAATCTATCTGATACCTTCCGGTGTCTCCTGGTCGCTTCCATGTATACAACCTTCTTTTGTGATTCTTAAACCACGTGTTTGTTACGATTAAATCATGTTCTGTGCAAAATTCTACCAGGCGACTTCCTCTTTCATTCCTCCTGCTCAGTCCATATTCACCTACTATTTTTCCTTCTCTTCCTTTTCCTACTACCGAATTCCAGTCTCCCATCACAATTAAGTTTTCCTCTCCTTTAACTGTCTGAATAATTTCCTTTAGCTCCTCATATATTTCTTCGATCTCCTCGTCATCGGCAGAGCTAGTTGGCATATAAACCTGTACTACCGTTGTCGGTGTTGGCTTCGTATCTATCTTGACAATGATAATGCGATCACTGTGCTGCTCATAGTAGTTTACCCGCATTCCTATTTTCTTATTCATCATAAGTCCTACTCCTGTGATACCCCCAACTGATTTTGAATTTATAATCCTGTACTCACCTGACCAGAAATCCTGTTCATCCTGCCACCGAACTTCACTAATACCCACTATATCTAACTTCAACCTATCCATTTCCCTTTTTAAATTTTCTAATTTTCCTACCCGATTAAGGGATCTAACATTCCACGCTCCGATCCGTAGAATGCCAGTATTGTCTTTCCTGATGACAACATCCTCCTGAGTAGTCCCCGCCCGGAGATCCGAATGGGGGACTATTTTACCTCCGGAATATTTTACCCGAGAGGATGCCATCATCATATGTTCATACAGTAGAGCTGCATGTCCTCGGGAAAGGTAACGGCTGTAGTTTCCCCTTGCTTTCAGCCGTTCGCAGTAGCTGTGTGGCAAAGCCACATTAGCTGATGTTACAAGGCCAGCTCAGTCAATCATCCAGACTGTTGCCCCTGTAACTACTGAAAAGGCTGCTGCCCCTCTTCAGGAACCACACGTTTGTCTGGCCTCTCCACAGATACCCCTCCGCTGTGGTTGCACCTACGGTACGGCTATCTGCATCGTTGAGGCACGCAAGCCACCCCACCTCGGCAATGTCTGTGGTTCATGGGGGTGGATCTCTTACATGGTAGGAAAATAATTATTTATTCAGACCATAATGTACTGTCCTTTTTGATGACTAGTAAATTATTACATAAACGTTTAGTGTGATGGGCATTAATGTTACAAGAATATAATATAGAAATTAGATATGTAAAAGGGTCAGATAATATTGTCTCCAATGTTCTTTCTCGTTTGCCAATTGGAATGGATGATGTTAGAGGTTGTGTAGAATTAAATCAAAATTTTATGGTATATAAGGTTAATGTATTAGAACATGAAAGGGAATTATGTAAAATGTTAAATAATATCAGAGAAGAAGACCCATGGATTAAAAAAGTATTAGATAAGTTAACTAATCCAAATTATGTTTATAATGGCTGGAGGAGACAGTGGCTGATATATAATGGAATACTTTTTAATAAGTCAAAAGATGGCTTAGATAGATGAAGAGTGTGCATACCCAGAAAATATGCTGAAAAATTAGTATGGTATATTCATACTTTGTTTGGTCATTTTGGTGCTAGAAAGTCTATGGCACATATTACTAATTTTCACTATTGTACAGGAATTTCTAAATTAATCAAACACGAATTAAGAATATGTAAAGTTTGTCAACAAACCAAATCAATTAATTTTGGGATTAACGTTGGCAGTACAGACGGCTGGGTTACCGCTGAGAACGAGGCTAGTTAACATGGACGCTACTGAAAGCGGTAGCAGGAGAGAACAAAATACGTCATCCAACCATATGGCGATATCTGATACCTCTCAAAATACTTTCGTTACTAGGCCTGTGTCGGGTTCTGACATGATGTTAGGGGACATCATGGCTTTCATAAGGAACTGAAAGCAGAAGTAGGTTCCATAAGGGAAGCACAGAATATTTCAGTTCAAGTAGTAAAAGAGATTCACAAGGTAGTTCCGTGCAAGCTCTCCAGTCCGAACTGATCAAAGTTTCTGCACAAAGTAATACCATTCAGGTCATTCGCGAGAACCAAGATGGGTTGCGAACCAATATTGTGCAGCTCTTACAAGAACGGTATGAGATAGCAATAAATGCTATATCAGAGAATGCAGCCAAGATTTCAGGGAACACAGAAGCTGTCTCTGCCCTCTCCGACCGTGTATATACCAGTATCCACTCTCTTGAGAAGAGATTCATTTAGAGAGTCGAATTAATTAATTCTAATGTTCACTCTGTTAACGAGAGAATTGAATTAGTTGACGGTAGGACAAAAACGCGCACACATGAATAAGGGCCGCGAGTAACTAATATTGATTCCCACATAGGAGAGCTGACCACCTTGGTGGTACACCTTCTACAGGGTAGAGAAGTGGCAGGAGACAGAGCGGGTCCCGCTGTTGCGACTGAATCGGAGGAAGTCCATGACTTGCTTCGATTCAAGGAGCAACAGTGGGAAATAAACCGGAGGCATCGTGATGTAGTGGCCAAGCTGCATGAAAGCGTCGCCCAATTACATCAATTTCTGCGGAGGTCAGCCCTGTCGTTCCGACCATGGAGACGATTGGGCTTTTGAAGAGGAGGAAGTCGAACCCCTGTGTATACATCCGATAAGAAGGGAAAGTCAGAATCAAGTGCCTGTGTGGGAGCCTTAACGGGCATTCGGTTATAACACTTCTTGACCATGAGGAAGTACCAAGTTTTCAGTAACTATACTAATGGGATAAACCCCTGTGTATTTTTCTTTGCCCCCGGACTGGCCCGAAGGGAATAAGATCGCATATGTGTGTGGATATCTCGAAGGAGAGGCCGCCACGCGCAAGCGTTCGCTTCTGAAATATTGCCGATACTATGAGGACTTCAGGGAGCATTTCCTGTCTGCCTACTGGTCAGAGAGGCAGCAGCAAATAGTAAAAAGTAACATATTAGTGATACCCCATTTTGCAAAAAGCAATTGCAAGAGTCTCAGCGACTTCTTTCAGGAAATGATGCTGAGAAATCAGTTCCTTTATTAACCGTATCCTCCACGCGAATTCATTAGAATTTGTGCCTCGAATCTACCACGAAATGTGCGCAATGCCGTCCTTGTGAAGAGCTGCAAGGAGGACATTGAGACCTTCCAGGCTTACCTGGAGGACTTAGAGTTCGACGATGATTACGAATCTAGAAGAGACGGCAACGCCTATTCTAGGAGAAGTAATCGGAGTGAAAGTAGTGCTGGGAACAATCGCCAGGAGGAAAGAACTAGTATCGGGCAGCCAGGTCCTTCCAAAGTTGAGACTCAGCAGCAGAGGAGGAGTGAGCAAGGTTTTTGGCGTGATCAGCGAGCTTAAAAACGAAGAAGATTATGGATCTAAAATAAGGGCTACAGACCTGATAAAGGCCAGAGAAAAACCACATGACCCGCCAACAGAAAAGTGGAAATCAAGTCCGCTGATACGCGCCACAACCGACCTCTAGAACCCACCCCTAACACAAGCCAGTAACAATCTCTTGCAGGTGATCGTCACGCGGTCAACTTTAGGTATTTTTTGTGTTTGTTAGGTAAATTTATTTATGTTCTTACCAACCAAGTTCTTGGTGCTGTAAATTTATGCTGGATTTTTTATGCCTTTTGCAGTATTTCTTTAAATGGTTTATTTTAATACTGTATTAAGGAATTATTAGTGTGACACTTCAAAGTGTCTCTGCTGGCTAATAAGGCAGTTCACCTCAATAAATCAAATCGTTTGTTGTACATTGCTGTCCATACCATTTGCATGTTTCCCGTCATGAATTTATGGAGTGTAATTTAATTTGTGTAGGCCATGATTAGGTATATTATTATGTAATTTTGTTTCCGTAATTTGTTCCCTGTTTATCGTTTAAATTGTGTATGCTCTTCTTCTCTGTGAGTGGAGCTAGCCTCGTGAGTAAAATGCTAACCTTACTGTCGATTTTGTGTTGGCAATTTCCAATTGAATAGCATATTAATAAGACGCCATGGTAGGCGCTAACGCTGTTACTTTTAGGATTTGTTGCACGATGATGCACTGTGGTGTTGATACTTAGGGGCCTAGATATTTTTGTCTAAGGATTGTCCGTTTGAGTAACAGAAGGCGTGCAGTGCGACCGCTACAAAGTCGCTGGAGCGCACGAAAGAAAGGGTTCACCTAAATTTCATTTGACAATATATACCCTGGCCTGTTAATAGAACCAACTCGTACTTTTTTAGATACGTTTTACTGGCCATTTAGTAAATTAAAGGACAGAATGTGATCTGTGGAAGAGGCCAGTATCTCATTCAGAAGAGGAAAAATATTAGATGATAACAATGAGAAAAAGGGCAAACTCTATGTCAAGTGACTGACCGTTTCAAATGAACAACCGAAGAGAGGTGGTGCCCAACATACTATTCTATGATTTGCCTGAAGGTGTTATTAGAGAAATTCAAATAAAATCGGATTGAATCTTTTGTCAAGATAAACCGCATTTTCTGATAATTTCATAACAGACTTCCAAGACAAATTACATTGCAGTTTTATATCATATCAAAATTTAAATATTTATTTTCTGATATAATTTAAAGATAATTTGCATTGTAGAGTTATTTTTAAAAAATGAAATATTATCTTTGGATTTAACAAAAGAAATTGAGGATAAAATTGAGTGGGATGTAATTTCATAATCTAACTTAACAAGTGGTTTCATAAGATAATTATAAGTCAAATTCAACTGGCATACAATATTACATAAAGAAAACTTACCTGAAATATTAATACGACAATTCCAGATAAATGAAATTGGCACATCATAACAGGATACCAAGATATATCTGAAAACTTTATTCGAGATATATTGGATTGTGAAGCAATATCATGTTACCAAAAGCTGTCTGAGAATTTCAGGTTAGATTCACTTGGAAAGATGTACAGAAAAAATTATTAGAAGATTTCATTCGAGAATGCCAATAATAGTTAGACTGGGAATGTTTAACGTATACTCAAAAAAGTCTTATGACTTTATAAGAGAATTTAAAGATAAAGTGTGTTGGATAGATGTATCAATCTTACAAAAGTAATCAGAAGATTTTGGTAGAGATTTTCAAGACCATTGAATTGGGATTTTAAGTTATTTGAAAAGTTTATCTTGGAATTTAAAGCAGAGTTAATTGGGTTTTCATTTTTGAAATATCTAAAACTATCTGTATCGTTCACAGACAAAGTAACAAAACCATATGAATTGAGCAATCTAAGATAATGAATGCTCTATATGTCTAAGTAATGAAAATCAACAATTTGTCAAAACAGAGTGCAATCACAAACAATTTGTTGATAACTGGTTATTGGAGAAAGATGATTGTCCATTGTACAGAAAAAATATTAAAAATCTTCAACTTTCTGAAAATTCTATTATTGTTATCTTAATCTATATAGATGAAGGCAGTTCTGCTGTTATCCTTTGTTAAAAAAGTAGTTGCTAGTGACAAGTGTAAAGCTCTAAATTATCTAACTGATTTTGGTTACATGAAAGATGTGCAATGTATTCCACCAACAGATTAGATTTTATGAACATATCTAGATGTGGTGCAAAAGAATCTTTTGGTGGCTAGAGAACTATTACATATAAATCGAATAAAAGGAATATAAAATGGAATTATGAAGGAGCATATTCGAAAGTATTAAAATTAACAGAAACTGTAGAAATACACATATATAAATATGAAATTCAATATTTGGTTACTTACAGAAATAAAGAAAATTATGAGACAAATCACTAACAAGTGATTATTCATAAAATGGGCCATACTTTAAGATTACAACATTCCGATCTTTATGGATGGACAATGAATGCCTATTATAATGGTTGAAATTTGGCGTTAAGAATAGATGACATAAATACTATTCAAAGTTTGTATAGCAAAGCAAAATAATTCATTCCAATTATTTCAACCTCTGCTAAAGCTGCTCCAGCTAGTTCTGATTTATGTGAGCAATCTTTATTCGAATACTTATTACTTGTGTGTGGAATTAAACTATTGGAATAGTTTGTGGACAGATTAAAAAGGATAACGAATTATTGATTGGTAAAATATTAAATCACTTCAGATTGTTTCAGGAGTTCTAAAACCAATTTCAATCAACATTTTTTAAATTGAATGCAGTTGTAAATACACATTTAGGAAAAACAGATAAAGATTTTATTTTTTCTATGGATATATGGATGAATGCAGATATGAACTGGAATGCATTGTACTACGCACTGAAAATTTTCAGGATTACCTGCTGCAATATATTGAGAACTTACATCCGTTAATGGATTATTGTACTTATTCAAAGATGATATTTTTTACAAATGTAATAAATTTATAAATAAATTATTTAGAGCTGGTAAGGCCAGTTTATATTTATTTGCAATTGAGTGTAATAACCAGTTTAGTTGTTGAAGTAATAATTGCGCTGAAGGGTACGGTAGAAAAATTACAATTTCTTACTTTTTTGCAAAATTTACAAATCGTTTTCTACATAAATGGAAGCACAGTCTTCAAGCTCAATCATACTTAACTTGTCTAAGTATTACAATACTGAGAAGTCAAATGATAATTTCACTTTACACAAATACACAAATGATTGTTACAGAACAATATATAGACAATGTGCTAGTAAAAAATTTCGGTGAAAACAATGTCTTCTGTATGTGAAACAAATATTGCTAAATATTATTATAAAGATCATTTACAACGAAATCTGAGCAAAGAACGTTCTAAAATATTATTGTCGACGGAGAAAGATAATGAATGAATTGATCCATACACAAAAAATATATTGCTTGTAGATAAATCCTTCGCATTAAGATAAACACAATAGAAAATCACTAAACTGTTCCTTGGAATATATGAAAAATGAGAAATTAGTGTCAGCTAAGGCATTCTTGGCTGCATCTGAATTATCTCTAATGTAGTGATGAAATATATTTTAAATAAGATGTCACACGTATTCAAATTGATAATCTTATTAAATGACTTTTAAATTTTGTATTATAGGAAGATATAATTATATTAATTATTAGACATTGCACACCAAAAGTGGGGTCTGCTCTCATGACTAATCTTTGACATCCAAAGAAGATAAACCACTGAAAAATGTTTTTCATTTTTCTAAACATATGTTTGAGAAACCAAAAATTAGAATTAATGAAGCAAAAAGATTTATTTGAGAAACCAAGACACAGAAGAACAATAATAGACATTATATAGTTGATACGGCATTTGCAAACAGATTACAAACAATAAATTTTGAAGATAACTTGAACTCAGTTCTACCTAATCATTTCTTAACTCCAGTAAAAGCGAAATTTAATGAAATTATAAATGTCAGTTTAAGAGTACATAACGTTAAAGAGTAACTTGTAAATTTTCTTGTTGGTACCAAATGCAAACAAACAGATTATTTTTTCTTAATTTAGTTTTCTAACAGAAAACTATAAGATCACAAACTGTTCAGTGAACAAACCATTAAATGTAGAAACAAAAGCAAAAGGTTCATACAAATATTTCAAAAATTATAAGCATACACAGAGACTTACATTTGTATTTATGCTGATTTTGAAAGTTTGTTATTAAAAATGGATGATTACCAATTGAATCTAGAACATTTGTATACAATAAAATATGAAACACACGAACAAAGTGGATTCTGTTTATATATTGAATAAGTACATCTACATCTACATCTACATACATACTCCGCAATTCACCGTAAGGTGCGTGGCGGAGGGTACACCGTACCACTACTAGGCATTTCCTTTCCTATTCCACTCCCAAATTGAATGAGGAAAAAAAGAATGCCTATATGCCTCCGTACGAGCCCTAATTTCTCTTATCTTGTCTTTGTGATCTTTACGCGAAATGTAAGTAGGCGGCAGCAAGATCGTACTACACTCAGCTTCAAATTCCGGCCCTCTAAATTTACTTAACAGAAATTCACGAAAAGAACGTCGTCTATCTTCCAGCGATCCCCAATTGAGTTGCCGGAGCATTTCCGAGACACTCGCGCATTGGTCGAACCTACCGGTAACAAATCTAGCTGCTCGCCTCTGAACCGCCTCTATGTCTTCCTTTAAACCGATCTGCTGCGGGTCCCAAATACTTGAGCAATACTCAAGACGTGGTCGTACAAGCGTTTTATACGCGGTCTCCTTTACAGGTGAAGTACATCTTCCCAAAATTCTCCCAATAAACCGAAGTCGGCTGTCTGCCTTACTCACAACTGTCCTTACATGCTCGTTCCATTTCATATCGCTCTGCAATGTTACGCCTAGATATTTGAACGACGCGACCGCATCAAGAAGCTCACTACTGATGCTGTATTCGAACATTATAGGATTGTTTTTTCTACTCATGCGCATCACCTTACATTTTTCTACATTGAGAGCTAGCTGCCATTCTTCGCACCAACTAGAAATTTTGTCTAAGTCAACCTGTATGCTATTACAGTCAGTTACAGACGACACCCTCCCATACACCACAGCATCATCAGCAAACAGCCGCAAATTACAACTTACTCTGTCCAACAGATCATTTATATAGATAGAAAATAATAGCGGTCCTATCACACTCCCCTGGGGCACGCCTGACGATACACTCGTCTCTGATGAGCACTCGCCGTCGAGAACAACGTACTGCGTTCTATTACTTAGGAAGTCTTCCAGCCAGTCACAAATCTGTGAACCTATTCCATAAGCTCGTATCTTCGTTAGCAGTCTGCAGTGTGGCACCGTGTCGAACGCCTTTTTGAAGTCGAGAAAAACACAATCCGCCTGTTGCCCTTCGTCCATGGCTCGCAAGATGTCATGTGAGAAAAAGATCCTGTTGTTTATAGAGGACCAAATAGTCATAAAAATTTATTGAATATATAAAACGAGAACTTGAAGGAATTGGGAGAATATATTATGAAGTTGAAGAAATGAGATCGTTGACAGCTGAATAACAATCAAGATACTGGCGTCAGAATACGTTTTTTAATGTCCTTTGTTGTTAATAATATCAGCTTATTCCCACGAGTTAGTAGCTTTCTCTCGGTGAATACTAGACAGATGTCGAATCTACATTTGCATCACACCACCTTGACACTTGTGCAGAAAGGTGTACAGTATTCTGGGGCATGCATTTTCAATAAGCTGCCACAAGAACTAAAGAATCTTAGCACTAATCCACACGCTTTCAAATCTAAATTGAAGTGTTACCTCATGGCTTACTACATTTTCCTTTGTCGAGGAACTCCTAGAAAAGTTAAACAATTAAGCTAATTTACTTTTTCTTTATTGATTCTTTTCACTTTGTCTTAAGATTTTCGTGTGCAAAGGACTACTTAACATTTTTCTATTACCATTCTTATGTAACAATGTATTGACTTGTTCCATGACTATTGAGTCTCACTCCTCTATTGGATCCTATGGAACAGAAAAATCAATAAAAATAAATAATAATACCTCTACAGTTTGTACAATTGAAAGGTTGCTAGTCCAATTTTTCTATTTCTGTTGGATTTTTAAAAGATTGTACCCTTTATACGTAAATCAGCCACTCTTAATTTGATATGCAAATCATTTGCAACTGAATGTATGTGGTTTACAATTTCAAAACAACATTTCAAATAACAATTGAGATGAGTGAAATCTTTAATCATTTATTTAAAGGATATCATTTAATATTCTTTTCTTAATTGATCATTTTTCTTTCAAGCTAATTCTGTAAATCAAATATAACAGTCGCCACTCTATTTTTATTTTTTAAATTATAAACAAAAAATTAAAGTAAATTTACTTTTGACTCTTCCTAACTGAATGCAATGGCGACAAGGAACTCTAGTTTTCTTTTCTATAATTACAATGACTAGCAGTATTACTCACTCTCTGAGATTGAAATTATGTCTCCTGACCTATCTTTAACAAGAAATATCCTATCCAAAATAACTGAAAGGTGTCTGCAATGAGTAAGTCACTATTTAGAATCATCTATATATTCTCTAAATTTTTCACAACTTAATCAATAAAAGTTGAAAGTGACCATGTGTCACATACATAATAAAGAAAGGAACAAAAAACGATTATGAACAGTTTGTTTAAAAGATGGTAAAATAGGGTTATAAATATTGATAACTTTACACTATATAGAAAATTAATGTAGTTACAAAATTATTAAGATTTTGACTGGCTATATTCAAAGAAATTCATGAAGTATTAATAAAGGGAATACTTATCCTCAACAGCGATCCCAGTCTCTAATACGCAATAAGACCCTACCTATTAACCACCATTCAATTCTCCTCGCACAGTAGGTGCATTAGCGTGACCTTATCGTTTTCTGTAGAATAGCATTGGAGTGGGCGAAGAACAGCTGATGGCAGTGCAGTGTTGATGGCCATGATCGCAAATGTAGATAATAATACGGATAATATGTGTTTTATCGAAAAGACGAAGGAGACAGATGATATCACAGCAATGAATCAATACAAAAATGAAAAAATGCTGTTTTTTTCAAGAAACAGTAAAGTATCTTGATTAATAGTGGTGTTGCTGACAGCGAAGACTCACTTCAGAAAATTTACTAGTTTGTATTACACTACCGTACCCACACAGAGTGACTCCACTAAAGGACACAAACAACTGACTGTGCAGAGGGCACACAGAAATCACTCTAAGCCCACTGGAAGTTACCAACTTGACATGAAATCAAGAAGACACCAAGCTGGACAGGACAACTGCACTATCCAGAATCTAACTAAAAGCACAATCTAGTCAGGTGCCTGACCCAGACCAGAATAAAAACAGTACAATCTGGCTAGCCATCTGCCCCAAACCAGAGACAGACCAAAACCAACCAGCCAAGCATCTATCTCAGGCCAGACTCCAAACAGTACGATCCAGTGGGGTGGCTCTCCCAGGGCAGACTTCGAACAGTACAATCTGGCCAGATGTCTCTCCCAGGCCAGACTGCCTTCCTCTTTTCCATGAAAACACACCCTCGAAATTTTCCACTATAGCTCCTCCCATTGGCGAAGTCAAGCCTATCACAAATTGACTTAATGGCCTAACCAATGGGAACCGATTGCTATTGTTTAACTCTCTAAGCTCCGCCCCCACGGAACTATCACACTACTCTTAAAAGACGACTGTCTGCCGTCTTCCATATATTTTTGTATAGTTTCTGGAAAGTTATAATTTATTTAATATCGCTAGATTATCATTTTGTTAAAACTTGAACCCCACTTTTTTCAAGGTTTGAGGAAAAACATTTTTATTTCATGTGTTAGAATATTAGTTAATATTGCGAGGTTTTTCTTATTTTGTTATGGTAATAATTTATTATTATATTAATTAGTGTGGCATAAGTATGGCTTCTCTGCTACGCCACTGTCCCTGTGAGAATTTGCAGTTGCTTTACCTTTAAGTGTGTGCATTAATCTATAGCTGTTTGAAACATCTGGTGAGGTAACGTTGGTTCTGCTCTTCTTTCTGGAGATGTTAGCGTTTCATTGACTAGCACGTTTAACTTTGATTCGTGAACTTAGAATCATTTTTGGAATATTTCGTCCGATCGTGTGCGGAAATGTGTTCTCGGTTTTCAGTTCCGTGATTTCCAATAGATAAACGCAGTGTGTGTGATTCTAGTTGCAGTTTGATAACTGCTTGGTATGTTAAACCTTTTGTGATCATGTGGCGGTGTATGAACTCGGTGTAAATACTTTCTAGCTTTGTGGGGCCCAATTTCTAATAGGTATATGTTAATTTTATACAGTGCATGTAAAATTCTTCTCATCATTCCCTTCCGTGAGTGATATGTGTTCCACGTGGCTGGTTCATAGAACAAAGCCTTCAGCTTCCACTCTTGTTTGTTCCATGCCCATCAGGCAAGTAAGGATGTGGGTATCCTTCTGATTTCCACTAATATTTCGCGATCTTCTCTCCCCGCCTATTTTAATTTTGCTGTCTTTTCTCCGTCTAGTAGTACGCTCTCTGTCTTTGTCAGTAATTCTCTCTGAGCCTTGTACAACCTCCTTCAATAGCTTCCTTATGTAATTCTAAGCATTTCTATGTGTTGCATGCAGTAATTATTATTTTATTTTCCCTACTTTGTAATTATTTCATTTTTTGTGGTTTTTCTGAGACTGGACATCATCTGTCTCTGTAATCGCCCCCTATCGCGTGTAGCTGTATTTCATTCGCTTCCTTACATAATTCTAAGCATTTCTATGGGTCACATGCAGTAGTTAATTTGCTTTATTTTTCGGAAACTGAATTTATTCAATTTTACCGGTTTTCGGATCCACGTGGGTCCGAGTTCCGACTTCCGGGGTATGCAGCTAGTCACCTGAGTTCACGCCACTTCTCATATAAAAACCAGCACCTAGATCGATTGCTGACAGACTACAACTTAAGAATTCACCGTGACTTTGTATAATGAAACTGGAGAGCGTTCATGTAACGTAGCCATGTGTCATGTTAGCGTATTTGCTCATGGTGCAATACAGATGTAAATTAACTTGCTATACACATGCACCATCTTCAAACAGGCACGACAGACCAGAGCCAGCTTCAAAGTATTTGTATATTTTATTTTGTGCTACCTCCGACTTGCTGAATTTCGCCTACGATAGTGGCGACCCCTTCCGGCTCATCTCAGCACGCTATTTTTGGTGAATTTCGCTGTGGCATTGCGTGTGTGTGAGAGAATGAGGGTTGTTTGTGAATCCTTCCCCCCACTAGCGTTTAAACAAGTATAATATATGCTGGGCACTGTCTGCATTAATTCATGTAAGAGATGCATGTTTATTATATTAACAAAATTGGTTCGCCATTTTGCTAGTTTTTATCTTAATAAACAAGTTTAAGTTCAGCACAATCCATAAGTTGCCTATAAATTGTAGTTTTAGAGCACCTTCCCCTTTTATTTAATATTGTTCTTCACTAGTGCTGAGGACATGATCAGATGCAATAATTTTTTCATGTCTAAATTCCCATTGCGCCATAAATGTTTTCTTAGCCACCTTTCTAAGATAACTTTAATTGTAGTGGCTTGCTTATTAATGTCTGTGTGTAATAATGTGAGAGCTGCTATGTATATTGATCACTGTAGTATTAACTTCCTGTTATTGAAGTAATTGAAACGGGTCAGTTCTCAGTTTGGGCCAGGGAACAAGGCTTTATAGTAGGGAGTAACCAGTAGTTCACACGGACCTCATTTACTAATTTTTGTGATAAGACAAGGCTCTTGTTACGCACAGTGGTCGACTTTTATCTGGCTTACCGCTGCCAGGATTCGTTCTTCTTGCGGGTCATCTGTTTAATGAAATAGTTTTTGCTTTAAATGCGTGTGGGAATATTCTTTAAAAAATTTTCTTTCCCCTCCCAGTGGATGAATGTGTATGATTAGCAGTGTGCATTAATCTATTTCATTTTGTGTTTTCAGCACATTAGGTGTATTTATTTGTGTGTTTTTTGGGAGGGTTATTTTATTTAACTGTTTTTGTAAAAAGAGCACAGCCACAATATTGTGTTTGTTACTTCTGTTCAAAATTACATGTGTCGACGGAGAATAGTTCTGCCTTGTCTGTTTCCACTCGCTCTAGGTGTTTAAACCAAAATGAGGACCGTGAAAAGTCGTCTGTCAGATCTTTCGACTAAAAGGGAAAAAGTAGCGAGTACAAACGGCCGCGTTCTCGTTGAAAACGCGACTTGTTTAAATATGGACGCGACCGGAAGTGAGGGTAGGGGCGAACAAAGCGAACTGCAGACCAATAATCCGCTTTCTGCTATTCACAAACTAGTTCCACCAGTGTTACTAGGCCCGTGTACGTTTCTGATACTGCACTAAGCGACCTCATGACATTCATGAGAGAAATAAAAACAGAGGTAGGTGCCATAAAGGAAGCGCAAAGTGCTTCGGTTCTGGAATTAAAAGCAGAAATGAAAGCAGAAGTAGGTTCCATGAGGGATGCTCAAAATGCTTCTGTTCTGGAATTAAAATCCAGGATGGAAGCGCAAAATGGTTTAGTTCTGGAACTAAAAGCCGGGATGGAAGCGCAGGTTGCTTCTGTTCAGGAATTAACAATAGGGATAGAAGCGCAGAATATATCAGTCCAGGCCGAACTTGTCAACGTTTCTGCGCAGTGCATGGAAGTGCAAAGTAACACCATTAAGGTTATTAACAGTAATCTGGATGGGTTGCGCACCAATATAGTGCGGCTAGTTCAGGAACGGCATGAGGTAGCAGTGAATGGTATCTCAGAAAACGCAATCAAAATTTCGGGCAATGCGGAAGCTATATCTGCCCTCTCCGACCGTGTAGACACGAATATCCAGTCCCTGCAGGAGAGATTTAACGAGAGTCGATTTCGTAGACAGTAGGGCGAAAACGCGCACAGTTGAACTAGGTGCACGTTTTGAAGAATTGGCCACTTCGGTGGCGCAGCTTCTACAGACCGGGGAGACAGCGGCAGACAGGGCAGCTCCCGCTGTTGTAAATGAATCGGAGGAAGTTCGCGACTTACTCCGATTCAAGGAACAACTGTGGGAAATTAACCGTAGGCATCGCGATGTAGCGGCCGAGTTAGAAGAACGCGTCACGAGTCAGGAGCAAGTCTCCATTCCAACCCCACATCCCCCACAAGTAGAAAAACGTCTCCCACAGTTTGTGTGGAGATCGGCCCTGTCGTTCCGACCGGGGAGATGATTCGGCTTTTGAGGAGGAGGAGGTCAAACCTCTGCGTGCCCGTCCTCCCATAAGAGAAAGAACGAGTCGAGTGCATGTACGAGAGACAGTGCAGGCATTTGATTATAGACACTTTCTCACTGTAAAAAAGTACCAGGTCTTCGGAAACATTGCAAGCAGGATACACCCTCATGCATGGCAAGAGTAATTCAATTACTCTCTGCCTCCGAACTGACCAGAAGGACAGTAAATAGAGTATGGTGCGGATATCTCAAAGGGGAGCCCACCACCTGGATGCGACCTCTCTTAAGATATTGCCGCTACTATGATGATTTTAGGGAACATTTCCTGTCAGCCTACTAGTCGGAGAGGTGTAGCACACGGTTCATTAAACATTACATTTAACACTTATTTTTCCACACATTTATTTACTTCTATCTTGCACATCATACATCATGGAAGCGTAATACAGTGACAAGTGAAGAACAGTTTTTTGTACTCTTTTTTGTTTACAATCAAAGATAATAACACAGAATACCAATTAGCTTAATACAGCTCAGAAAATACAAATAGTAATTTGTCGTGTCCCCACATCACCCCCTTCTCAGTCATATAGTCACTTAACACTGCAGTTCTTCAACTAATCTTGCAGGAAATCGAACTTCACGACCAGATCTTGTTCTTCTTGGTTTTCCACTGTCGGTTGCGTCTGGTTATTTGACCCGGGCTGACCGTTCAGTTGAAGTGTCTTCAGGCTGCTTCTCATTATGATTCATGAGGTACGCAGGTTTCAGTCGATCAATGGAGATATTCTTGACTTCGTCTTTTATTTTAACACCAAAAAATTTTGGGGTTCTTTCTATTACTTCGTATGGGCCTTCATATGGAGGTTCTAATGCTTTTTTGACTCGGTCAACTCGCACAAATACATGTGTTGACTCATTGAGATCCCTGTGTATGAAAGGTCTTTCTTTTGCTTTGTGGGAATATTGTACAGGCTTCAGACGATTCATGCACTGCTTCAGTTGTGAAACGAATTGAGGTAAGTCTGCATCCAATTTTGTTGCATACTCTTGAAAAAAAATCACCTGGTATTCTGATGGGTGAGCCATAAACCATTTCTGCAATTGTAGCATTACTGTTCTCTCTGATGGAGCATCGCAGGCCAAGGAGGATTACAGGTATTACTTGAGTCCATTTGGCAGTTGCATGGGTACGGATAGCTGCTTTAAGTGTGCGATGAAATCTTTCAATTTTTCCATTTGATTGAGGATGGTATGCTGTAGTTTGTGTTTGGTTACAACCACACAGTTTTGACAGTGCTCGGAATAGCTCAGAGTTAAACTGCCTGCCTTGATCAGTCACTATCTGATATGGTGTTCCAAACCTAGTGATCCAACAATTGAAAAATGCTTGTGCTACTGCCTCTGCTTGTATGTCCCGAAGAGGTACTACTTCTGTCCAGTTCGTAACTCTGTCAATGCATGTTAAACAATAAATATATTCTTCAGATGGAGGCATTGGTCCTATCAAATCAAGGTGAACAATTTTGAAACGTTCATCGTTACTAGGAAAGTGTCCTACTGGTGTTTGAATGTGCCATGATATTTTGTTTTTCTGGCATGCCCTACATGTTTTTGCCCAGTTTTGGACATCCTTTTTTAAACTGATCCAGACAAATCTTGATGAGATCATTTTTACTGTTGTCTTAATGCCTGGATGAGCCAGATTATGATAGTGTTGGAAACTAGAGTATCTAAATGGTTTAGGAATATAAGGACGAATGATTTGTGTTGACACATCACACCATAGCTGTTTTCCTCCATGTATCAGATGGTGTTTTAACTTCAGTGATGTATGAGGGCTGGTCTGTAGTTGACGAGCTCTTCATCATCTTCTTGTGCTTGGGCTATCTCATCATAGTTAACTGGAACTAGTTCTTCAAGCCTTGATAGACCATCAGCAACAACATTTTCTTTACCAGATATATGACGTAGGTCAGTGGTAAATTGCGAAATGTACTGGAGGTAACGTAATTGAATTGGTATTGTTTTTTAATTCTTTTGTTTAAATGCATATGTTAGAGGCGCATGGTCAGTATAAATAATGAAATATCTTCCTTCCAACAGATATTTGAAATATTTGACAGCCATATAGATGCTAAGCAGCTCTCTATCATACGTGGAATACTTCTTCTGTGCTGTTGTAAACTTTTTTGAAAAGAATCCAATTGGTCTCCACTGTTCATCTTGCCATTGTTACAATGCAGCACCTGCTGCAAAATCTGATGCATCCACAAATAATGCAAGTTGATTGTCCAAACCAGGAAATGTCAAAAGTGCAGCATTTGCTAGATCTTCTTTGCATTTTGCGAATTGAGCAATTGCTTCTTCTGTCCAGTGAATATGTCGTCGGTCCTTTTTTGTTGTTCCTTTTAGCAAATCATTCAGCAATGCTTGGTTTTCAGCAGCATGTTCCAAATGTCGACGATAAAAGTTGATGATCCCTAAGAGTTTTCTAAGTTCACGGACTGTTTTGGGTCGTTTGTAGTTCATTATTGCTGCAACTCTCTCTGGATCTGGCTTTGTTCCAGCAGGTGTAATTAAATTTCCTAAAAATGTTAGCTGTTGTACACCAAATACTGATTTGGAAACATTTATGACAAGACCATACTTATTCAACTGCTCAAAAAGTAAATTTAGATGCTCAACATGTTGTTCTGGTGATTCAGATGCTATTAGAATGTCATCCAAATATGGAAAACAAAATTCTAGTTCTCTCGCAACTTCATGTATAAACCTTTGGAATGTGCTAGGTGCATTGCGAAGTCCAAATGGCACATAATTAAATTCATAGAGACCAAATGGTGTTATAATGGCTGATTTTGACTTATCTTCTTCGGCTAGTGGAATCTGGTAATAGGCTTTGAGTAGATCTACCTTTGAGAATATATTTTTATTTTGAAGCATAAAATTTACATCATCAATTCGTGGTATTGGATACCGGTCTGGGAGAGTCCTGTCATTCAAACGGCGATAATCTCCACAGACTCGCCATTGACCACTTGGCTTCTTAGCAAGGTGTAGTGGACTAGCCCATTGTGATTTTGATGGACGTATAATACCATTATTTAACAGAAATTGAAATTCTTGTTTAGCAATTTTCAATTTATGTGGGTCCAATCTACGAGCTTTACAGTATACTGGTGGACCAGGAGATGCAGTGATATAATGCTGCACATTATGCTTTAATATTTTTGGTACTATAGATGGTTTAGTTAGATCAGGAAAATTCTCTAAAAGTTTTGAAAACTGGCATGTTGCATAGAGTGAGCTTACTGATTCATTAGCATCCACAGTGGTTACTTCTGCTACAATTTTTAATTTTGTGGTGTTGTCTATCAACTTTTTATTTTTGAGGTCAACCAGTAGCCCATAATGATGAAGAAAATCGGCTCCCAATATGCCTTTTGATACGTCCGCTACTATGAATGGCCATTCAAAATTGCGTTTGAGTCCTAAATCAATGTTTAACAGTTTTGAACCGTAAGTTTTTATCTGTGACCCATTTGCAGCATAAAGATTGAAGTCAGAGGGTTGACCTTTTTGGCTTTTTGCAACTGGTATAACGGACAAATCTGCACCGCTATCTACCAGAAAATATTTTCCACAATTTCGATCTTTGACAAATAGGCGATATTGGCGGCCTAATGTGTGCACAGGGGTAGAACACTCAGCCGCTATTGTGTCTACCACTTTTAGTTTTCCTTATTTTGCCATTGGCAAGGCTGAACACATTTTTCAGGCTTACATCGTGTGCCGAATCTGAAATGGTAATAGCAGTATTTGCCGTTTTTATCGTATCTTGCTCTGCTTCTACTTCTACTGCGCGATCTTTGCCTGTGGTTGCGTGTGTTTCGAAGCATTTTAATCTCATTTTCCAATTCATCAATTCTCACGAGAAGATCTTGAACTGACAAAGACGATGTTGACCGAATGGAATGGGTGGAAGCAATTTGAACCTCGTCAACAGCGTTTAATTCGATCATACGATCTGCCATTTGAGCAATCTTATCCACTGTTTCGTCAGATATAAGTAAAATGCTTCGGATACTAGCTGGAAGTTTGTCAAGCCAAAGTGTTTTTAGGATCTTTTCTGATACATTTGTACCTGCATAGCTCCTCATTTTTCGTAATAATTGGGTAGGTTTCATGTCGCCAAGTTCTAAGCCACTCAACAATTTTTTAATTTGGCGCTCTTCACTTTCTCTGAATATGTTCAGTAGACGTTCTTTTGCGAGAGAATATTTGTTGTTATCGTTACTCGTAACTGGATCCCATATATTTTCAACAAATTTTGGCTCCAGCTGAGCGAGTAAATAGTTAAATTTAGTCGCCTCCGTAACAATACCAGCGATCGTAAATTGCGCTTCGGCTTGACAAAACCAGATGTCCGGCTTTTCCGTCCAAAACGGCGGTAGCTTAACGCTTACCTTATCAATTTCCACTTTACTGCTACATTCAGAACGATTCCCTTGATTACCGTTTGCTTCTCCTGTCGACATCTTGCGTATTGTTGGACACAGAATACGTCGAACTCGAGTTACGGAAATCTCGTCGAAAATTACGTCGAAAAATTTTGTCGCAACTGTCGTCTTGTCGATTACGTCGAGGTCACCAATTTTGTAGCACACGGTTCATTAAACATTACATTTAACACTTATTTTTCCACACATTTATTTACTTCTATCTTGCACATCACACATCATGGAAGCGTAATACAGTGACAAGTGAAGAACAGTTTTTTCTACTCTTTTTTGTTTACAATCAAAGATAATAACACAGAATACCAATTAGCTTAATACAGCACAGAAAATACAAATAGTAATTTGTCGTGTCCCCACAGAGGCAACAGGAACGAGTAAAAAGCAGCATTCTAGTGATGTCCACTTTGCTAACATCAATTGCAGGAGTCTCGGAGAATTCTTTCAAGGAATGATGCAGAGAAATCAATTCCTTGACTGCCCATACCCTCCGTGTGAACTGATAAGAATTTGCGCGTCGAACCTCCCACGAAATGTGCGCAATGCCATCCTTGCGGGCAGCTGCAAGGAGGACATTGAGTCCTTCCAGGCTTACCTGGAGGACTAAGAATATGACGAAGATTACAGACCTAGAAGAGACGGCAACGGCTCTTCTAGGAGAAGTAATCGTAGTGCGAAGAGTGCTAAGCACGACTTCATGGAAAACAATAGCAGCGTAGAGTTCTGTCCTTCCAATGGGAAAAGTCAGCCGCTGCGGAGGAACAGGCACGGTTATTGGCGTGGTAGGCGAGAAGACAAGCGGTGAAAGTTCGGGAACGATAATACAGGCTACCGACCCGATAAAGGCCCGCAAAAACCGCGCAACCCGCCAACAGAAGACGTGGAAATTAGGTCCGCTGATCCGACCTGCTCGAAAAGAAGCTTATACGTCCTAAGTTTTATGTAATTTTCTGTTTGCTAAGGTAAATTCAAATGGTATTCTTATCACCCATGTCATTTGTGTTTGTAGATTTAGACTGTATTTAGTATGTCTTCTGTAGTGTTTTCTTTGAATGGTTTGTATATTTTGTTATATGTTTCCTTGTATATGTATGTGTTTGTTGTGCGATTTCATTTCGACACAATGCATCTTCATGTTGTATGCGTGTTTTGTGTACTATAAGGTACATGCCGCTATTGGGGTGGGTAACAGCAACTTGTCAGTTCCATCTGGTCAGCAGTTCGACGTGCGTTAACTTGACGCTCCATTTTGTACATAAAAAAATTATTAGTGTGGCATGTTCAAGTGTCTCTGTTAGCTAATAGGCTGACTGCCTCACATAGTCCCTTTTTTGTCTATGCTTTTATCTTTTTGTTTCCATTGAGAGGATTGATGGTGCATAATTTAAGTTCTTTAAGCCATGTTAAGTATTTTATTGTGTATATTTTGTGTATGTCTTGTTTATGGTAATTTGTGTCCCTGTATGCCGTTTTAAGTCTGTGTGTTCTTCTTCACTGTGCGTGAAACTAGCCTTGTTTAGCAAGTGCCTTAGTTGCCACCTTTACTGTAAATTTTATATCGGCAATCTCCCCATTAGGTAGCGTGTTTATAAGACGCCGTGGTAGGCGCCAACGCCGTAATTCATACGATTTTTAGTTGCACGTAAATGCACTGTGGTGTTGATGCTCAGGGGTCTAGATAATTTGGTCTTGGGATTGTCCGTTTGAACAACAGGAGGTGTGCGATTCAACCAGAAGAAAGTCGCAGCAAAGCATTAATGAAGGGGTTCATTAAAATTTCATTGACAATATACACCCTGGCTTATTAATAGAACCAACTTATATTCTTCAGATAAGTTTTGCAGGGCAATTTTGTAAATTAAAGGACGGAGTGTGATCTGTAGAAGAGGCCAGACTCACATTCAGAAGAGGGCAGGATCACAGATGTGAGGAAATACAAACAAAAATAAAGGAGCTGAAGAAAGGCAAGTTCAATGTCGACGAACATCCGCCGTATATGTACCATGAGGACACCTGAATTTTTAACATCGATCAGTAAAACTCTAATCTCCATTTTTTGTTTTGCAGCATGGTGGTAAGGACACGTTTCATTGGAAGTCAATAATTCCTTAGATTATTTTATTAACTTAGGATTGTTTTATTTGTGTAGATTTCTAGTACGTGTTTCTATATTTGATCATCTGTTTCTTTTTGTCTAGAATTGCTTGACATGTGTAAATTTGTTTATTTTATGTGATTGCACACTTGATCGAGTTTCTTTCTTTTTTTATTTCCAAGATATGTTATTTTTTGCTAATATGTGTCATGGCTTTATTTCGCCTCTGTGTGAGCGATTTGGGTAACACTGTTTCCAGGCCCTAACCACGAATTAGCGGCATTGGAATCAGACCAACGGGCTCAGAAAACTCTCTCCCCCCTTCGCACTGTAATTAATTAGGTTGCGACCAGGCTGTAGGTAGTTATGCACTAGTTAGTTTGCGTAGCGTTTCATAGAGCTTGGTAGTTCGGTTTTTGTTTTGCATAGCGCTGCATGCTGCATGAGTAAAAGTAGCTTTGCTTCACTAACACTAACCCTGAGATTCCTGACTTAAAGTTTAAGTTATTTATTATGAATATATTATGTAATATTAAGTTAGACGATAAACTAGTATTCTTCTATCATTATGTGTTATTTCAATGTAATATGTCAATTTTTGTGTTTCACCCTTCAATTGATGGAAAGTAGAATTTTTTTATATATCGATGAACATGGTATCCTTAATGTTAAAATGTTTTATGCAGAAGGACTAAGAGCCTAGGTGTTCTGTTCGCCTTATGGCTAATTCAAGTGTTAACTTTTACATCATAATAAGTGTTCAAATTTTAAAATGTTATGTCTGAACATCTATTGATGTCATTTGTATTTTTGTTAAATGTTTTGTTTAAATAAGAAGGCACTCCACGTTTGTGGCACAATGGACTTCCTCATAAGTTTAATATGTCCTATGGTAACATAGTGCACCAAAGTCTGAAAGTGTCAGAGGCCAAGACGGAGGCAAGACGGAGGCAAGAGCGTGGACTTCACGCACAGCAGTGGTGTGAGACCAACCTGGGAGTTGGCAGGGTCCACAGGCCATCCCACCAAAACTGCTAACACGTGTGCAGTCGAGCAGTCCCAGCTGGCTACACAAACAACGCGACCGGCCGGCCACACAATGCTACCAACTGTCGTCCCACACACAGAATACACAGCCGCTAAGCTGGTACGGCGTAGCTGCTGCTAATCTCTTCCGGTGGTCAACCTCTCGCCGACGTCCCGCACTAGTCAGGATGGCTGAAACAGGTACAAGGGACACACACAGATGCACTAACCACACCCTCCTACTCACGTTGGATGCAGTTGAATAGCTGAGGAAGAGACACAAAAGTAAAAGTATCTTCTAATGTGTTCTGGTTTTAGCATCCTCCCAGTACCTTCTAGAAGATTGTCTCCCTCCTTCTTCAAAGGCCCTAGTCGATGGTTCGAATTAATGAGAACAGTGTTTATTGACTTAAAAAACAGTGTTGAGTGAACGACAATGTGAAGGACAGCATCAGGTTGAAAAGTGGTGTGTGTAGTCGAAACCGTGAAAGCTCTGAGAGTGCAAAATACGATTCATCCTGTAGTGATCCTGGTCGAAATTTAAAAATCTGTCATAAACATGAACACACTTTTTTCCTAATTTGGTGTGATTTAAAAAAAATGTATCCATTTTTATTGACTTCTTTTTAGCATAACAGGACACATTCAAAATTGTGATCGTATTTTGTTTTTGTGTTTCAACCTCATATATATTTTGTATTTATGATTTGTCTATCTTTGTTTCCTTATATATTTTGCATTCTCATACATGTTGTCCCAATCCTGTGGTCTCACCAGCCACATCTGCACCTACATTGTTTTAGTTTTTAAGGCAATTATTATTTTTCAATGTGTATTTATTTGTGTGATGTGCCCCAGCTATCTATGTCGCCCATAAGGCAATCACATGTTAGTTTAGAAAAGTTTACTGTATATGATGTAATATAATTACCTCAGCCTGCATCAAAATTTTCAGTGAACGAAGGGGTGCTGAAAGACGACTGTCTGTCATCTTCCAAATATTTTTGTATAGTTATAATTTATTTAATGTCGCTAGATTATCATTTTGTTAAAACTTGACCCCACTCTTTTCAATGCTTGAGGAACAACATTTTTATTTCATGTGTTAGAATATTAGTTAAAATTGCGAGATTTTTCTTATTTTGTTATGTTAATAATTTATTATTATATTAATTAATGTGGCATAAGTACGGCTTCTCCGCTACACCACTGTTTGTGTGAAAATGTACAGTTGTTTTACCTTTAAGTGTGTGCCTGAATCTATGGCTGTTTGAATGTGGGGAGTGACAGCTCGCTTTGCATCATAACGATAGCTGCTGATACTACCAAATTGGTTTCCACACCCATTGGTTGCGAGATGGTTGGCGAGTCTCTCAGTCCCCCACCACCGCTGTTTTCGTAGATTTTCCAGCTTCCGGTGGCTTCTCGCATCTTCCCGTGCCCCAGTGGCTGCGCAGCTCATCACTCTGGGCGTCTGGTGGCTGTCTGCACAATGCTGCTCTGCTAGAGACAAAATCTCCCTTCCTGGCCACACGTCCGATACATACATTCCCAGGTCATATATACATATATGTCATTCTCCAGACAGGTGCTTTCGCCAGTGTCTGCTTTCTGCCCCCCTAAACTGGGTGACCCAGGCGGCAATAGTCGCCCCTCGCACAGCAGGGGTGGCGTCGGCGCTTGCCTCAGATCCTTCCTTCTGAGAATTCTCTGCAACCTACCCACGCCCTGTAACAGGAGCTGAAACTGCCTAGTGGCTGCAGCCGCCACTGGCCTTCGGCTTGGAAAACAGTTCTCCCAGTGGTGAGGCTCACAACATTATCAAGTACAAAGTAATGATAATACTGGCAGAAGACTTAGAGAATGTAAGAGTGCAATACCCAGCTACGCAACCATTGTGAGAAGTACTGGTCTGACTGCAATACATCTGCCAAGTGCATCCCATACATGCTCAGTAGGATTTAAGTCCGGTAAAGAAGCTGGCCACTGCATTCGTTCCGTTCCCTCAGTTTCAAGCATGTTGTCCACCATTGCAGCTCTGTTGGAACGAACGTTATCGTCCAGCAGAAGGAACCCATCTTCTATGGGACCAGCGTAGGCCACAAAAAAAGGTCGAAGGATCTCATCTCCATACCTCTGAAAAGTCAAAGCACCATTCTAGATGACGAGAGGTCCGTACATCCGCCACTACTGACTGCTGCCCGCAACATTCGCCCCCCACCATGATATGGTGATGTTTCGTACACATAAGCAGGATTGTTCCGAGTTCCACGTTCTCTCCAGATGAGGGAACAACGATTGTCCAGCTGAACACAAAATCTTGACTGATCTGTGGACAGAACCGAGCGCCAATCGTTACAACTCCAATCCTGACATTACTCCGCCCAGTTTCTGCAGTCTAAACGTTGTCGTTGTTTCAATAGAGGACACACCATAGGCCTCTGTGCAGTGGAGACCTCATTCTCGAAGGCAATTTCGGACTGTTTGTGTTGATAGTGCCCATCCTGTTGCTGCCTGGTGGGTGCATTGCATTCAATATCCTATTCAAATGGCTGTTAATCGGAGATAACGGTCATATCTTACTGATATTACCCATGGACAACCTTGCCCTTGCCTTCTTTTAACGGTTTCTGTTTTGTGAAATACTGTTCAGAGCATGTAAATTACACTTTCAGAGACTCCAAAAGCTGCAGTCACCTCCCTCCTCGTCCGTCCCGCTTTCAAGCTTCCTATGGCTCTCTACACCATTTGAACCCAACTGCTTGCGTAATTCGTTTGGTAGAATAAACACAAATTAAGTATCTTACCGTTATTATCTCTATCCTGGTTGCCGTAATGTTGTTGTCTCCCATCTGCAAAACCAACATAAAGACGTCGAACCATTTTCGTTCATTCTGCCGATGAGTATACTTGAGGACCTAAATATCTTAACTGATCCTCTAATTGTTTGACCAGTGTATAAAACTTAAAAATGAAAAAGAAGGAATTAAAAACTGAACTGAAAAATCTAAAGGAGCATATGTGAAAGTTAGAAATGTACATAAAGAGAAATATTTATCTAAAGTCATGAAATTTAGGCGCTGTAATGTATTTGTGAAACCAGAATAACTCTATGGTGTAGAACCAATTGGTTAGGCAGGTGCGAAATATCTCTAGAAGATCTTGTAAAGAAAGAATGAGGAATAGTTCAAAAAATATTTGGTGCCACGAAATATTAGGTTGCAAATAGGGTTTCCCCCCTGAGGAAATTAATGAATTTCGTCCAAAAATGACAAACACGAGGAACTGACAAGTTACGTTAAAAATAGGCCACTGTACGGAATAAAAGCCTAATTCTGGTAGAAGGTACCCAGATTAGAGTTTACTGTTGTAAAAAGAAACTTAATTTTAGCAGTAAAATTAGCAAAAGATCCGTGTGAACTACCGGCTACTCCCTGCTGAAAAACCTTGACTCTGGCCCAAATTGGGAACTGACTTGGTTCAAATTCCTCTAATAACATGAAGTTAACGATACAGTGGCCAATATAAGTAGAAGCTCACACGAAATTACACACAGGCATTAATAAACAAGCCACCACAATTAAGGTTATTTCATAAAGGTGGTTAAAGAAAAACATTTATGACATTCTGGAGTAGTCGGGTGTTCTGCCGGATGTTTGTGTCAAACTTGCACAATATTTCGACAGTGTGCCTCACTGTCTTTCTCAGGTGCTTCCTGGGACTTGTCCCTGTTTGGAACGCATCCAGTATGTATGCCTAGGCGTTAGGCGTTCCATATGTGGTCCGCGCCGAGTCAGGTGCTCTGTGATTGGTCAATTCCCGAGAGGAGGTGTCTGGTTGCTGCCTGGTGCTCCCTCCACCGTCTGCGCCGCGCTGGGCGTTCCCTCTGCCGTCTGCAATGTGCCAGGTGCTCTCCTAGTCGTTTTTCGTTGCGATTTTAGAAGCTCCAGTGCTGGGTTCCATGCTGCACTGAGTTGATATCCAGTGTCACGGTTGATAAGGTTTTCACTGATTTTAATCTCAATGGATTCTTTTATGATACTGTCCCAGAATCTCGGCGTCTGTGTTACTATTCTGGTGTTGTTGTAGTCCATGGAGTGGCCAAGTTCTAGGCAGTGTTCAGCCACTGCTGATTTCGTAGCTTGTCCCAGTCTGGTGTGCCTTCGGTGTTCCTTGCACCTGATTTGAACCGTCATGGTGATCTGGCCTATGTATGCCAACCCACACGGGCACGGTATGTTGTAAATTCCTGGTCTCTGTAGTCCCAGGTCGTCCTTGGTGTTGCCAAATAGTGCACCGATCTTCGTGGGTGGGCAGAATATGCTCTTAATGTTGTGTTTAGACAAAATTCAGCTGATTTTGGCAGATAATGGCCCTGCATATGGTAGGTATGCCACCCTCTTGGCCTCTTCCTGTTCCTCTTCCGTTTTCCTTCACTGCACTTACTGAGTGAAACCCCCTCTGGATGTCTCTGGCAGAATATCCATTCCTGTTGAATACTGACCGCAAGTGTGCCATCTCTGTCATCAGACTGTCAGCATCAGAGAGCGCCTGTGCCCGATGGATAAGAGTTTTGAGCACACCATTCTTTTGTGCTGGATGGTGACAACTGTTGGCTTGTAGATACAAATCTGTATGTGTGGGCTTGTGATAAACACTGTGCCCAAAGGTGCCATCTGCCTTCCTCTTAACCAGCACATCCAGGGAAGGGGAGTAGTCTATCCTTCTCCAGTTCTATGGTGAACTGTATGTCGAGGTCAGTACATGCTTGAACGCAAGAGTGCGCAATTTACGCCACAGACTAGATGTGACATCCAGGGAGCTGTTACATCTTCACCTGTCTATAGCAACATCCCTTACTGACCATGAGTGGGACCAGGTGGATGGAGCCTCATGGGCCTTAGCGGAGTGCACCAGGAAGAAATCAAGAACCTGCCAACAAGCTAAGTTCGAACGCCTCAACAACAAGTCACAGCAGGAAGAGGACAGGGGCACAGTGGTCAACTTAAGTGGTCAGCAATTTGATGAGGAGACACTTCAAGCACTCAGCAAGGGTCTAAATTTTGCAGTGACTCCCAGAAATGTGCCAGTGGCGGCCTTTATCAGTGCAGTTGAGCAGGCATCGAACACACTTCCTTCTAGTGTGGCGGAAGAAATCCGACTAGAAACCTGCAGGGCACTCACCAGGACCAGGATGCCCAAGTCTAACATCTGAAGTGCAGAAAAGAGGGCACTCAGGCACCTCCGGGAAGATGAAAACATTGTGGTGATGCCAGCTGACAAAGGTAACACCTCCGTGATCCTATGTGATCCTATTGAAGGCAGATTATGATAGGAAGATGCAACAACTCCTGGAAGATCCTGCCTACACACCAATAAGGAGTGACCCCACCGACAAAGTGGACAAGAAGACAAGGACGCTACTGAAAAAGACAGGCCTACCTGACAACGTCATCAAGAAACTACTATCAAAAGTGCCAGTACCAACAAGTATGTACGGACTACCCAAAAGCCACAAGGAGGGGGTGCCACTTCGACCTATTGTTAGCAATATTGGGGCAGCCACCTACCCCACAGCAGCTTATTTGAAGAAGATGTTGTCACCTTATGTGGGGAAGTGCTCACACCATATTCGAAACTCAGAGGATTTTTACAGCGCCTTCAGCAGCTACGCATCTCGGACTCACACATCATGGTTAGCTTTGATGTGGTGTCCTTGTTCACCCGGGTCCCACTGAATGACTCGCTTAAGCTCATTGGGGAACAATTCGATGGTGCCATCTTGGACCTGTTCAAGCAATTACTGACCTCGACATACTTCCTTTACGGAGGTCAATTTTATGAGCAGACAGAAGGGGTGGCGATGGGTAGTCCCCTTTCACCAGTAGTAGCCAATCGATTTATGGAGAAATTCGAGGAAGAGGCACTAACATCAGCCACACATCAACCAAAATGTTTCTACAGATATGTCGTTGACGCCTTTGTCATCTGGCCCCATGGTAAGGAGGAGCTGGACAACTTCCTGGAGCACCTGAAGTCCCACCACCCCAATATAAAGTTCACCATGGAACTGGAGAAGGATGGACTACTCCCCTTCCCTGGATGTGCTGGTTAAGAGGAAGGCAGATGGCACCTTTGGGCACAGTTTTTATCACAAGCCCACACATACAGATTTGTATCTACAAGCCAACAGTTGTCACCATCCAGCACAAAAGAATGGTGTGCTCAAAACTCTTATCCATCGGGCACAGGCGCTCTCTGATGCTGACAGTCTGATGACAGAGATGGCACACTTGCGGTCAGTATTCAACAGGAATGGATATTCTGCCAGAGACATCCAGAGGGGGTTTCACGCAGTAAGTGCAGTGAAGGAAAACGGAAGAGGAACAGGAAGAGGCCAAGAGGGTGGCATACCTACCATATGCAGGGCCATTATCTGCCAAAATCAGCAGAATTTTGTCTAAACACAACATTAAGAGCATATTCTGCCCACCCACGAAGATCGGTGCACTATTTGGCAACACCAAGGACGACCTGGGACTACAGAGACCAGGAATTTACAACATACCGTGCCCGTGTGGGTTGGCATACATAGGCCAGATCACCATGACGGTTCAAATCAGGTGCAAGGAACACCGAAGGCACACCAGACTGGGACAAGCTACGAAATCAGCAGTGGCTGAACACTGCCTAGAACTTGGCCACTCCATGGACTACAACAACACCAGAATAGTAACACAGACGCCGAGATTCTGGGACAGTATCATAAAAGAATCCATTGAGATCAAAATCAGTGAAAACCTTATCAACCGTGACACTGGATATCAACTCAGTGCAGCATGGAACCCAGCACTGGAGCTTCTAAAATCGCAACGAAAAACGACTAGGAGAGCACCTGGCACATTGCAGACGGCAGAGGGAACGCCCAGCGCGGCGCAGACGGTGGAGGGAGCACCTGCAGCGGCGCGGACGGCAGAGGAAGCGCCTACCACAGCGCGGACGGCAGAGGAAGCGCTCGCCGCGGCGCGGACGGCGGAGGGAGCACCTGGCGCAGCGCGGACGGCGGAGGGAGCACCAGGCAGCAACCAGACACCCCGTCTCGGGAATGGACCAATCACAGAGCACCTGACTCGGCGCGGACACATATGGAACGCCTAACGCCTACTCATAAATACTGGACGTGTTCCAAACAGGGACAAGTCCCAGGAAGCACCTGAGGAAGACAGTGAGGCACACTGTCGAAATATTGTGCAAGTTTGACGCAAACATCCGGCAGAACACCCGACTACTCCAGAATGTCAGCATTTCGCCGGGAAAGCATGAAATCAAAAACATTTATGGCGCAATGGATCTTAAACATAAAAATTGAATCTGAGCTTGTTCTCAGCACTGGTGAAAAACAATATTAAATAGATAGGGGGAAGGTGCTCGAAAACTACAATTTATAGGCAAGTCAAAATTATACTGAACTTAACTTGTTTACTCAGGTCAAACACAACCAAAATGAGGAACCAAATTTGTTAGTACAATATAAGCATCCCATGTACATGTTCTAATACTGACAGTGTCCAGCATCGATTTTCATAAATTACACAGAACGTAACGCTACTGGGGGGAGGATTTACAAACAACACTCACTCGCTCACAGACACGCGATGCAACAGCAAAACACACCAAAATCAGCATGCTGAAACGAGGCAGATACCGCTATTGTAGGCGAAATTCAGCAAAGCCGGAGGTACCACACAACACAATATACAATAAAACTGCGGAGATGGCTCTGGTCTGTCATGCCTGAGTCGTGCCTGATTTGAGATGGTGCATGACTATAGAAAAGTTATGTTGCATCTACATTAGACCGCGAGCAAACACGCTAACGGCAACACAAGGATGCGTTACATGATCGCACTCCACTGAAGGTGAAGTGGTTAAAAATCGGATGCATTACACAAAATCATGGTGGAGTCTTAAGTTTCAATCTAATAGTAAACTATCCAGGCACTGGTTTTTTGAAAAGTGGTGTGAATTCTGGTGACTAGCTGCAAACCCCTGAAGTCGGAGTTCAGACCCACGTGGTTCCGAAAACCGAGAAAAATGAATAAATTCAATTTCCGAAAAATAAAGAAAATTAACTATGGTACACAACCCCTAGAAATGTTTAGAATTACATAAGGAAACGAATGAAATGCAGCTACACGTGATAGGGAGTGATTACAGAGACAGATGAAGTCCAGTCTCAAAACCAGAAAAATGAAATAATTACAAAGACGGGAAAAGTGAGAATGAAAACTATGGCATGCAACCCTTAGAAATACATAGATTTTCATAAGCAAGTTATTGAAGGAGGTTGTACAAGGTTCAGAGAGAATTACTGACAAAGGCTGAGTGCATACTACAAGTTCGGAGAAGAAACAGTAAAATTAAAATAGACGGGGAGACAAGATCGTGAAATGTTGTAGAAATCAGAAGGATACACACATAGTTACTTGCCTGATGGGCATGGAACATACAATAGTGAAAGATGAAGGCTTTGTTCTAAAAACGAACCAAGTGGAACACATATCACTCATGGAAGAAAATGATAAGAAGGATTTTTGCATGTACTGTATCAAAAATTAACATATTGTCTGTTAGAAATCAGGCCCCACAGAACTAGAAAGAATTTATACAGAGTTCGTACACCACCACATAATCACAAAAGGTTTGAATATACCAGGCCGTTATCAAACTGCAACTAGTAATGCATACACCATGTTTATCTGTTGGAAATCACTGGATTGAAAAACTATAACACATTTCCGCATACAATCGAAAGGAATATTCCAAAAAATGAATCTAAGTTCAAGAGTCTAAGTTAAACATGCTAGACAATGAATCGCTACCATCTTTGCAGACACAAGAGAAGAACCAACCTTATCTCACCACGATTGCAGCACAGAGTGAAGATCGAGTGGCCATGAGACGGGGAAGGTACCGGAAACTGGGCAAAACCCATGATAACAGCAGTGGTGGGGAGATAAGATCGTGAGACTCGCCCTAGAGAAGGCTCGTCGACTAGCTTGTAACGAAAGGGTGAAGAAACCTCTTTGGTCGCATCTCTCTGAGCCAGAGAGAACCATGCAAAGCGAGATATTACCACACACATTCAGACAGCCATTAGATCCTTGCATATCCACTTAAAAGTAAAACAAGTACTCATTGTCACAGGGACAGTGGCATAGCGAAGAAGCCGCACTTATTCCCCCATTCATAAACACAATAATAAATTATTAAAATTACAAAATCCTAGCAATATTAACTAACATTTCAGAAACTAATATTGTAAAACATGAAATAAAATGCTATTCCTCATGCCTTGAAAAGAGGAGTTCTAGTTGTAACAAAATGCTACTCTAGCAACGTCAAATAAATTACAATTTTATAAAGATTATATGGAAGATGACAGACGGTCGTGTTTCAAAGTTCATCTTGAGTCTAAAGAATAAACGAAAATCGATTACCAAAGAAGATTCATACATTATTTTAAAATAGAAAAACGGACAAAATACGTGGTTGTTTGGGTGCTGTGAGAGCAGGCCTTAAAGAAATACATATAGAGCAGACCATACACAACAGAGATAAATCTACAGCGGCAGGCAAAAATTTCAAATGTTTTTGTAGTACCAATTATTGTGGGGCAACCAGTGAGTATTACACCACATCGATAGGCACATGTGAAAGCCGACAGAGTGCAGCAAAAGTTCCTAATAATCCACAAGAACTCATTACATATGAACAGTATCACATTCATGACATCAGAATGACTGAAGAATAATTAAAAGTTTGCACTTGGTAATCAAATTCTTCTCGCGTTTTCAGCCACATCATACTGACATCGTTACACAACATTTCTGCGGTCCACCTGGCCGCCATATTCAGGTGAGGAAGCTAAGCTACTCTCGCTGAGACTGAGTGAAACTGTGGAACAAATAGCTCTATATACGCAACGAATGTACAAAGGTGTATGTGCTGAATGCAGAGTGCACACGTTTACTTGTAGCTGCTGACCCCTGGTCTAATAGAAGTTGCAGCGCCTCCAGTGGTGGTTAATGTCAAAAACGATAGAGCACTAAGGATTGCCATTCTTTGCCATTTGATGCAAATGCCAATGTTTCTTCAGGTCTGACAACAGTGGATTCATCAAATAACCACTGGCATGGTTAATTGTGTTCTTTGTTATTCTGATTTCAATAGATTCTTTCAAAATACAATCCCTATAACGTGAAGTATTTGCAACAACTTGTGTCGTATAACATCCTGTGTCCTTCTGAAAGACAGTGTTCAGCCACTGCGGACTTTTCAGGCTGCATCAATCGTGTATGGCGGTGATGATCAACACATCTGTCATTGACAGTACGAATAGTCTGGCCAATGTATGTTCTGCCGCACTCAAATGTCTTTTTATAAGCGCCAAACTTCCTGAGGCCAAAATCATCTTAAACAGAGCGAAGAAGTGCTTTAGTCTTAGCCAGCGAACGAAAAATACACCTGATTTTATGTTTTACGAGTAAAAAGAGACACCACATCGAAAATCGCAAGTAAATCAGTGGGACCAAGACGAAGAGACTTCAAGCCCTGAATAAAATCAATGGAATTAGAAATATGGCGTTCACATTTACCCACATGAGGGATGAGGACCGACGCAAAAAATATTGCCAAGTTGTAAGTTGGCGCAGTCAAATTACTAGCAATCGGGTGTAATAGAATCCCATCTGGCAATCCGCACAATCTAGATGGACAGCTGCACCAGGACGAAGCTTTTCCATAATGTCTTCAGGTAAAGAGCTCTTCATCAGAAGTGAAATTGATCATCCGTTTTATGCAATCTGTAGGATCTTTCTGCAATACCCAATATGATGGGTTCTTAAGTACCTAAATCTTCCATCTTACTGACATAATCGTCCTTGGAGATTAAAACGGTGGTGTTGCCTTTGTCAGCTGGTAAAATTAATAATTCAGGATCCTCTTTGAGAGACCGATTTGCGCATGTTCAGCTGAGGAAATGTTACACAGAAATATTGTGTACAGATGTCAGTATGATCTGGCTGGAAACACAAAAAGAATTTGATAAGTCAATCGCTGGGGAAGTCTACATTGGCACTTGTTGTTTCATGATGCATGCCAGATATTCCTTAGCATAAATCCATGCATGCACACTAAACAGCAATAATGCACAAGTTGACATGCTAATAACATCTCTCTTCTAATCGTTCATTCATATCATGGTAGAATCTGAGGGAACCTGTGATTTCTTGGAATGTTATTCATTCAAATTATTTCCTTGAGCTCAAGGTTGCTATCTAAAAAGCGGTTGTCATATTTCAGTAAGTAATTGCTTTTATCTTTTGTAGTTAGTGCGTAATTCCATTACTTTTGCTTTGGAGTACAGTCTTAACATTTCGTTTTATATTAACTTTTGTGTAACTAAGAGACCAAATTGCTTAGGTCATCAGATGGACTTGATTCTCTGGCGAGAGTGGCTGTCCAATCCATGACATTGAGCTTCAACTCTATATGGCTGTATAATATTATGACACTTGGTTCACATGTAAATGTACGTCTAGTACGTTTATAGAGAATTTTGCACATGGAGGAGACATTCATTTCGAGCTATGATAGTTAATGGTGAAATTAGGACATGATGAGGACGACGAAAAGTGAAATGTTGGGGTCGATCCTAGCCGGGAAGAACAGACAAAAAGGGTGTAATAAACACACTGCTAATGAAAGAACTAATTTCAGGAGATCCAAGAATTTCAGAATTTAGTGGGGATGTAAGTGGCCTGTTTTGAAATGTTGTTGCTTGTAATGTTATAGAATTATTACTCAGAAGTAAACGAATGCTGACATAACTTATTATAGTACAAAAATCTTTCCTCCCTGTATGTCTGAGTTAAGACTCTTACAGCACCCTGTTAAATTCCATTTCTAAACAGCCTAGTATAAAAGAGTCTGCTGGCAAATATATGTTTTTTTTCAGTTTATGAAAATCTACTAACTGAAAAAATGCACATTGTCAGTGATCAAATTAAATCATACACAGTTCAGAAGCAGAAGCTTACTGCAATACCCACTTCTGTTCATGTGTGAATTGGAGCTGTCTAGTGCACATACTCGAATTTATGGGAGTTCAGAAGTAGCCTCTAATCGTGGGTGCATATAAAGTGTATGCTAATAATCGTACTTTCATCCGATATGTCGCTAGATGGCTGTCGCACTAGACCTGTACTTTTCCACTTAAGACACGAACTGTGCCTCGTCTCCACAGATAATGTGCCTCATCTTCATCCAAACTGAAAGATGTTTACCAAGTGTGTGCTTTGAGTTGGTAGTGCTAAGAGCTAACAGTTAGACTTCACGATTTAGGACTAGACCTATCAGGGTACTGGCACTTAGAGATTTTAGTGTAGTGTAGTGTAGTTTAATAGATAATATTTTGGCTTTAACTTTAGCAGCCGTGACTGCACATCAGCAGCACCAAGTTGAGCATTCACGTATGTATAATAAATTTCTTATGTATTACTAAAGTTGTGGGATGTTTTCATTAAAATGTACCTATACACACCTTCAATATAATGCTCCCACAACAGTTTCACAGGAAGACCAAACCAACAAAAGATCTGGGACCAAATCGTCAGATGAGAGCAAATGATGTAGCGTTACCATAGGGGTAGGAGGGAAAAAATATACATTAAGAGCGGTACAAGAATTAATGCATTTTACGATTTTTCTACAATTGATTTAACGAGTGTATATTTTTACTTTCTGTATACCCATGTATATATTAATCAATTCATGATAAAAAAAAGGAAATGTTAATGTATTTTCTTCAAAGAGGTTTCATTTGTAAAGTTAACAGTGTAAGAATTACTTTCAGATGTTAATGAACAGAACAAGGTAAGGAAGCTTATGTAGACACAGTCTATGTTTTGCACTCGCCAGTATCAGTATGTCTTTTCGTAGGTGTTCGAGAATGTAAGAAGTGCAAATGTACAAAATGTAAAAGTTTCTTTCTTTAAAAATATATATGAAGTTTTAAACGGAATTGTGCTGTCTTATTTCTAATGAAGAGGAACTCTCCGAGATTTAATTGGCCTTAAATATGGACTTATGCCTGAGATTGTTTACATCTGCTGCAGTATCAATACTACAATGTAGGTAGAAAAAAAATTATTTCTTTAAAATATGAACATATCAGTAATGACTCTTTTACATAGTATTTCAAAGGAGTGAGCCGGAGCCGAAAAAACTATACAAAACAAGCCCAGTAGTGACTGAACTTCGTAACTATAACTCAAATTTTCCATTAATTAACTTATAGACAAAAAATCTTGAATATTGTAGGAATTTTAATTATTTACTTATTTATTTCCAATGCTATTAGTTAAAATGAAAATATCATTCTATTTAATACCATTATTTTAATTATTTCGTATTATTGTAATTGTTAATAATTGCGCCCAATGGGGTGGCCAATTTTTGTACAATGAACTATTTGTTATTGTTTCTATTTGTTACATGTACGGGAGAAAACTAAAACTGAAAGAAAGGGGAAGAAGAGCATGAAAAAAGGAAAGTAAAATATAAAATTTTAAGGTACGAAAGACATACAATTTATTTATGACAAGTAGAAGATGTCAAAAGGCAAGACAATGAATTTGTCTATTATGGGCATTATACATGAATGGAGTCTCTTGGTGGTGGATATGCCTTTTGCTGCCCTCCAACTATGTAAAAAAACTTCTTTTAGAAAGTCACTTCAACAATCTTATAAAAAAATTTATTTTCAAGGCCTTATGTCTCAATAGTCTTTACATCAGTATTGCCCGTATTGCACAATATCATGTAGTTAGAAATCTTTATTCAGAGGTATTCATCAGTTTATTTCAAAAGTGAAACTTTTATTCTTTGGCATATTGTTCCTTTTGCAACACCAAATTGTGATTGTTTGTGTGAGTGTGAACAATAGTGGCAATACAGGGAACAGTCATTGTTGCCAAGCCCATACTTAAAATTTTATTACGATGAGGGAAATCAATCAAAAATGTCATCAACCACTGATTACGAAATTAGTTTCAATGAACGGTCAGTAATGCAAAAGCCTGAATTCGGGAACTGAGCGCTAAAATACGAATCAAGTGGCGAAAATAATACGCCTTTGACATCTAACACTGACCCATTCATGAATTCAATGATCAATTCACCAATTTCTTTAACGATGGAAACTTCAGGAATCTCAGAGCATTTATGTGAAGCTGATGATGAGACTTCACAAACTGCAAACATAACAGAATTAAACAATTGGTCAATCCCAACGCCAACAAAGGCACAAATTGTGCATACAGTCGAGATACATGCTGCGCCTAATTAGCAGTAAAGTGGAAAATAAATCTACCCCAAAAGGTACAAATCAAATCAATATGTTGTGTGAGTTAACTGCTAGTATGCGAACGGAAATGCAAGAAAAGATGCAGAAAATAATTGGGGAAGTGCAAGAACAGTTCGTTAATCTTCAATCACAAATGCAGGGTTTAGCAACAACAAAATCAGTAGTAAACTTACAGACCCAAGTGACACAAATGCGGACTGACATTAGGCAGGAATTACAAAAGGTTACTGCTAAGCTCGAAAGGCTAAACGTTAGAAAAAACCACCTCAGTGCGCAAGTTGAACGAATTTCTAAAGAGTGTGAAAGTTTAAAAGCAACTAAGCAATCAGTTGAACAATCCATCAATTTGATCGAACAAAAGGTAGATGCTCTAGGTGAAGGATACAATCCCCTAATTGATAAAGTCAAACAATTGACACAGGAAGTAGTAACCCTGAAAATTGAGTCCAAGGGTAACAACCTCGCAATACAGGACATAAAGAGGGAAATTCACATCGACGAATGCGACAGCAGTAGTTCTGAAAAACGGAAATTTTAAGGAAGAGGTAGAAAGATGGGTAACCGAAAAAGGAGAGCAAATTCTAAAATGTAATAGGCAGAAGTGAAATCCATGACTGATCATATCAAAAAGGAAAATCTGCCGACTAAATCTGCAACATTAACTGCGAATACTGCACGTTTGGATTTTAATTTAGAAACAGAATGTGTAGATATATTACAATTTATCACCCGAGACAATACCTTCAGTGTTGCAGAACATAGTTTCACAACTGATGCCAGGGATACCCATGGAAGATGAGACAGTTTCACCTCATTCAGATATGCCGTGTACACATACTGTACCGGGTATGTCTGCACTTGTGACCCACATACAGCCTTCACACAATGGGGAACAGCTCACTACTATTGTTATTGAAGATGGACTCTTGAGGATCGAGAAAGTTTCCTACATTCTCGGAAGAAAATAAGAAGTCATCCCGTTATTTTCCTGCAAACATTCCGGAACATACTTCCTCAGTCTTGGTCACAGGCATGAATAGATGTCATACTTGTGCTTAATTTTAGTAAGAATTTCTTGCCTGATTCTGGTCGCAATCAGTCCAAGAAAGATTATGGCGTCAAGTATTTAGTCCCGAGCCGTATAACAGGTGAATAGGAAGTCTAAGAAAATATTTTGAAAAGTACTTGAATAAAACTCTGTATTGGACAACACCAATTTCACCCGTTGTTGTCTTTCGGATACTAAAATCTAGACTACCTGCTGACATCACGGAAAAAATAATGTGGGTGCCCAAATATAATTTGCCGAATTTTATGGATGCATTGGATAATTATGATTTAATTCACGGAGGTGAAAGAAATGTAGTCCACAATCCTAACAGAGACAGTTACGGAAACAACGGATACACAGCAGGTAACAACAATGCCGACCAAAATTCTCACCCAGCACAAAATGGTTCAAATTGTAGTCGAAACAATAGCTACAGTAATGGCAATGTTAATAGCAATAGTAACAGGAGGAGAGACGGAAACAGGTACAATCCGGTATAGCGGAATGAACAGTCACGTACTTGTTTCCAAAGGAACCAGAATAATAACAATAATAGTGGCACTCAGGCGCTAAATGGTTACTTGAGGCAACAAACAAAGCAACAAAGGCCTCAAGTACAGTCAGGTGAAAGACAAGGAGGTAATGTTAACCGGCAGAGAAATCAGAATAACCGAGTGAGATGAAATAGTGACTGGGCACACGAACGCAATCGAGTGCAAATTATAAGAGCTTGCACCAAATGCAGAGGCAGGTACACAAACGTAGGAAAACTCGTGTCAGTCGGGATAGACCCTCATACCCCAACGTTGTTAAGTAATGAGGGGAATAATTTCCCACGAATAAACTTTAGGAGGTACAGAGAGGGACAAGACCTAAGACAAGAGTTATTACAAGACCTGTCAAAGCCAGGAACAAAAATTATAGAGATTATCCAAGCCATGGTACAAGGTAATATTACTGATGTACAGATTCAAGTGATATTAGACACGGTGGGACGGTTAGTGTCAAATCAAACGATCTTGTAAATTAAGTGTCTAAATTCATGCAAATACAATCATTCACTGCGCAGAACTGTAAAGTACTTATGGTAGTAGGGTGTAAAACACAAATAGTAAAAAGACAAGTATGTGTCCCCTTGACTTTCGGAAAAATTACAGTGATGTGCAACTTTCTTGTACTAGAGGGATTAATTGTCGATTGTATCTTGGGTATGGATTACTGTCGATAATCGAAAGCCACAATAGCTATAGGAAAGGGAAAATGTCACTTTGAAGTATAAAAGGAAATGCATTATCTTGATTTAATCCGAACCAAAGAGAGTGAAACACGACTGTCAAGTGCCGTTAATTTTCAATTGATTTGTCTGGAGGTTTTGTTCGTGGGAGTATCAACAGTCAATAGGGATGACAAAGAGTCTTTGGTATGTGAGGACCAGGACATGAAAACACAGTACCTTAATAAAGAACAACAGCACGAATTATAGGAGTTGTTAGGAAAATTCCTTAAAGTGTTTGACAAAAACCTGGGGTGATAAAGGGATACTACTACCGAATGGAGACAGTACCTCACGAAACATATTGTAATTATTCCTATCGAATACGTAAGTCAAAGAGAGAGGCAGGAACTCTGAAATAAATCATATGCTTCATTGGAATGTTATTGAACCTTCTAATTCTCCATATTGTAGTCCCATTTTAGCCGTAAATAAGCCAGATTACTATTAGACGCCTGGAACATAAATCAAATTATAGTGCCAGTAAGAACTAGACCAGAAAATTTAGATGAACAGTTACTGAAATTGTATGGTGTCAAGTATTTTATAGCTCTTCATTTAAGGTCTTCCTATTGGCAGATAAAGTTACATGAGGAAAGTCGTAATAACACTGCATTTGATTAGGACGAAGTTATCAGTTTTGCGTCCTCCCTTTCAGGTTAAATGCTTCTGCGGGAATTTTTATTGCAGCTCTGGATAAAGTCTTGTGACCAAACATGTGCAGTAAACTCACCCTATTCGTTGATGATCCATTGATTTCGACGTCAATGTAGGCAGAGCACATAAAACTATTCGCTCAGGCACTAGAACAATTCAAACAATCTGGTGTGACTGTAAATTTAAATAAATCCTAGTTTGGACAAGAAAAGATCAAGTTTCTCGGATATATAATTTCAAAGGAAGGAATCGATCCAGATCCTGAAAAGATTAGAGCTAATAAAGACGCACCAGCACCCCAAAACAAGAGACAACTGAAAGCTTTCCTCAGTTTTATGTCATTCTTTCGTAAATTCTTGCCTGACCAGTTAATGAACAGTGACAATTTGTTGAACTTGTTGAGGAAAGGACAAATTTGGAGATGGACACCTGATTGTGAATGAGATTTTAGAGCGATAAAGAGTGCACTTGTGAATGCCAACCTACTTTACCACCCTGATTTATCTAAGGACTTTTGCCTAACTACAGATGCCTCAGTCCATAGGGTGGGTTTATTCCTCTTTCAATGGCGAGAAATTGAGGGTGAAATTAAGCCTTGTGTAATTAGCTTTGCTAGTAGGACCTTAACTGAAATTGAGAGGGCGTATTCTGTAACAGAGATTGAATCTCTAGCTGTTGTATGGGCATTTCGTAAGTTCCAATACTACTTGTGGGGGGAAACACACGTGAGTGTATTGCGATCACCAAGCACACACATTTCTGCAGACTTGTACACTTCTACACAAAAGGTTAGCAAGATGGTCACTTTTCCTACAGGAATTGAGTTATGAAATAATTTATATCAAAGGGGAACACAATGTTATTGCAAATTGTCTTTCCCATTTACCAGTAGGATTGCAAGAATTCCAAGACATTTATGAACAAGTCCCTGATTTCCGCATCTTATTAATGCATATTATTTGAAGATGTGCCGAGACATGAGTACATTGAAAGAGGCTGACGAAAGGTGGAAAACGATTGGGCAAAAATTAAGGGAAGATGAGAACAATAGATTAAAAGACAATTACAAGATACATGGAGGTGTTTTGTTCTACAGAGACATCCCAATTCTAATCATTGGAAGGATTTCATACCTAGTGCTTGTGTGGAAAACCTAATTAGGTATACACACAATGCCTGGGGACACTATGGTGTCACAAAATGTGCGGAAAAGATCGGTTCCAAATTGTTATGTACCGAATCTTTTCCGGCAACCATACAAAATAATTCGAATTTGCACAACTTGCCAAAAGGTGAAGTACTCAAATATCTCTAAATTAAGCAATTTGCATACCATTGTTCTGAATGAACCCCTTGCTCTTGTATCCATAGATACAGCTGGACCTATTCCCACAGAGCATGAAGTGGTGCAAAGTATTTAGTGGCTTTGTATGATGTATTTAGCAAATACGTTTGTATGTACGCCACTAAAACTATTACATCTGGTCTAATTACAAAAAGACTTGCAGAAGATTATTTTGTAAATGTGGGTAAACCTCAGATCATAATAACTGACAATGCCAAAAATTTTACTAGTGGTAAATGGAAAGATTTCCTGAGGGAACAAGGGATTAAGCACATTTTAGTTTCACTATATCACCCTGAAGCTAGCCCGGTGGAAGGAATATGCAGAGAATTCAATAGATTCATGAGAACCTATGCGCCCAATAAGCAAACCACATGGATAGAGCTAATAACGCCGTTTATGCAACTTGTAAATAATCTTCCACACCCATCTATTGGCATCACACCTGTCATAAGGGATGACGAGTGGGTAAAACCTTTGCCAAGGATACCAACACCTATTGTGTATATGGAGGACAAAATAAGACAAGCTTTTAATGTCTTGACAGAGGAAGCTCAGAAAAGGAAACAGAAATATGACAGTAAGCTAGGATGTTCACACAAGTTTGAAGTAGGAAATTTAGTATTGCTCAGGGGACACCGAAGAGCTGACAAACTAAGGAAACTCAATGCTAAATGGCAATTGGCATATACAGAACCGTTTTTCATCCTAAGAATACCACATCCAGGTAGCTATTTATTAGCGTAAAATGGTTCCAGGAAAATTAAAGCCTTATTCCCCATAACGACCTTAAACCATATATACAATAACACTCTGATTGTATAATTTCTCTAATTATATATAAGCAACGCATATATGTGTGATGTTAAAGCGGTACACGCCTTATATAATGCGTAGTGGAAGAACTGCATTCTGAAGTTAAATTTTACTTCGAGGCGCAGAGATAAACGCTGATTGGTAGCACCGGAATAACAGACTAGTAGTCACTAGCTTAGATTAGATTAGATTAATACTTGTTCCATAGATCATATATACGACATTTCGTAATGATATGGAACGTGTCAGTTTAGTAAATGTTGTCTATACTTGACAATCAATATTTTAAGGATTTTTATTTTTTTTTATTTTTATTTTTTAAGTATTATCTAAAAATTCATCTACATTGTAGAAGGAGTTGCCATTCAGAAATTCCTTTAATTTCTTTTTAAATACTAGTTGGCTATCTGTCAGACTTTTGATGCTACTTGGTAAGTGACCAAAGACTTTTGTGGCAGCATAATTCACCCCTTTCTGAGCCAAAGTTAGATTTAACCTTGAATAGTGAATATCATCCTTTCTCCTAGTGTTGTAGCTATGCACACTGCTATTTCTTTTGAATAGGGTCGGATTGTTAATAACAAATTTCATGAGTGAATATATATATATTGTGAAGCTACAGTGAGTATCCCTAGATCCTTAAATAAATGTCTGCAGGATGCTCTTGGGTGGGCTCCAGCAATTATTCTGATTACACGCTTTTGTGCAATGAATACTTTTTTACTCAATGTTGAATTGCCCCAAAATATGATCCCATATGAAAGGAGTGAATGAAAATAGGCGTAGTAAGCTAATTTACTGAGATTTATATCACAAAATTTTGCGATGACTCTGATAGCATAAGTAGCTGAACTCAGACGTTTCAGGAGATCTTCAATATGTTTCTTCCAATTCAGTCCCTCATCAATGCAAACACCTAAAAATTTTGAATATTCTACCTTAGCTACAGATTTATGTTCAAAGTCTGAATTTATTAATGGTGTCATGCCATTTACTGTATGAAACTGTATATACTGGGTTTTATCAAAGTTTAATGAGAGTCCATTTGTAGAGAACCACTTAATAACTTTCTGGAAGATATCGTTTACAATTTCATCAGTTAATTCCTGGTGATGTCCGGTTATTAATAGCTTTTAATATTTCATCAGTGAAGGTATATATAGCATTTTCAGTTGAAAAGCTTTTTTGAAAACCAAACTGACATTTTGTTAGAACTTTATTTATACTAATATGTGAAGCAACTCGAGAATTTATAACTTTTTCAAAAATTTTTGATAAAGCTGTCAGAAGTGAGATGGGCTGGTAGTTGTTGACATCGTATGTATCCCCTTTTTTATGCAAAGATTTAACGATAGCATATTTCAGTCTATCTGGGAAAATACCCTGCTTTAATGAGCTATTACAAATATGACTGAGAATCCTACTTATCTCCTGGGAGCAAGTTTATAATACCCTGCTGGAAATGCCATCAATTCCATATGACCGTTTACTCTTGAGAGAGTTTATTATTTTCCTAATTTCTGAAGGTGAGGTGGGTGGAATTTCAATAGTATCAAATTGTGTGGGTATGGCCTCTTCCATTAATTGCCTTGCTCCTTCTAATGAACATTTAGATCCTATTTTCTCTACAACATTTAAAAAGTAATAATTAAAAATGTTTTCAACTTCTGACTTTTATTATTGAAGCATGAGAAGAGGCCAATCAGTGTGGAGGTGTGTCCGTTTTGACATTATGCAGACGTGCTAACTAAAGTAGATCCGACTAATTAAAACTTTAACTAAGAGCTAAACTATGTACACGAAAATTACCTAAGTTATATACCCTTAGAACTTAATTACAAATACGCGAGATTAACTAAATAATCTATATACACGAAAGAAACTAAACCTAGAAATTATAATGACATACAATAGCTACAATTAATGGAGCTTAAATATTAAAAAAATAAATTAAGTACAATGCTAACCAACTGACTATCTAAACAATTAACACTAAAACATACAGAAGGTACTACTAGGAATGGAGAATTAACTAACAAGGTGTGCGTACATGTTTTCTTAAGCATTTGAAGACAACCAATGGTAATGCTCAGTGTAATGTATTTTCAATGCCGAATATATTAAAACATGGGGAAAAGGTGGCAACATGTAAAAAAGATCATAATAAAAGAGTTCCATGGATAATCTATGTCTGTGTTATAGTATGTAAGTACACATTTATTTAAAAAAAGTTAATATTAGGCATAGACTAAGTTTTGGGCACTTATGTTCAATAGAGAGTTAGGTGAATATTGGGCAAGAGAAACCGCCTAACGATAAAAGAATGGCATAATACTTCATGGATGGGTACTGTTAAATATTATTATGCAGTAGCACGTGGCACTTACTTGCGTCTTTGGTCGGATATTTGTGCGATGGTATCTAAAATGAATAATTATGGCCTCAGCAATTCGGTCTTTCACTTTTGATAATCCTGTCCGTGAAAACATGTGAGTGAGAGTGAATGTGTAGATTGAGTGAACGGATGGTGCGCCAAAACGAAATTTCATGCCGATCAAAATTATTAAATGTTCCTCTGATAGAGGAAAGAGATGGACTATTGAAACATAAAATACAATGACACATCCTTTACATATAACTCATGGAACACATACAAAGTTTGCTCCTCGAGTTGTCAGGAGTACACAAATTAAGCCAAGTAAATTATGGTACATATTGCCTGGGAAAAACATTAATTGAGAGAATACATATCTCTAATTAAAAGAGTAAGTTTAACCACACTCTAAAGATGGCCCAAACAAATGCTTAGCATGCACACCTGTCAGATCCATTATCAAAGTAGTCAATAAACAGTCACTGAAATGATCCATAATTTATAGAGTTCTTGCAAGCAATTTGAAATCTATTGGCCGTAGTTTAGGTAATCGTGGAACACGGGTTTCCAAATTGGCAAACGCCCTAAGGAGTTTATAAACAAGCCTCCTTAACACACCTTTAACTACACAAAGTTTCTTCAGCTATCTTAATACCCCAGTAGTATAAAGTAGTTGGAGTTTAGTCAGGCCGTTCTTGGTCTTCTTGAGGGTGTACGTATGTATATATGCAGAAGAAACCATAAAGGAACCTGAAAGGAGAAGAGAAGGGAATTGTTGAATTAAAATGAAACATTCCTTATTCCATGTTTTTGAAAAAAAAGAGGGAGAAAAGAAAGAAAGGAGAAATAAATAATCTTATAATATAATATCTAAAGGTTGGCATATATGAAGAGGAACGAATATTTGTTAAAAAGCAAAATATGGAGAGGCATTACATGAAAAACTAAGATATATTGTAAACAGTAAAGTTTGAAAGAGTAATTAATTTTTCTTGTTAGTTGAGTTAGGAATTTCTGTATTATAGGTAAAGGTATAGGTAAGGTTTATTAGAAATTGTAAGGTAGAAGAAAGACGTTATGGTGATAAACATTGATGAACCACTGTGACCGTATATTGTAGATTAAGGAAAGGACAATACATGAAAATAAAAAAATAAAAATAAAAATAAAAAATTTGTCTAATGAAGTTTAGTGAGAAACAATTTATACTGAAAAAGGTGAGGATTGTGCGAAATATTAGTGGTATGAACAAAGAAGGGTGTTGGGTTATATATGCTGTGTGAATAGTGAGGGCAAGTAAAAACATAAAAGTGCTTACCTTGACTGGAACGCGGTGTACGTACTAATGGCAGTTGTCAAGTTTTCCCAAATAGATGCTCGGAAAAACAGAAATTAGCGATATAGAGGACAAAGAAACGACGCCAGCAACGCCTGCACTCAGCTGTTACACTATCTTTGCACGCAATGCCTGGTCCTTCATAGTGAGTGCCAACCGGTACCACCACATGACTGAGAGTGTTCTGTTGGCATTGGACAGTGGCCAGCAGAGGATGTACAACTTATCACATGACCAAACTGGCCAAAGCTTCTCAGTGAACAATCCACTGTGACTTCAGCTGACAGCTACTAAGCCGCACATGTGCAGTGAACCCGCTAGTACAGAATTTAGATCTGGCCCTATTTCTTTATCACTATAATTATCGCGCTTCGATACTACCGCGTTCATACTAGTGCAGCCGTTCAAACGACAGAGGACCGTCATTACCGCAATTTGTTATCAATCTATTACAACTTCGTTCATCGTTTAAAATGGGCTTTAGATGTTCCACAAATGTTATTGAGAAATAACAATATTATCTACAGAACATAGACATGCCGTCCATTTAAGATGTCGAGGAAAGTTGTCCATCATGCGTTCGAATGCTGCCGGGGCATTACATAGTCCACACGGTATGACCTTGAAATCATAGAGGCTATCAGGTGAAATAAAAGCAGTCTTCTCCCTGTCAGCTTCGTCGCCTCGATTTGGCAGTAACCTGTCTACATGGCCATGGTTGAGAAGTATGTACCTCTTTTCAAACAGTCTAAGTTGTTAATGCATGTCAATGGCAAGACATCTTTCTTTGTGATTTTGTTGAGCCGTCGATAGTCGACACAGAAACGCCACATGCCATCATTCTTCTTCACGAGGACGACTGGAGACGACCATGGGCTCTCTGAAGGTTGAATAATGTCATTCCACGCAACAAAATTTCAAATGGTTGTACTTTGTTTCGTCACCCCCCCTCCTCCCCCGCAAATATCGTAATTCGGGGTTTTTCGAACCGTTTTACTTCGTATCAGTGTGTCTGCGTTCGAAGTTTGAGATTTGGCGTCTGTGTTTGCGGCTAAAATGTCGAATCAATTAAGAAAACACTTCGTGTGCTTGTGGAACAATGTGTTTGCACTATAAACAGATAACTTAAATTCTGAGAAAAAGTGCGTAATTTGAGGATAGTACGGTGTATATTGGAACCTTAGTTCACCAAGTACAATGTAAATACACAGTGAACAAGAAAAAGTAACGTGAACATATGTACTGCAACTCCATGGCGTCGAATGAAGATCGTGTGTTTAGTACCACAAAAGAACTAAAAAATTGCGCAGAAAAGTGCCTAGTATGTAAAACTTTCAGTCCTTATTGTGATAATGTGTGTTTGACATGCTACATTATAAAAGAAATCGCAGAAGAAGGAGCGCCAGTACTGATACACGCGTAACAGAAATCGTGCATGCTGCAACAACCTCGTCTGTAGAACACTCGCAAGAGCAACAGATTACTTCTCTCTGCTACTGTGAAAAGCGAGTGGTAAAAGGTGTAGTAAGTTATAATTGTAAAACAGTGTTCCATTTTAAGTGCACAAATGTCAGTCCTAAACAAAAACTCTGGTTCTCTTTAAATTGCTGCGAAGAACAAACACACCGAAAGGAAAACAGTGCAGACTGCAAAGAAGAACTTATCTTGTTTTTATTGGAAGAAATTCGTAAATAAAAGAACAAGAACAAAGAACGCATCGCTCAAATCGGCATTGTCAACCCTCAGTGTACAGTGATGTGTTACTTATTTCCACCAGCGAAAGCACAGGCAGCAGTATAAGTAAATATTGCCACAAAATTGTGAGAAATGGTGTCGTATGCATGGAGTGTGGAAACACATTACATTTTTGATGTGGAAAAGTAGATCCTTCGCTGAAAGGGGAAGAAAGCACCAGCAGGAAATGGACTTGTGCCGGTTGTAGAAGAAAAAATAATATTCCTGCACCAGTAGTAAGAAGAGAAGAAATGCCAGCTTTCAGTGACACAGCAATTAACGAAAATTCAACATCCCAATATCAGACGTGTCAACCAAAAAACGTTAGTTTTAGTAAGAATATTGAAAAATTAATAACTGAAGACAACAGTGATGCACATAAATTGCCTAATAAACAAAACAGAAATGACTGTTTCACTTCCACTGGAACTAAAGGAACTGTGCCTGCTACTGATCTGCTGGAAGAAAGCAATTCTGTAACTGCAACAGGAAAAGGCACAGAAAAAAGAAGAATCATCACACATCAGAATATACTCTGACAGCTTTGGAAGAGGATTAGCAACAAAAATGAAGACGTTGGCAACATCTGAAAATTTCCTAATTGAAGGAATTGTGAAGCCTGGTGCAAGATTCAACCAGATCCTCACCAGCACTACAGACTCCAGAAATCTATCAACAAATGACTTTGCAGTTCTGATAAGTGACTCCAATTATGTATACCACAATGAAACAGCTGCAGCAACATCAGGCTTGAAGACAACACTGGGCAAGTTGACAAACACTAATGCTATAGTACTAAAAATACCACAACAATATAATCTAATGTGACTATCATGTGTAAATACCGAAATAAATAGAGCTAATAAGTCTTTTGAAACAGTTTGCAGGCAGTTTAAGAATGTAACTATTATTGATATTAATGACTGTATTGCTTGCAATCATTCATCTAGAAGTAATTGTAATTGTCAAAGAGCTTGCCACACAAGACATGGACAGCATGGACAAGTGGGTTAGGAAAGACTTTGTTGGCCGAAAAAATACTAAATGTTATAAATCATAAACTAACCTATTGTAGCCCATCAGAATACATCTCTAAGCACACACAAGCAGATCAGGGAAACGTACGAGCTTGACCAAGACTGATGTTTTGGTCAAATACAATACACAAACATCAAAAATAAATAAACAAATTGTGCACACCACAATCAGTATACTAAATTGCAGCAGAAATGGGTCTCTTATGTTACATATAAGCGTGAGTATATGTTAGCGGCGGAAAAATACCACTTCCTCTTTGGAACAGAGACTATACCACAGACATACATTATGTCTGTGGACCACAGACAATGTCTGTGCTGTGGACTATACACAGCAAGGATAGAATCTTTGGCAGGATGTGACAGGCGCCATTTTAAATTGAGCTTTTTTTTTAAATTGTGAACATTAAACATTAAGAATGCAATTGTGATGCCTTTAAGAGTAATCACGAAAACGCTTACCTTATAAACAATAGTAATTTATAGCATATTAACAACATAACTCTTCAAGTGTAGGTATAAGTAATCCAAAGCATCTTTTTTTAAGTCATGTCATTGTAGCGTAATGGATAGCGTTGTGGATTGGTAGTATGTATTTTGTATAGGTGTACGTTCGAATCGTATCCTCTCCCAATATTTTTTTCCGTCTTTACGTTTTTGAATAAACTTCGCTGATTGTATTAAAAGTTAGGCCTACGTTTCTGTCTTTTATTTACATTTAAAACTGATTAGAAAACAAAGGACGAAACAGTTATTTGGATAGTAATTTCCGAATATGTGACGATTTCCGACTGTCTGTTTAGGGGAATACTGTCCTAATAACAAATGACTGTAAATGTACCGTAATAATATTTTCGGATGAGTAATGTCACTTAACAAAGTACACTGAGAAGAATAAATATTTCTGTATTTGAGACTTGACAATAGATATTATTCATTCGTGGGGGTCATTAATAAAGAAAACGTTGATACCCTAACACAGGTTTGTCTGTGTAATGTGATAATACAAATATTTTATGAGCAGCTTCTTATTCATCTGCAGAACAGGGGCTAATGACACAGTGTGTATTAAAATGTTTTATTGTGGGAACAAGGTAGGCTAAATACAATCCAAACAATCTAATCGTTAATTATAAGATAAATAATGGTCGCAGCTACTGGAGCTTCAAGATACTGAGAAACACAGATGTTTAAAGACGTTCCCCAAGTTCTTATCTATTGTACATTTTAAGCTTTTATGGCAGTTTGTTGACATGTTGTCCGTTGGCATCTGTCTCGAGATTTTCTGTCGAAGTTTGAGGTTAGACGTTCCGCCCCATTATGAACTGCTGACATTGCCCAAGTGCGAGCCAATCTCAATCTAAATTGGTGGTAGCGAAACGTAAGTTGTAAAATCAAACAAACGTTGGCTGGAAACTCCTAGACAGAAGCCAGCAGGGCCTATGTACAACACAGATTGTGGTTGGGTACACGATTTAAAGAACGTTATTATTGAATATTTATTTTTAAAAAGTAAGTAGTTGAATAGTCACTGAAAGATACGTACTGTCTGTGAAACAGTTATTTTTCACTCGGACAGGAAAGAAAATTACGTAATACCTAAAGAAACACCATGCTATTTCGCGAGTAATGAACAGACTGAAGTGAACACTACCCAAGTGTCAACACAAAATAGCATGATCGTCTGCTTTGTTTCATTCTGAGCTTTCACGTTGCATTGCGTAGCCTACTCAAAGATCTTGAAGACACAGATACTATACTTCTGACTGCGAAATTACAGGCACTTCCGGTTGGTATTTTTCCGCCGCTAACGTCATGTATAAGCGTGCAGTCCTTAAGAAATAAAGTTGCTGAACTCCAGTACTGGCTGGATGAAATTAACTATAATATTCTCTGTGTAAATGAACACTGGCTGAAAAGTACAGAAATAAACCTATTTGTACCATTTGGCTACTCACTAGCATCAAGTTACTGTAGGCCAAACATTATACATGGGGGAGTATCGATATACATAAATAAAAGTTTAAATTTGCAATATTCAGCCATAGATCTCACTAGCCTATGCATAGAAGGTGTTTTTGAAGCAACTGCTGTGGTACTGCACACTCAAAAAGTTGTTATTGCAACTGTTTACAGAACACAAGGAACTGGTGAAGAAATTTTTGAAAAACAACTCTCTGCTGTAAACATTGTTAAATACAAGCACTATAAATTTTTTTATAACAGGAGATATTAACATAGACGTAAGAATCAACAGAACAAATGTGGTTAGCTTTCTAAATATGTTAAGTTCATTGAATTTTTGCTGCCTCAACGAAAAACCAATCAGGATGGAGGCATGCCTTGACAACATAATTAGAAATATTTATAGAAGTCAAGTTGAGTGTGACACCATCAAACTGGGAATATCTGACCATGATGGCATATGGCTCCGAATTAGTAACCTACCTACTGAAAATAGAAGTAAGTTAATTACACACAGAGTTCTAAAAAAAGAGAACATTGAAAGAATGAAAAATGAATTGAAATTAATAGAGTGGTCCAGCATATTATCTCACGAGGAAGATGTAAATAGATGTTTCTCAGCCTCACACTAGAGACTAACTGCCCCCGTAACACTAGCAGAAGTAGAAGTCATAATAGGCACAAACCACTACATACAAAAAACTGGTACACCCCTCACCTTGATAAAATTAGAATACTTCTACTTATGTTGAAGGCTAAAGCTGCTACAAACTGTGAGAACAAGGAAGACTATATACGACTGAGAAAAATCTATAAATCTGAAATCAGAGCAGCAAAAATAAAGGCAAATGAAAAATACATTTCAAGTTCTAAAAACAAGTGTAAAGCAGCCTGGACTGTAGTAAAAAATGAAATAAATGTAGGAAAGGAAGAAACCACTGTCCCACTTAACTGTAATATTCTTAATGAATATTTTGTAAATTGTGCAAGTTCCCTTGTAACACAAATTGATAATACTTCAGATGCTGAGACCTTCCTTTTGCAATCAAAGAATAAAACAAATCAAAGATTCACTTGGAAAAAAATTAGTGCGATAGATATTGTTAAGGCAGTAAATAAGTTGAATACCTCCAGAACTGAGGACTACTATGGGTTCAGTAACTATGTACTAAAATTTATAATTATGGAAATTAAAAAGCCTCTGCTCTATCTTGTAAATAAAATTCTTGAAGAGGGCATTTATCCCGAATGCCTTAAAATCACAGTTACTATTCCAATATTTAAAAAGGGTGACAGACATAACCAGAAAATTATAGACCAATATAAATTGTCCCTATAATTTCTAAAATAATAGAGAGCTGCATGCATGTACAGATATACAAGTATTTTGAAAATAATAACTTACTGAATGAAAGTCAGTTTGGATTTAGATCAAACCTTTCAACCATAAAAGCTGTCAAAAGTCTGATAACTGCAATTCATGATGGTTATGAAAGGAAGCAGACCATGTGTGCTACACTTAAAGGCCTAAGTAAAGCCTTCGACTCTGTATCACATGAGATTGTTGTAAAAAAAGCTAGAATTCTAAGGTGTTGCAGGTCAAACATTAAATTTATTTAAATCTTATCTCAGCTGCAGGCAACACCTAGTGTATGTTAACAATGAGAGGTCAAAATTAATGACAATTAAGTGAGAAATCCCACAAGGGTCTGTCCTTGGACCATTCCTTTTTATTGTCAATATTGATGGTTTTCCAAATTATATATCCTGTAAAAATGTGTTGTATGCAGATGATATGACAATGATTATATCTGGTGAAAATAAACAGGTAGTGAAAGACAAAAATAAGCAACTATTTGAAAAAATTAATCAGTTGTGTAAAGCCAATCAGTTATGTATAAATACTACAAAACCTGAGGAAATATATTTTAACTTAAAGGCACGAAAAGAAGACAATTAGTGTGTTAAACTGCTGGGCCTTCAAATACATCAGACTTTCTTGGGATGATCAAATAAAATATGTCTCTAGCAAACTCGCACATGTGATTTTTCTATTGTATAAATTAAGACAGTGTGTAAACAAAAAATTACTGATTCTCTGTTACTATGCATTCTTTCAATCACAGCTGCAGTATGGAGTATTGCTATGGGGAAATGCACCTGACACATCCCTTATTTTCAAATTGCAGAAAAAAGCAATTAGATGTATACAAGGGCTGGGACCTAGCGAATCCTGTAGGAAACACTTCAGTGAGCTCAGTATAATGACACTCCCAAGTCTCTACATGTACTACTGTCTAATATATATATAAAAGCAAATATACATAAATTTACTGTCAGGGTGAATGTACACACGCATAATACTAGAACCAGTACTATGTTAGATATTCTGTATTCAAGACTGTCCCTGGTACACAAAAGCCACAAACAACTAGGTCTTAAATTATATGATAAGCTACCACAGTCTGTAAAAATCCTTACATTATAAGTAATTTTAAAACCATGTTAGTGGCATGGTTCAAAAACACACCATATTATCCAGTTGTAGAATACCTCAAAAGTAATGGAATATGAATGAAGTAAGAGAATATGCACAATTAAATTAAATTCATAAATTGATAGCAATTCAGATGTATAATGACAGATAATTATTTATGTAAAAGAAAAACTGTAATAATGTGTATGTGCTGTAAATTATGTAATCAATTTGTAACCTAAAAAGATAAAATGTATATGTAAAACCCCATATGGCAAAGCCAATGGTGAAAATGCTGAAAGGCTAATAAATAAACAAATAAAAAACAAACGAAAGGAGCCGTGCAAATCGCGATCTGCTGATACTGCGGACGCTTTGTTAAAAGCTGCACAACTAAAGGACAATTCACACTGTCTGTCACGTCACGTCACGTCACCGTCCGTCAGAACATTCCGCAACGTATTTCTAATGGCGGCGTTCACACTGTCCGTCACGGACCGTCACATCACGTCAACGTCACGTCAAGCTTTCTCGCGAAGAATGTTTTGACGGAATGGTCGTCTGCTAACACGAAAGTTAACCTATTTTCATCACGCGAATTAAATGTTGCAGTCGACGGTTGCACTGTTTATATGCAAATAAGTCTTATTCGCCATTATTTTGTTGTTATACTTCGTTTTAGGGGCAAATCTCAAATGTTTCATGACGACTTAAATGTTTCTGTCAATTGAGTGTCCCCCTAAAATCGAGGTCGGGTATCTGAAACCAAAAAATGGTTAATGTTACTTAACATTGTAACAGAAAAGACTAAAGCAAACTGTTTATTAGAATAAGATTGTAATCTGATTACGCATTTCTCATTAAATAACATTTTTTATGAAAATATCAGTTCTAACGAAAGACAAAAATTCAGTTGTTTATGACGGTATTAACAATGTCAACGGGCAAATTGTAATGGATATTTATGCTCTTATAAGTGTTGTTTGATGTATTCATATGTTTATTTTTTCGCTTGAAAATAGATGTCAATGTTTTGAAATGTTGTTTCAGTTCCAGTAAAGGCCAATTCACACTGTCCGTCACGTTACGTCACCGTCCGTCAGAACATTCCGCAATGTATTTATAATGGCGGCATTCACACTGTCCGTCACCGGACCGTCACGTCACGTCAACGTCTGTCAAGCTTTCTCGAGAAGAATGTTTTGATGGAACGGCCGTCTGCTAACATCGGAAGTTAACCTATTTTCGTCACGCGAATTACATGTTGCAGTCGACGATTGCACTGTTTATATGCAAATGTGTCTTATTCATATTTGTGTTGTTGTACATCGTTTTAGGGGTAAATCTCAAATGTTTCATGACGACTTAAATATTTTTGTCAATTGAGTGTCCCCCTAAAATCGAGGTCGGATATATGAAACAAAAAAATGGTTTATGTTACATAACATTGTAACAGAAATGACTGAAGCAAACTGTTTATTTGAATAAGATTGTAATTTGATTACGCATTTTTCATTAAATAACACTTTAAATGAAAATGTCAGTTCTAATGAAAGACAAAAATTCAGTTGTTTACGACGGTATTAACAATGTCAGCAAGCAAATCGTAATGGTTAAAGTATGCAGGCGCTATTTATGCTCTTACACATATGGTTTGATATCTTCATATGTTTATTTTTTCGCTTGAAAATAGATGTCGATGTTTTGAAATGTCGTTTCAGTTTCCGGTAAGTTGGCCAAAAACATACACTGTAAAGTTTTCTTTGGCCGTTAATAACATTTAGTGTTGTTGTTCCTTCAATTCTAGTACTAAACTATGACTTTCTGCATAACAGATCGCCCCCATAACCTCAGTTTCAACATCGCGTATTGAGATGGACGAATTGACGTGACGGACACGGACGGACGGTGTGAATTGGCCTTTAGTTGGCCAGAAACATACACTGTAAAGTTTTATTTGGCTGTCAATAACATTTAGCGTTGTTGTTCCTTCTATTCTAGTATTAAACTATGACTTTCTACATAACAGATCACTACTGATAACCTCACTTTCAACATCGCGTATTGAGATCGCCGAATTGACGTGATGGACGCTGACGGACATTAGGTTCGTTCGAAGAGCTGCATGGATGCAGATCCTGCAGCAGCAATGCAGGCACTACTGTGCATGCGCTGCGAAGATGACGTCACGTGCCGTGTATGCTGCCGGAGCTCTTCGAATACTAATCTGCAGCCTGCAGTTTGCATATCACGTGTGTGCTCACTTGTTCTGTGTAGCAAGAGAGCGATTTATTATGCTAGCGTCTAAAAGTAAATTACTTTCTTACGTTTAAGGAATTGAAGTGTTCGTGTAATAGCTTATTTCCGTGTAATCCAGTTTGAAAATTTCCATATTAAGTCTTCCTTTATTTGCAGGCGCAGAATTTTTAAAGTTCCAAGCTCTTGCATCCGCACCTACTCTTGTAGCTGTACAGTTACCTGCAAAAGAATAGGAACCACCTACACAGGAATCGGTGTGGAGCACGGAAGCCACATTAGGGTTAATAGAGTTTTACGAGAATAATAAAGAAACACATGAAAATGTTCTACAAATTCATCTTCCGAATACTGCGGAACCACATATTCACTTTTCTGCCTTTTATTTCGGCGCAAAATTTCATCGAAATCGTCATCACTGGACACAAAATCTGAATCGCTCAGCATTTGGAACAAATGGAATTGGCAAATGCTCTTGTAACTATATTTGGTTGTGTGGCCATCTTCCGAAGCGGCTATTAAAATCGAGTATATTACGTAATCCAGCTTATGCTGACTGCAATTAAAGACTTTTGTTTTACACTAGATGCGTTTCGATTTTTATTTTAAAAGCGTCTTCTGTGGTCTATAAATGATGTAAAGGTTTGTTTATATGCATAGATTGAAGACAGTTTTTAAAAAAGTTTATGCACATTAGGCCTATGTGTTTTTAAATTTATATACGGTCTACTCACGGTGTTGTCTCTTCTTTACATCTCACTGCTGTTTTTCCGACTTGTTGGCTGGGTTGGTTGGTTCCTGACGTGTGTTTTTCGGTTAGTACGGCAATTTTCGCCTGTTTTTGTGGCGTTTCTTCCGTTTCATTTATTATCACTTCAGTTAAAACAGGCGAAAAGTTCCGTACACTACCGGAAAATGCACGCCAGGAACCAAACAACATCAGACAACAAGACGGAAAACAGTAGTGAGATGTAAAGAAGAGACAACGCCTTGAGTAGATCAAAAATCAATTTAAAAACGCATAGGACTAACGTGCACAAAGTTGTTTTTTTAAACTGTTTTTAATCTATGCATACAAAACAAACCGTACAACCTTTATATCATTTACAGGTCACTGAAGATGCTTTTAAAATAAAAAGCGAAATGCGTCTGGTGCAAAACGAATGTCTTTAATTTCAGTCTGCATAAGACGAATTACCTGTTATAGACAATTTTGCTCTTCTAATTTTTAGAGGTGATTTCATACAACCAAAAATAATACTTATAAAATAAAATACTAGTACATCAATAAACACAAAGAAATAACGAACTTCCTTTACAAGCAGTACATGAAACGCAGAACGACAGAAGTAACATGTAGTACACTTATATACTACAACGCTGTGGATTTCCGAAAACTTTGAACAAAGGCGCTTCTTATACCTCCACTACACATCTGAGAGTTATGCGCATGCGCGAGTCTGCTGCATGAGCTGCAGGGAGAATTTCCTCCTGCAGCTCCTGCCTGCATGAGCTGCAGGCCTGCAGCTCTTCGAACAGCCGGCAGACTACAGGCAGGCTGCAGGAGCGGCACCTGCAGCTCTTCAAACGCGACTTTTCGTACTGCGCATGCGCTGCAGCATGAATGCAGCTCTTCAAACGAACCTAGTGTGAATACAACTTGACGTGACGGTGTCGTGACGTGACGTTGACGTGACGGACAGTGTGAATTGGCCTTAAGTAGTATTTGTGAAGTTCTGTGTGAACGATAGCTAACAGTGCAACTGCAGAAAGACACGCATGGTATCTCAATTTAATTGTTTGTGTGAAGGGACACACACTGCAAGACCAACTACAAAAATATATTGTAGTTGGTCTTGCACACTGTGTCCCTAGGTTCATTCGAAGAGCTGCATGGATGCAGATCCTGCAGCAGCAATGCAGGCACTACTGCGCATGCGCTGCGAGGATGACGTCACATGCCGTGCATGCTGCCGGAGCTCTTCGAATACTAACCTGCAGCCTGCAGTTTGCGTATCACGTGTGTGCTCACTTGTTCTGTGTAGCATAAAAGAACGATTTATTATGCCAGCCCCTAAAAGTAAATTACTTTCTTACGTTTAAGGAATTGAAGTGTTCGTGTAATAGTTTTGTGTATTTCCGTGTAATCTGTGTGGAGCACGGACGCCACATTAGTGTTAATAGAGTTTTATGAGAATAATAAAGAAACACCTGAAAATGTTCTACAAATTCATCTTCCGAATACTGCGGAACCACATATTCACTTTTCTGCCTTTTATTTCGGCGCAAAATTTCATCGAAATCGTCATCACTGGACACAAAATCAGAATGACTCAACATTTGGAACAAATGGAATTGGCAAATGCTCTTGTAACTATATTTGGTTGTGTGGCCATCTTCCGCAGCGGCTATTAAAATCGAGTATATTACGTAATCCAGCTTATGCTGACTGCAATTAAAGACATTTGTTTTACACTAGACGCGTTTCGATTTTTATTTTAAAAACATCTCATGTGTACTGTAAATGATGTAAAGGTTTGTTTATATTCATATATTGAAGACAGTTTTTAAAAACGTTTATGCACATTAGGCCTATGTGTTTTTAAATTTATATACGGTCTACTCACGGTGTTGTCTCTTCTTTACATCTCACTGCTGTTTTTCCTACTTGTTGGCTGGGTTGGTTAGTTCCTGACGTATGTTTTTCGGTTAGTACGGCACTTTTCGCCTGTTTTTGTGGCGTTTCTTCCGTTTCATTTATTATCACTTCAGTTAAAACAGGCGAAAAGTTTCGTACACTACCGGAAAATGCACGTCAGGAACCAAACAACATCAGACAACAAGACGGAAAACAGTAGTGAGATGTAAAGAAGAGACAACACCTTGAGTAGATCGAATATCAATTTAAAAACGCATAGGACTAACGTGCACAAAGTTGTTTTTTTAAACTGTTTTTAATCTATGCATACAAAACAAACTGTACAACCTGTATATCATTTACAGTCCACTGAAGATGCTTTTAAAATAAAAAGCGAAACACGTCTGGTGTGAAACAAATGTCTTTAATTTCAGTCTGCATAAGACGAATTACCTATTATAGACAATTTTGCTCTTCTAATTTTTAGAGGTGATTTCATACAAACAATAACAATGCTTATAAAATACTAATACATCAATATACACAAACAAATAACGAACTTCCTTTACAAACAGTAGAAGAAACGCAGAACAACAGAAGTAACATGTAGTACACTTATATACTACAACGCTGTGGACTTCAGAAAACTTTGAAGAAAGGCGCTTCTTATGCCCCTACTACAAGCCTTTGAGTTATGCGCATGCGCGAGTCTGGCTGCATGAGCTGCAGGGAAAATTTCCTTCTGCAGCTCCTGCCTGCATGAGCTGCAGGCCTGCAGCTCTTCGAACAGCCGGCCGACAGCAGGCAGGCCGCAGGGGCGGCGCCTGCAGTTCTTCAAACACGACTTTTCGTACTGCGCATGCACTGCAGCATGAATGCAGCTCTTCAAACGAATCTCCTGTTTTCGATGTTTGTGTAGCCTTTGGTTTCCCTGTGGTAGTTACATGCTCCGAAGATCTTTGGAGTGTCAAAGCATGCATCACTGAGATTTGAAAATACGCGAGAATGTTTATACGGCCCTGCTGTAAATAAACTAAATTAGTGTATGTTTAGTAATGGGTGACGTCCTTGCGAAATTTGTTACATTTGTTGCTAATGAATGTGATAGTATTTTGGCTTAAAATGGGGTTTTTTGAAGGCTATAATAAATTATATTTCGAATTTTAGAAAGAAAAAAAGTGTTACATTTGTTCTTGTTTATTTCACTATGTTTATAAATTATCATTAATTATATGTATGTAGCGATATCTTGAGTTTATTTCATCTCGGATTTCGCAGATAAATTGTTTTATGGGCACTGTATTGGTTTATAATGACGTCGTTCTGTATATCGTATCAATGCCAATCTCAGGGATTGGTCGTACTGTATGCGGACCGAAAATGGTGTTATTATTTTATATATTCTGCCATAATCTGCGTATAGGTATAGCAGCTAAAAAGTAAAAATCAATCATTTTCGTATGCCACAATTACTCAGCAAAATCCTCAACTTTTCTACATTAGTAGGAAGTTTCGTTTTATACGAGGCTAATTAAAATTGGCATTTCAGCATTTATTTAACTAACAATAGTCGGTTTACACAAATGCTTAATCAACATGTGTACACTTAACATGTTTCTGGTATTGGAGTTTAATGATCACACAATTTTCATGAGACTGCTACTGACATCTCTTAATTTTTCCCCCACAGAAAAACCACCACAAAGAAAAACAATTAACTGACTTTTTGGGGATTGATGTGAAACTGTATAAACAATTTCTACATGGAAACCAAAGATGACCAGGTGACATCAGATGGTGACAATGGAGATAGAACAATTCAGTCAGATGAACAGATGCCACTGAATTCATCTAGTGGCGCTACAACAATAGAATTAATCACTGATGATGCTAAACAGACTCTGAAGAGATTGGGCAACAATAATTCTGAAGAACAGTGCACTGCAGTAAAACGTGGATGCTTACATACGAGCACAATAAATTCAGGTATAAATGTTTGTGTTGAAAGTTCTTTGTGTATGTTGCTGCTAATTAAGTTGATAGAAATTCAGGTAATAGAAATAATACAAATTATACCTAAATTTATTTTTAGTTTTCAGCTAAGTAGTTTTAGGAGTAAGATATTTGGTACCAGAGTTGACTGCAAATATTCTATCAAGATAGATAGGAAATAACCTGGGGTTTATACAGCTTGATTGCACAGAGAAGGCATTCATCAAAATTTAAAGTAGTGACACTTTGTAAATAGGCCTATTATAGTCATTTCTGTGAAGAGTGTGGTTTCAGTCTGTAATCTGCTGTATTTTGAAGGCATTCTGTTGCTCATATATTTCCAAATCTTAAAAATAATGTATTCCATGTTAGAGTATTTCTCAGATACATCTTAATACATTTAGTTTACACAAATATTTTATCTTCTCCATTATTTCCACTGTCTCTTTCATTAAGTCTATCTTAGGTACTTGTCATTCATAGAATTCAGCCTATTCTCTCTCTCTTTCAAGGGAAGTTAGTATATTATTTTTTTACATCTAATCTTGAGAAGGCAATGTAGTGGGATTAAAAATTTTCCTTTCCTGACTCTCCATTTTCTGACTTAGGCTTTCTAGTTTGTAAAGTGTGATAAAGGTGAGTGTTGTTTTGCCCAACAGTGTACCATTTTCTTATTAGACGGCCTACCGTGTTCTACATTCATGTGTACATACTCCATGAAGTATTTGATTTGATTTTTGTGTGCCAGTAGTGATTCAGAGTGGGATTCCAGTGATTCTTTACCATGAAGTATTTGTCAAGGGAGCTGTATCATTATTAATTTAGACATAAAAAATTACTGTTACCGATTACCTACAATGGAGAAATTGCGTAGTTATTCTATATTCAACATTGCAACATTGGTTACATTGTCATGGCTTGTTGGAGGAAGAAATATATACCCCCCCCCCCCTCCCCAAAGATGTCAAAGAGTTACGGAAGGAATAGTTAAACTTGGCATCATGATCAGAAGCATAGTGTACTTACGTCTCATGGTGCGGCAGTATTGGCAGTGGTTTTGTGACATGCTAGGATGAACCAGCAGAAGTAGTCAGTTGTTTGTTTGTGCACCAAATGAGACAGCCTTGTTTTGACAAAAAATATGATGGAACATTTAATTTTCACTTCGCATCACTTCCCATTGCAAATGATCAGTGTTTCAAGTGGTTACATTTTACTTCCCATCCCGCTAACTTCATGTTGTAATGTTGGCAGAGGATGTTGAATGCCAACAATTGTGTGACCTTAGAATTAGCCATTGTGTGACAACACAAATGTTCTGTCATGAAATCATTCTTGTGCGAGGGCAATTACTTTTACTGAATGGACAAAGTTACATACAAGAACTTGTGAACGTTAGAGTAGGAACATACTTCATGTTATGTACAAAACACTAATCAAGTCATTCTATGTGGTTCAAGTATCTAATATTAACATCTTGTCAAAGATTGTCTATGGTGTTGTTGATGTTGCCAACATAATCCTGAGAGGGCACTGGGATGGGAAATAAAATTTTGCCTTTCAAATAAGTATTTTTTAATTAAATCATGGGGCTCAGTAGGTGGATCAATTTTTATTGTAAAAACATAGGAAAATCTCCATTGCAAATGATCAATGTTCCGTCAGATTAGTGGTTTTAAATTACTCCATATGGCTCAGTGGTGGATAGGTGAATATAAATGGATCAGGTTTTTTTTCAAACAACTGCCGCGTGACATTGTCAACAACTGCCGATATTTCGGCGGGACACCCTGCCATTTTCAAGGCACAACTGCACTCAAGAAAGCAATGTGCCAGCATATTTAATACCTGGGTTTGCAAAGGTCAAACATGGAAGATAACACACACAGTACTAGTCACTGCAGAGTCAACTCAACCAAAGATGGCCAAACATCAGAAATATCAATAGTGACTGTTAATCAACGGGCGAGGCACCATTAATTTTGTACCTCTGTTTTTTGACGAGAGACTGGTTTGATGCAGCTCACCACATTACCGTTCTGTGCAAGCCTCTTCATTTCCCAATAAGAACGACAACCTACATCCATTTGATACTGCTTAATATAATCATCTCTTAGACTCCCTCTGTTATTTTTATCCCACACGCTCCCCTCTAATGCTGAATTGACAATTCATTGATGTCTCACCAATTTACCTCTCCTTAATAAAGATATGCCAGCCGTTTCTTTTCTCCCCAATTCTGCTCAGTACCTCCTCATTAATTACACAGTCTTCTTATCTGATCTTCGGCATTCATCTCTAGGACCACATTTCAAAAGCTTCTACCATCCTTATGTCTGAACTAATTATCATCCACATTTCACTCCCATACAATGCTTCACTTCCTAACATTTAAATAAATGTCAACAAATTTCACTTCTTCAGAAATGCTTTCCTCCCCATAGCCATTCTGAATTTTACATTTTCTTTACTTCGGGCATCAGAAGTTAGTTTGCTACCAAAGTAACAAAACTCATTTACTACTTTTATTGTGTCATTACCTAATCTAGTTCTTTCAGCATCATCTGATTTTCTTACACTAGATTCCATTATTCTTGTTTTATCCTTGTTAATCTTCATCTTGTAACTTCCTTTCAAGAGACTGTCCATTGTGTTCAGTTGCTCTTCCAGGTCCTTTGCTGTTTCTGACATAATTACAATGTTATCAGCAAACCACAACATTTTTATTTCTTCACCCTGAACTTTAATTCCTTCTCCAAATTTCTCCTTTCATTCCTTCATATTTTACTAAATGAACAGAATGAATAACATCGGTCTTTTACTCCCTTCCAAATCACTGCTTTGTTTTTAATTTCTTTTAAGTTAACTTTATTGAAAGAACACTCACTCAACCCACAGATTACATAAGTTACCTACTTGTTGCTATGACAACCACAGGTAGTTTTTTCCCCTATATAGTCTCTTAGATTCCAGCCTTTAAAAAAAAAAAAAGAACATAAAGCAAACATTGGTTTTTACCTGTAAACATTTCCAACATCCCCCCTTAAACTCATATCATCTGCTCTTTCTGTATTTTGCTATCAAATATCAAAGCTCTTGCCTTGTTCATTATTGTTAAAGTTAATCTCTCTGCTTTCCCATTCAGTTGAGTTTTGTGTCATACGCCGAAGCACAGGACACAACATTTGGTACCCTAAGTAGCATGGAGTAGGGAGGCGTAAATTGAAGTAGCTGAACTCTGCAACATGACTAATTTATTAGTAACACCCTATGTACAGCATTGTTGTTAAAATATACATATACAGTAGAACCTCGTTTTTACGCTTTTCAAGGGACTTCAGTAAAATGGTGTAAAATGCAGGAAAATGTAAATTGCAGGAAATAATGTTTTAAATGGTAAAATATGCTTACTGGATCAGCCTTGCATTTTGATAGTTTATTTGTGATATATGTACATAATAGGCATCTAAATACTCGCCAGGAAGTTTATTATACAATAAAGGTTATCCAAATTTTTACTATTTTAAGCACCAGGCAGATCTGGTAATTTTATGGGAAGTAGAAATTTTTGACGTAATTTCATTCATTATAATCGAGGATGCCACTGCTGGGCTATGTAACACATCTTCAAAATTACTGCCTTTTACCGGCATTAATTGTTTAAGTAATAAAACTCCTGAAGTTCCGTTCTTTTTGTATTTTTCGATGTTTAACACAACAATATTAGAGAATTTATTCGCGTTCTTGAGTGCAAATATATGCACAAGTATTTTTCTGTCGTTTGCGTACGATCGGCATCTCACACTATTATCACTTTTTTGAGGTCGTGGGTATTATGTTACCCACTTTGACAGATAACGTTCTTTATTAGTCAATAATATGTATCACAAAAACAATGCAACTCTTTTTTCTCACATCAACAAAGCAACTGGTTCTGACTGTTTGAGTACATGCCAGGCACTCTGGCAAAGAAGCTGGTGGAAAGAGGAAGTACATCGCCACAAATCAGCGCGTCGTAAGTCAACTAGCCACATACTTCCAACAACAAAACACGAAATATATGTTTGAATAAATGCAAAGTGTCAAGAAACATGACTGCAAATAATTTTTAAGCACTATACTTTAAGGGAAAGCCATGCTAGCGTCAATTTATGTAGATTACGTCATTTTTTCTTCACAAACATGCTTTCAAAAAGTGTAAAACGCAGGAAAAGTGTAAATATGTTAATGCAAAAACGAGGGCAAATTAACATTGTGAACATAGGAAATTTGACGGGACCGACAAAAAAATGGTGTAAATGGCGGGAAAATGTAAAAAGCGGGAACGTAAAAACGAGGTTTTACTGTATTTCATGAGCACAGAGCGCGAATCTTTTCCAGGTTTCTTCTGTGGAGGCTTGGCCTAACTAGAATAATAGTTCAGCGATGGACATCGGCTAACTATCAATTCCTAACTTGAAGATGCTAGAGCTAGTTGCTGAATGAGGTCCTCAAAGTCCGGCTGAATACTGAGACAGGTACTGGCTTGTGGCGTCCCATAGTTGGATGTGCGGTGGCGCTCCAGTCGCATGCCAGCGATGTTACCTTTCCTGGTTATCGACTCACGGGCAGTATCGAGCTGTTACACTGCACTCCTCCCCCCCAAATTGACGAACCCCCGTGGAAGAAGGCATACGGAGGCAGGGAGGAGGACCAAACGTTGGCGTAAGTGAGGGGGATGGGAGACCCAGCTACAGGAGAGGTATGCCCACGTGCACCCCGCCATTGTGGCCGAGGGGTGGACAAAAACTCCACTAAAACGCCTCCAGGGTGCATGCCAACGCTAGGTATACATGCAACTGGGTGGATCGGAGGTGGCGAAGTGTCGGACATGTGGTCTGCTGCCATGGGCGGCGTCCGCTACAGTGAGGGGAATGCTCGTGGCTTCCGCTGGCCTGGAGACACCGGCGCATCACGTTTTTGATGTCCATCTGCTGATAATGGCCCTCGCTGCCGTGGGCCGGCGACGTCTACTGCAGAGGCGGTGTTGGTGCAAGGTCGGGGGCCCGCGGCTAAAGGGGCGGCGCTTGCGCAGCAGGCGAAGGTGCCCGCAGACCCACAGCCGCTGAATGCTGTGTCTGGTGAGGCGGCGGTGGCAACCGCTCCGCTACTGATTCTGGGAACATGCAAGCAGCATGATCTCCACTATGGCACGGTTTTATCTGGTTTGGTGCCTGCGCATGTTACCAGACTGTCCTGCAATATCGATATTCAATTGCTGCCAAGGTGCTGTGGCAGAAGGCCAGGGAACAAATTTCTGCTGCGGTGTGGAAATAATTTCGGCATACGCGGAGCAAGAAGAACACAATTTCGTAATGTCGGCATCCATACCAAACCATGTACAATGTTTATGAGCTAACACAATACCCCAATGACTGCTATGGAGAAGATGAAGAACTTCTCGCTGTAAAACCTGAGGTACAATGACACATGATTGGTCATTGTCCGTACGGAACAAAAGAACACCACGCTGCACTGACAAATTGTGGCGGTGAGCAAAATAGCGTCGAACAAGAGGATCAGCAATTCGTTTGATCGACATCGGCCATTGAGTACAAATATAGTGCAACACAATGCACAAAGAGGCATCAGCCACTGTTGCAGACCCAATGCGGCAGAAGTCGAAAGGAAAACCTTCAACAACAGCACTATTGTCAACATCGCCAAACATACAAGCTTGTTCTGAAGAATTAAAATCATCATCATTGTGAACAGGCAAACAAGGCAATGCATCAGTGTTACCGTGATGTGATGTAAGGCAGTAAAAAATTTCATACTGATACTGTGACAAAAAGATCGCCTAGCATTGCAACTTCTGTGCGGTGTGCGTAGGCACCGGTCATGACGGATGAAACAAAGACGTCAGTGGCTTGTGGTTGGTAATCAAGTAAAACTTGCTACCATACAGGAAGTTGTGAAATTTGGTAACCCCAGAACTTATCGCAAGAGCTTCTTTCTCTATTTGAGAATAATTATGTTGCGTAGACGACAACAACTTTGAAGCAAATGCAACTAGTCTATCAACTGAAACAATGCTATGAGAAAGAACATCCCCAAGACTGAACTCAGACACGTCTACTGCCAAAACTAGTGGTTTGTTTGGATCATATGGTACAGACACTGGTTGTCAAGCAACACTTGTTTTAATTTGTATAATGCTTGTTCACATTCAGAAGACCACATAAATGGGACATTTTTTCCTACGCAATTTATGCAGAGGTGCAGCAAGAGAAGAAGCCTGAGGCAAAAATTTGCAAAAATGTGAGATTTTGCCAAGAAGGGCTTGCAATTCTTTTAAGTTCTGGGGCACCAGCAAGTCTCTAATTGAAAAAAAAACATGATCCGGCAAGGGGTGGATTCCTTGACTATTTATGACATGACCGAGGTAAGCCAATTCTGTAGCAAAAAATATGCACTTCGATTTGTTGACTTTCAGACCATTCTCACGTAGCACTTGAAAAAGTACACGTAAATTATGCACAAGTTCTTCCAGTGTACGACCAGACACTACTATGTTATCTAAATAGTTAGCACAGTTTGGTACAGTAGCACACAGTTGTTTCAAATAACACTGATTATTGGCTGGGGCGCAAGCGCAACCAAATGGTAGTCTTTTAAACTGGAACAAGCCAAGGTGAGTGTTCACAACCAATACTTGCTGTGTTTGTGCATCAATAGGCAGTTGTAAATAGGCATCTTGAAGATCAATTTTACTGAAATATTTTCGTGCACCTAGTTTGGCAAAAATCTCTTCCGGGCGAGGCAAGGGAAAAGAAGCAATCACAGTCTGTGGATTCACTGTTGCCTTTAAGTCAAGACACAGATGTAAATCACCGGAAGGCTTGGTAAGAATCACAAGAGGCGAAGCCCATTGCGATGCAGTCACAGTTTCTTGTAAGGAAGTAATGCTTCCGCTACGTTTTTTGGCGGAGCGCATGCGGCACTGGGCAGGCATGAAAGAATTTGGGTTTTGCATTGTCTCTAAGTTCAACATGCGCTGCAAAATCTTTTGCGTAACCCACACCAGGCAAAAACAAGTCTAAATAGTCGGCACACAATTTAGATACACTGACCAACAGCATCTGTGACATAAGGGAAAGTACATTGTCCTGTACTGTTAAACCAAATAAATCAAAGGTGTCCATGCCAAAAATGTTCACTGCATTGTAAGAACAAAATACATGAACTGAAACCATTTTCTGCTGCGGACAGAACATTGCAGGCAAACTACAAATACCTACTAGGAGTATGTCCTCTCATGCCTCTCATAAGGAAGGTGAACCCAGGAGTTCATATGTCTATCTGTTAATTAAGGACACTGATGCACCTGTATCTAATTGCATACATATTTTTTGTCCATAAATGTGCAAGTCTACAAACAGTTTGTTGCAGTGGGGCGCTCCAGCAATGTTACCTTTCCTGGATATCGACTCACAGGCAGTATCGAGCTGTGATACTGCATTGAGGACTATAAGGAATACTATAATCTAGCCCAATTCCTTTTCCTTCACACCATTTCTTAAAATCATTACTGGTGTATTCACCACCTTTATCACATCTTATTTTTGACACTTTCAAACCGAACTGATTTTCACTTTCTAGCACATATTTCCTTAGGAATCTTGCAGCTTCCGACTTGTATCTTAACAAATATGTCAAGCAAAAATGGGTGTAATCATCTAACACTGTCATGTAGTACCTGTAACCATCACATGTCGGGGGATCTGTCTCTCCACAGATATCAGTATGTATTATTTGAAGTGGTCTTGTTGCTCTTTCTCTCTCAGAAGAAAATGGCTTTCTTCTTAGCTTAGCTTTCACACAAGCATCACACAATTTTTCTGCTGAGCATAAACTCTTAGGAATTCCATCACACATTTTCTTGATCATTGAAGTACAACTTATGCCTGGATGACCTAACTTCTTAGGCCATTCTTATTTTTCTTCTTGTGTCAGTAGTGATTGCACTCCTGATTTAATGGTCACTTCATACAGTCCATTTCTTGTTTTGTGTCCTTTCAAAACGAGTCTTTCATCTTTGTATATTTGAACATTATGTTTACTAAAGACAACTGTACCAACTTTTTCAGTCATAGCATTCACAGACATCAAATTTCTGCTTAGTTGAGGAACATACATAAAACCATTGAGAAACAGTTATCACCTACAAAGTTTCCTGTTGCTGTTATTTTCATTGACTCACCTTCTTTTGCAACTTTCACGACACTGTCATAGTCTTTCACATTTGTAAACTTGACAATCTCATTACATCTTTGTTACATTTAAATGCAATACATATTTTGTCTTCTATCTTCCTTTCTTCGTGTGGCACTAGATCATCTTTATTATTTTCTATAGTGAAAAATGATAATTATTTCAGTGTTGTTTTTGTTCTTAAAATAACAGTGAACTTCTATGTGGTTTGTCTTCTTGCAGTGTGGACAGGGCTTTTAAGTTCTTGTTTTTGCTCCTTGAATTTTATTTTTATTTTTAAAGTAGCAATCGTCTTCTTTGTGTCTATTTTTCTTGCATATAGTACAGTGTTCTTTCTTCTTAGGCTTCTTACATTCTCTTGCAAAATGCCCATGTCCACCACAGTTGTTACAAATTAGGTCTTTTATTTTATTTTTATTAAAGTGAACACCAAAGGCAATACTCTCTTCTTTATTATTACTTCTCAGTCGTTCCTCTTCTCTTATGAGCCTTGCAATTAGATTATCCATAGTCTCCTCACCACTGGGTGATGAATCCCATGCTGGAGAGAAGTGTATGAATTCATCTGGCAAAATAGACAGTATTTTGGGTATGATCATAGTATCTGACATCTTTTTTGACTGGAGACAATTCAGTTCAAATGCTATACATTCTGCAGTGCACGTATATTACTTGCTATGTCTCTCAGTTTTATCATATTTGCAACTGTAAAATTCATGAAATATCTGTTGAATTCTTTGAGAAGCATCTCTTTTGTAAATTGCTTTAAGTTTATCATACATAGCCTTAGACGTTTCACAACACAATACATGTGGCTTTACCTTTTTATCAATTGTTCTCATTATATAATGTTTTGCCTTGCTATCTTGTTGCTGTGATTTCTTCTTTTTCTCTTCAGTTTCACAATTTTTTAGTGTTTCTGTACCATCTACAATATTACAGAGATCTTGTGTACTGAACAATATTCTGAAATTTATAGAGGGAAATTTTCCTGGTGGGATAGACAAAAATAAAAAATAGAAAAGAGATGACTTACCAAAAGGACCAGGTCGTCGATAGAAACGAATAAAATCACACACATACAAGCTTTCGCCACCACTGGCAGCTTCTTCAGGAAAAAGAGGAAAAAAGGGGAGGACAAAAGGGAAGGATATGGGTTTTAAGGAAGTGGAAAAGGAGTCATTCCAATCCCAGGAGTGGAAGGACTTACCTTAGGGGAAAAAAAGGAAGGTAAACAAAAACACACACACTCAGACATATCGTAACGCAAACACACCTAGACAGACATTTGTAAAACGCAAAGAAGTTGGACAGAGATACCAATTGAGGCAGAGGCTCTGTCCACAGAACCGAGGCAAAGATGCTAAAGATGGTGGGTGGGAATTTGAATTAGCAGAGATTGAGACCAGGTGGGCAACGGGAGGAGAGAATAAGCTAAAGGGCAAGTTCCCATCTCCGGAGTTCTGAAAGGTTGGTGTCCGTGGGAAGTATCCAGATAACCCGGACGGTGTAACACTGTGCCAAGATGTGCTGGTCGTGCACCAAGGCATGTTTAGCCACAGGGTGATCCTTATGACCAACAAACACTGTCTGCCTGTGACCGTTCATGCGAATGGACAGTTTGTTGCTGGTCATTCCCACATAGAACGCTTCACAGTTCAGGCATGTCAGTTGGTAAATCACGTGGGTGCTATCGCAAGTGGCTCTGCCCTTGATTGTGTACACTTTCCGGGTTACTGGACAGGAGTAAGTGGTGGTGGAAGGGTGCATAGGGCAGGTTTTACAACGGGGGCGGTTGCGTGGGTACGAGCCAGAGGGTAGGGAAGGTGGTTTGGGGATTTGATAGGGATGGACTAGGAGGTTACGAAGGTTAGGTGGGCAGCGGAAAGACATTCTTGGTGGAGTGGGAAGGATGGATCTCATTTCGGGGCAGGATATAAGGAAGTCGTATCCCTGCTGGAGAGCCACATTCAGAGTCCGCTCCAGTCCCGGAAAGTATCCGGTGACAAAAGGGGCACTTCTGGGGTTCTTCGGTGGAAGGTTCTGGATTTGGGGGGATGAGGAGGTGGCTCTGGTAATTTGCTTCTGAACCAGATCAGGAGGATAGCTGCGCGATGTGAAAGCTGTTATTAGGTTATTGGTGTACTGGTTCAGGGATTCGGGACTGGAGCAGACTCTTTTGCCACGAAGACCTAAGCTGTAGGGAAGGGAACGTTTGATGTGGAATAGATGGCAGCTGTCATAATGGAGGTACTGTTGTTTGTTGGTAGGTTTGATGTGGACGGATGTGTGAAGTTGGCCGTTGGTACAGGTGGAGGTCAACATCGAGGAACGTGGTATGGGATTTGGAATAGGACCAGGTGAATTTGATGGGACCAAAGGAGTTGAGGTTGGAGAGGAAATTCTGGAGTTCTTCTTCACTGTTGGTGCATATCATGAAGATGTCATCAATGAATCTGTACCAAACTTTGGGTTGACAGGCTTGGGTATCCATGAAGGCTTCCTCTAAGCGTCCCATAAATACGTTTGCGTACAAGGGGGCCATCCTGGTTCCAATGGCTGTTCCCTTTAGTTGTTGGTATGTCTGGCCCTCAAAGGTGGAGTTGTGGGTTAGGATGAAGCTGGCTAGGGTATTAAGGAAAGAGGTTTTAGGTAGGGAAGTGGGTGGTCGGCGTGAGAGGAAATACTCCATCACAGCGAGAATCTGAGAATTCCCTGAATCTCTGCCTGTACATCAGGAATGGGGTTGTCTTGACAGATTTTTTAGGTAGTGTTGACTGAAAGCTGGCGCAGTCCCTCAGCCACATACTCCCGCTGATCAAGTACCACGGTCGTGGATCCCTTGTCGGCAGGGAGAATGACGATGGAATGGTCAGCGTTCAGATCACGGATAGCTCGGCATTCAGCTGCGGTAATGTTGGGAGTAGGATTAAGGTTTTTCAGGAAGGACTGAGAGGCAAGGTTGGAACTAAGGAATTCCATGAAGGTTTGAAGGGGGTGATTTTGAGGGAGAGCGGGTGGGTCTCGCTGTGATGGAGGACAGAACTGTTCCAGGCAGGGTTCAGTTTGAATGATGTCTTGGGGAATTCTCAGATCCTTAGGCCCCCTACAAAACCTTTCACCCGAGTCCATCAAACTCATGACCCCATCGACACCCCGCACCCCTACCCTCTACCTACTTCCTAAGATTCACAAAGCTAATCATCCAGGCCGGCCGATTGTGGCCGGTTACCAAGCCCCCACAGAACGAATCTCTGCCTACATAGACCAACACCTTCAACCCATCATGTGCAGTCTCCCATCCTTCATCAAAGACATCAACCACTTCCTCGATGGCCTGAAATCCTTACCCAGCCTGTTACCTCCTGAAACCATCCTTGTAACAATTGATGCCACTTCCTTATACACAAATACATACCCAGGGCCTCGCTGCGATGGAGTATTTCCTTTCACGCCGACCACCCACTTCCCTACCTAAAACCTCTTTCCTTAATACCCTAGCCAGCTTCATCCTAACCCACAACTTCTTCACCTTTGAGGGCCAGACATACCAACAACTAAAGGGAACAGCCATGGGAACCAGGATGGCCCCCTCGTACGCAAACGTATTTATGGGACGCTTAGAGGAAGCCTTCATGGATACCCAAGCCTGTCAACCCAAAGTTTGGTACAGATTCATTGATGACATCTTCATGATCTGGACCAACAGTGAAGAAGAACTCCAGAATTTCCTCTCCAACCTTAACTCCTTTGGTCCCATCAAATTCACCTGGTCCTATTCCAAATCCCATGCCACGTTCCTCGATGTTTACCTCCACCTGTCCAACGGCCAACTTCACACATCCGTCCACATCAAACCTACCAACAAACAACAGTACCTCCATTATGACAGCTGCCATCCATTCCAAATCAAACGTTCCCTTCCCTACAGCTTAGGTCTTCGTGGCAAAAGAGTCTGCTCCAGTCCCGAATCCCTGAACCAGTACACCAATAACCTAATAACAGCTTTCACATCGCGCAGCTATCCTCCTGATCTGGTTCAGAAGCAAATTACCAGAGCCACCTCCTAATCCCCCCAAATCCAGAACCTTCCACCGAAGAACCCCAGAAGTGCCCCTTTTGTCACCGGATACTTTCCGGGACTGGAGCGGACTCTGAATGTGGCTCTCCAGCAGGGATACGACTTCCTTATATCCTGCCCCGAAATGAGATCCATCCTTCCCACTCCACCAAGAATGTCTTTCCGCCGCCCACCTAACCTTCGTAACCTCCTAGTCCATCCCTATCAAATCCCCAAACCACCTTCCCTACCCTCTGGCTCGTACCCACGCAACCACCCCCGTTGTAAAACCTGCCCTATGCACCCTTCCACCACCACTTACTCCTGTCCAGTAACCCGGAAGGTGTACACAATCAAGGGCAGAGCCACTTGCGATAGCACCCATGTGATTTACCAACTGACATGCCTGAACTGTGAAGCGTTCTATGTGGGAATGACCAGCAACAAACTGTCCATTCGCATGAACGGTCACAGGCAGACAGTGTTTGTTGGTCATGAGGATCACCCTGTGGCTAAACATGCCTTGGTGCACGACCAGCACATCTTGGCGCAGTGTTACACCGTCCGGGTTATCTGGATACTTCCCAGGGACACCAACCTTTCAGAACTCCGGAGATGGGAACTTGCCCTTTAGCTTATTCTCTCCTCCCGTTGCCCACCTGGTCTCAATCTCCGCTAATTCAAATTCCCACCCACCATCTTTAGCATCTTTGCCTCGGTTCTGTGGACAGAGCCTCTGCCTCAATTGGTATCTCTGTCCAACTTCTTTGCGTTTTACAAATGTCTGTCTAGGTGTGTTTGCGTTACGATATGTCTGAGTGTGTGTGTTTTTGTTTACCTTCCTTTTTTTCCCCTAAGGTAAGTCCTTCCACTCCTGGGATTGGAATGACTCATTTTCCCCTTCCTTAAAACCCATATCCTTCCCTTTCTCCTCCCCTTTTTTCCTCTTTTTCCTGAAGAAGCTGCCAGTGGTGGTGAAAGCTTATGTGTGTTTGTGTGTGATTTTATTCGTTTCTATTGACGAGCCGATCCTTTTGGTAAGTCATCTCTTTTCTATTTTTTATTTTTGAACAATATTCTGATTTCAATATCCCATATGCTGAATGTACTACTGTCTTTAAGCACTTGTATATCTTGAAATACTTCCCTCTCTTCAAACATCTTGAAGTGGTTTCTTCTGTTTATTTTTTTAATAGTATATTCTGTTTTTAGTTTTCTTTGTTCTGTTAGAGCTTTGGGCCCATAATCTGCTGTGTTTTTAAATATTTTTTAAGTTAACTTCATTGAAAGAACACTTACTCAAGCACAGATTACAAAAGTTACCTATTTGTTGTTATGACAACCACAGATAGTTTTTTCCCATATAGTCTCTTAGACTCCAGCCTTTAAAAAATGAACATAAAGCAAACATTGGTTTTTACCTGTAAACATTTCCGTCAATCACCGTGTCCCGTTTGTGCCCTTTGAGTTTAATACCTGTTGTCTGATTTTTGTATAAGTTGTACATAACTTTACGTTCGCTATATTTTATTCCTGCAATTTTCACACAATTTTAATAACACAATTACCACATTGGCCTATTAATTGGAGTGACTTCATTTTCAAAATTATAAATTCCCAAGAAATTTATTTAATTATAATTTTTTAAAAATATATTTCCTTTTTACTGCCTTAAACCAGTTAATTAAGTTTTATTGAGCTATCTGGCTAACTAATCATAATTCCTGGGAATTATAAATTTTTGCAGTATTGCCAACAGTATTCCCTGGGAATATTTCCTTGATTTTAAATTCTCAGGAATTTCACAACAGTAGTGGTAAAGCAGGCATAGGTCTGATAATGAATAAGAAAATAGGAATGTGGGTAATTTACTATGAACAGCAACGTGAATGGATTATTGTAGCAAAGATAGGCATGAATCAACACCTACCACAGTAATACAAGTAGATATGCAGACTAACTCTGCTGACAATAAGGAGATTGAGAAAATGTATGAGGAGATGAAACAAAATATTCAAACATTTACGGGAGAGGAAAACTTGATTGTAATGGGGGACTGGAGCTCAGTAGTAGGACATGGAAGAGGAGGAGATGTATTAGGTGAATTTGGACTGGGGAAAAAGAATAAAAGTGGAGATTGCCTGGTAGCATTTTGTGCCGAGCACAGTTTAAATCACCGCACACACTTGTTTTAATCATCGTGAAAAAAGGCTGTATATGTGTAAGATACTGGGAGACATTGGAAGGTACCAGATTGATTTTATAATGGTAAAGCAAAGGTTTAGAAACCAGGTTGTAAACAGTAAGACATATCCAGGGGCAGATATAGACTCTGACCATAACTTATTGGTTATGAACTGTGGATTAAAACTTTAGAGACTGCAAAAAAGTAGAAAACCAAGGAGATGGGACCTGGGCAAATTGAAGGAACCAGAGGTGGTTGAGAGTTTCAGAGGAAGCATTAGGCAAGGATTGGCTGAAACGGGGGAAAGTAATACAGTAGAGGAAGAGTCATGGATGCGAAATACTAATACATATTATTTACAGACGAATGAAAAAACTGGTCGTACGGTATTCGACCTTGGGGATGATCAGTTCAGATTTACAAAAATGTTGGTTCACGGGAGGCAATACTCGCATTACAACTTACTTTCTTCTTCTTCTTCTTCTTCTTCTTCTTCCATGTCTGGCTACACCAATTATATTCTCCCTTTCCAGTAATCGGAAACATAGGTTGCTTTGTCATTTACTTTAAGAATATAGTCCAAAGTACATGTTATTGACATGTTTGGACAAGTCAGTATATGCTTAAAATCCTGTACTGCCCCACATTCACAACTGTTATCATCACTATATCCCCATTTCAATAGGTCTGATTTGCTTGCGGGGCTTTAAACCGGAGCCCTTGTTTGCATCATCTACATAGCTGCTCGGCAAATCACATTTAAGTACCTGGAGAGGGTTCATTAACCACTTTCATAACTTTTCTCTCCCGTTCCATTCTCTAATAGCGTGCGGGAAGAAAGAACACCTAAATTGTTCCGTTATCGATCTGATTTCTCTTATTTTATTGGGGTGGTCATGTCTCCCTAAGTATGTGGGTGTTAGGTAAATATCTTCACATTCAGAAGTAAAAGTCGATGATTGAAACTTCGCCAACAGATCATGCCGCAATGAATAACATATTTCTTTTAATGATTTCCACCCCAATTCGTGCAACATTTCCGTGACGCTCTCCCCCCCTCCCTCCCCTCGTGAAGTGATAAAATAAAACGAGCTGCCCGTCTCTGAACCTTCTCAATGTCTTCTGTCAGTCCCACCTGGTGAAGGTCCCACAAGGGGCAACAGTACTCCAGGAGAGGACGCACAAGTGTGATGTAGGCAGTCTCTTTGGTGGAGCTGGTGCATCTTCGAAGCATTCTGCCAATGAAACGTAACCTTAAGGTTTGACTGATTTATCGCATAATTGAAGTTCAGTGGATTTCTTTCAGTAGTCATGTGTATTACTTCACACTTTTCTTTATTTAGTGTCAATTGCCAATTTTCGCATCATGTAGAAATTTTGTCTAAATCACTTTGCAGTTACTTTTGATCCTCTGTTGACTTCACTAACCGATAAATGACAGCATCATCCACGAACAGTCTAAGGAAGCTATTCAGATTGTCTCCTAAATCGTTTATAAACACAAGGAAGAGTAGGGGACCTATAACGCTTCCCTGTGGAACACTAGATATCACTTCTGTTTTACTCGATGACTTACTGTCAATTACAACAAACTGTGTTCTTTCTGATAGGAAATCGTGAATCCTATCGCACAATTGGGGAGATATTCCATAAGCACGCAATTTCATTAGAAGCCACTTGTGGGGTACAGTGTCAAAAGCCTTCCGGAAATCCAGAAATACAGAATTGATTTGAGATCCCTTGTTGATGGCACTTAACACTTCATATGAATGAAGGGCAAGCTGTGTTTCGCAAGAGCGATACTTTCTGAATCCGTGTTGATTATTGGTTAATAGGTCGTTCTCTTCGAGGTAGTTCGTAATATTCGAACAAAGTATATGTTCCAAAATCCTACTGCAAATCGACGTCAATGAGATTGGCCTGTAATTTTGGGGATCACTCCTATTGTCTTTCTTGAATATTGGAGTAACTTGAGCAACTTTTCAGTCTTTGGGTACGGATCTTTTGCTGAGTGATCAGTTGTAAATTATAGCTAAGTACGGAGCTATTGCATCAGCATACTCTGATAGGAATCTAGTTGGTATACAATCTGGCCCGGAAGATTTATTTTTGTTTAGTGACTTATGTTGTTTTACTACCCCAGGAACATCTGCTTCTAAGTTTCGCATGCTGGCAGCTGTTCTTGGATTGAATACTGGAGTGTTCACTTCGTCTTCTTTGGTGAAAGAATTTCGGAAAGCAGTGTTTAGTAATTCTGCCTTAGCAGTACTGTCATCGGTAGTATTACCATTGCTATCGCGTTGTGTTTTGCCGCTAGTGTACTTCACATATGACCAGAATTTCTTTGGATTTTCTGCAAGATTACGAGACAGGATTTCGTTGTGGTAACTACTATAAGATTCTCCGCGGTAGGTTGCGAGTGTCAGTAAAAGAGTGCCAGTCTTGCGGGTTCTGTGTCTTTTTCAATTTTGCATGCATTTTTCTTTGTTTCTGCAACAGTGATCTGACCTGTTTTGTGTACCACGGAGAGTCAGCCCCCTTTTTTTATTAATTTATTTGGTATAAATCTCTCGATTGCTACTGATATTATGTCTTCGAAAGTAAGCCACAACTGATCTACACTTGATTTTTAGTTTTGAAAGACTGGAGACTATCACTCAGGAAAGCATGAAGCGAATTTTTATCTGATTTATTGAATAGATATATTTTTTGTTTATTTTTGGTGCATTTGGGAATTTCTACATTCAGTCTCGCTACTACAACTCTATGTTCGCTAATCCCTGTATCTGTTTTGATGCTCTTTACTATCTCCAGATTATTTGTTGCTAGGAGATCGAGGGTATTTTCGCAACCACTTACTATTCTAGTAGGTTCATGAACTAATTGTTCGAAGTAGTTTTCAGAAAAAGCATTCAGAACTAGTTCGGACGATGTTTTATATTTGCCGCCGGTTTTGAATACGTAATTATGCCAACATATCGAGGGTAAATTAAAGTTGCCACCCATTGTAACACTATGCTACGGATACCTATTTGAAATGTGATACAAGCTTTTTTTGAACATTTCGGCAATCGCATTGTCTGAGTCAGGTGGCCGATAAAAAGATCCAGTTATTAATTTATTCCGGTTGTCAGGTATAACCTCTACCCAGACCAACTCACAGGAAGTATCTGCCTCAATTTCGCTGCAGGATAAACCATTTGTAACAGCAATAAACACACCACTCCCTTTTTTATTTATTCTATCCTTTCTGAAGACCATTTGGCCCTTTGAAAAAATTTCGGCTAAACTTATCTCTGGCGTCAGCCAGCTTTCAGAAACTACAAAAATTTGTGCCTTAGTACTTTCTATCAGCGCTTGGGCTCTGGAACTTTCCCAATACAGCTACGACAGTTTACAACTGTTATACCAATGGTTTCTACGTCTGCTTTCTTCCTGTGTCTGACCTGCCCCCTTTGAGACTGAAACCCATTTTGTGTATTCCCGAGGCACTCTAACATAAAAAACCGCCCAGTCCACACCACACAGGCCCCGCTACCCATGTAGCCGCTTCTGGAGTATAGTGGACTCCTGACCTATTTAGTGGAACCCGAAAACCCACCACCTTTTGGCACAAGTCGAGGAATCTGCAGCCCACATGATCGCAGAACCGTCTGAGCATCTGATTCAGACCCTCCACTCGGCTCTGAACCAAAGAACCCGCAGTCAGTCCTGTTGACAATGCTGCAGATGGTGAGCTCCGCTTTCATCTTGCAAGCAAGACTGGCAGTCTTTACCACTTCTGATAGCCACTCAAAACCAGAGAGGATCTCTTCCGATCCAAAGCAACACACATCATTGCATTGGTCCCGACATGAGCCACCACCTGCAGCTGGCTGCACCCAGTGCTCTTCATGGCATCCGGAAGGACCCGTTCCACATCTGGAATGACTCCCCCTGGTATGCACACGGAGTGCACATTGGACTTCTTTGCCTCCCTAGCAGCCATTTTCCTAAGGGGCTCCATTACCCACCTAATGTTGGAGCTCCAAACTACTAACAAACCCACCCTCTATGAGTGCCCGGATCTTGAAGGCAGAGGGGCAAGTACAGGACAAGCGATACCATCTGCACTAGGAACATCCTCTGCCACAGACAGCACCTCGAATCTGTTGGCAAGACTAACCGGGGAAGCCTCCACTTCGGTCCCCCAGGAAGTCTTATGCCGCCTGACACGCGCTAAGGAAATCTCCCAATCCCCTACGGATTGGGAGGCGACCTCCTCGCGGGCAGTGAGCGGGCTGGCCACAGCCACAGGCCGATCGGAGGGCACAACAGACGCACAGGGCGTCTGATGCACCCCCGCGATCAGCCCACAACATCGGCGCCCACCCACCGCAATCTCAAGCGTTGCCAGCGAAGCCAACGTTGCCTGAAGTTGCGAGCAAAGAGTCACCAACTCTGCCTCCGTTCACAGCAGTCACAGTTCCTAGCCATATGTATCTTCCAAGTAAGTACGTCTGAGGACACAGAAGTTTGATAAACAGTGAGCTTCGAAAAATATGAACCTAACACTAAACTGTTTATTACCAGTGAATCTGAAAAATATATACGCGAGCTAATAAATCAAAAGATCAACAACTGAACTGAGAAATAAATAAACATGTGAGCACAGTAAAGTATAAAGAGTTGCAAAAGAAAGCACACACGAAATGAAAATAAGTCGCTTCTATTAAGAAGCCGGTTACCATACAATGTAGAGCTGCTGCTGGTCACGTGTGCACTGGCCAGCGGTAACTGAGCAACTGCATTGCAAATGCGTTGGGTGTCGAGGATCGTTCTTTAGTTTTGATATTTCTATCTCGGCGGAGACCTTCCTTCGAACAGTGGGTGGTGCTATGCCTATGATTGGATAAATTTTGGCTGTGGGTGTTGGCTTGAGGCATCCTGTGGCGATACATACTGTGTCATTCACAGTGATGTCAACTTGTTTAGTATGCGCCGAGATCTTCCACACTGAGTGCTAGTCCAGTGGTGCGAAAAACATGTGGCTGAGCTCCCCATGACAAACCTGTCAGTTTCCGCAATATGTTGTTCCTGGCACAGACCTTTTTCTAGATGTTGTGACAGTGCAGCTTGAAAGTAAGTGCTCTGTTCAATGTCACTCCAAGGTACTTCATACTATTTGTGTTCTTCAGCTCTTCCCCTTTCCACGTGACATGGAGTTTCTGTTCAGCAAGTGGACACTTGCGACTTACTGGGGTTTGGTTTTAGGTTATCATCTTCATAGTTAGTCTCTAATTCTGTTAAGGTTCCAGTGAGATTCTCCTCCACTTGTTCAAAGGTCTTATCCTGTGTGGCCACAGCTGCATCATCAACATAGATGAACATTCTTTCTGTTGGTTGATAGGAAGAGTGTTTGTGTAGATGTTAAAAAGTATTGGATCCAGGACACTGCCTTGTGCAAGTCCAATTTTTTGTTTCCTCCATTGGCTGTATTTTGTTTGCAAGCTTACATAGAAAAGTCTGCTCTGTAACATGCATTGCACGAACATAGATAGGGTGTAATCCTTTGAGACATTATATACTTTCCGGGTAAGCAGCTTATGGTTGATTGTGTCATATGCGGTGCTGAGATCCATGAATGCAACCCCAGTTACTTCTCCTCTCTGGTAGCTGTCTTCTATATATTTTGTGAGATTAAGCATCTGGCCACAGCATGATTTCCCTGGTCGAAATCCTGCTTGTTCGTTAATGATGGTTTTGTCCACATAATGTGATATGTGCTTGAGGATCATTCGTTTCACTACTTTAAGTAGGTGACATAACAGGGAGACTGACCAGAAGCTTTTTGCTTCACTGGGGACCTTTTCAGGTTTTAATAGCGCAACATCTCTAGCTTTCCTTCACAGTTGCAATCTGCATCGTTGTAATCCCCTAACTGGAGTATCCATGACTGTGTTCCCGGCCCTAAGTACTTAATTTGCTCGGATCTCAGATCGTCAAAACCAGTGGCCTTATTGTTTTTCATTTCATTAATGGCATTTTGCAGCTCATTAATTAAGAATGAGCGAGCAATGAAAAAGTTCCCTACATTAAAATTTCTTTTCATTTTGCAATTCCTGATCTGTTTTTTGGTTTTTCCATTCATTTGCAGTTGGCGGGCTGTTTGATCAGGTGTAACTATATTATAATTTGGTGGTGGTTCTGTTGGGTCATTGCTTAGATGTTTGATCAGTTTCCATGCCTTTCTGGTGCTGAACTTCGTGTCAGTCTCTTGTAGGAGGTTGCACCACTTTTCTTTTCTTGCTTCAGAAATACCACACATCAGTACCTCATCTGCCTGGATTGTTTCTTCTGAGAAAGGATCCCTCTTGTACTGTTCTTCATACTTCCTCAGAGCTTCCTTGCTATTATAATTGATCCCGGTGATGTACTGGGTACGCCATCTTCTAGGTATGTGTCATTGTGAGATGTTCTGGAAAAGATCTATAAATTTTTTGTATGCTTGTAACTCAGGTTTTATTTCCAGGATCTCCTTGTCAAGGTCCTCTGTGAAGAGTTCCCAGTGAGCTTTCTTGAAATTGAAACATCTCTTAAAGGGCGTTATTTCTGGTTTTATCACTGCCATGATGCAACAAGTTATTGGACTGTGTTGTGATCTTGGAATCGGGTTCTCCTTTTCCTTTACACATTGTTGAGCAACCATTTCAGAAACAAAAATGTTGTCTGGATTACAGTATATCCTTGCCTCCATCTTATGCTCTTAAATGATACTGGCAGCTTTGGAATGTGTATCAATTTCAGCTTAGCCTGGTCTGCCCAGATCTCCAGCTTTTCGCCATTCTCATTCATCGTATCATGGCCCCAAGCAATACAATGGCAGTTAAAATCTCCCAGTACAACTTTAATGTTCTCCTTGTGGAAGTTTTCAGGCTCTATAAAGTTTAACCTCGCATTGGGTGGTTTGTATACAGGTGTTACAGTGCAGGAGCGTACGTCCAAATTAGGTTTTACAAAAATAGCACTTTCATACTTTTCATGTGGTCTCTCAGGAACTAATTTCATGCCATGTCTATGGCTAGTTGGTGCTCTGTGTGTTTCTTGCAACACTAAAATGTCACAGTTGTTGCACTTGCACATGTCAGATAATAAAATTTCTTTATTTACAGATAAGCCTTCAATATTGTAGGAAGTTGTCACAATGGATGGTCTTCATAAAGGCCTTTCTTGGGTCTCTCCTGAAAGCTTTTGCATCTTTGGTTTTGGTGCACCGGTGATTGCAGGATTGGCCGACTATGTTGTTTCCAGGGGATGCCCAATTGCTTGATATTCGAGTGATGAACGCAATTTTTGGGGAGGCATCTACAGTATCCTCCACTTACCTTCTAACATAGGTTAAGGGAAGGTAAACCTACATTTTTAGCATTTGTATATATGGAGAAAGTTTTTGACAATATTGATTGGAATACACTCTTTCATATTCTGAAGGTAGTGGGGGTACAATATAGGGAGCGAAGAGATATATTTATCTTGTACAGAAACCAGACAGCAGTTGTTACAGTTGAAGGGCTCGAAAGGGTCGCAGTGGTTGAGAAGGAGCTGGGTTGGGAAAGTTACTTTTTTAGAGTAACTAAGTTACAGTTAAAGGTTACTTTCCTGAAAGGTAACTTATTTACAGTTATAGTTACTATACTTCAAAAGTAACTGTATCAGTTACAAGTAACTTTACAGTTATTTTTACAGTTACTTTTAAAAATTTTAACTCTTTGTAAATCTGCAATAGACCTTACTCATGTAGAAAGGAAACAAGCGTTAATGTCAATCGATAATTGAATACATTAATACATATGTATTTAATAATAATACATAATTAATGCATTATTAAATAAATTGTCCACAGCATCTTCTATCTCATTGCATCTAAATTTCAATGTTCATTTTCACCAACTGTATTTTGTCAAACATTCCATCTCATGAAAGTTACGTTTCATCTTGTTCGTGTCTCCGTGAAAACTGCCGAATTTGTAGTCTACTGTATATTTGCAGTGTCTTTTATGGCGAGCCGGCCTCAGTCACGGTTTGCATGGCCACTATGGTTGGGGGTTCGAATCCCCCCCCTCGGGCATGGATATTTGTGCTGTCCTTAGTGTTAGCTAGTTCATAAGTAGTTTGTAAGTTTAGGGACTGATGACCCCCATAGTTAAGTCCCATAAGCTATACAAACATTTGAACATTTTTTATGGCGAAATAAGCAGAGGAAGAAGACGTAATTGTCACAGGAGGGCAAAATACATACTAGGCCTATAGAAGATGTGAAGGGAATAACACACTGCTGAGTGGGAGTGGCCACATGGTCTAAGGCATGATGCTATGGACTGGACAGTTGCTCCCGACGGGGGTCAAGTTCTCCCTCAGGCATGTGTGTGTCTGTTGTCATTAGTTTATGTAGTATGTAAGTCTAGGGACTGATGGCCATAGCAGTTTGGTCCCATAGGTTTACAAACATTTGAATTTGACTGACAGGCTGTACAAGCTGAAATTGGAAGACATTTCTCCTTTTTGTAACTTCACCAGATTTTGAAATTATAATGAATATTACAGGGCCAGTTGTTTCAAAGAAAGGCACACAGTCCAGAAAAACAATAAGACTAGCTGTTACTCTTTGTTTCTCGGCAACAGGAAGTGCCTATGAAACCCTTGCATATTTATCCCACATTTCAAAGCCAGCCATGTTATTACTGTCAGCGGAGTTTATAGAGCTCTGGATGAAGGCTTATGTAAATGAAATTCGGGTATATATTAATAGCACTGAAACATATTTATTTGATCACATATTTATGATACGAATATTTTAGAGGAAAAATTCCTAGCAGGAAAAATATGTATAAAATGAAGTTTACATTCCAGGGGAAGAAGCACAGGTAGTGATAGTAACATAAATAAAACACACACACACACACACACACACACACACACACACACATACATACCAACTGCAGCCCAGTTGCTTCTTCAGGCAGAAGTGAAGGAGAGGGAAAAGGAAATGATGAGGGTTTTAAGGGAGTGGGTAAGGACCCATTCCAATCCCGGGAGAGGAAAGACTTACCTTCGGGGGGGGGGGGGGGGGAGGTAAACAAATACACACCCACCCACACATATACACAAACACACCTAGGCAGACGTACTGTAGAAAGAAAAGAAGTTGGACAGAGATACCACTTGAGGCAGAGACTCAGTCCAGACAACCAAGGCCAAATATGTTATAGATTGTGGGCGGGAATTTGAATTTAATGGAGGTTGAGACCAGGTGGGCAACGGGAAGAAAGAATATGCTGAAGGGCAAGTTCCCATCTCCGGAGTTCTGAAAGGTTGGTGTCGGTGGGAAGTATCCAGATAACGTGGACAGTGTAACACTGTGCCAAGATGTGCCATAGATGCTCCAGTCCCGAATCTGTGAACCAGTACACCAATAACCTAATAACAGCTTTCAAATCCCGCAGCTGTCCTCCTAATCTGGTACAGAAGCAAATTGTCAGAGCTACTTCCTCATACCCCCAAATTCAGAACCTTCAACAGAAGCACCACAGAAGTGCTTCTCTTGTCACCGGATACTTTCCGGGACTGGAGCGGACTCTGAATGTGGCTCTCCAGCAAGGATAAGCCTTCCTTAAATTCTGCCCCAAAATGAGATCCATCCTTCATGACATCCTTCCCATTCCACCGAGAGTGTCTCTTCGCCACCCACCTAACCTCCGTAACCTCCTAGTCCATCCCTATGAAATCCCCAAACCACCTTCCCTACCTTCTGGCTCCTACACTTGTAACCGCCCCCGTTGTAAAACCTGCCCTATACACCCTTCCACCACCACTTACTCCTGTCCAGTAACCCGGAAGGTGTACACAATCAAGGGCAGAGCCACTTGCGATAGCACCCATGTGATTTACCAACTGACATGCCTGAACTGTGAAGCGTTCTATGTGGGAATGACCAGCAACAAACTGTCCATTTGCATGAACGGTCACAGGCAGACAGTGTTTGTTGGTAATGAGGATCACCCTGTGGCTAAGCACCCCTTGGTGCACGGCCAGCACACCTTGGCACAGTGTTAAACCGTCTGGGTTATCTGGATACTTCTCACCGACACCAATCTTTCAGAACCCCGGAGATGGAAACTTGCCCTTCAACATATTCTTTCTTCCCGTTGCCCACCTGATCTCAACCTCCGCTAAATTCAAATTCCCGCCCGCCATCTATAACATCTTTGCCTTGGTTCTCTGGACAGAGCCTCTGCCACAAGTGGTATCTCTATCCAACTTCTTTGCTTTCTACGGTAAGTCTGCCTATGTGTGTTTGCATTTGGGTGTGTGTGTGTGTATTTTTTTCCCTTCCTTTTTTTCCCCTAAGGTAAGTCTTTCCTCTCCCGGGATTGGAATGGCTCCTTACCCACTCCCTTAAAACCCTCATCATTTCCTTTTCCTTCTCCTTCCCTTCTGCCTGAAGAAGCAACTGGGTTGCGAAAGCTTGCGTTTGTGTGTGTGTGTGTGTGTGTGTGTGTGTGTGTGTGTGGCCGAGGGGACTGAGGCGCGTCAGTCACAGTCTGCACAGTCACTACAGTCGGGGGTTCGAATCCCCCCTCGGGCATGGATATTTGTGCCGTCCTTAGTATTAGCTAGTTCATAAGTAGTTTGTAAGTTTAGGGACTGATGACCCCATAGTTACGTCCCATAAGCTCTACAAACATTTATGTTACTATCACTCCTGTGCTTCTTTGCCTGGTAAGTAAACTTCATCTACTTTTTATATATGATCATATATTTATTTATATTTTAACATTATTAAAAATTGTCATTTTCAATTTTCTTTAGCCTTAAAGTCACTCACACTATAAATGAATGTGACAAGGGATCTGCTGCTGACGATCCCCTTTCCATATCCACATTTAGTACACACTGCTGTAAAAAACAAAATATTGTCAACTCTCTTTCAATGGCTGGCAAGGAATGAATGTTTCACATGTGAAATACTTTTTTAAGAACTGATTGAGTTTGTGAGATAGTTTGTATGCAGGGCTCTCTTTGTACTGTTAACCATGGGTCTTATGAGGCATCCTTCTTTGCGTACCTTAGGTTGGGATCTTAATTTGGGAGTTTTTGGGTTCATACGTGTGATGTATTTCTCTTCATATTCTGTCAGTAAGAAATATGTTTTCTTTAACTATCGATTAATTTTGTTATGAAATTGTTTTTTTGGATCTTTGTTCAGTTGTACTATGTTTTCTATGAAAAAGTTAACCGTTCTCTGCCCATTGTATTAATTTTCTTTCATGTTAACAATTGTGTGACTTCTATGTGCTTTTGTGGTTAAGGCCTGATCTTCCCTTAGTATTTTGTTTGTACTGCTTATTGTCTTTGAATCATTTTGCATTTGCCTACTGTTATCTTTATATCTCACTATACCTCACGTCATATAAGAAGGCGCTTCCGTGCATAGAGGTGGAGCGATAAAGGAGGCATGGAGGGGAGGAGCTATGACCCAGCGCCAACAGTTGCGCCTGTGGGAGAAACACTGCTTAACTAGTGGCCGGCTACATGCCTACAGAATGAACATTATTGGCTGTCGTTGCGGTAATGGAGGGGGATGCATAGAACGGCTGTAAATTCGGCCATCTTCGTAGCTGATGACGAGTAGTTCCTTCTCTATGAGTTTGTTTAGCTTGTAACGTACTGCAGATTTTTCATTACTGTTATTTTTAACAACGTCTGTTGCATTTTTTATTGCTACTATGAGCTGTTCCAGGTTTGATAGGTTTGCTTTGGCATTATTTTTCAAACCTTTATTTAACAGGTGTAATTCTTTTTCATTGAATACTGTCTGTGTTGTTCACTACTTGCTGTAAAATGTGTGTGTGTTTTCAACACTGTTCCCTTGTTTATTGTTCACATTACATTTATATTTTAGGTCGTTCAGTTTCTTAGTGTTACAGATCTTAAGATACTCCTTGCAAATGATGTCATGAATTTTTCCCCATACAAGGTTCCATTTGTTTGGGACTATGCTATTGGCTATTTGTAAATATATGTGCATACGCTGCCTGTTCAGAATTTCTTTCTTCTTGTGTAACAGTTTTATTTCCGTGTTTAATCATATTACTGCAGTCTTTTTTATGTTAATGTAGTTTGGAATTAGGCCTAACTGTCAACAGTCTTTGTTAAATATGATGTGTGCTATCATTTTGAAAACTTTAATTTTCAACTTTTTGAACTTGTATATTACTTTCAGTGATGCAGTTTGTGTTATGACCTCCCCCCTATGCTCTGCTTTAAGTTCTGGAGGTTTTGGTTACATGTCCTCTTGATGTGAAGCCTGCCTCACCTGTCATGAATGTGGATGTGCATCACATACAGATGTCACTTGTGCACCTCCTCCGGTGTGCATTAACTGTTGCCAGCACCACCACTCCTGCTCACCAAATTGCAAAGTCCTCCACAAAGAAAGAAAAATCATAGAGTATAAAACCCTGGACAGGCTGACATATTCAGAGGCAAGGTACAAATATCAAAAGCTGCATTCTGTGAGCACAGCCACATCTTAGGCCACAGCAGTTTTGCCATCATCAACAAGGTTCCCATCTGTGCAGCACATCTATGTGGGCCTACAGGCCCGATCATCAACACCTGCCCTCTTGATGGTTGGGGGCAGTTCCTCTTCTGTTGCTCCCAGACCATCTGCTGTAGGAGCAATAACTCCCCAGGCAACAGGGACACCAGTCCCCACAGCCTTCTCTGGATCCTCTCGCTTGGCTCCCATCCTTCCTTGGTTTCCTCTGCTGTAAAAGTGGATACCAGAAAGTTGCAAATGACGGCTGGTTGTAGGGCTTCACGATCATCCTCAGTCCTGGATACTGAGTCAAAGAAACCCTCTAAACAAGAGAAATTAAAGGAACACCTAGAGCCAACTGAGAAAAAGAAGAGAAATGGAAAGAAGAAAGAGACTCAGGTGGTTTCCACACCACCATCTCACACATCAGCATCTGAGGATGAGGTGGAGATTCTAGTGTCCCCTTGAGGACCTAGATCGTGACAGACCCTTGGAAACAATGGACATAGATCCAACAGCCTCGCAAGTAGTGGAATCAAGTGATTCTGAGGTATAAAAAGCCCTCTTCAGTGTCTTATGTATTCCCAGGCCATTGATTGCGTAATCCATCAGTGGAACTGCGGTGGGATTTTCCAACACATGGCTGAATTATGGCAACTTTTAAACACAGCACCCGCTTTCTGCATTGCCCTCCAGGAGACCTGGTTCCCGGCAATGCGAATCCCTGCTCTTCATGGGTATAGGGTTCTTCCAAAGCTCTTTGCATACCCATGAGAATGGGGTCTTCCAGGGCTCTGTATTGAGAGTGCCCCCGTTTTTAGTGGCTATTAATGGCCTAGCAGCGGCAGTAAGGTTGTCAGTATCTCCTTCATTACATGCTGATGACTTCTGCATGTATTTTAGTTCATTTAGCATGTGTGTTGCTGAATGGCAGCTGCAAGGAGCCATACACAAGGCACAGATGTGGGCTCTCTCCCATGGGTTTCAGGTCTCTGCCGCCAAGATCTGTGTTATGCACTTCTGTCAACATCTGACAGTTCACCCACATCCACAGCTTTATACTGACAGACAACTACTCAATGTAGTGGAAACTTGTCATTATTTTAGGACTGGTATTTGATGACCGGCTAACATGTCTATCACATATTCGCCAGCTTAGCAGAAGTGTTGGCGGCGCCTCAGTGCCCTCCACTGCCTTAGCAGTACCACTTGGGGTGCAGACCACAATACACTGCTGCATTGCTACAAAGCCCTTGTTCTGTCATGACTCAATTATGGGAATGTACTATATGGTTCCCCATCGCCCTTGGCGCTGTCGATGCTGGATCCTATTCACCACTGAGGAGTTAGGCTCGCGACAGGGGCTTTCAGAACAAGTGCTATGGATTAGAGCTGGGCAGAAATAACGATAACTGATCAAATACTCGGTTATTCATAAGAAGCCGTTATTGTAACAACCAATCATTAAATACTGGCAGTTATCGAAATAACTGTGCGTAGCGCCATCTGGTCACAGATGTGTGTACTAATCAGTGATTCGACCACAGTATCGACCAGGGGTCCTGTCCAAATATTTGTCGGTTCTACATTCCATGAAATTAACCACAAAAGAATCATGGGTAATAACTGTTTAACCGATTATCCATCTGTTGGTGGAAGTATGTACTATGTTCTCGTGGAAAACTTGTATCTTACTACATAGAGTGACCATTCAGAATTCGTGATACTGTGATAATAGTAGACACTGTTAGGAGTATTGAGTATTGGAAACTAGTACTAGAAATATCAGTGGCAGTTATCGGAATGCCAGTATAACGACAATGATAATCACTGTACTCTTTACTCAGTACTGAGTTTTGAAGAGAATTAACCGTTACAGTTAATTTATGCTGTCATTGTTAGGAGTTGGAAATTTGCTCAAACAGACGATTATAGCCTACTGGAGTAAAATGTCGAAACGTTTAATAAGATTTCCGTTTACAATTTCTTCTTGTTCTTAATTTGTCGTGTTTGTGCAGCAGCTAGTTTTAAATACTAAAAATTACGTTGTTTATTTTAATAAAATGTGTAAAAATGGCAGTTTAATACGTTTTTTATGGCCTCGAATGCGTGTTTCATCCAGTAATATGAAACATTTGGCTTCGTTACAGAAATTTGTTTTGAATATACAAGTGCAATACCACCACAAAACGAGTGTAAGAACATGAAAACATGCTTTCATAAGCAATTTAAAATGTCTTGTACAATATTTATGTTGACAGCAAATAATGCTACGGGTTGTTTGTGAGTGTTAATCGCACATGTTCATCTCATTTGCTCACCATATTTAATGTTCACACTCTTAAAAATAAGTAAATAAATACCAGTACCTACCTATATTCTGTTTATTAACCCCTAAATGTGTGATATGAAGATAGACACGGGACATGTTACCGTTTGGCGTGGTACTGTAAATTTCAACAACGGGAAAAATGTTCACCTATCAGAAGGGCTAAATTTTCCTTGCGGCTTCAGAGGGGTAGTGTGCTAATGATGGCAACAAAATGTTTACTTTAGGAGGATAATTAGTTTACTGACCAGACAAGAATAGGCCTATATGCAAGAACCTGTCATCATTGATGGAGTAGGTACAGCACTAATAATTATTCACCCTCATTCTGTGTGTTTGAGCTTTCAAAGGTCATTACCAACATTACAATGCTACACTTATCCTGCCGCCATAAATAAAATTTTACCATTAAAAAAGAAAAAGAACACCCTTGAAGAATAGTAGTCGTATCATATTAGATTGTCTGTGCATCAGTTTCAGACTTTCTGTGTAGTTTACAAATCCTACCAATGAAGTATCATACAGTGCATGGCAAATCTTAGCATTACACAATCCGTTTTCAAAACAGTTTTGGCAATATGCGATGCTATAGATGTCACCAGTTGGTGGTTATGATTGTATTAGTGAGCATTGAAGCAGATACCTTCTGCTGTTATTATTTAATGATAGATACTTGTTTCTCTATTCTTGTCCAATAAGAATTTGTACTCGGACTGCTATCCCATTTCGTCCTTCCTTATATAATACTTTGATGTGTTAAGAAATTCTCAGTGTTACTGTGGAGTACAGTCAAGCTACAGAAACAAATTGAACATATACTTTTTTAAATTGTGTACCTTATTTGAGCATTTTACTTCCTTTTTTACTGCACTCCATTAAGCAATTTTTTTGAAATCACGAAGTTGCAGATTGTTGTCATGCATTGAAACTCCCCCGTATTCTGAATGAACAGTTAATAAACATAGGAGAGAGAATGAAAATTTTTTCTTACATTAAACCAAAAGATATTGTACAGCTCTGCAATATTTTTGTCAGAATATAATGTGTGAATCATGTTGGGATGGTAGGGAAGAGAGGCAACATGATTCATCTCAAGTTAAAAAAGAAATGTGCTTTATATCTTGATATAACTATGAATAATATCATAAAGTGTATTACCTCCTATGTAGCAGGCCTACACATATGAGGAACTGTAAAGAATACTGGCATGCATTGTGTTAAATTTATTTTAGGGACATAATACATACCAAAGTGTATGTGAAGGTCACCTAAAATTGTAAGCAGTATTCAAAAATCTCAAAACACACTATATGTCTGGTGTTTAATGGGATCGTTACAAGAAAAATGCCAGTGTGGTATCACACTAATCATATTGAAATACCAGTGCATCTTATTCTTAACTTTAGAGTACACAGTTTATGTGATTGATAAGTGATACTTTGTTCTGTGAGACTATTCTTTTTAAAGAGCTCACTTCCTGCCATGTGCACAGTTACCAGGTTGAGGTATAAGCCTTTATATATTTACAGATATTTCAGTCATGATTCTGCAATGAAAGAGGTCAAAGTAAGTTAGGTGAGCATCTCATGACAGTATGTTGTTGTTAGTCTTCAGAAGTTTATAGGATAAAAAACTATCAACAGAATTCGTGTTCCCTATATGAGTTATATTTGTATGTTCGTTCCATTTCTTTTCGTTGTTCAGTGTTTATGTGTGATTGTCTCTTTTGTGTTATCACTTTTTGACTTTGTTGTCCTTTTACTGACTCAGGGGAGGAGGGGGATGGAGGATATTCCACCCCTTTGCTATTTTAAAATCTTGGCTCTTTTCCACATCTATGCCTTTCCTTGTGACACCCATTGATGGAATGAGGGACTGATACCCTTCACAGTTTTGACCCCCTGAAACATCCAAACAACAACAATATCAACATCTGTTCCCAGTTCAGCTGTTCATTTGAATCAACAAAACTTATAACTTTTTCTAAAATATATACTTTGCTTTGAGTTTCTATACCCTTTGAGCAACTTGTGATATTTCAGCTTTAGAACTGAATTCTAATATTTACATTCTCTTTTGTTGACTTTAAATCTTGATCTAAGTATTGGAATTTTGAAGAAACTTCATCCTTAAAGTTATTCACAGAATTTTTATTTTCTTGGATTTGAACTAGGATCTCCTTTTTAAGAAAAACTACTTGCTATTCCTCTTAGGTGATGAACTTGTTGAAATGACCACATGTTGCGTCAACAGTAAGGAAAGGTGTGACCCACCAATGCATATTCTCAGCACAGCTAAGCCCTGCTGAAGTAACATAGATGTCTGGGAAGATGTAGTCTCAGAATTCTGTTGACAGCTTGTTACCAAGGGTAACACTTTCGACTTTTCATTGTTAATTTCCTTAAATCTTCAAATGTCAGACTCTATTTTTCTATGTAACTACTTCTTCTTAAAGTCCTCTTGTCAGTTTTGTATCTTCTTTCAGTTCAGGTCCTGCCACTTAGGCTTCATAATATGCAATGTAACTGTGTACCTCAGAGTATTCCTGAGCCATCACATATTTCGTTCAAAGTAATTTTTTCATATAGTTCATTGAACTTCAACTCCTGAAGTGCTTTCCATTTAGAGAGATACTTTACATTCCCGTAAATGATTTCATCAGACTTTTATGACAAAGAAAATTTTTATTCAAACTCTCAATACTGATGAGTTATATCTCTCATACCATACAGAATGGATGAATGAATGAATAAACAAATCTGATCTCAGACAACAGAAAAGTACATTGACATTATTACACAGATATTACGTATCTTCCATGGACTTGGTGCTTCTTGCTGGTATGTACTTCTCCATGACTGTCAACCACTGTGCTGGGGCAGTCCAGAACCTGTACAAACATAGTTCTCAGGACAGTCACTGCCTCCATAAACTGAGAAGCCCCACAAGACAAATTAATTTGCTATCTTGGGTTGAATGTAGGACAATTTAGAAAAATAAATGGAATTAATTCCAAAAATAAATACCACCATAATTCTTTTTTTCCACACATGGTCTCTAAAAATTAAAATGTTTCAGCTAAAGAGGAGGGGGACAGGGAGAAGGAGTGGAGTACCCCCATGATCCTGCCACTGTAACCATTTATATATGTATGTATTGTTTTGTAAACATTTATGTATACTGTGCACAAAATGTTAGTTGTGATGTTTGATATGTGTGTGATTCAATACAAATGTACCATCAAGAAGTTTAAAGACAACAAAATTATGCAGAACCTCACACGTTGGAAACACCACAACTAAAACGGGATAGTGCAAAAATTGGAATTATTTACCAAAATGTGTCATGCCAAACAAAATTAAAAATTGTGACTGGTAGCAGAAGTGTTATATATTCCTGAAATTTAATGTTTTTCTTTTCTTTGTTGGCAGAAAGGGAAGTAAGGCAAATCTTGCCAATTGAGAAGAGTGTGGATTTGTCTGTACCACAGTTGCCACCTTGGGAACGCTACTTCACAAAAAGAATTGTTGGAGATATCTGTCTGTTGATACATTCCAATCGCATTGCTGTTGTGACACTTCTTCCCACTCACCCTGTTATCGCAAACGGCAAGTCAGTCGTCTCAGTGGACTTTGCCAAACGGGCTGATAACTCTGTCCGTGGGAAAGGAAAGAGGGGTGCGCAGGCACTCAATGTAAATTCAGCACTTTGTGAACTCTCATGCAGTGATGACACCAAATATATAGTCCGTGCATGTATTGGAGGAAAGTTGATTGAAGTTAACTTTCGTCTGATGAAACAGCCTCACCTTTTGACTGAACGGCCTCAGGCAGAAGGGTATATAGCAATAATGTTACCATATGAACCACGTAAACAGAAAGAGAGACCAGTATGTGATATAGCCATGGAAGCAGAAGCAGACTAGTTACAGACTGCTTTAAATGTATACTGGCTGTGATGTATTTGTTGTATCAGGAAGAGTTATAATGTTTCCAGTTTTTATTTGATGTAACGTACTTGTGCAATTAATGAAGCTACTTTTGTACCATAAACTTGGGATAAATAAATAAGACTTTCACCTTTAAACATTAAATTGTCATTTTTATTAAATTGTCCTTTCTTTGTACAACCCTTAGATTAGCACTTTTTGCTGAAATAGTTTGTTGTAAGTTTTTAACTAACTGAATGAAAACTCTGTCTGAGGCCAATATTAAAGGACTTGACACAATGATAAAATAAAGTATTCAAGAACATTTGTGTTTTCTTTTTATGCAAGATTTTTCTGTGCTGACAGTTACTCTATATACAGGGTGTCCTAAAAATGATTATCTGGGTTTTAAAACTTAGTCTATCTTACTTTGGTGACCTTAACATTACTAATTATACATCAAATGAACAAGAAGTGCACAAACTATGTATCCCACAAGTGTTCAATGTGAGCATCTTTCATCAAAGGTCGATAGCCGAGTTCATTCCACACCTTGCTCAGTGTGTCTGGAGTAACTGATGAAACTGCAGCTTTAGTCATATGTTGTAGGTTACTTAGGTCGGTTGATGGCAGAGGCTAGTATACCCAATTCTTTGCAAACCCCCAAAAGGTAAAAATTGCAAGGCATCAGATCTGGTGAATGTGAAGGCCATGAGAAACAAGTTCTGTCATTGGCTGATCCAGCAGTTGGGAACAACATTGTTTAACCAATCACATATGTAGAGATGAGGCAGTGCACCACCTTGTTGCCAAATAAAGTTCTTTTGTTCAGCTTCGTATAATTGAGGAAAAGGCCATTGTTGTAGCACATCAGGGTAAGAATCACTTGTTGTAGTTCCTTCGGTGTAAAAGAAAGACCTGAACACTTTCGGCAGGGATATGGTGCAAACAATATTTAATTTACAGGAACCAGAGCATATACATGGACACTTATAGGACAAACCATTTGAGTTGCTCATTACTTGATGTTTACCATAATTTGTAATGGTAAGGTCATCATAATAAATTCTACAAAGCTTTAAAACACCAATTTTTTTTTCCCACCCACATGACCCATGGGCATTGCCAAGGTGGGGTGGCTTCTGGGTGTCAATGATACAAATAGCCACCTCAGCAGAGCAAGACAAACATGTGGTCCCTGAAGAAGGGCAGCAGCCATTTCAGTAGTTACCAGGGGCAACTGTCTGGATGATTCACTGAGCTGGTCTTGTGACATCAGCTAATGTCGTTTTGCCATGCAGCTACTGCAAATGGCTGAAAGTAACGAGAAACTGCAGTTGTTGCTCATTCCGAGGACATGCAGTTCTATTGTATAAATATATGATGGCGTATGTTGGGTAAAATTAAAATAGTCCACATTCGGATCTTGGGGGGTAAAGGGGGGGGGGTTACTCAAGAGGAGTAGGTCTAATAATGAATAAGAATGTAAGTTTCTATGAGCAGCATTATGTATTCATTATTGTTATAAAGATACATAAAGCCAACACTGACCACAGTAGCACAAGTTTATATGCCAACTAGCATGTATGTCTACATGGATACTCTGCGAATCACATTGAATGCATGGAAAAGCGTTCATCAAACGACTGTATGATATTACTCTATAGTTTTACTCTATAATAGCGTGTGGGAAAAAGGAACACCTAAATCTTTCTGTTTTCGATCTGATTTCTCTAATTTTATTATGATGGTCACGTCTCCCTACGTAGGTGGGTGCTAACAATATATGTTCACATTCTGAAGAGAAAGTTGGTGAAAGAAGTTTCGCAAATAGATCTCGCCGCAACAAATTATACCTTTCTTTTAATGATTTCCACCACCACTCATGTATCATTTCCGTGACTCTCTTCCCCCTATATTGCACACTGCTGTAGATGAGGAGATTGAAAAAATGTATCAGGAGATAAAAGAAATAATTCGGAAAGTTAAGGAAGTGGAAAATTGGGATATCATGGGAGACTGGAACTAGGTAACTAGTAGGAGAAGGAATGTAAGGAAAAATACAGGTGTGGCACAAAATAATGGGAATGTTGGAAATGAGTAGTGGTAGCCATGAACCGCTGGCAGCACTGCTGGTTTGTGATAGTGAGTAAACAGTCCACAATTTCAGTAATCACGGATCAGTGGAATGGACAACAACCTGCATTAACCATAAAAATGCTTCAACCTTTTTGATTTAGTACATCATAATGCCACTCCATCAAAACATACGATAAAATGTTGTATGAATAACTTTGAACAGGCTGGATCTGCCCTTGTGAAGAAAACAACAGGATGACCAAGGACACTGATGTTGTACACGAGTCTGTCTTGCCGAGCCCACAGTGTTCAATTCATCAGCAAGCAGCAGTGGTTGGAACGTCCCAGGAGAGTGTTCACAGAATTCTTCATCGTGATTTTAAATTTCATCCCTAGAAACTACAGATGGTACAATAATTGAAGGACAACAATTACTGGTTACAATTGGGATTCTGTCAACAAATTATGACAAAAATAAACAATGATGATGAATTTCTAAACATGTTGTGGATCAGTATGATGTGGTGTTTAATTACATGGGATATCAGACTGATTTTTTCACAAATGGACAGGAAAACCCAACTACTGTCAATGCCGATCATTACATCGAGATGTTACAAACTTTTGTTACACCTGCATTAAACAACTTTCCAAATATTCAAGAAGCCTGGTTTCAACAGTACGGAACAGCATCACAGACTGATGGCAACCAGTGGCATGTGTGCTAGAATTGTTTGGTAACTATATGATCTCATGATTCAGTATCATTCCCTGGCCCCGAATATCACGATTTATCCGTTTGCCCTATTTTTTGTTCTACCTCAGGAGCAAAGTCTACATGACTTGACCAAGAACTCTTTAAGACTTAAAATTTGGGATGAAATTCACAGTATCCTAGCTGAGATGTTGTAGCAGACAATGAGGAATCTCCAAATTAGATTTCATGAATGTATTCATACAGGACATGTCACCTAAAGAACGTAATTAAAAAAAGAGAATGATAAATTACATCAGTGTTTTGCAAATGGCCAACTTGTAAGATTAAATATCTTTCCTTCATCACTTCTAGTTTTATTGGATTGTGGAAATGTTCTCATTTCTGTGTCACCCTGTAGTAGGTGAATATGTACTAGGAAAAAGAATTGAAAGAGAAGGTTGCATGGTAGAGTTTTGCAGAGGACAATTTAATAATCACAAACACTTAGTTTAAGTATCATGAAAAAAATATTGTATATGTGGAAGAGACCAGAAGACACTGGAAGGTACCAAATTGATTTTATAATGGTAAGATAAAGATTGCAAAACCAGGTCTTAAATTGATATAGGCTCTGACCATAAAGTATTGGTTCATTATCATCATCATCATCAGAGACTGTTATGCCTTTCAGTTTTCAATCTGAAGCATAGACGCCCTAATAAAATTCCTCCATGATCTCATTTTCAATGGTAATATTGATGCCTCGCCTTTTACTTCAAAATTATTCTTGACCAAATCTAAGTACTTTATCCTTGGCTATCTCTACTGCTAAACCCTTGAGCATCTTAGGTAACCTTGCTTCTCCCATGCGTGAAACATGACCGTGACATCTCAGCCCTTTTGCTCTAACTGCTTCATCTTATTGGTTGTTGTTGTTGTGGTGGTCTTTAGTCCGCAGATTGGTTTGATGCAACTTTCCACTCTACCATTTCCTGTGCAAGTCTCTTCATCTGACAATAAGTTCGGCAACCTACATCCTTTTGAATCTTCGATTAATGATGGAAATTCTCCACAGAGATGATAGATTATTTTTCAAAAGAGATAGGTAGGCTGGCCAATACTTATCTTTTTGCTGTACCGCTGATAGTAACACGTAGAAAAAAGGACGAAATTAACCAAGCTTTCAGAACTGCGTTCCTTCTTCAGGTGGAGACTCAGGATAAAAATAAGCAAAATGGAAAGGGAAAGGAAGGGAAAGGTAATTCACGACAAGGTCATGAGGATGGTGTTAGAGGATTGTGGAAGTCAGAGATACTGTCAACGTGTATACGGAGTAGCGTATCTTTCCAGCAGCTTCTTTGCTGTCGCGTTTGAACAGTTGCATTGTTGATGTAAGAATGAGTAGTTTACGATACCATCTATCTGAGTAATAAAGTATGTTATCTACTTAAGTTAGGTATTATTCCGTTCAGTACTACCATATTACCGACATCGGTATCGGGACGTGACAACGACTATATCTGGAGAAGACAGGGTTACAGTGATCTCTTGCTACTGTGTTTAAATGCTAGTTACGGCGCGGAATTGCAGTTATGTTCAAATGTACGCTCATGTCAATTAGCAACAGCGATGCTCGCGCTCAGAGCGGATACATTTTCAGCGGAGACAAGACAAGCAACTTTTATAATCAAATATACGGCGAGGCAATACATTTGATGACATTTCTTTGATGAAAAATACATGTATGTCGAAGCTCCTTATTACGCTATCAAATATCTTTGTTGTAAATAATGACATATAGACTTTTACAAAGATATATGACCGTGTAATACCAGTCTCAGCTCCTCTTATTTAACGGCTCAGATTCTATAAGTGTTCATTTTAGTATGTTACTGTGAGTACGTTTTCACAGTAACACGTTACAAATGAAATATTTTTTTCAGTTTGCATGAGAACGTTTAGTAGGTAAAATACGAAAATTTTATGGAGTTGGTGCGAGATTCGCACGTGCTGGATATGACAACATTGCGCGCCTCTCTCTTTCAATCAGTGCGGCGTCAACTGTTTTGATATTTACGTCTTGTTTTGAATTTAATAGACATGACATCCCAAATGGCTGCCCTCACGTACTTGTTCAAATCCGACGGGTGGTATCCTGATTTACACAAATTCGCATGTGGTTTTTTTGCCTCGTCAAAATTTAAGGTGCGCGGATTACTCAAGTATATATGGTATTTTACCCCTGGTACCTTCAGAATTTGAAAGAGTTTATTCCAGTCGACATTGTCAAAAGCTTTCTCCAAAACTACAAATGTTAAAAACGTAGATTTGCCTTTCCTTGACCTATCTTCTAAGTTGAATCGTAATGTGAGTATTGCCTCCCGTGTTCCTACATTTCTTATAAATGCAAACTGATCTCCTCCAAGGTTGAATTCCCCAAGTTTTACCATTAGTCTGTAAATAATTCATGTTAGTATTTTGCAACTGAGACTTATTACACTGATAGTTCTGTAATTTCCACATTTGTCTGCACTTGCTTTCTTTGGAATTACTATATTCTTCTTGAAGTCGCAGGGTATTTCCCCTGTCACATACATCTTGCATACCAGGTGGAATAATTTCTTCATGACTGGCTCTCCTAACGACATCAGCAGTTCAGACAGAATATCATCTATTCCTGGGGCCTTGTTTCGACTCCAATCTTTCAGTGCTCTGTCAGATTCTTCTTGCAGTATCATATCTCCAATATCCTCTTCCCCAATTTCGTCTTCCATTTCTAGAATACTATCTTGAAGTTTATTTCCTTTTCTACAGGCCCTCTATATATTCCTTCCACATTTCAGCTTTCCCCTCTTTGCTTAGTACTGGTTTTCAGTTCTTGATATTCTTACAGCTGCTTTTTCTTGTCTCCAAATATCACTTTTATTTTCCTGTGGGTATTATCTATCTTTCCCCTGGTTATAAATTATTATATGGTTCTGCATTTGTCCTCTAGCCACTCCTGCTTAGCCAGTCTGCACTTTCTGTCAATCTCATTTTTCAGACGTTTGTAGTCCCTTTTACCTGCTGCACTTGACACAATTTTATATTTTCTCCTCTCATCAATTAAGTCCTGTATATCCTGTTATCCAAGGATATCTATTAGGCCTTTTCCTCCTGCCTGTATAATACTTTGCTGCTTTCACTACTCTCTCTCTCTCTCTCATAGCTACTCATTCTTCTTCTACTGTATTACTTTCCCCCTCAGCCAATTGTTTCCTAATGCTCCCTCTGAAACCCTCAATCACCCCTGTTTCCTTCAGTTTGTCCAGGTTCCATCTCCTAGCTTTTCTACCTTTCTGCAGTCTCTTAAGTTTTTATCTACAGTTCATTACCAATAAGTTATGTTCAGAGTCTATATCTGCCCCTGGGTATGTCTTACAGTTTAAAACCTGGTTCCTAAACTATTCCTTGCCATTATACAGTCTATCTTTGTTATGATAATGCGTTCAGTATGCTGTTCATAGTAATTTACCCACATTCCTATTTTCTTATTCATTATCTCCTGTGTTACCACCAACTGATTTCGTGTTAAATAACCCTGTACTCTCCTGACCAGAAATCCTGTTCATCCCGCCACTGAACTTCACGAATCACTACCATACCTAACTTTAACCTATCCATTTCTCTTTTCAAATCCTCTAACTTACCTATGTGACTAAGTGTTAGAACATTCCACACTCCGGTCCGTAGAATGCCTGTTTTGTTTTTCTTGATGACAACATCCTCCTGAGTAGTCCCCGTCCGAAGATCTGAATGGAGAGACCATTTTACCTCTGGAATATTTTACGCAAGAATACGCCATCGTATATTCATACAGTGCAGGTGCATGTCCTTGGGAAAAGTAACGACGGTAGTTTCCCCTTGCTTTCACCCGTTCATAGTAACTGCATGGCAAAAGCATGTTAGCTGTTACAAGGCCTGCTCAGTCAATCATCCAGACTGTTGCCCCTGTAACTACTGAAAAGGTTGCTGCCCCTCTTCAGAAACCACAATTTCGTCTGGCCTCTCCACAGATACCCCTTTGCTATGGTTGCACCTAGGATATGGCTATCTGTATCATTGAGGCACGCAAGCCACCCCACCTCGGCAATGCCTGTGGCTCGTGAGGGTGGTTATGAATTGTAAATTAAAATATAAGAAACGGGAGAAAGATAGAAAACTAAGGAGATGGATTCTGGATAAACTGAAGGATACTATGATTGTCTAGAGTTTCAGAAGGATAATTAAACAAGGACTGACTAAAATGGAAGAAACAAAATATTAAATACTGCAGAGGATCATGTAGGTAGAAAGAGAAGTCTAATAGAAATCTTTGGATAACTCAGGAGATACTGAACTTTATTGATGAAATGAAAAAATATAAAAATGCATCAATCGAAGCAGGCATAAGAGTAGCAACAGCTGAAAAATGAGGATGACAGGAAGTGCAGATTGGCTAAGCAGAAGTCAGTAGAAGAATGTATAACTAGGGCAAAGGCAGATATCGCCTATAGGAAAATAAGGGAGACATTTGGAGACAAGAAAAGCAACTGGGAAGCTCAGATGGAAAACCAGTACTAAGCAAGGAAGGGAATGCTGATAGGGGGAAGGAATGCATAGAGGGGCTCTACAAACGAAATGAACTTTGAGACAATATTGTAGAAATGGAAGAGAATGAAGATGCGAGAAGAGATAACATACTGGAAGAAGAGTTTGACAGGGCACTGAAAGATATGAGTCAAAACAAGGTCTCAGGAGTAGATGACATTCCCTCTGAACTGCTGACACTGTTGGGAAAGCCAGTCATGAAGCAACTGTTTCACCTTGAATGTAAGATGCATTAGACAGGGGAAATACACTCAGACTTCAAGAAAAATATCATCATTCCAGTTCCAAAGAAAGCAAGTGCAGCAGTGTGAATATTTAGAAACTATCAGCTTGTGGCGCATTTCTTTTTTACTGGACATACATTAACGCCACATTTTTATACATCACCTGTTGCAGATGTTCAGTGGTAGAATGCTCGTAGATCTCGTTGCTCGCCTGCCATTACAAGATAATAGGACGTCGGGTTCTTAAGGCGTCTTGTATTGAACCAACAATGTGACACGTTTTATTTTTTACGTATATTTATTTATCCATTGCTGATAATGCACAAAAGTGATGCAAGAACAATGCTAACTACTCCATTAGTAACTTCATACCACTACTGCAGACTTCTCCAGACTACTAGTACAGACTGACTACAGTTCGCGCCAATTTGCGGGTATAAATACACATTCACATTTCTAGAACCTTCTAGAACACGGAAGTACAACATTTAAATATTTAATAATTTGTTCAATAAACATTAATGACTCCTGCTTTACGCAAAGATATATAAAAGTATGACAGATGTAATAATAAGTTTTTTTACATCAAAATAAACAGTAGAAAGGATCGTAAGTAAACAACAATTAGTGCAGTGTTAATATATGTTTACATTGTTAATACGACTTTCAAAACTTAATTATAATTTAGTTTGTTAGAAGACCCTAGTAATGCAAGTTATAATGATTAAAATAACTTGACAGAAGCGCTATAAAATGCTTATGTAATATAAACATTAAATATTAGGTTACAATACTACGACCAATTATGGTATCGAATACTTCAGTTATTTAAACGAACGGAACCCTCCTGGCTAAATATATTACAAGCTTAATAAATCATGGTTGCAAAATACAAACATGAATTATTTACAGATGAATAGAAAAATTGGTAGTATCCAACATCAGTTTAGATTTAGGAGAAATGTTGGAATGTAATGTAATACATTATAATTTATCTTTGAGTGTAGTATATGCATACCTAAGTTTTCAGCATTTGTAGATTTCTAAAAAAGCTTTTAAGGAAGTTGACTGGAATACAGTTTCAAATTATGAAGGTAGCTGGATTAATGTTAGAGAATGAAACATTATGTATAACTTGTAGAAAGATAAGACAGCAGTTATGAGCTGAAGGGCATGAAATAGATACAGTGATTAGGAAGGGAGTATTCAATCAGTATATTAAGCAAGCTGTGAAGTAAGGCAGGAGAAATTTGGAGAAAGATTTAAAGTTCAGGAAGAAGAAATAAAATCTTTGCAGTTTACTGATGACATTGTAATTCTGTCAGAAACAACAAATGATCTGCAAGAGCAGTTGAACCAAATGAACAGTGTCTTGAAAGCAGGTTATAAGATGAACAGTAACAAGAGCAAAACAAGGGTAATGGAATGTAGTGTAGTGTATGGAAATCAGCCAGCGCTGAAGGAATTAGATTAAGTAATGAATCAATAAAAGTAGTAGATAAGTTTTGTTATTTGTGTAACAAAATAACTATATGGTCGAGTAAAGTAGATACAAATTGTAGGATGACTATGGGATGAAAAGCGTTGTTGAAGAAGCAAAATTTGTTGACATTCAATATTAAATTATATGCTAGGAAGTCTTTTCTGAAGACATTTGTCTGGAGTGTACCCTTGTATGGAAGATAAATGTGAACAACAGGTATTTCAGACAGAAAGATGATAGAATTTGAGAAATTTAGTGTTACAGATGAATATTGAAGATTAGTTGTGTTGGAGCGCGCCACTGCAAGCCGCGTCCCGTCCGTCCACGGCATCTGAAAGACGCGCCATGGCCGAGTCCGCCGCACTATGGCACCGCCTCTGAGGGCCTGCAGCGCCATCACGACCGGGCGAGCACGCGGTGTGCGAGGCGTGCCTCAGTCATGTTGTAGCTCTCGCTGGTTTCATATGTAAACATTAGCTGCGTCCGTGGCTTGCCACCACAGTACCTTTCATTTGATGTATATGTTGTACGTCCTGTGTATACAATAAATTATACAAAAATAGATAAAGATTACTCACCAGGCGAAGAAGCACAGGGGGTGATAGTAGCACAAATAAAACACACACACACACACACACACACACACACAAACGCAAGCTTTCCCAACCCAGTTGCTTCTTCAGGCAGAAGGGAAGGAGAAGGAAAAGGAAATGATGAGGGTTTTAAGGAAGGGGGTAAGGAGCCATTCCAATCCCAGGAGAGAAAAGACTTACCTTGGGGGAAGAAAAGGAAGGTAAACAAATAAACATGCACCGACACATTTACACAGACGCAAACACACCTAGGCATACATATTTACATACTGTAGAAAGAAAAGATGTTAAGGAATTAGTCACTGCCACTCGAGGCAGAGGCTCTGTGCATAGAACCAAAGCAAAGATGTTAAAGATGGTGGGAGGGGAGTTAAATTTAGCGGAAGTTAAGACCAGGTGGGCAATGGGAAGAGAGAATGTGCTGAAGAGCTGGTTCCCATCTCCGGAGTTCTGAAGGATTGGTGTTGGTGGAAAGTATCCAGATAACCCGGACGGTGTAACACTGTGCCAAGATGTGCTGGCCGTGCACCAAGGCGTGTTTATCCACAGGGTAATCCTCATTACCAACAAACACTGTCTGCCTGTGACCGTTCATGTGAATGGACAGTTTATTGCTGGTCATTCCCACATAGAACGCTTCACAGTGCAGGCGTGTTAGTTGGTAAATCACGTGGGTACTATTGCAAGTGGCTCTGCCTTTGATCGTGTACACCTTCCAGGTTATGGGACTGGAGTAAGTGGTGGTGGAAGGGTGCATAGGTAAGGTTTTACAACGGGGGAGGTTACAAGTGTAGGAACCAGAAGGTAGGGAAGGTGGCTTCGGAATTTCATAGGGATGGACTAGAAGGTTACGGAGGTTAGGTGGTTGGTGGAAAGACACTCTCAGTGGAGTGGGAAGGATGTCATGAAGGATGGATCTCATTTCGGGACAGGATTTAAGGAGGTTGTATCCTTGTTGGAGAGCCACATTCAGAGTCCGCTCCAGTCGTGGAAAGTGTCCGGTGACAAGAGGGGCACTTCTGGGGTTCTTCTGTTGAATGTTCTGAATTTGGGGGGGATGAGGAAGTGGCTCTGGCAATTTGCTTATGTACCACATCAGGAGGATAGCTGCGGGATGTGAAAGCTGTTATTAGGTTATTGGTGTGCTGGTTTAGAGATTCCAGACTGGAGCAGACTTTTTTGCCAAAAAGACCTAAGCTGTAGGGAAGCGAACGTTTGATGTGGAATGGATGGCAGCTGTCATAATGGAGGTACTGTTGTTTATTGGTTTGATGTGAACAGATGTGTGAAGTTGGCTGTTGGACAGATAGAGGTCAACATTGAGGAAAGTGGCATGGGATTTGGAATAGGACCAGGTGAATTTGATGGGACCAAAGAAATTGAGGTCGAAGAGGAAATTCTGGAGTTCTTCTTCACTGTGAGTCCAGATCATGAAGATGTCATCAATGAATCTGTACCAAACTTTGGGTTGACAGGCTTGGGTATCCAGGAAGACTTCCTCTGAGCGTCGCATGAATAAGTTTACATATGAGGGGGCCATCCTGGTTCCCATGGCTGTTCCCTTTAGTTGTTGGTATGTCTGGCCCGCAAAAGTGAAGATGTTGTGGGTTAGGATGAAGCTGGCTAGGGTATTAAGGAATGACGTTTTAGGTAGGGAAGTTGGTGGTCGGCGTGAAAGGAAATACTCCATCGCAGTGAGCCCTGGGTATGTGGGATATTTGTGTATAAGGAAGTGGCATCAATGGTTACAAGGATGGTTTCTGGAGGTAACAGGCTGGGTAAGGATTTCAGGCGATCGAGGAAGTGATTGGTGTCTTTTATGAAGGATGGGAGATTGCACATGATGGGTTGAATGTGTTGGTCTATGTAGGCAGAGATTGGTTCTGTAGGGGCTTGGTAACCAGCCTCAATGGGGCGGCCGGGATGGTTGGGTTTGTGAATCTTGGGAAGTAGGTAGAAGGTGAGGGTGTCGGTGGGGTCATGATGTTAATGGAGTTACGTGAAAGGTTCTGTAGGGGGCCTAAGGTTTTGAGGATTCCTTGCAGTTCTGCCTGGACATCAGGGATGGGATTGCCATGAAAGACTTTATATGCGGTACTATCTGAATGCTGACGCAGTCCCTCAGCCACATACTCCCACCGATCAAGTACCACAGTGGTGGATCCCTTGTCGGCTGGGAGAATGACGATGGAATGGTCAGCCTTCAGATCACGGATAGCTTGGGATTCAGCTGCAGTAATGTTGGGAGTAGGATTAAGGTTTCTCAATAAAGACTGAGAGGCAAGGTTAGAAGTAAGGAATTCCTGGAAGGTTTGAAGAGGGTGATTTTGAGGAAGAGCAGGTGGGTCTCATTGTGACGGAGGACGGAATTGTTCCAGGCAGGGTTAAATTTTAATGATGTCTTGGGGAGCTGGATCATTAGGATTAGGATTATTTTTCTTCGTGGCAAAGTGGTACTTCCAGCAAACACTATGAGTATAGGAAAGTAAATCTTTGACAAGAGCTGTTTGGTTGAATTTGGGAGTAGAGCTAAAGGTGAGGCCAGATTACGCTCCCACATTCTTTTTACTCAGGCATGTCTGACATTTGGAATCACTCCCAAGGGCCTCACACTAAAAGTTCCCATCTCTGGCTGTAATCCATCCTTTCATCCTGCCCTATACCAATTCCAAACTGAACAATCCTTAGCCCTCATCCGCCTAATCCTTAACCTACACATCAACTCCGCCAATGAACACACCTGTCAACTCCTATCCCTAATCAAAATCTTCAACCTTTCCTCTCCCACATCCACACCTGCAGTTCAGAACATCCTCCTTCAGGCCAACCGCAAATTAGAACAATATGCCACCCATCACCTCAAAAAACTATCCAATCTCCTGGTCACCCACCTCCGGAAAGGCAATACTCTCTCCTTTAATAACCTCTCCAATAAACCTCAACCTCCTCTTATTGCACACAAACCCAGTCTCTCCCATCTACTCAATCTCCCACTCCCAACTCCTCTCCCCCCCAAACCTCAAAACTCCAATCCACACAATCCGGAACCACAACATCCCAATTCAGTAGTCAACCACTCCTAGAAACCTCTCTCCCATTCTGAAACCTCTGTCCTATCCAAAGGCCTCACCTTTACCCCTAATCCCAAATTCAACCAAACAGCTCTTGTCAAAGATTTACTTTCCTATACTCGTAGTCTTTGCTGGAAATACCACTTTGCCACGAAGAAAAATAATCCGACTCCTAATGATCCAGCTCCCCAAGACATCATTCAAATTGAACCCTGCCTGGAACAGTTCCGTCCTCTGTCACAGAGAGACCCACGTGCTCTTCCTCAAAATCACCCTCTTCAAACCTTCCAGGAATTCCTTACTTCCAACCCTGGCTCTCAGTCTTTCCTGAGAAACCTGCCGCCATGCACCAAGGCGTGTTTAGCCACAGGGTGATCCTCATTACCAACAAACACTGTCTGCCTGTAACCGTTCATGCGAATGGACAGTTTGTTGCTGGTCATTCCCACATACGAGGCGCGTCCAGAAAATAAGTTCCCTTTCAATTTACCTCCGCTGCAGCGCTGCGATTGCAGTTCCGCACATGCGCTGTAGACGATGTGTATCAAGGAGAAGAACATGCGCTATTTGGAGATCATTGTCGGCGTTGATTGAAAATCCCGCCGTCTGTGAAATCAGGTCGATGATTCGGTTTCTGAATGCGAGGAAAGTGAAACCAAGTGAAATTTATCGGCAAATTGCGAGGTTTACGGACCAAATGCGATGAGTGATTCGATGGTGAGAAGATGGGTCCGACAGTTCAATGGCGGTCGTAGTGATGTGCACGATGAAGAACGAAGTGGGCGTCCACCTTTGGTTGATGACAAGATCCAGGGAAACCATAGGTTTACCATTAGTGCTCTCGCTATGGACTTCCCCCAAATTTCACGATCACTGATGTTTCCAGTGGTTGAGACACAGGCAGCAGATTTCTATGAAGAAGGTATACAAAACCTGGTGCCACGCTATGACAAATGCCTGCAAAATTTCGGCAGTTATGTGGAAAAGTAGTTTAAGAGTTGTAGAATTTTGTGCCTTACTTTCTGGACGAGCCTCATTGAACGCTTCACAGTGCAGGCATGTCAGTTGGTAAATCACATGGGTGCTATCGCAAGTGGCTCTGCCCTTGATCGTGTACACCTTCCGGGTTACGGGACTGTAGTAAGTGGTGGTGGAAGGGTGAATAGGGCAGGTTTTACAACGGGGGTGGTTTCAAGCGTAGGAGCCAGAAGGTAGGGAAGGTGGTTTGGCGATTTCATAGGGATAGACTAGGAGGTTAGGTGGATGGCGGAAGACACTCTCGGTGGAGTGGGAAGGATGTCATGAAGGATGGATCTCATTTCGGGACAGGATTTAAGGAGGTTGTATCCTTGTTGGAGAGCCACATTCAGAGTCCGCTCCAGTCGTGGAAAGTGTCCGGTGACAAGAGGGGCACTTCTGGGGTTCTTCTGTTGAATGTTCTGAATTTGGGGGGGATGAGGAAGTGGCTCTGGAAATTTGCTTATGTACCACATCAGGAGGATAGCTGCGGGATGTGAAAGCTGTTATTAGGTTATTGGTGTGCTGGTTCAGAGATTCCAGACTGGAGCAGACTTTTTTGCCAAAAAGACCTAAGCTGTAGGGAAGCGAACGTTTGATGTGGAATGGATGGCAGCTGTCATAATGGAGGTACTGTTGTTTATTGGTTTGATGTGAACAGATGTGTGAAGTTGGCTGTTGGACAGATAGAGGTCAACATTGAGGAAAGTGGCATGGGATTTGGAATAGGACCAGGTGAATTTGATGGGACCAAAGAAATTGAGGTCGAAGAGGAAATTCTGGAGTTCTTCTTCATTGTGAGTCCAGATCATGAAGATGTCATCAATGAATCTGTACCAAACTTTGGGTTGACAGGCTTGGGTATCCTGGAAGGCTTCCTCTAAGCATACCATAAATAAGTTTGCGTACGAGGTAAATATATTTTGCATAAGGAATGTTTCTCGTTTGAGGTAACACTCGGAAGGGAATTATACTCGTTAAGCAAGGTTACACTGTGTAGTCCATTTGCAAAGATTTTTTTGGATTTCTCAAAATTACTTATTGCAACTCAGTCATTTAGCTATCAATTGATTCCTGAAAAGAGTTTTCATGCTTTGCGTTTATTTATCGTTAACAGTGTATCTATCTCTATAAAAATGGATGTGTGTATGTATGTTCCCTAAGGACTCCAAGATGGCTGGAGCAATTTTGATGACATCTTCAAATTAGCCCTGTGCATGATCCTGTGAAGTTTGATAGCGATCGGGTTTATTAATGTATAGGTTAACTTAGGACACTTGTAACGATAGAAGCGCCCCTAGCGGAGAAAGAGCCAACTGTTTGTATGACGCCATTTTTCTATTACTGCAGTGCTGCCACTTGGAGACCTAGTATCTCTCCGTGACTGTTCATAATAGTGCTGCAATGGTTGGCTCCTTCCACCATGGTCAAAGGTTAGCTCTTCTTCCACTATGGGTGCCTCTGTCGTTCCATGTGCAAGAAGTACACTTTAACATACATATTAGACTGTGATATTAGTATGTAAATATGGCTTCGACCATAGATACTAGTAGACCGGTCAAACAGCAATGCGTCTATAGACTTGCGTGGTAGCAACATAGGACCAAGTGACTATTGGTAGACATTAGCCGTACATAAAAGAGTTTAATAGTTTTCAAGAAATGCAACTGTTTTAAACTGATAATAATTATATGTGAAATTTAATCTTACTCCCCTTCACACAAAAAGCTTTGTAAATTCATAAACAAAGCTGGGCATTGTCACGTGACTGTTGGCAAAGCAGTGTTTAGCTGTAAAGATGTTGGTGGCATGAAAGCAATGCCATGCTCAGTCCACTAATGTCGAAGCAATATGGATAAAATACGCTGAGCTTCGAATAATCAAGGTATCTATCATGTGTAATCAATGTAGAACATAGCAACCAATAAAATACACATACACATCTTGTTTTATAGATATTTAAGATATAAATTTCAGCCATACAAAGCTGGGGTGGGTCGCTTGTTTATTATAAAACAATCTACTTTTTATTCAATTTAGAATTAACAATAACAAGAACTATGTAATTTTAATATAGAATATCATTACTTTTCTTAGTGCAAAGTTTTTATACCATGAAACCCCTAGTATACAGTCTGTTACTGCATCAGTTGCTTTACGGTGCAAATACTTCCTCCTGTGTAGATATTTATTGATGTAAGCCGTCTATGTTAATGAATAATACAAGTTTATTTTGCCATATGCATTTCGCCTATATTTGTAAGGCATTTTAGTGGCAGTTTCTGGTGGATGTTGGTCTACATATGGTGCTGTTTTTGTGCCTTTAGGTTGTTTTGTTTCCCTCTTTCATTCCATTGGCCAAATATTTCCACTGTGAAATAAAGACGAAATGCAGATGGGAAAATAAACTTGTATTATTCAGTTGCATCAATAAATATCTAGATTATATTATTAAAAGTAACTGTGGGACGAAAGGACAAAAGAGAAACTAACAATGTTTGCATTCAGATCGTTTCCAGCTTACAATTCTGTCAATTTTTATTACTTAGGAGGACATTAAGTTTGTTTAAGTTTTAGGCCTACTTTTGAAGGGTTTTAGGTGGGACTGGGATTGAAATATCTTCGTTAAGATTGACATTTAGACAAACAGCGTTGTGATCGCTGAATCCTACATTATATAAGGTACATGTACCAAATAAGGCCCAGTTCCTAATAAGGACCACTCTCATTTTATAGCATCTACAGTTTGGAAACAGCGCTAAATGTCGTTGGTAATGATAGCTTGTGACATATAGTGGACAAGGCACCCGCTCTCGTGCCGGCCATTTTACTTTCAGTTGTGCTACGGCGTTCAACGAAGGAGGGCTGCTTCGTATTTTCACGATACGTTTCATCTAATGGAGTCGCTTCGGTCATGAAGCATTTTACTGGTAAATATGTATACGTGTACAGAAAATGGTGCTGTATTAAGATATTGGCATAATCTTCCTAATAAAACGTTTCTTTTTAAACAATTAGTCTAACACTCGCGCTTTTCAAACAGGTTGTTCCCAAAAAGGCCCAGCATAGAAAACGCAGTGATTAGACTTATGTTCCTATTAACTTACGATAAGGAAACTTACTGCTGCCAGAACAATGTTAGTTGCTGATTAAATTTAATAATCTGAAGAGTTAATAACCAGTAAGTTACCAACAGTACTGTATGAAGAGTTTGTAAAAAATGTAAATATAAAATTCTATATATCATCTCATTCTACTTATGTCTAAAATAAAATTACATTACAACTCTTGCAGTGTATTTCAACAGTTGTCCTGCTATTTACGTGACTCAGAATGTTAATATGAACTAGATGTGGCTACGAGCCATATTAGGAATAGGGTCTCCTAACAAGGCCCACTTGCAGGGGTTAAACATTTTCTTTAAAGTGATGATATTAATTACATAAACTTTCCATTTTAATTTATTTTTGAACTGAATATAGTTGTAGGATGTTGCACATACTATCTCAGAATATTAATACTTACACATACTGCATCGAAATTCCTAAACGTTAGGTGGGCCTCATTTGGTTCACGAGACCTTACTTGAACTGTTGATCTAAGTTTATTTCTGTAAACGAGTATTAGGTTTAAGGTAGTCATGTATGTGGGTGTTATTCTTGTGGGTTCTTTTACGAGACCCTGCAGGTTATATGATATTGCAAGATTGATAAATGTTCCCCTGTGATCACACTGCAATGTAAACAGAAAGAACATTTTTTTAATTGAAAAATTAGTACTAGCATGGCATTAGACAAACAGTAGGTAAACATTTGAAAATTATTCCAAGTGACCTACTTTCAGTACAAGCTTACTTCTTTATGTATTTAAATTTTGGCCTACAGTTTTATAAATGAACGTAACAGATACATTAAAGGTACTTGGTTTCTCATCATCAAATGTTTCTACTTCATCATCAAAGAGTCAGTGATGTTTGGACAATGTATTCCACTACAAGTGCTCCTAAATTTGGTTAGAGGACTGGAAATTACGATATCCTGTCGGGAAGTGCAATGTAATAAATTGTAGCAAGAAAAATCTGATTATTGAACAGTGACAGTTTTAAACAGCAAAACTGAGGCGAGATGCAGGAATTTCGTTCAACAATCCACCTCGAAAGAGGCACACAATTAACCATCCACTGCTAATAAAAGCAGTCTTTCTTAGGTTCTTTTTTTAACAATAATATAAATAAATTTTCAAGAAAAAGAAGGGTCGGTGAATTATCGTCTTGTAACAGGTTTTTTTCTCGATAATTTGTTTTTACAGAACATTGTATGAATGACGTTTTCCCTTCAAGAGCTATTTTCTTAGAATTTGTTTTTAGAAAACATGGTATGAACGTGATATTTTTAGTGGATTTTTAATTTGCTGTTGGCTACAAACATAGGCGCAACTAGCTATGGGCCCACCGGGCCCTGGCCCTCTCCGAAATGTAATAGTCTTTTTTTTTTTTTTTTTTTTTTTTTTTTTTTTAAAAACAGTACAAGTGCGATAGTTCGGCACGTTTGGGACCGAACAGGTGCCGAATTATCGAAAATACCGGTCGTCGGACGATACCTTCTAGTATGCTTTAAGCTAACGTATACAGCGAAAACGGTTGTAACATGATGTTTTGTACTTATATATTGATTGGTAGAATCATTAGATTAATAAAATCAGCTCAAAATTACGACAGCAGGTACAAATTGTTTATTTAAGACAATTACTTTGGGTAGGCTTTGTGTATTGTACAATATTTTAGATAACTAAAAAAAACTCGAGTTTGTTTTTATTTCCGAAATTGTTGTCATTTGTAATAAAAGATTTTTTTAATGCTATGTCAATCAGGTTCAGTTTGAAACATAGTCTAAAAATTCTGGCGACAATATATATAAAGAGGAGAATAACTAAATAACAGCAATGTATAATCTTATACTAATCTAAGGGTTATGATTTATCATTTTACATTTCTTCTCTATATTAAATAGTATTTTTTCTGTCCAATAGTTTATATTAATTTTCTGTCATTTAATATGTATTATTTTGTTTGAACTTTGTAAATTATTGCACTGTTTGTTTACCTAAACTAACTTTGTGTTTATTGTTCCTATGTGGAACCAATGGCTGGAACATTTCTTCATTGAATAAATGAAAATTAATAAAATACAAGGGTTAAAGATTTAAAATTGTACATTTCTACTTCTGAAACATATAGCATTTATATTCCATAAACGAATTTCACGTTGGTTAATCTAACAGGCTACACAGTTAATTATATGTGTATGTATATGTAAGTATACATGCATGTATGTATGTATGTATATAATATGTGTGCCTCAGCACTCAATGTCAAAATATATCATTATATACGAGTGCCCCCCCCCCCCTCCCCCGAAAAAAATCCTGGTTGCGCCACTGGCTACAAACAACTTCTCCTTGGACTCTATGTATTATGCTGAAAACAACAAACACAGCCTCTTGTCAATATATCTACTGCCATTAAAAATAAACGTCGCCCACATCATCGTCAAAGATCATCAGATATACACTGACAGAAAGCCAGGACAAAGCAATCGTGGAAGACACTTCCGCAGCCGACTGTCACGAACGGAACGACCCACAGGTTGAAAATCACTCTAGGATGAATAAAATTATAAACAAGAAAAGAGTTCTGCTTAGGGGTTTCATTGTTACTGCATCATTAATTGATATTCGTTCTTATTGGACTTCAATGAAGCAAAATGAAGCGACAGTGATTAATCTTCAATGTACTACCGCCTTAAAATACTAGGCCTATACGACAGTAATATATACAGTCACGACACTGCCACTGTTGTTTGTTATATACCACGACAGCAGCGCTCCAAGCGGCCGTCAAGGTACATTTCTGAACATGATATCGAATGAGTATGAATAGTATCGTTTAAATTGATTTTAACATACTTTTTGCAATAGGGAGTGTATATACTGCCATAAAATCGGTAATAGCTACAAAATGCCTCCAAATTTGTCTTGATTAGGTTTCCTAAGAACGAATGGAAGGTCTGTTTATTTAACATTCTCTCGAAATCTACGAATTCTGAATGAAGACTTTAATTATCTATTGCCGGCCGCGGTGGTCGAGAGGACTACGGCTCGCCGGTCACGGTCTGCACGGCCACTAAGGTCGGGAATTCGAATCCCCTCTCGGGCATAGATATTTGTGCCGTCCTTAGTACTAGCTAGTACATAAGTAGTTTGTAAGTTTAGGGACTGATGACCCCGTAGTTAAGTCACATAAGCTATACAAACATTTGAATTTAAATTATCTATAACAACAAAAATGGCTAATAAATAACAGAGGACCGACACTTTCCAGAAATACGTCGGTTTTCTACTCAAAAATGTCAAGGTTTCTTCACTATAATTCAAGTCCAATCAGTGAGTGTTGTACTTCATAATCGTATTTGGTACGCAATACTTACATTATTTAATGTACCAGATCTGCCACCACAACTGTAGCTGAAGGAAAGACCTCAGAAACTTGACAATAAAACATAGAGTAAAATAGGAGTTTCCCTACAAAGCAGTAACTACTCCATAATTGTTGCTACTTCTGAACCACGAATGACAAAAATCTTCAAGACATTCCTTTTAAAAGAAGAAGTAATTACACTCAAAAGTATAGACATTCAAATGGAATCCGAGTGACGTGTAAAAATTTTCGAATCAGTAGATCCATACAGAACTGTTACTCGTCAAAGAAAGTGCCTGTCATGTAAGAACAGTGCGTAACAGAAATTTTTGGTTCTTGTATAGGGTTACCAGATGTCACTGCTCAAAAAAAGAGGACACTTTCAGAGTTATACAAATGAGCATAAGGATTAGTGGCGGACTAAGGCTGTCTGAGGTCCGGAGCGGCGGCAAAACAAAATGAGGCCCCCTGTCCACTTGGAAACACATGTATTACTATAAAATTTAGTAAGTTTGGAGATTTGGAGCCCCCTTGGACGGGGGATAGTAAAAAACTTTCGAGATTTCGACGCCGCAAAACGAGAGCCAAAGTGCACTCAAAAAGGCTTTCGACATATTTGGAGGCCCCCAAGGAGCGAGGCCCAGAACGGTCTGCCCCCTTCGCGCCCCCTTCCCTAGTCTGCTACTGATAAGGATTATAATTTGTAATTATTAGAAGCTGAGTTATCTTGTATATATGCATATGTAATTCCTTTATCTGTCCGCATCGCAACTTGTATTACACGCTAATTACAACCCTAATTATTTAAAATTCTCTGAAATCGTTAAGTTGAGCTTGATGCACGGGCGACATCAAAAGATGATAATCTAGGGAAAAAATGAGTGTTGGAAGATAAGTTCTATAGAGTTTTCATTTATCAGCGTTCAAAAGATTGTATTTTTACAGTTTCAAATTGAAGCAGTTGTACAAGTTAAAAAAAAGAGGACATTTCCCAATTTTGCAGAAAATCCGCCCGGACCCTTTTCAGGGTCCAAAAAAGAGGACATGTCCGGGTAAAAGAGGACGCCTGGTAACCCTATTCTTGTATATTTATATTCCATTACTTTCAGCGGAATGAGCTACAAATATGCACATATTCGTAAACGTTGCCTCATGAATAAGTTGTTCTGTATATCACTCAATCAATGAAATTCGGCTGTTTTTACATTTATTTCACGATTATTTACGTTTCTCGATACTTCTAATGTTTGGAACGCAAAAATTACGAAATTATTTTGTTAATTACTTAGAAAACTAATTATAAACAAACGCACTTCTGCGGCACCTTGCCCACGACTAGGAGCGCGGCGCGGGAGTGACCGAGCGTTCTGGAGCGCCACGTTGCGGATCGCGCGGCCTCCCGCGTCGGAGATTCGAATCCTCCCTCGGACATGGATGTTTGTGCTGTCTTTAGTATAAGTTAGTTCATAAGCAGTTTGTAAGTTTAGGGACTGATGAGCCTGTAGTTAAGTCCCATAAGCTATACAAACATTTGAACATTATTTGACTAGGTGCATTAGTGTCGTTGCAACTGTCAGTTTGTAACAACTTTCACAGCAGTCAGTGTAGCAACTGTGTATGTTAGACTGTGCCTATACTATTTTCAACGTGTAGGGTTACCAGATATCCGTCTTCAGAAAAGAGGACATTTCTAGATTAATAAAAGAACCTTCTCTCTCTCTCGTATTGACAACTCAAGTACTAGTGATGTCTGTACTGTATTATCAGCGTCTTGTTTGTAATACATCTTAAGCAATTTCTTCATCTTCTTACAAATTAACGAGCATGAAATGTTGAGACCCGTAGAACGAATTACAGGACTACATAGCAGTGAAGCCCTAATATTTCATTACTTCACCACTTTTAATGATCGTCTTACGTGCTGAACATTTTTTCCATACTTATAAGATACCCTGTTTTCACCTGAATTTTTTTGCGATGCAACATTTACGAAAACCATAGTACTGTTAGCTGTAAAATCGTCACGCATAAAGTAACAGTAAAAATTATCAAAGTGTTCCTTGTTTCAGCTGTGCTCCCATTTCGGATCAGGCCGACGTGACTATATACACGATTAGCATCTAGATTTATTTACCGTACAAAGGCTCGCAATTAGTTTTTAAAACAAAAGCTTTAAATCGATTTTTTCAATACACTGTTTATGTACAGGTCACGCACTTTTTCGTGGCCCCTCTGTGATCGCCGGAAGTCGGCTGAGTTAGTGTGTCTACGGAATGTTTATACTCTCCACCAACCTTACCTCGTAACAGCATCGTACACTGTAGACATCATCAATGTATTGTTGATTTCTGCTTGGTCTTGATTATTGTCTTCCACTTTGTTATTTGCTAAAATAAGTCCACATACCCCGACGACTTCTTTTACAAAAAGGAATGCTGTTCTTGAAAGATGTGTGAGGAATGTTAATTCCGATTGTTATTGTTCCAGTTTTCTATTACTCAAACATTAAAGTGATAATTTCGTGTTCCATTTGTGGCGCTTTAAGCCCATACATGTTTCTTGTAAAAGCGGTAAGCTATAATCCATAAGCTGGCAGCACTGGGAGAAAGAGGCGGGGCTTGTTATAACAGCCAATGCGCCACGAGTTGAATGCAAGCTTCAGCTCCTAACGTTCTCCGCTCAGTGGCCACGTTTCAGTGCGATATCTGTTGTTACGTCTCTTTGGTCCTAAACGGGCGATGGTGAAACGGCAATGGTTACTGTGGCATCTGACCTTATGTGTATGACGTTTTGAACAAGGTTTTAACTTATGAATAACGAACAACGCACTAGCTTTTGATGTTAAAGTCATAAGTGTGGTTGATAGGCAACACACGGACCTGCCGAGTTCCAGCACGACATACTGAACGTCTTGTTTTTGGGTCACACAACATTCCGACCAGAGAAAAAGGACGGGGGGGGGGGATTTGCAGTGTCTTGCATTGTTGCAGACGTATGTTTTTCAATGGCCGCCTCAAAGCTCGTATTCCGCGACAATTGCTACACCATTTATTTCAATTGTTTCGAAGTAGCTTGACCTCAGAGCAGCGGCGGCACAGAAACGTGTAAAGTTAGTGATTGTGACAGTTCAGAGATTTGTATTTACGCAGTTTCAACTTGAAACAGTTGCAGAACGCAAAAAAGAGGACATTTTTCCATTTTGTTAAAAACCCGGCCGGACCATTTTAGGGTCCAAAAAAAGAGGACATGTCCGGGTAAAAGAGGACGTCTGGTAACCCTATCTGCATAACAGATGCCACAGACATTAGTACTCTAAGTGACCGTTAATACAGGGTGTCCAGAAAAGGGCTCCCTGATTTCAAAATTAAATATCTCGAAAACAAAGATCGATAGATGAATGGAGTAAGAAGTTTATACAGCAGTTAGACATAATAGTTACAAAAGCTGCTAACAGATGGCGCTGTACGCTGTACAGTTCATTACAGCATACATAAGTGAAATAATGGTATGAAAACACTCTTTGTAAACAATCGCATCACAATGTTTTCAAAATGTTCACCATTGGCACTACAGAGGTGGTGCAAACGAAGAATGAAATTCGTCATCATATTTCGTAGTGTCTCAATCGAAATGGATTCACATGCCACAGAGATCGCCGATTCAAGCTCGTCCAGCGTGGCGGGATGCTTCGGGTAGACCATGTCTTTCACTGTGCCCCACAAAAAAAGTCACAAGAGTCAAATCCGACGAATATGGCGGCCAATCCATTCCTGCACCAATAAATTTGGGATATTCCAAAGCAATGACTCGATTCCCGAAGTATTCATCAAGAAAGCGAAACACTTGTTCGGTCCGATGTGGTCGGGCTCCATCTTGCATAAACCATTCTGTGGTGTCGCACAAGTACAAAGTGCGCGCCACCTACTTTCGCCGCGCGCCGCCATGCACGCACGGCGCGGCGTTCTTACAACGACAGCCACGAGCGCCCTCTGCTGCAACCCCGCTCGTGGCCACCACGGAAAGACATCGTTCACTTGGGACTGAGTTAGGCACCAGTAAAGACTTCGGAATCCGATAGGCAGCAGTGAAGACTTGGCTATCAGTTAGGCACTAGGCAGGACTCTAGCTCAACTATGTATCAACATTCTGCAGTACTATGTAAAAGTTAAGTATTGTATAAATTCTGTGCAATATATATCTCGTTCTAATTTACTCTAGTGTTTCTAGTTTCTGGCTGCTCCCCTCCGTACCTGCACCAGCGTGCTATCTATATTCCTGTGTCGGTCTCATTCCACTCGGCCACCGACACCTACGACGGAACGTGACACAAAAGCGGCGACGAGGCTGGGACACAAAACATTCAGTACCTGGTCGATCCTATAACTCTTGCTGTGCAGCGACAAACTGTTCCAAAATTGCAACGTAACGTGCACAAGTCACCGTTTATCGAATGAAAAAAGGGCCAATAATGCATCTGCTGCATACTGCAACCCACACAGAAACTTTAGGAGAATACAGGGGTTTCGCTTCACACCAATATGGCTTTTGGGAACCCCAAAATCGCCAGGTCTGCTTATTCACGCATACGTTCAGGTGGAAGTGTGCTTCATCTGTAAACCAGATGCAGCCAACATCAAATCCTTCACTATCAATCATTGTGAGCATCTGATTAGCAAAGGCAACCCTTTGTTGCACAGATCGAAGGGGGTTGGCCTGGTGCGTTTGAATTTTGAATGGAAACATGTGTAGGCTCTTTCTCAGTATTTTCTGCGTGCAGGAACGCTTCAAACCAGTCTCAGATGCAATTCTACGGACGGATAACATTGGATTTCGCTGAATAATTGCAGAACCTGTGGCGATATTTTCAGGCGTAACTGCGGTTTATTTGCGGCCAACATGCCCCACTAGATCATCAGTTACGCTGCCTGTTCATTGGAATTTTGCGAAGAGCGTACGAATGGTTTTCGCATCGGGTCCTTTTGGAACATTAAATCGTACTTGAAAACTTTGCCTTGTTGCCGTAGGACTCTCTTCTAACCTGTGGTACTCTAGAACCAGAAAAACGCGTTGTTCAATGGAGTACATGGTTTTAATCTCTTCCTTCGGTACGCTAACCTCATTTCACGTTTCAATAGTGGAACTGATCGCTCTGGGCTTCGGATCCAGTGTTGCCAACTCATGATAATTTTTTTCCGTCAGACCAACACCCAAAAATCCGTCAGCATTAGATATCTCTGTATTTTCTTGCAAAATAAAGAAAAAAATAATATATGTTTTAAAACTTGGAAGCCGTTATTTTGTTTGTGTGACAGAAAAACATTTAAAAATCCGTCAAAATTATATATTCCCAGTTTTCTTGAAGAAGTAACGATAAAATTAAAATGTATACTTAACATAATACCCTTTTCTTTGTTTACAAGTAGCACAAGCATTTAAAAATCCGTCTTCCTCAGCTAATGTACTGAGCTCACTACCCATAATTTCCCGTACTATCTCGTAGTAAAGTAAAGCACATCATTGTTAGCGTGCTGCTGCTGCTGCTGCTACTGCGGCACGTTTTGTATCTTTGCATCCAGACAAATTAGAGCCATATGCCAACGTAATGTTTATTTTACTTAGTTTTCATGTCATCCGAGATGTTTGTTATTGGGTTTTAGCGCATCAATCCGTTAACACATTATGCCACTGTGTTGCATGCACAGAAAGATTTGCATCTGTAATAGATTTTTCAAAGAAAATGTTATATTTTTTCGAAATATTATTAAATCCGCAAAAAAAGTAAATTTCCAATAATATCCGTCGAAAAATTCGCCAACCGTCAAAGCTAAATTTTATCCGTCACACAACTTGAAATTTGACGGGGAATCCGACAAGTTGGCAACTCTGTTCTGATCACTATTTATACTAGGCATTACGTATGGCGATTACAGCGCCATCTGTTAGCAGCTTTTGTAACTATTATTTCAATCTGCTATATAAAATTCTTACCACAGTCTAACATATACAGTCACGACACTCACTGCTGTAAAAGTTGTTACCAACTGACAGTTGCTGCGACACTAGCGCTCCTAGCGGTGGGCAAGCTGCCGAAGTAGTGATGTTTGTTTATAATCGCTTTTGTACTTAATTAACGAAATACTTACTATAATTTTTGCGTCACGAGCAATATTAAAATATCGAGAGACAAACATAATACGAAAATTAATATACAAACTGCCTCATTTAAATGATTCAATGGTATAAAGAACAACTCTGTCATGAACAAATACTTTCGAATATGTGTATATTTGCAGCTTATTCCGCTGAAAGTAAGTTGCATATAAACGTAATGGTATAATAAACTTCTATTATGGTCTGTTCTTACTATGACAGCCAGTTTTTGACGTGTATCAATTCGGTACGGAGTCTAATGATTCTCACATTTTTACACGTCACTCTTCTTTCTTATACGTGCATATTCTTTTAAGTGTAATTACTTTAGCTTTAAAAACAAATGTTTTGATGATTCTTGCCGTTTGTGGTTCAGATGTAGCAACAATAATGGAATTGGATTCTTCTTTGTTGGAAAACAGTTTGGTTGCTTTTATCGTTATAGTGTCATGTCTGTGACTTTTTTCTTCAGCTACAGCTGTGATGGTTGATTTGGTATGTTAAATACCGTATTTATTGCATTTTATATACGTTTCCTATGTTCCACTCTCACCGATTTTACTGGAATTGAAATGAACTTGACGTTCCTGCGTAGAAATTGACGTCTCTCTGCTAAAGGGCAAGTCTCCTGGTGTTTCCTAGGCAGTTTTATTTGTAATAGAAAATGAAATTACGCATTTTAAGCCTGTATGTTACAGGATGATTGTAAATTAACTGTCCTGTAATGTACCGTTTCGTACCTTATCAGGCATCTTATGAAACCTAAGAAAGACAAGTGGAGAGCTATTTTTAAATTATTACCTATTTATAAGGCACTACATACGTTCCCTAATGTAAAAAGTATGTTGATGTCAATCTAAACGATACTATTCGCACTCATCAACTGTCGTATTCAGAAACGTAGCTTGCCGGCCGCTTGGAGCGCTGCTATCGCAGCGTACAACACAGATCTGTGGCATTGTCGTGACTGTATGTGTTAGACTGTGCTTCTTACAGCTTTCACAATAAACATACCGTTTTTTGCTTTCCTCTATTGATCTTTGTTTTCGAGATATTTAATTTTGAAATCAGGGATTCCTCAATAGAAGCCGATATTTTTATAGACCGACACATCGATACATTTCTTTCGATATATCGTGGGTCGTTATTTTTAAAAATCAATTATATCGGATTGCCGATGTTTTTAGAGATATGAACAGCCCTAGGAGGATGTCGAGGAAGGCGCTCCTCCGCGGTCTGACTGTACAACAAGGGGCAGCAGAGAAAAGCCGGCCACGTATTTACTGGCTGTGGGCAGTTAGCTGGCACGTAATGGCGCCGCTTCCTGTGCCGCCAAATTACTGCTGGGCTGTGCTGTGGCGTCGGCAGCCGCTGTTCGGCCCACGGGAAGCGATTGCGGTAATCTGATTACCCTGATTTGATCTCCTTAAGGGGGCAACAATTTGCTACGGCCGTTTTCGGGTGCGTGTTTAACGACCGGTTACAAATCGAGATTTAACTAAAATTAATCGTGAACGGAAGCGGAGCTCCTCAGCCGACAGGATCAGATTACCGTCTGCCGCTTCCTTTCATGGGAAGGACTCAACAGAAATGTTGGCAACATTACAATGATCGTAGTGCAGTGGGCAGTAAAATGGAACCCCCTCCTCCCACACTGGAAAGAATAACAAACGCACTGACACTATTTTACAGTTGCAGTATCATTACACAGTGTTTGATTTAAAAAATCTATAATAAATACTTACTTCAGCCAAGATCGCTAGTTTATTTGCTGTTTTTTTTACCTGTTTTGATGAACTTTCTCATCATCTTGTAATGATACTGCTGGCACTCGCATCTCAATGTTATCGTACGATACCGTCTGCGTCGGACCCGGAATCGTATGGTTCAATAGTGATATATTTTGCGTGTGAAGTTACAAACGTAATAGCCAGCCTAGGAGTCAGTGTAGAACAGTGTCTCGGTGATACTGTGATTAAAACAAGTGATAAGATTTCATTAAGAGATTTATATAAGACATTTCCAGACAGTTCTATAAACAATAGTTTCGTCACTGTACATTATTTCAATAACTAATCAAATGAATTGTAAAAAACTTTTGTAAAACATAAAAACATGAAAATAAATAGCATTGTATATATGTTAGGCTCATAAACAAGTTGTGTTGACCAGATAATTGTGTTAATTAACGTAATAGTCGAGATCTCTATATTGAAATTCTTTTTATATATTGACTGACGTGAGATTTTGAACCTATTTTCAGAAGTGCCTAGATATTTGATAGTTCAATATATGTTAGGAACATGTATGATGTACTCATTAACAAATTAATTGACATTTAACATTGCTATTTGTTGTTAGACAAAAATAACCGCGATTTCGACTTAAAAAGACATGCGCCATCTAAAATTATTGTATGTATAGTTTTCATTTTATATTGCAATTATTTTTGTGTACATGAAGTTTTACTGTTGTGATCTTTAATTGTAAATTAGTATATTCAATTGTTGTGAACAATGCGTAATGTAATGTCATTATTGTCAATGTTATATATTTGCCTCACCGCCTTGCGTGGGGGAGTTCGAGTTTTGGCGTTTGTCAAATGCTTTGGAACCTATGTCTGTCTGTGTTGTTCTGTTGCATTGTGTACGTTATGAAATGTAATGTTTTGGTGGAGAAGCAGTTTGATTGGAAATTAAAGAAGAAGTGAAAAATTGTACCTACGAGTATTTATTTCTACCACGACGCCCCAGGAGAATAATTTTGCAGCGAGCAGAACCCCCATACATCGTAATGTTGAAAAGATGAGTATCGTTTGGAAGTGGTAGAATGACAACTGTAATTACTTAAAAAAACCAGTAAACATTATAATCTTCAGAAAATCTTTTATTACAATATTTTCAATAAAATAAAGAGTTACTTGTGAAAATGTGATATAAGAAAAAGAACAGTCTCAAACGATTAAAATTTGCATCACCAAAGTGGATCGTCATCTGCATTGCACATTAAAAAATTGTGTGTGTTCTTGCCACAAGTAACAAGGAGTCTCCTTGTTACGTAATTATTTAAATAAATACCTGGAAAATGCTGGTCTCTAGCGATCAAATTAAGTTTCAAAAACGAACATAATTTCTAATGACGATTCACATCATACTTCCTTCACAACAGCCGACAAACAATTCCATACAACTAAGATCCACAACATGTAACAACAACCGAGCACATATTTTGATACTAGACGTGTAATGGACATGTAAGTACCCAACGTAAAATATCATAGTCCACAAACACATCAAAAAGACTAATTTTAACCATTTTTAGTACCAAATGACCATACATGTAACTTTATTTCTTTAGAGCCCAACGTAACAGAGCAACATCAGCCATAGCAAACGAGACTTGCCTCTATTACTTTAGAGTAATTCTAGCCATTTTTCGCACAGTTCTGACCCAACTAGCCTGCAACATCCTTCCCAAGAGGTCGTAACAACAACATACTGAGTGACTGGTTAATCCCTGCAGTCATCCTTAACCTACAGTAAATGGATATATCCATTTCACATGACATAAACAAGTTACCACAAACATCCCACCTACTAGCTCCAAATAAGTCATTCCCACTCTGACAGGGCTTAGAGTACCCTCAATGTGTCGGTTTCCATCCCAAATCAATCTAATATAGCATGTGAATGTCATGAGCAATCTTGTCGAAATTAAACACACCTCCCAATGACAACTAGCACACTTTAAGTCACCTAACTATAGGGGTTTATTGAACTCGATGCTCTTCACGCGAAGAACAAATAACACCGAAATCATCACAGGTTTAATAGTTGTTGTATCTTTCGGGTAATGTGGTCGTGGTCCACGAAACATATCCGTTCCTGACGTTTCGTCCAGAGCTGCGCCGGACATCTTCAGAGGTACTGGTAGCGGTGAGTCTTGCCGGGCAAGACTCACCGCTACCAGTACCTCTGAAGATGTCCGGCGCAGCTCTGGACGAAACGTCAGGAACGGATATGTTTCGTGGACCACGACCACATAACCCGAAAGATACAACAACTATTACTTCAGCCGGTCGTGAAAGCCTTCACTGCATCATCACAGGTTTGTTTCTACCCACATCGTAAACACCACTAACAGACAAGATACATGCAACATCATCCTAACACTACAAATGTGAAACACCTCTGTATTGCAACGAATCGTATGACTAACCAGTTCAAACTGGGTATTTCGCAGTGTAAGACTCTTGACTTAGGCATCTCCGGAGCAAAATACCAGAAAGAGTAAACATTCCACATACTACCCGACAAAAGACATCAAATTCTCCACGATCACAGACCCATTAGCCGCCCATATATACCTAACATTTTACTTATTTTATGAATCATCTGACTGCTTACATGTGCTGCTATCCTGCGAAACAGTCAGCCAGGTCATTTACCCCTTTATCCTTAGGATTTACCCCAAAAAGAGAGGTTTTTCTGTTGGATTGTTTGCTTTTCGTACCTCTGCACAATTTTCATATTGCTGGATGCAATTATAAGGATTCTAGGAATCGTTTTCTGTTGACAGACACTTTAACCTTTCCGTGGTACATACAAATGACCCTTAATAGTTGTCTACTGGCTTAATAAGTTCCCTTATACTTCTGCAGTGTTGTCAATATGCTCTGATGCAACTGTAGTCCTTAATATGATTACCTAAACATGTAATAGTTTGTCTTCTACCATGTTAAGCTAACTTGGTCAGGATGACTGATAATACTGCAGACCGTTGCTACTGTGGATCATTTCTATAAGGTGATAGTGATATACACGGTATGTGAGAGTTGTATAGCGATGGCTGTTTTCTCTCTCTCTCTCTCCGTTTTTTGTCTTTATGGGGTTATAGAAGGTATGTTACGTGAGCATTAACGTTTGCATCACCTTCTATTTGGAAAATATAGTCGATGATTGGTTCGTATAGTATGTTTGGTTAGTAGAGTATCTGGCTCTACTATTTTTATGAGCTCTGTTTCTTTCTCAATACCCTAAACTAACTTTCAGAGGACTGATGGGTAATTTACGGCGAAGCTACTGAACATTGTACTTATCTGTCGGTTGACATGTTTCATGTGTTGTGTGATGTGGGATCCAACTGTCTGATGTAACTTACCGTAGCTGTGTACATTTTCCGCGGTGCAGGTGGTGATATATAAACAATCTATATGGAACGCTGATCTAAACGTTACCTTTTGAGCACATAAATTATACAGACTGTTTACTGCAGAACACAAGACATATAGTACTGGCTCGGTTGTGCGGAAGGATTACTAGAACACGCCATTTGAAATAGAGGAAACGCCAAACAATAGCTGCTTACTACTACTGGTCCAAATCAAGATTTTTTTGCTAGAAGGCATAATTTAATAGGTCAGATTAGCTTCGTTTGGCAAAAATCTCTATTTCGAACCGTAGTACTAAGCAGTTATTGCCAGGCGTGGACTGGGTCTTAATATGGCGTCGAGAACAATGTTTGGCTGCAGAAGAGCAGCCCATTGCTTGTCAGGATTCAAGAACTGCTGACTTCTTCACATGCCATTTTTACGTATACGAGCAGAACCGCACTATTTTTCTGAGTAATTGATACCTCACACATGGAATTTGTGTTGCTAATTAGAGACAGTAATTACTATACTTGCAAAGATCGATGCATGTAACTAAGCTGTATATATTATGAGATTGCCGCTGGAGTGACACTTTAAAACTGCATGGTGTCGTACGGAAGCCTTGTCTTTGTTTTCGAAGGAGAGGTCGCTCACTGGGAAATACTGCGGTCGGAACCCTCACAGCAGGTGTGAAAGCGAAAGGAAGGCTTCTAACAGAAAATGGAGAGAATCTGCACTGGACATTGTGTGGCTGGACACAGGGGCGGCACAGTGATTCACTCTCCCACACCCACTATTTCCTGAAGTAGAAAAACAGGACGTGCAACAGCCAGACGCAAAGGAAAGTTGTGTCAGCTGTTAAAACATTAACTCACATTACAGGAATGCATTGTGAGGAGGCTACCAGTATTTTGCTATAGAGCTTTTGATCGGTAGCCTAGAGCAGGTGCGCTTATTCACAAACTAGGGAGGAATACCGAATGATTTGTACAACTTATGATGGTACAAAAATTTTTTTTTTCTGCCACAGGCAAGACACTAGCTATTGGTGTGCCAGATTGGGTAATCAGTGATTTTCTGTGAATACTTAGTGACGTGTTGTGTTTTTGCCTAGTGGCACAAACACCAGTACACAGTGGCAAGTGTTGAATTACAGGCTTCACCTATAGTAACGGCTATTTCACAGAGCGAGTAGTGGACGTTTTTTCCCGTTGTTGTTGTTGTTATGGTCTTCAGTCCGGAGACTGATTTGATGCAGCTCTCCACCCTACTCTATCCTGAGCAAGCCTTTTCATCTCCTCATAAGAACGGCACCCACATCCCCACATCCATTTGAATCTGCTTACCATATGCGTCTCTTGGTCTCCCTCTGCGATTTTTACCCCGCACACTTCCTTCCAATGCTAAATTTACGATTCCTCGATGTCTAAGAATGTGTTCTACCAGGCGATCCCTTCTTTTAGTCATGGTATGCCAAAAATACCTTTTCTCGCCAATTCTGTTCAGTATCTCTTCATTAGTTATGCGATCTACCCACCTAATCTTCAGCATTCTTCTGTAGCACCACATTTCAAAAGCCTCTATTCTCTTCCTGTCCGCACTGTTTATTGTCCATGTTTCACTTCCGTACAAGGCAACATGCCTTCAGAAAAGACTTCCTTAAACTTACATTAATATTCGATGTTAACAAATTTCTCTTTTTCAAAAATGCTTTTCTTCCCATTGCCATTATGTATTTTATATCCTCTGTACCTCGACCATCGCATGTTATTTTACTATCCAAGTAACAAAACTCATCTACCACCTTCATTGTTTCATTACCTAATCTAATTCCTTCAGCATCGCCTGATTTTCTAAGACCGCATTCCATTATCTCTGTTTTGCTATTGTTAATGTTCATTTTATACGCTCTCTTCAACACACTGTCCATTCCATTCAACTGCTCTTCCAGGTCTTTTGCTGTTTCTGACAGAATTACAATGTCATCAGCAAAACGCAATGGTTTTATTTCTTCACCCTGAATTTTAATCTTTATTCCAAATTTTTCCTTGCTTTCCTTCACCGCCTACTCTACATACGAATTGAATAGCATCGGACAAAGGTTACAACCCTGTCTTACTCTCTTCCCGACTAATGCTTCCCTTTCATGCCCTTCTAGTCTAATAACTGCGGTCTGGCTTTCGTACAAGTTGTAAATAAATCTACTTTCCCTGTATTTTACCCCTGCTGGCTTCAGAATTTGAAAGAGTGTATTCCAATCAACATTGTCAAAAGCTTTCTCCAAATCTACAAAAGCTAAATTGACAGAAATTAGTTAATATCTGCGGACGAAAGCGAGAAGGCAGAACGGTGGTCTGATCTACTGAATCAGTGTACCCTGCCATACTAGGGAAATCAGTAGGTCTTGACTTCATCAAAATTAATAAGAATTTTAGGGCTGATCCAGTTCAGATACAGATTTAAAGAAGTAGTTTCTTGATAGGATATCGAGTCGCAGTCGATGCCCGATGTACGGTACTCGTTCGCTAATGCAAGGCTGATTTTTGTTCCTGTGCGATAGGAATGACACCAGCACAACATTAACGCGACAGCCTCTGTTAGTACATTTTTCAACTGTAAAGTCAAGTGCAGATGTGGCTGCAGCTATTCTCTGCTCTAATTCGAAATATTGAAACATTTTGACCGTTTCAAGGCATTGAAATAAATCTAATGGCAAAGATGAAAATTTATGCTGGACCCGGATATTCCACTTCGGACCAGTGGTCGCCTTAACCAATTAGCTTATCCCCGGGAACGCTTCCCTACTCACCCAAATTCTCATCTTGTAGCGCACTACAATTTTTTTGGACATGTCTGAAAGAACAGACACCATATAAATAATTGTATATCTGTCAGAACAAGCAGCTGATAATTTCAATCTGGTAGCATTAGTACGCTCGTTCGCTTGCGGGAATCCAGTGTAGGCTGCGAGCAAGAGGAATCTAATAGACAGGGGACACTACAATCGCGAAGTGATACAAGGTGAGAATTTGGGAGAGAAGGGAAGCGAGCCTGGATAGCCTACTTGGTTCACCAGACCTTGCCAAGTGCTTACGCAACACAAGGTCCCCCCATAGCTGGGTCGACAGGGGGGAGAGATGACAATTAAAGCGAACACTAATACGGACCAAAATAGAACATGGAGGAAGAATTATTTACGCGAAGACATAACCGGGTCCCCGTTGCGGAGAGCCGGACCCGAAGAACGTTTATTTCCGCTACCTGAAGAGGACGTCACTCTTCTGTCATCCTTCCAGAAGCATATTTTAACTACGGTTTATTATGTTTCGTATTATTTTTATTTATATGCTCCAAAGACAATACAATGTGTTGGCCATGTGAATCCAATGACCCTGAAGGAAATGAAAATGAATAAATGAAATTAATTCCTCGCCTAAATTAATTAAAAAAAAGAAGGAATAAAATCTCATGGAGTAAATTTATATTTAAAAAATCCCTCCATGTACTTCAGAATTTTTTCCTTTGGAAAAAAAAAGGAAAAACAGCCACTACAGTTTTTTTCGTCTTGGCTCCAAAAAGGATTTCGAAGTAATAAAAATTAAACAAAAAAAATTGGTTAAGGCGACCGCTGATCCAAAGCGGGAAATCCGGGGTTCGAATCCCAGTTCAATGCAAATTTTGATCTTTGCCATTGGATTTATTCCAGTGTTCTTAACCGGTCGAAATGTTTAAATATTTCAATTCGTAGAATTACGGTCGTTAATGTCAACAAATGGTGTTTGTACTGTCGAAAAGGTCCGAAAAGAACTGACACCATATAAATAATAAGCTATTTTTCTGTTGAGAACTATTCTTAGTTATATATACGCGGTTTGGCTTATCAAAACTATACCGTTAACGGTCGAATCCTGTTCTTTATTATTACATTTCATTATTTAATTTATTCCAACTTTATTTGCCTTTGTTTTCCGATTTTTAGATAATAAACTAAATTCTCTCCTCTCAGTAGAACATAATTTTCATTTTACTGAGCCGCTGCTTAATATCACATCCGTGTAACCGGTGAGGTCATATAGCAGTAATTATTTATTTTTCTACTTACAGGAGTGGTCATTCAGTTCATTCTGAGTACAGTTAACCCTTTAGTGACCAAATTATTTCCAGAAGTTGTAGACTTTTTATGAATACTATATTGGGCTAAAAAGTTATACATAAAATCATAGTTTAAATCTAGAAAGTGAAAGCTTAGCCTACAGGTATAAAAAAAATTTGTGGGAACTATTGTTCCCAGCGAACTTTGCAGTGACCAAACTTGATAATTAAAAAAAAAAAAAAAAAAAAAAAAAAAAAAAAAAAAAAAAAAAAAAACGTATGTCCCTTATTGTTTAGTACAAAAAGCATATTAAATATTTGATTTTCTTTAGTACAAAAAGCAATATTGATTTTCTTTTATATTAGTCCATATTGTCCATTGAGTTGACTAAGGTGACCTACTATGGAACTTAGAGAAGCATGGTGCTACACACAAGGTACACGACAGTTGCTACATATGTTTTCTGTCCTCTTTTCTTTGTTCTTGGTGTTACATTAGCGGTACCGTCTATTTGTAGTACCTTTTGTTGGCTAATGGGTTCCAACTTTCGCCAGACGAACTTCATCTGGAACTCCAGACACGCCTCGTTTTGGCGTCTGAAAATGAACGGGTCTTCCTCCTCGCTTACGATTTGAGAAGCCAAAGATGAGCTGCCTTGTCAAATGCAATCTAAATGTTAGCTGCTTCTGAAACTTCACTTTATGCCAAATCTACAAGTAAGAAAATTAGTCTGTGCCACCACTTCTATGAACGACGACCTACAGCATTCCGTTCGCGCAGCTGATCAAATCGATCCACCCCTCCTATTATTCTATTGTACTCTGCCACAGCCAATGGAGAGAATACTTTACTTCTGCTTCCATCTTTTGCTCAAAATCTACGAAGTATTTGGTGACTCAAAATCTTCTTCAGAGCCAGCTTCGACATCTGAATCTTCAACATCTTGTGGTCAAGTGTACAAAATTCTCAAAACATCTTCTGGCATGAATCCAGGCATTCTAAACAATACGAAACAATAACTACGATTCCGATTGCACAGCCATACACACTGAACTTCACAAAAGTTCAGTGGAGAACAGGTCCCACTAACTTACCTTGTATTATGTAATTTTTATTCATATCCAGCAAATATACACAAATACTATCTCCCCCGTAAATATAAAAGTAGACAAATACAAGTCACTTCACACACAAAAGGAAAGCACACTGTACAAAAAACGCTGTTGTGGTCTGTTATGGTCGAAACAGTGGCTTGTTTTCCCGCGAAAACTGCGGCTCTGCATTGACTGACTAACAATGTAGAAATACAAGCACTTTAGCGCGCCATTTGATTATCTAAATGTAGTTAGCAGTCTCTAACAGAGATGGTAACACAAGTTAGAAGTGGGAACATTGAACTTGTAGCGGAAACAAATAAGTGGGAACTACACTTCCCACTGGTCACTAAAGGGTTAAGAACCTCTTACCTGTCTTGGATTGAAACGTGCACTGCTTTCTGATATCTAGCTTGCGTGTCACGGTAGATTTGTTCCACCTGCAGAGCCACCGTTTTAGGGAACAAAACATTGCAGATCAATCCTTGTGCGTAGTACAAGGTGGAAGAAATCGTCTGTCCAGTTTTTAGGACAGGCCTACGACATGTAAAATGCAACGGCTTAGACGCTTTCTCTTCTCTATTCTGTAGATAGCCTCGGCAGGTACACAATTAACAAAATGAGCAAAAAGTATCCCGGTTCTTTTTTCTCCGTATACAATGCTTTACTCGGAGACTCGGCACACGCGCACTGAATTTGGGAGCACAGTTTTGCAGCGGAGTTTCACTTCTGTATACTCTAAGGAGCCCAACTTTTTCAAAACTCAATGCGGGACATTTCGAGGATGTGGAGGAAGACTATAATCACGTGACTCATTGTGACAGTTATTCTGAAACTAGGAAAGAAATTTAGCTGAGCAGAGTAAGCCTAGTCATTTACTTTCAATCTTTACTTACGTTTCATAAATATTTTGGAATACTCCTCTGCCGCGGTGGAGTGGCCGAGCGGTCTAAGGCGCCTCGCTGCGGAGCGCGCGGTTGCTCGCCGTGGAGGTTCGAGCCCTCCAAAAATGTTCAAATGTTTGTTAAGCTTATGGGACTTAACTACGGGGTCATCAGTCCCTAAACTTACAAACTACTTATGAACTACTTACGAACTACTTACGAATTAGGACGGCACAAATATCCATGCCCGAGGGGGGATTCGAACCCCCGACCGTAGTGGCCATGCTGACCGTGACTGGAGCGCCTCAGTCACCTCGGCCACCGCGGCCGGCTCGAGCCCTCCCTGGGGCATGGGTGTGTGTGTCGTCCTTAGGTTAGTTTACCTAGGTTTAAGTACTTTGTAAGCTACGGACTGATAACCACGCAGTTTAGTCCGATAGATTTACAAACATTTGAACAATACTCCACTTTTGAATTTTAGTCTGACAATTTTTACATATTATTTCTCCGTTTTCCAATCACCTTCGTTGTCTGTACTACTTTTGTATGTACCAACTCTTAGAGCATCGTGCCCCACACATTTTGATAAGTAGCTTACTCCGCCCAAAGAATTATGGCCGGCCGCGGTGGCCGAGGGGACTGAGGCGCTTCAGTCACGGTCTACACGGCCACTGCGGTCGGGGGTTCGAATCCCCCTTCGGGCATGGATATTTGTGCCGTCCTAGTTCGTAAGTAGTTCATAAGTAGTTTGTAAGTTTAGGGACTGATGACCCCGTAGTTAAGTCCCATAAGATTTACAAACATTTGAACATTTAAAGAATTATGTTTTGCAATGACCTCGAATTAAATTTGATAAATTATTTTTTATTTTTTTTAAATTTTTTTTTAAGTCTATGGGACTCAACTACGGGGTCATCAGTCCCTAAACTTACAAACTATTTATGAACTAGCTAATCCTAAAGACGGCACAAATATCCATGCCCGAGGGGGGATTCGAACCCCCGACCGTAGTGACCTTGCAGACCGTGACTGGAGCGTCTCAGTCCCCTCGGCCACCGCGGCCGGCAAATTTGATAAAAAGTACTTTTTCAAAAACCGTTTGAATTACTCTATTATAGAAGTTCTTTCGATGAAGTGCAGAGTTTAATTTTATCTCACTACCTGCAATGCTCACTCACTTTCCTTGTTGCATCTTCAGAATTTCACCACCTTTTTATTCCCGAAGGTAGTAAGATGAATGCTGATATTCTATTTGCATGTCACATTTTAAATGCATTTATGCAGACTGTGATAATATTACATCATGTTTGCCACGTTGGGCACCGAAAAATATCCCATTACACTTATTGAAACGTAGTTAAGAAGGCATAGAAAATAGGCGAAAAACAGAATTTTTTAATAAGTCATCCTGTCACCAAATGCAGTTCCCGTTTAAAACAAAATCAACTACCACTGCTAGCGAATTTGTCATTTTGAAATAGTTAGATGATGTGTATCGTTAGTATTATTTATTGTAAGAAGACTGTCATTTATTCGTAGACGATGCATTGTGAATTTGACTTGCAAGCAGTGTGACATAGCGTGCCATATACAAATAGTTCCGGCTTGTGCTCTTAGACCAACAATTTTAAAATTACTGGAATGCGGAACGCTTTTTCCATTTTGTGGGACATTTCCAGTAATCATCCCAATGCGGGACAACGAGTCCAAATGCGGATCTGTCCCGCAGAATCCAGGACGGTTGGCCGCCTTAAGCCCGTTTTAAACGATCAACGAACTTGTAATAGATTGATAACAAGTTGCGTTAATGGCGGCCGTCAGTCGTTTGAACGGCTGCACTAGTATGATCGCGCTAGTATCGAAGCGCGATAATTATAGCGATAAAGAAATAGGGGCCATTCTAAATTCGGTACTAGTGGGTTCACTACGCATGCGCGAGCTAGTAGCTGTCAGCTGCAGTCACCGCTCCACTTTGTCCGCCGTTTTCCTTCGTCTTTACGTACATTTTGCGTTATGTTGAAGTTTATGATCAAAATGTATTACAAAATGTATTTCTAATGACGGCATTCACACTGTCCGTCACCAGACCGTCACCTAACATCAACGTCATGTCAAGCATTCTCGAGAAGATTGTTTTGATTGAAGGGTCGTCTGCTGACATCGGAAGTTAACCTATTTTCGACAGGCGATTTTCATATTGTAGTCGACAATTACACGGTTTGCACGCAAATTTGTCTTATTAATCTTTAGTTTATTATTATACTTTGGTTTAGCGGTAAATTGCAAATGTTTCATGAAGACTTAAATATTTATGTCAATTATTGTCCACCGAAAAGCGAAGTCGTAGGCCTACATCGGAAACCGAAAAATGGTTTATGTTTTGCAATATCGTAACAGAAAAGACTGAAGCCAATTGTTTATTTGAATAAGATTGTACTTTGATGATGCAATTTTCATTAAATAGCATTTTAAATGAAAAAGTCAGTCCAAATGAAAGACAAAAATTCAGTTGTGCATGACGTTATTAACAATGTCAGTGGGCAAATCGTAGTAGATAAAGTAAAGAAGGTCTATTTACGCTCTTATAAATATGGCTTGATGTGTTCATAAGTTTCTTTTTTTCGCTTGAAAATAGATGTGAATGTTTTGAAATGTTGTTTCACTTCCCAGAACTTTACCACACTAAGTTGACCAAAAACATAGACTGCAATGTTTTCTTTGGCCGTCAATAACATTTAGCGTTGTTTCCTCAATTCCAGTATTAAACTATGACTTCCTACATAACAAATCGCCTGTTATAACCTCACTTTCAACATCGGGTATTACTGTTCGATTACGTTTATCGTCTAAACACGCTGTCACAAGATCTTGCTTGAATTTGTAGTTCAGGGCTAGTACGCTAGGAGCGATTCAGTAGACTATTATCTACCTTGTTCACCTTCGTTCTTTGTTTAAAAACGGCTTTAGTAAACTCGCTATTCTGCGGTCTAGTGCCGTGGCGGAACGAAACGGGACGGGACGGAACAGGTTCCCACGGAAGCGTGTTGTTGGCCGCCCACATAATAGCTGTAATCTGGCGGCCGCGTAATCTATTACATTACGGCCAGCCGGGGCCTGTCATTCTTCCCACCACCATTACTGCAGATAGGCACGCACCAGCGCGGGGCGGAGGTGCGAGCGAGAAGCGCACACAAACCTGCGCGAGCCATGTGCCTGGTTACCCAAGGAGGTTACAATCTCTGGAGATGACCTAACACTGAAAAAGTGAAGCCATCAGACTGGGCAACCCGAAATTTGTTTGTGCCCAAAATATTTGTCATAATGCATGTATATAATAGTCCTAGTCGTTGAAATGTGCATCATATCTCAGTAAATCTAATATATAAAACAGAGTGTCCGTATATTTGTACGTGTTGCATAGAAATCTACAATTGTGTTCCAATCTTTATGAAATTTTGCACACGTAAGCTTCAATCCATGAGAACGGTCGCCGTAAGTGTAAGAATCACGTACGATACATAGTTCACGAGGTATGACGTCATAAACAATGAGATGCGCGGAAAACTGCTGCATTTAGCGACGATACTGGTCATTTTCTCCTAAACCACTGGACCGATTTCAACCAAATTTGATACACACAATCCTTGCCGTAAGGTAACAATTGCTGCATGGTTAAGAATCATATACGACACATAGTTCAAGAGATATTACGTCATAACAAATAGAAATCGCAAAAAATGCCATATAATGCCGCGAGACTTTCGAAATACACTGTATGAGAATGACAGTACGTAGCTACTTGCAACAAACTCTAAACACAATTCCAAACCTTTATTAAACTTTTTCTCGCTGGCAACGATAGTAAAATGATGAAAGGAAAAGAGTTTCTCGCTTACTACTATTGCGCTGTTTATGGAGTAAAACTACGGCTCTTGGTATGACGTTACAATTTATAATTGGAACACTACAAATTGTAGTGTAAGGAAATTTGTATACACATATATTAGTTGAATGTAGCTTCTAAATTGTATCACCTTCCGACACGTAGTTCATGAGATATGAGCACATAAACAGTAACGTTCCGCTGTTTATGGAGTAAAACTACGGCTGTCGGTATGACGTTACAATTTATAATTTTTACACTAAAAATTGTAACTGCAGGAAATTTTACAGACAGTATACACGCATATAGTTGAGTGTACCTTCTAAATTATATCAAAGTACGACACGTAATTAATGAGATATGAGCACATAAACAGTAACTTTCACGGAAAACTGCCCCATCACGCACCAAGTTTTAATATATTACTTCTTTACTACTAATTGTATTCTCAAGAGATTTTACAGTTATACAGCCCTTATACAAATAAATATATACCTGAGAAATGGCAGGAATAAATAGATAAATACCCGGGAAACGCCGGGTTTTCAGCTGGTCTATATCTATAAATGTGAATGTCTGTTCGGTGTACTTTTATTACGTCTGAAACACACACACACACACACACACACACACACACACACACACACACACACACACACACATATATATATATATATATATATATATATATATATATATATATGTGTGTGTGTGTGTGTGTGTGTGTGAATGTCTGTTTGGTGTACGCTTATCACGTCCGAACGACAAGTCGCAGAGACTTAAATATTTATAAAGTTACTAATTTATACCTGAGGAAGGTTTTAGGCACGGTTTTATAGCGATCTGATAGATATTTAGTAATTTGAAGAATTTAACGCGAAATGCGGAACAATAATTACTCTTTGAAAATTATATTTATCTTTGAAAATGGTTTTATTGGTTGCATTGTTGCTTGAGGGCTGATAATGATAAAAGGGTGGAGTATATTGGGATGGAAGGTTATCAGTGTATATGAAATTCTACGTGAGTGTGTGCGTGTTAATATTTCGCTCTGCAACGAAAACTACAGAAGGCAAACGAATGGTCTGTGAGTAATTGTTGTCCGAAGTCTCCGTTGTACACCATAGCAGTTCGATGCCGATAGCTATAAGGGAGTGGTAGATATGGTGGTTGAAAGTCGTCAAATTATAAAAAAAAAAATTGGGACTGAAGGCCAGCGATGACGTTTGCGGGTCTATAGCAAGGAGGTTACATACAGCGACACGTGATGCCAAGGAGGTTAGAATAATGGGAGATGGCATTATCTATGCCGAGCACATACATGCCTGTTCGCCATCTTGGTCAGTTTTGGAATGCTATTTCCCCGTTGAAACTATGCGTTAAGTCGACCCTCTTACAGTTAATGTATTGAACTGATACTCACTGAAAAGTATGTACTTTCAAACAATATACTTTCTTGAATAAATAGTAATAAATAATCATCGTAATATATATTTGAAAACTTAATATATCGACTAATTTGCACTCTTTTAACACGTTATAGACCACGGCAATACCGTCAGACGTTTCATTCCCGTTTTAAGTGACATAAAACATTAGCTCTACAATACGAACACTTCTCCAAAACTTAGCAATATGGCGAAGGCAGGCTTCACTTTTTCAGCGTAAGGGCGTCTCCCTGTCATCTAACTTCCTTGCGTGATGTCACAGACCATATCTTTGGTCTATGCGTGCTACAATGGCTTCAGCTCTTTCTCTGTAAGGATAGGCATACGAATAAGGAAATATAAGAATAAATAAATAATCAGTAAAAAAGAAATTTCTTTTAATACATCTCTTAAAAATCGATTTGACGTTTCGCGCATTACATCAAGTGATCGATCTGTGATATTATTACAATCATTATTGTTGAATTTCGTGATTGGATTCTTCGAAACGAGTGCATTTTTACGTGTGATTTGATCTACCAACACGCGAGCGGAGCCGCGGGTTTAAGCTCCAATATGATTGTCAATATAGTGACATTACCTAAAGAGGGCAATATTCACACACGGTTTAAGTGAGAAATCTTTGTTTTGGGCACAAAAGCATGGCTCTTCCGGCTTCACCCAACCCTATACTCAGCATAGATAACGACATCTCCCTTTTTTCTAACCTCCTTATGGTTACCCAACACGAGCGGCTGACCTGACAGTATCAGTATAATTAGTCACGGTTGCAAGATTTTAACACGAATTATTTACATAAGGATGAAAGACAGATAGATGCTGACCTCGGAGAAGATCAGTTCGGATCCAGGAGAAATGTAGGAACACGGGAGGCAATACCACGAACAAAACTCAGTGGCAATACTCATCTTACGACTTATCTTAGAAGACAGATTAAGAAAAGGTAAAGCTACATTTCTAGCTTTTGTAAATTTGGAGAAAGCTTTTGACATTGTTGATTGGAATACACACTTCCATATTCTGAAACCAGCAGGGGTAAAATATAGGGTGTCAAGAGTTATATTAAACTTGTACAAAACCCAGAATGCAGTTAATAGTCGAAGGGCATGAAATGGACGCAGAGGTTGCGAAATGACTGCGATAGGGTTGTATCCTTTCCCCAATATTCTAAACATTGTGCAAGCTGTTAAGGAATGGATGTATGCTCAAATAATTTAATAAAAGAAGGAGGTGATCACCCTTGCTACACAAAACAGATCAGGACACTTATTCAAAAGCAACGGAAAAGGCATGCGAAATTTAAAAGAACACAAAATCCCCAGGATTGGCGGTCCTACACAGAAGCTCGAAATTTAGCGAGGACTTCAATGCCAGATGCCTACAATACTTATCACAACGAAACTCTTTCTCGAAACTGAAAACCCAAAGAGATTTTGGTCCTGTGTTAAATGCACTAGGGGCAAAACACAAACAGTATCCTCACCACGTGATAGTAATGGCGATCCTGCCGATGACAGCGCTAAAGCTGAGTTACTAAACATAGCTTTTAGAAACTCATTCACCAAAGAAGACGAAACCAATATTCCAGATTTCGAATTAGAAACAGAGGCCAGAATGAGTAAAGTAGATACCACCGGAGTAGTGAAGCAACTAAAATCACTTAACAAGAACAAGTCTTCTGGTCCGGACTGTATACCCATTAGATTTCTATTTGATTATGCTGAAGTACAGCAATATACAACCGCTCTCTCAAAGAAGGATCTGTACCAAAAGATTGGAAAGTAGCACAGGTCACACCTATATTCAAGAAAGGCTGTAGGAATAACCCACTAAACTACAGGCCTGTTTCATTGACGTCAATTTTCAGCAGGGTTTTGGAATATATCCTGTATTCAAATATAATGAATTATCTCGAACAGAATGATCTACTGACCCAAGGTCAACACGGATTTCAAAAATATCGTTCATGCGAAACACAACTAGACCTTTCAAATGTTCAAATGTTTGTAAATCTTATGGGACTTAACTACGGGGTCATCAGTCCCTAAACTTACAAACTACTTATGAACTACTTACGAACTAGGACGGCACAAATATCCATGCCCGAGGGGGGATTCGAACCCCCGACCGTAGTGGCCGTGCAGACCGTGACTGAAGCGCCTCAGTCCCCTCGGCCACCGCGGTCGGCAACTAGACCTTTACTCACACGAAGTGATGAGTGCTACCGACAAGGGTTCGCAAATAGATTCCGTATTTCTTGATTTCCAGAAAGCTTTTGACAACGTACCTCACAAACGGCTTTTAATCAAATTGCGTGGTTATGGTATACCGCTCCACAAAATATCTAGGAATTACTATAACTTCAGACTTAAACTGGAAAGAACACGTAGATAATGTCGTGGGAAAGGCGAACCAGAGACTGCGTTATATTGGTAGAACCCTTAAAAGATGCAACAGAGCTACTAAAGATGATGCATACACTACTCTTGTCCGTCTTTTTTTGGAGTATTGCTGCCCAGTGTGGGATCCTTATCAGGTGGGTTTGAGGAGGACATCGAAAGAGTCCAAAGAAGGGCAGCTCGTTTCGTATTGTCACGATACAGGGGAGACAGCGTTACGGAAATGATACAGGATCTGGGATGGGAATCATTACAACAACGGCGCTTATTGCTGCGGCGTGGGCTTGTTAAGAAACTCCAATCGCCAACATTCTCCTCCGAATGCGAAAATATATTGTTGAGCTACTTACATGGGTAGAAACGATCATCAGAATAAAATACGAGAAATCGGAGCTCGGCCGGAGAGATTCAGGTGTTCTTTCTTCCCGCGCGCAATTCGAGAATGTAAGGGAGATAGATAGTATAATTGTGGTTCGATGAACCCGCTGCCAGGCACTTAAATGTGATTATGCCATGCAGATGTAGATGAAATGTTTGTGAAGCTTATGGGACTTAATTGCGAGGTTATCAGTCCCTAAACTTACAAACTACTTATGAACTACCTTATACTAAAGACAGCACAAACATCCATTCGGGGGCATTCGGCCTCGCGCATCGTAGCATAGTGCCTCAATCAACACCACCTAGAGACAAGGCCTTACAACAGGCCGTGCCTACGTCACACTTAGAGGCCCCAGCCGCCATCTGACTGGCCAGCCGCTGCGCGGCGGTGGGCGTGCCCCAGCCAACAGCCAGTGAGGTGGCGGCCGGGGCCTCTAAGTGTGACGAAGGCACGGCCTGTTGTAAGGCCTTGTCTCTAGGTGGTGTTGCCTCAATGCGCTCGGTCGCTCCGCCGCAAACATTAACAAAAGTGAAACAAGGGTAATGGAATGTAGTAGAAAAATCAGGCAATGCTGATAAAATTAGATTAAGTAATGAGACAATAAAAGTAGAAAACGAGTTTTCTTATTTGGGTAGCAAAATAACTTCTGATGGTAGAAATAAAGAAGATATGAAACGTAGAATGGCACTGGGAAGAAAAGTTTTTTCTGAAATTTGTTGACCTCCAATATTAATTTAAATGTTAGTGAGTCCTTTCTGAAGGCATTTATCTGGAGTGTAGCGTTGTATGTGAGTGAAACGTGGATGATGAGGAATTTAGACAAAAAAGTGATAGAAGCTTTCACATATGTGCAACACTCCTACTCCTCCTGTTAATACTGGTTAAGTGCGGGACAATAATGCAAAAAAAAAAAAAAAAAAAAAAAAAAAAAAAAAAAAAAAAAAAAAAAAACCACACACACAATAAGGGTAACGGAAAATTATGCCCACTGTACAGTCCTGATCACACCAAAGCACTACTTCACAGCACTAACGCAGTCGTAGTGTGCTACTCTGCGAGGAATTTAAATGACAGTACGTAACAGATATGGCATAGGATGTTCCCATTCGTTTCCTCAGATATGTAATATTCGGTAAATAAACACCATATAGTCACAGGAATTGAAAATAACACTGTTTAAACTAAAAACTAAGTTTACTGAAATGAAATTTTTTGTGGTCGCCAGCCCAATAGGACATAAAAGAAGTAGTTGTTAGTTACCCTGAAAGTAAAAACAATCTAAGCAACTACACTGCAGGTTTACTAAAAGAAAGAGCAAAATGCGAATCTCAATTCAAACTGAAACAGCTGTGGCAACACTCACTAGTCGTCATGAAACTGAGAAACACACATATGATACACAACAGGCCTCAAACTAAGACAGACTTCACAACAAATGGAACTCAGTTATACTTGAGGTAAATTGACTTATAAGCCTTAGCGAAAATTTTTACTAGCCATGTCAGTGCTTTCTTAAAAATTATTATACTAAAATAACTGATACAAAACCACTACCCACAAGTTTCTAAAACAATTAAATAATGCAGTTAAGATAATAAATCATTAGGCCTACACTGTCTTTCTTTGTAATCAACAAAATGACTCAGTTAAGACATGAGTGTATGTGGTCTGATGCCAACATTTACTGTTTCTTTAAACAGAAGAAATTTAATTGGGCACTGAATGTATTAAATCTGGAAATTCTGAAAATGATTCTATGCACAGCGGTTTCGCTATCTATTTCAAGATATTTACACAAAATATACACTGAAATGACAAATATTGTACTTACATGAGATCTTATCACCTTTTTTCCTTCAGATTCTCAGTATTATGCAATGTGGATGTTTATTGTTTTATTTTTTAATCAGAGCTTTGCATATTAATTTATTGTGCCCAATCTTTAAGCTACTATTCATGAAAAGACTCTAGCTAATCTGAATTTTGGAACCGTGTTTTTTTAATTAATGATAAAGCATATTGCAATTTTTTCTTTTTTTATCCAAACTTCTAAGCAGTAATGCAAGACCTAATTTAACGAAACGCATTAAGTCTTGACTTGTAAATGAAATGTACTTAAGATTTGCTTCTTAAACCACTGTATTTAATTACTACGCAAGATTCTATCATTGAATAATAAAATTGCCATAAGTTCTATCAGTGCAATTTTTTCAAACCACACTATAAGAAATGCTTTCACTTTGACCAAGTGCTCAGGTAATTCTCGAAATCTTCACTGTTTAAGGAATAGGAACCTAACCTGGGTTGTGATCTGAGAAACTGACCAGGTTAACATCACGTAAAACATTTGATTCTGGTTATTATTGAAAATGTCAATAACAGTCACGATGTTCGTGGCTGTACAAATAACAAACTTGGTTCCTACAAAACTTGTGAAGTGAGAGGTGAGCTTCCACGTGGCTTCCACAGTGCAAAATTATTGGTTCCGACTACTAAGTGGCAAAGTACAATCTTCGTAGCCTCGTTATAACCAGCCGATTGCCACAAAATTACAAGCGATGGAGCGGCTGTAACATCCATTCTTTCCAAGGCATTTTTAAATTCTTGGAGATGAAAATTGCCTCTTTAGTCGATTATGCAAGCATCAAACCAACCTCAGCTCAATATGTCCTCTCACATTGGTGGTCAAAAGAGCACTCACTCTCCCCCCAGGGGCCCCAGTATTTGTACTACTACAACACCAGTTGACGCTCTTTTCCACCTTTTACACCTTACCACCTCCTCTTCCGTTTTCTAGTGCTTTTACATGCTTTTTACACACTGAAATTTCTACAACATTCCCTAAGACAGAACCTCGCTACATTCCACAACTACAAAATTAAGTACAAAATTAAAAATTAAAACAGTTCAGAAGCACTCCTTCTGCAGGTAGTGTTTCTCACTTTTTTCTTGGACGCCCAAGGAGTTTTGTTGCTGGACGTTTTGGAGGATGCAGGATGGAACCATCAATACTGCGCGGTATTATGCCACTCTGTCGAAATTGAAAGAGGTGATTCGGAAAAAGCGGTCTGGCCTTCTCAGAACTGGCGTTCTGCTGTTGGAGGACAACGAGAGACCACACTCGGCGACGGCAACGTAAAACCATATTGGGAGCGCCTACACCATTCGCCATACAATCCTGATCTCGCACCAAGTGTCTTCCATCCGTTTCCAGCTTTGAAGAAGACTCTCGGTGGAAGACGCTCTTGAAGCAATTCTGACTTCAAACAAGTCGTTCAACGCTTCTTCCGTAAGCAATGCCCTGATTTTTTCCCCCTGGAAGGCTTCTTGAAGCTTATAAAGCAGTATACGAATGTCTCTATGTACTTGGAATTGTGTAGAAAAATAAAGGTATGTCTTATCTTGAATGTGTCATTTTATTTTTTTTTTCTTTCATTCGCAACTCTCATCACAGTCGACAGGGGAAACTTATTTTCCAACTCTCTTTCTCTCGTTCCAGAAGTCTGTGATGCTACAAACTGAAGTCTGAAAGATTTTATCAAAGTAAGTAATATTTATTATTCATTATGAAATTAACGTCAGCCGCGGTGGAGTAGCCGAGCGGTCTAAAGTGTCTCGCTGCGGAGCGCGCGGTTGCTCGCCGTGGAGGTTCGAGTCCTCCCTGGGGCATGGGTGTGTGTGTGCTTGTCCTTAGGTTAGTTTAACTAGGTTTAAGTAGTTTGTAAGCTACGGACTGATGACCACGCAGTTTGGTCCGATAGATTTACAAAATTTGAATTTGAAATTAACGTCTGATTTGTTAAAGTCTTTTTGCATGTATTAAAAGTGAATCTGACCTAATAAGACAGTACTACATAGCTTAGTTCAGGACATTTGAGAATGTCATTGGTGCGTGAAGTACATCACTTGCGAGTATTGAATGCGAGGATTGTTCCAATTGTGCGGACTGTGCAGAAATGGTGGTTCTTCAAGCGTACAAAAAGCAGACGTTGTTGGTGGACAGATTAGTGGTGATCTTGGCCGGGAACCCTACAGTCGGCTGTGCTGATGGAGAACAGCCGGAACTGTAATTAGATGGTGTATACACACTTCTAACACAGGGCTTTCTTACGGCATCTTGAGAGTATTGCATGTGTTTCATCCGTCGCATCAATTCCATCAATTGGCAGCAACTGTCTGAGCTGTAGTGCCACATGTCTTACAATTACATTACAATCATCTTCTGATTCTCTTGGACTCGGTGCAGACATAGTGAAACTGTTATTTTGTTCCCTGAGTTCATTCATGGCTGCTTGAATTTCGTCCTGATGACATTTTCTTCTTTGATCCTAGTCTTTTTGGTGGTTTCATTAGTTGTATGTCTAAGGTGTTGTCGCTGTTGCTGTTATTATCAAGGCTCTCGTTATTAGTTACTGAAGATTCTTCAAACAAACCGTTCCCTGATGTTGATACACGATGTGCTTCTGAAATTAACAGTACTATTTTGTTTGGAATTTAACAATACCATTTAAGTAAAATTACTTTTAACAATTCTATTTAATTTCCAGATACCGAATGTGGAGGAATGGCAAGACATACTAGTAGGTTTCCATCCGAGGTGGCATTCCCAAGTTACATAATTTACTCTACTTAGGGAGCGATCTTATGGTATTAATGGAAAGATAGATGCCAGGATCGCAATTTTTTATTTTAGTTGTTCAAGACACTCTATGGTGTCATCATCTGGTCTCATTGACCAAAAAATGCTTATAATAGTGTCCCGGTTGGGAAATATCGTAAGTCTGGTAGGTCCGATACTGATGCCGGAGGCCTTAATTGGTTCGCCTTGTACAAAACATCGTTCGTTGGATTATATGTTTTTCAATGAACAGAAAAGCTGTGCAAAAAAATGTTGTCCTGAAATGCACATGATCTTTGCTCCATTTTGTGCAAATTGCAATTTTTTATGGATGTATTATTATTATTTTTTCAAAATAATGAACGATACCACTATGACAAATTGTAATATCTGTATTTCAGCAAAGCTGTATTTTGGAATTTAATAATTCCATCTGGAGTGACGATAGAAAAATCATCGGATGGTACCAAGACAGGAGTCCAAAGAATTTTGTTTTTTTGTCAGTTTCTTAGTTGTGAGATTCATTCTCCAGTTAATTATTTTCCTATCGTAACAGAAGGTTTGCTGTAGTTCGTCTTTTCCTATATTGGTAGTATGTCAGTGACGAAACTTGGTATTCTTTTGAGTGTGAGGAAGGTGTATAACGTCTACTGGAGGGGGCAAGGAGGGGACGATGCGGAGAGCTCCGCACGGAAGTCTTGCACAGGTCCCCGCGAAGGCTATGGCCGGCTAATCCACCGATATCGGAGTCACTGTCAACACAGCGTTAGTCTTCATTCCACCTTGATCACCAAAAGGTTTGGCATATTTTATACGGTGTTGTAATGAAGGGCCTTCTAGTGTTTCGTCAAATTTGGGCTACGAGAGCAGCAGGCCATATACTTAAACCCGCTTTTCCCACGTAATACGCCGGATAACCATCTAATTGCCGTGTCGAGGCCGACTGGAATTCCTAATTAGCGGGTGTAAGTACCTCCAGCACACGCAAGCAACACCAAATGAGAAGCACCGGCATTGAAGTGATTGATGATATACGAGGCCTGGAACTTAAATAGTGGCAACACTACTGTGGAGACACTATGCAATGGTATCTACTGTGGTGTCGCACAAGTCTGAAGTGCGCGCCACGCACTTTCGCCGCGCGCCGCCATGAAAGCACGGCGCGGCGTTCTTACGACGTCGGCCACGAGCGCCCTCTGCTGCAACTCTGCTCGCGGCCACCACTGAACTCAATCGGTCACTTGGCAATAGGATAGGCACTAGAACAGACTCTCATCAGTAGGCAGGCCTGTACCTAGTTAAACTATGTATCAGCATTTCGCTAGTCTGCAGTAATGAATGTAATGAAACTTTTAAAAGTTAAGTATTACAATATTTCTACGAAGTATATATCTTGTTCTAATGTAGGTTAGTGTTTCTAGTTTCTGCTGTCCCACTGGCTGGTAACACGCGAGCATCCTATTTCCCTGTGTCGGCCTCTCTCCACTCGGCCACCGACACCTAGGACAACCGGCGGAAACGAGACACAAAATCTACTATTGTCGCTGAAACCACATGTTGTGAACATACCTAGCTTAGCTCCGAGGAAATGGACTCGTCCGGCCCACGTCACCGACGTGCGCACAGTTGAGGGAAACACAGGCAGTTGTATGCGAGCGATCTAACGTAATGGTGTCACTATGTTTTCGAAACAGAAACAAAGGAATTGGATCGGGATTGAATGTTCAAGGGGTCGTATATCACGACAGAGTCATCAAGGTCTACAAGAACGTCAGAGCCCCAGTACGGTGATTCTGGTGTACGACTGTGATAGACCGTCAATGCACAGTGTTACTGTTCGGTTTTGGATCATCACCTGCGACCAACTTTGCGACCCACCCATCATTTTACACGACAATGGGCGGGCGCATAGAGCGCAAGCTGTGGCTGCTCTGTTCGGTCGATGGGATTGGGAAGTACTGTACCGTCCACGATACTCCGTGGACTTAAGTCCTAGTGACTTTGATTTGATTCCAAACATGAAGAAACCACTTACAAGGAGACCACATAGGTATCGAATCTTATAACTTTTTGATATTTATGGTACGTGATGTTCAGAACACAAATAATAATCAGCCAAAGCCATTCGACGTAACTCTAAAAAATTCCCGAGAAAATCGACTTTGAAGTTTTTCAAGTGTACGTAAGTACCATACAGAATTATAATATCTAATGGTATTTTTATGAAAACTGCACGTATTTTTGTTTATTCGTAATTCTCTGTATTTTATAAAATAGTGATGGTTTTAATCAAAAAATATGCGTTACATTTTTTACAGCATCGGCTCCACTATTAGTTGACGATAGTCTTTGATTTTTCAGTTTGTGAGTTTGTGGAGAGCTACGACGCTGTTTCTCGAAAGTCTTCTGCACACCTACTAATGGCTTTTCAAGCGGGTACCCTACATAATCATCGTTTTAGGCGATGACATGGTGTTCCGCTCGTCTACACACACATAAAAACTGACACAACACATGGAATTGGAGATCCCTAAATGTTTTAGGTAACTGAATTCGAAAGCGACGAAAGAATAGCTCTCACAAACTTAACAAACACCACTGTGGTCAATTCATGGTGAAGACGATACTGAAAAAAACGTAATGTATGTTTTTTGATTGAAACCATCATTAGTTTATAAAATATAGAAAATTACGAATAAACAAAAATACGTACATTTTTCACAAAAATCACCGTTAGATATTAAAATTATGTAAGTATTCGAACACAACGAAAAAAATAAAAAAATAAAGTTATTGCAGGACTCGAACCATCGACCCAAAAAGGCCAGAACGCTACCACATCAGTTACGCGAAATGATGCCGCATCTCTTTTGATTATTGGTACTTGCGTGTAACTGAAAAACTTCAAAGTCGATTTTCTCGAAAATTTTTGAGAGTTGCGTCGAATGGCTTTGACTGATTGTTACTTAAGTTATATAGTTCACGAATAGTAAATATGAAAAAATCCTAAATTCCGACACCCATATGCTCTCCTTGTTAGTGGCATTCACTTCAGAACTGTACCAGAGATTCGACCGGCAGTAGATCGCTCCATTCGCACCATCAACAGTACGCTGTAAAGGGACTAGAATTAGCAACAAGTAAATTTGATAGAAATCAACAGTAGAGAGCTGGACATCGAGCGTACAGCAAGAACTCGGTGTGGCGACATTAGGTCACACGGAAAGTAAACAGCCGTACGTGCTGACAGAGTTGGCAACTAGATCAGTGTTGAAAGAGCATGTGGAAAGTCGCCAAGCAACAGCACAGTCATTGCAATATTTGCTTCAGATGGAGCAAGGATCGTGGGACGCTTCCATACGAACCGCTACACACGCGGGATGATCGACCGCGCTGCAGTTGACATTAAGCATAAAGCGTCACAAGCGGCACGGGAGGCAGTATAAATAGTGGATGCGAAAGGAAGTCATAAACATAAGGTTTAATGAGCAGAGGCTCCCTTGGAGAAAAGTCGTTACCTATCTGGGGCTGAAGTTAGACAAAAATCTAACTTTCAAGCAACATATAAATGAGGCCAAAAACAAAGGCTCCGCCCGGCTCTTCCAGCTATACCCCTTACTGAAAGGCAGGGGACTGTCAACCAATGCCAAGCTGAGAATTTGGAAAACTACACTCTTACCGGCCATGCTATATGGCTCTGAAGCATATAGTATGGCGTCCAATACAAACCTTTCCCGCCTTGAAGTGGTGCAGAATAAAACATTCAGAATAATATCCGACGCGCCATGGTATTCCACAAACGAGGAGATCAGAGCCATGCTGGGTCAACCTTCATTTTACTACATAATTCAGCAAAAATCCGCAAAATTCTTTGCCTCTTCTCAGGCCTCACCCTTCGACCTCATCAACTCTCTGGGTAGGGATGTCAATCCCGAACACAGAGTGCCAGTAAACATGATAAATCGACAGTACCCAAGATGAGGAGAGTAAACTTGGAGTTGGAACGGATACTCATGTCAGATATGCGGTCCCATATTGGTTTGATTCCTGTGGATGATATCTGTAGGTGGGACTACACTAGGCATGGGCTTCACCTCAACAGGAAAGGGAAGGGAAAATTGTCTGGGTTGATTGCAAGTAACTTACGGGGGGGCACTGTCACAAATGGTAAAATACCAGTGGTTACAGGTGTCAGAGGTATGCCTTTTTTAGGATAGGGAGGGGGGAAAGAAAACCAGTTTTGAGAGAGCTTGTAAGACACCCTCAGTTTGGAAAAGCAGATAAACAGGAGGTAGATTTTAGCAAACAATGTTTAACAGAAAGTACTCAGAAACTTCCAGTAAATCTTACTCAAGCCATTAGTATACAATATCAGTTATCTTTATTACATCAAAATATTCCAGGACTCAGAAATAAACTTGATGAACTACTCATTTGTATTGATGAAATAGATTCCTCTAGCCCAATTGACATAATTTGCCTCTCTGAACATCGTGTGGCCACTGGTATAGATATGTTAAACATTCCAGGATATAATTTAGCTTCACACTTCTGTAGAGTAGATATGGAGGGAGGAGGGGTTGCCACATTCATTAAAAACTGCTATAAATTCAAGAATATTGATATAAATAAATTCTGTCTAGAGCAGCATTTAGAAGCTTGTGCAACAGAAGTAGAATTCCATAACAGATGCTATATAATAGTAACTATTTACCGAGCACCTGCAGGAAATTATAATCTATTCCTAAATCATCTAGAAGCTCTATTGGGTTATTTAACAGGAAGAAATAAAGAAATCCTGGTTGCTGGTGACTTTAATACAGATTTTCTTATGCAGTCCTCCAGTAAAAATTTATTGCAGTCAGTAACTTTGTCTTTCAACCTAACACACACCGTAAACTTACCAAATAGGATAACTAAAACCTCTAGGACAGCAATTGATAATATTTTTATAGACAAATCAAAGGAACAAAATCATATCATAAAACCAATAATAAATGGCCTGTCAGATCATAATATGCAGCTCCTTGTTTTAGGTATAGATTCTAAACAGATTATGAAGACCGCAAAATGTACATACAGGAGAGTAGTCAACCCACCAAAAATTGAAAATTTTAGAAAACTCCTCAAAGACATGAACTGGAAAGATGTATATAGTGCTAATGGCATGAATGAAAAATATAATGTATTCATTAATAATGTTAGTATCATGTTTGAAAACTGTTTTCCTCTAAAAGTAACGCGAATTAAACAGAAGTCTATAATAAAACCTTGGATTACATAAGGAATAAAGATTTCATTTAAGATAAAAAGGAAAATGTATCTATCAGCCAAGAGTAGTTGCAATGATGATGATTTAACGAAATATAAGGAATACTGTAAAATATTAAAAAAAGTTATTCAGGTATCTAAACAAATGCACTATGAAACGAAGATAGCAACATCAGGAAACCAAATAAAAACAATATGGGATATAGTGAAAGAGGAGACTGGTAGAACCAGAAAGGAACAAGAGCAGGTAGGATTAAGAGTAGCTGAGACATTAGTAACTGATGGGCATAATGTGGCAAATCTATTTAACAAGTACTTTATATCCGTTACTGATAGTATGGGATTGTCCGGGTCAGTAAATAATGCCCTGGAATATTTGAAACTAGCATTTACAAATAACTTCACACACATGAATATGTCAGTCACTTCACCACAAGAAATATCTTCCATAAAAAATCTTTAAAAACAAAGAATTCCAGTGGTTACGATGAAATATCAACAAAGTTAATTAAAGCGTTTTCTTATGAACTTAGCACAATCTTAAGTTATTTGTGTAACCAGTCTATTATAACGGGAACATTTCCTGATTGGCTAAAATATGCAGATATTAAACCTCTCTTCAAGAAGGGGGATAAAGAGATACCATCAAACTACAGACCCATTTCACTTTTGCCAGCATTCTCAAAAATTATAGAAAAGGTAATGTACAAGCAGCTTCTCAACCACTTAACCACAAATGGCATATTGTCTAGAACACAGTTTGGATTTCTGAAAGGTTCCGATATCGAGAAGGCTATTTACACTTACAGTGAGAATGTACTTAATTCATTAGATAATAAATTGCAAGCAGCAGGTATTTTCTGTGATTTGTCAAAGGCATTTGATTGTGTGAACCATAACATCCTTTTAAGTAAATTAGAATTCTATGGGGTCACGGGAAATGCTGCAAAATGGTTCAAGTCGTACCTCACTAACAGGAAACAAAGGGTGTCAGTTCAAGTGACTAGTGAATTAAGCCGACAGTCATCATCGGATTGGGAAGAAATTACATGTGGTGTCCCACAAGGATCCATCTTATGGCCATTGCTTTTTCTTGTGTACATTAATGATCTCTCATCAGTTACACTACCAGAAGCAGAGTTCGTTTTGTTTGGAGATGATACAAGTATTGCAATAAAAAGTACGTCAAGTGTAGTAATAGAAAGGTCTGCTAATGATATTTTCATGAACATTAATAAATGGTTTAAAGCCAACTCATTGTCATTAAACTTTGAAAAGACGCACTACATGCAGTTCAGAACATGTAAGAGATTTCCTGACAGCATATGCATTAAGTATGAAGAAGAGCAGATAGAAGAGGTTGACAGTATTAAATTCCTGGGATTACAGCTTGATAATAAATTTAGTTGGGAGGAGCACACCACAGAACTGCAGAAACGACTCAACAAATCTGTATTTTCAATACGAGTGTTATCAGACATAGGAGACATAAAAATAACAAAGCTTGCATACTTTGCTTACTTTCATTCCTTAATGTCATATGGTATAATATTTTGGGGTAACTCTTCAAGTCAGTCAAAAGTCTTCAGAGTCCAAAAACGTGTAATACGTATTATTTGTGGAGTAAATTCACGGACGTCTTGTAGAAGCCTCTTCAAAGTACTGGGTATATTAACTACTGCCTCTCAGTATATTTATTCCTTAATGAAATTTGTCATAAATAATATATCCCTTTTCCCAACAAACAGCTCAGTTCATACATACAATACTAGAAATAAAAATGATCTACACAAGGATTTAAAAGCACTTACTTTAGTTCAAAAAGGGGTCCACTACTCAGGAACACACATTTTCAATAATTTACCATCAAGTATAAAAAATTTAGCTACAAATAAAGATCAGTTTAAGAGGAACCTAAAAGACTTTCTAGTGGCCAACTCCTTCTACTCCATTAGTGAATTTCTAAATTGTACCAAATGATGCATGCACTCATACTATATTAGTATTATTATATTTCAGCATAAAAAACCTTAAAAATTTATGTATCTGTATTTATATTATATGTGTATGTATTTGTATTTATATTATTAGTATTATCTGTTATTCAACTTGTAAATTTTGTTTCTTGACATGTTCCACATCCACTCAATATGGATCTACGGAACAGAAAAAAAAAAAAAAAAAAAAAATGAACACCACTTTTCACTTCAGGAGACAAACTCCTGTAAATAATCACAACCTTCCACCACAGATCATTCCCTCATAAATTTCTCTAAAACCCATTAAAAAAAATGTCAACTCACATCATGTCACATACAGTGGGGTAGGAAACCCCCAAGCCATATACCTTGAAACAAAGCGACATTCGAAATACTGAGGAGTCGTTTCATGAGATAGAGCGTATGTCAAGGACGCTGGTTCTCAGAACACAATTGGGTGAAACCCAGCTAATCATCCGACGACGTAAATGTACTGTGCTAGTCTGGTCTTGTCCGAGTACGGCCAGGCGAGGATGTGTGCAGCTTCGACGCCGAGACGATCAAAACCGCCTCTTGGTAACAGTTGGTTACCGCTATCAGCACGACTACGCGGAGAGGTCCACGCCTGGTCCAGATGACACCACTGAAGATCCGACGGCAGGTGTAGTAACCTGTGAAGGCCTCCAATGAGGTACCCTGCAACTCGTCCGCACGAGATGGGAATGGGACGCCGAGGAGCTTTCTGTTATTTATTTATTTATTTATTTGTTTTTTCTGTTCCATAGGACCCACTTCAGGAGTAAGACTCCATGGTCATGGAACAAGTCAATACATTAATTGTTACACAATAATGGTAATAGAAAAATTTTAAGTAGTCCTTTGCACACGACAATCTTAAGACAAAGTGAAAAGAATCAATAAAGAAAAAATAAATTAGCTTAATTCTTTAACTTTTCTAGGAGTTCCTCGACAGAATAAAAGGAGTGAGCCACGAGGTAACTCTTCAATTTAGATTTGAAAGCATGTGGATTAGTGCTAAGATTCTTAAGTTCTTGTGGCAGCTTATTGAAAATGGATGCCGCAGAATACTGCACCCCTTTCTGCACAAGTGTTAAGGTGGTGTGGTGCAAATGTAGATTAGACATCTGTCTAGTATTCACCGAGTGAAAGCTACTAACTCGTGGGAATAAGCTGATATTATTAACAACAAACGACATTAAAGAAAAAACGTATTGTGACGCCAGAGTCAAAATTCCCAGACTACTGAAAAGGGGTCGACATGACGTTCGCGAACTTACACCAGATATTGCTCGAACCGCCCGTTTTTGAGCCAGAAATATCCTTTTTGCATCAGGCGAGTTACCCCAAAAAACAATGCCGTACGTCATAAGTGAGTGAAAGTAAGCGAAGTAGACTACTTTTCGTGTTGAAAAATCACTTATCTCAGATATTGTTCTAATGGTAAATATAGCAGAATTTAGTTTTGGAACAAGATCCTGAACATGGGCTTTCCATGACAGCTTACTGTCTATATGAACACCTAGAAATTTGAACTGTTCAGTCTCACTTATCACATGCCCATTATGTGTAATCATAATGTCAGATTTCGTCAAATTATGTGTTAGAAATTGTAAAAACTGAGTTTTACTGTGATTTAACATCAACTTGTTTTCTATTAGACATGAACTTATCTCCTGAACTGCATTATTTGATACTGTGTCAATATTACGAGCAACATCCTTCACTACCAAGCTGGTATCATCAGCAAACAAAAATATTTTACAATCACCTGTTATACTCGAAGGCATATCATTTATATAAATAAGAAACAGCAATGGTCCCAAAACAGACCCCTGGGGCACCCCATACTTAATTGTGCCCCATTGGGATTGCACGTCATAGCCATTTTCTACACTGCGGAGAATTACCTTCTGTTGTCTATTATTAAAGTAAGAGGTGAACCAGTTGTGGGCTACTCCCCGTATTCCATAATGTTCCAACTTCTGCAACAATATTTTGTGATCAACACAATCAAACGCTTTTGTTAAATCAAAGAAGACGCCTAATGTCCGTAGCCTCTTATTTAACCCATCAAGTGCCTCACAAAGAAACGAAAATATAGCGTTTTCGGTCGTTAAACCACTTCTAAAACCAAACTGTACGTTTGACAGGAAATTATGTGAACTGAAATGATCAATTAATCTTGAATATACAGCCTTTTCAATAACTTTGGAAAAAACCGATGGCATAGAAATAGGTCTATAGTTGTCTACATTATCCCTTTCACCTTTTTTATAAAGCGGTTTCACTACTGAGTACTTTAATCTGTTAGGAAACTGACCATTCCGAAAGGAAAAATTACAAATATGGCTTAGTACTGGGCTAACATATGGAGAACAGTACTTTAGAATTCTGCTAGATACCCCATCATATCCACAAGAGTCCTTAGTCTTTAGTGATTTAATTATTGACTCAATCTCACCTATGGAAGTATCATGAAGGATCATTTCAGGCAACAGCCTCGGAAACGCATTTTCTAAAAACGTTATATGATTACCTGTAGAAACTAGAGTTTTGTTTAGTTCCTCTACTATATTCAGAAAGTGATTATTGAATATTGCACATATATCTAACTTGTCAGTAACAGAAACATTCCTACTACGCACTGACGTTATATCTTCTACCTGCTGCTCCTGACCAGACACTTCCTTCACGACTGACCAGATAGTTTTAATTTTATCCCGAGAGTTTGCTATTCTTTTTGCGTACCACATACTTTTTGCATTCTTAATGACATTTTTCAGAACCTTACAGTACTGTTTGTAATGAGCTACTGCATCTTCATTCTGACTGCTTCTAACATTTTGATACAACTCCCGCTTAGTTCTACATGATACTCTTATCCCCTTTGTCAGCCACCCTGGCTGTCTGTTACTGAAAGTACCCTGTTTTGAGCGTTCTAGCGGAAAGCAACTTTCAAACAGCATAATAAATGTGTTCAGAAAAGCATTATATTTATCATCTGCATTATCAGCACTATAAACATCCTGCCATTCTTGTTCCTTAATTAGGCTTAAAAAGGTCTCAATTGCAACTGGATTAACTTTTCTGAGTAGTTGATATTTATGTTTAACATTTGTTTGAGAACAAATACTTTTTAGAATTAAAAGTTGGGCATCGTGGTCTGATAGGCCATTTACTATTCTGCTGACAGAGTGCCCCTCTAATAATGAAGAATGAACAAAAATATTGTCAATGGTAGAACTGATATTTCCTTGCACTCTCGTTGGAAAAAATACTCTTTGCATCATGTTATAGGAATTAAATAGATCTAACAGCTGACTTTTCCTTGAGCTATCACCTACACAATTAATGTTGAAATCTCCACACACAATTAAATTTTTATACTTCCTATACAGTGAACCCAGAACCAATTCCAGCTTGGGCAGAAACATTTTAAAATCTGAGTCAGGGGATCTATAAATAACAACTATTACTAGTTTAGTTCCATTAACATTAACAACTCCTGCACAACATTCAAATATCTGTTCTGTGCAGTGTTTAGAAAAATCGATTGACTCCGATGAAAAATCGTTTTTTACATACATGGCCACTCCCCCACACTGCAAAGAACTCCTAGAGTAGAAGGCAGCTAACCTGTATCCTGGCAAAGGAAGTCTCTTAATTGTCACACCACTTAAAAAGTGCTCTGAAATTCCAATAATGTCAGTGTTGTGGTCACGAGAACAACTCTCTCACTGCTACACAGAACACTGGCGTGCACTGGCTGTACGAGTAACCCGCGAAGCGAGCTCGTACCTCGTAAACAACACACTGAGCGCAGAGCACAACACCGCGCTGCTTGGGTCATTCACCCGCCCGTGGCGTGCTCTGGCGTTTGCCGCATTTTCCCGCGGCGCACTCTCGCGGCCGACTTCCGACGTATGTTATCGGCTGTGTGTGTGCCTTACAGCATTCCTTTCCCCTTGGGGAGGCTCGGATGCGAGCAATGTCCATGACGTCGTCATCTGTTGGGCTCTGACTGAGGTTGCGGGCAGGCACCGTTGCGTAGGGTCGGAAGTACTTGGAGCGCGGGCAGCGTCGGCGCCCCTCCCCCGACAACCCATATGGCAGGACCGGTGATGGTGGCTCGGTCTCCATCTCCACCTCAGTCCCCGGACCTGGTGATGGTGGACCCGAAGGGAGCAATGCATCAGGAGGAGATGAATCCAGCATGGGTGTTGGCTGTACCTGCAAAGGTGTAGGTCCCTGAGAGGAGGGACCTGGGTCAGTCCCTGGAGGAGGCAGACAACTTGCAGGGAACGGCAGGAACCTCTCTTCGGCCTGTGGGCTGGTTAGTGGAGCAGACTGGTGCGAGAGCATCGGCTGGGGTATGGGGGGCTCCCGCTCTTCCACACGCAGGCGCAGCTGGTCGTGGTGACGTGCAGTGATGCCGTCTTCTGTGCGTATGTCGCAGAGACGGCGGCCGCGGCATCTGGTGATGATGGCAGGAATCCATTTCGGTCGACGTCCAAACCCACGTGCCCAGACAGCCATCCCTGGTCGGAAGCGAGAAGATGGAGACACAGATGAATGTCCCGGGCTCGGATGCAGGAGATGAAGCAGAGTCCGGGGCTGCCGGCCATGGAGAAGTTCCGCAGGACTCTTGTCGCCAAACGGGGTGAACCGAAAGGATGAGAGAAATTGATCGAGGGCAACATCAGAAGGGTACCGAGCCACATATTTTTTTAACTGGGTCTTAAAGGTGCGAACAAATCTTTCAGCCTCCCCATTTGACTGCGGATGGAAGGGTGGGGCCAGGACATGGCGGATACCTCGGGCGTTGCAGAAGGAGGCAAACTCGCGGGAAACAAACTGAGGACCGTTGTCAGACACCACGGTAGTGGGAAGGCCTTCAATCGAGAAAATGCGTGACAAGGCGGCAACCGTGGCCGTGGCTGAGGTTGAAAGGCAACGGACCACGTAAGGGAACTTAGAGAAGGCATCAATAACCAGCAACCAATAGGCATTAAGGAAGGGGCCCGCAAAATCAATGTGTAGGCGATCCCAGGCCTGCGAAGGTTGAGGCCATGGGGCGAATGTTGCCCGAGGGGAGGCTTGATGTTGCGCACATAGTGAGCACGAGGTAACCATACGAGACACGTCGCTGGCCAGGCCCGGCCAAAACACATGGCGGCGGGCCAATGCCTTAGTACGAGATACCCCCCAATGATCGGCGTGTAGCAGCTTGAGGACCTCTGAGCGGAGGGCCGATGGAATGACGACCCTAGGAGAGGAATCCTCAGAAACAAGGAGAAGCACGCCATCTACAACAGAAAAACGGTGTCGAAATGCGTAGTAGTTTCTGAGGGGGTCCGATGCCCGTTTCGGCGGAGTCTCAGGCCAGCCCTGCTGGACCAGACGGATCACCTTGCGGAGGACCGGGTCTGCGGCACTAGCCCGAGCCACCTTGGCACCCGTGATGGGAAAACCATCCACTGCTTGCTGAGCGGCTAAGTCGACATGAAAGCACAGCAATTCTTCCTGGTCAAAGTCTGGGTCTGGTCCAGCCGGAAGCCGGGAGAGCGCATCCGCATTAGCATGTTTGGATGTAGGGCGGAAGTGTATCGCATAGTTATACCGAGATAGGAACAGCGCCCAACGCTGAAGACGGTGAGCGGCCTTGTCCGGTAGTGACGCCGAAGGGTGAAAGAGAGAAACCAGCGGCTTGTGATCAGTTACAAGATGAAATTTTACGCCATACAGAAAGACGTGAAACTTCTTCAGAGCGTAGACAATAGCAAGGGCCTCCTTCTCAATTTGCGAATATCTGGTTTGGGCCGGATTGAGCGTTTTAGAGGCGAAAGCGATCGGTCGCTCAGAACCGTCTGGATATTTATGAGCGAGCACTGCCCCAATCCCATGTTGAGAGGCGTCCGTTGCCAAGACAAGAGGGATGCCGGGTTGATAGGTGGCGAGGCAGGGAGCCGATTGCAGCAGCTCCTTTAATGTGCAAAATGCTGTTTCACAGGCCGATGACCAATGGAAGGAAGTCCCTTTGCGCAGCAGGTCATGCAGGGGTTTCGCAATAGATGAAGCCCCCGGCAAGAATTTATGATAATAAGCGACCTTTCCTAAAAACACTTGCAGGTCCTTGACTGAAGTCGGCCGAGGGAGAGCCAACACGGGAGAGACATTCTGACTGAGGGGCTTGCTGCCCTCACTAGAAACCTCAAACCCCAAAAACGTGATAGAAGGCTGAAAAAAGTGGCATTTCTCCAGGTTGCACGTCAACCCCGCCTCCTGTAATACCGTGAACAGTGCCCGTAAGTTGCGTAAGTGTTCATCGGCTGAGGACCCGGACACTACTATATCATCGAGATAATTGACACAACCGGGCACAGACAGTGTGAGTTGTTCAAGGAAACGCTGAAAAATTGCTGGAGCGCTGGCCACCCCGAAGGGCAACCTCAAGTATTGGTACAAACCAAAGGGCGTGTTCAGGACCAAGAGACGTTGAGAGTCAGCGTCGAGAGGAACTTGTAAATACGCCTCAGAGAGATCTATCTTTGAAAAATATTGTCCACCCGCCAATTTCGCAAGAAGCTCGTCTGGGCGCGGCAATGGATAAGTGTCGATGATAGATTGGGCGTTCACGGAACGTTTGAAATCGCCACAAAGGCGCAACCGCCCCGACGGTTTTTTTACAATGACCATGGGAGTCGCCCATTCACTAGACGGGATGCGTTTTACCACCCCAGCGTCCTCCAGGCGGTCCAGCTCCGCTTTGACGTGGTCACGGAGTGCAATCGGAACCGGCCGAGCGCGGAAAAAGCGGGGCCTGGCGGAGGGCTTCAAGGTGATGTGGGCTTGGAAATTATTAGCACAGCCCAACCCCGCCGAAAACAGCGCCGAAAATTCGGTGCGTAAAGAGTCTAGTTGCGGGAAGGGCACCTGGTCAGAGACAATGTTGACGTCGTCGGAAATAGTGAACCCAAACCCCTGAAAGGCGTCAAGACCAAACAAGTTGTCCGTGTGAGCATTGTTTACAACAAGGAAAGTGAGCCTACGAGTGACAGATTTGTATGTAACAGGCGCTGAGAACTGTCCCAGGATCGGAATATTTTGTTTATTGTAACTGACCAATCTCCGCGACACCGGGAAGAGAGAGGGAGAACCCAGATCCAAATAAGTCTTTGAGTTCAATAAGGTGACGGCCGCGCCTGTGTCCACTTGCATACGCAACTGTTTGTGGAAAACAGTGACGTCAATAAAGAGCTTGTTGGGTGCAACCGAAATCGCTGAGACGCAATTTACGTCCATCTCTGCGTCGGAATCGTGGATTTTGGAGGCACAAACAGAAGCAATGTGACCTTTCTTGTGGCACTGATGACACGTGGACCACCGCTTGGGGCAGTCAGGTCTATCATGATCGACAAAACAGGAGGGACACGAAGGAAGCATTTTACGGTCGCGTGACCGCACGCCGCCTGGCCCGAGTTTCCGCGGCCGTGCACTTGGCCGATCGCTCCGGCGCCGCGGCTGCGCGCGAACTGCCGCGACCACGTCATCCCTTTGCGACCCTGCCGGTAACGGGGAAGAAGAGGGTTGGATTTCCGCCACCTCACACCAAGCCTCAATTTGGTTGCCCGCCGCCCGCGAAACCTCGAAAGACTGCGCAATGTTAAGAACATCGGAAAGTGAAGGATTTTCGCACAGGAGGGCGCGTTCGCGAACCTCGCGATCGGGAGCGAGCCGAATAATAGCGTCCCGGACCATATGATCGGCATACGATTCTTTATGCACATCCGTAACAAAATGACAACGACGGCTTAAACCGTGGAGGTCCGCGGCCCACGCCCGATAAGACTGTTGTGGCTGCTTCCTGCAGCGGTAAAACTCAACACGGGCCGCTATCACATGAGTCCGTTTGCGGTAATATTGTGAAAAAAGGCCGCACATTTGATCGAAAGACAGCGACGCAGGATCCTGCAAGGGGGCGAGTTGGCAAAGCAGCTGATACAGACGAGGCGACAGCCACGACAGGAATAACGCACGACATAAGGTGCCATCAGACCAGCCAAAAGCTTGAAAGTGTTGTCTTAACCGTTTTTCATAAGCGTCCCACTCTTCGACGGACTCGTCGTACGCCGGAAAAGGTGGCGGATAAGACAGAGGGGGCGCGGGGGGCGAAACAACCTGTGGGGTGGACGGGGGTTGGGACCCACTAGACAAGGCTGTAGCAAGAGATTGTAATACCTGGTTCTGAGCGTGAATCGCCGATGCAAAAACCTCTTGTTGTTCGACGAGGCGACGCAGAATCTCATCGGAAGAACTAGTAGACATTGTGTAAGACGAACAACCACATCAGACGGAAAACACGCGGAGGAAAACAAAAAAATACCGCACTCGTCGCCAATGTTGTGGTCACGAGAACAACTCTCTCACTGCTACACAGAACACTGGCGTGCACTGGCTGTACGAGTAACCCGCGAAGCGAGCTCGTACCTCGTAAACAACACACTGAGCGCAGAGCACAACACCGCGCTGCTTGGGTCATTCACCCGCCCGTGGCGTGCTCTGGCGTTTGCCGCATTTTCCCGCGGCGCACTCTCGCGGCCGACTTCCGACGTATGTTATCGGCTGTGTGTGTGCCTTACAGCAGTCAGAATCAGTATCAATAAGCATTTCATTAACTTTATCTCTGATACCCTGTATATTTTGATGAAAAACAGTAATTCCCTTATTACTTATATTCTTAGACTTTGTCAAAGGTGGTTCATCATTTCTTAGAGGGACTTCCTTTAAGCAGGAATATCTATCAGCTATCTTCAGTCTAAAAAAGGTGCAGCCCTAACACCAACTACTACAGGAATTTTTCCATGAGTGAAACCCCCACCCCCTACTACACTGTCACCTATGAGCTTTGCCAACCTCCCCTTCCCATACCTATTGAGGTGCAGACCGTGCCTAGTAAAATCCGACCTTTGGATAGTTTCAACTGGCACCACTGCAATGTGATCCATGCCCTCCGTCATCAGCGCCTTCTCAAGCCCCATGTTAAGACGGCTGACAGCCGTATTAAGACAAGGCCTATCATGACGCTGAAACAGCTGCACGAAATGCACATTCGTGCCACCAGTTTCAGTTGCTATCCTTTCCAGATCACCACCTATATCATATTCCCCGTCCCTATCAAGACTGTTCCCGGCCCCACCCACTATAACTACCTGATCCTCTTTTGAAAAATTCCTACATAAGTCCCCTACGTTACAAGTGACCTGATCTAACCCTGCACTAGGCTTCACTATGCTGGTGACCTGGTACTCACTCCCAAGTACTTCCTGCAACTGTTGGCCAACACCTCTGCCATGAGAACTACCTAGCAGCAGAACCTTCTTCTTCCTAAGAGACCTCTCTACAGATTTCGGCTTACCAAAAGCTGAGGTCTGCTGCGTACTTCCTACACCTACAGCTACAGGAGGTTCATCTCCACTCAACTCTGACAGTTGGTCAAACCTATTTGCAACTTGCAATGTAAAGCTATCTGAATACCTTCTCCTAGCTGCCTTCTTACCAACTGCCAGTTCCCATTCCCCAGCCCCCCTTCTCCTCCTCAACCTACCTAGTTCCTCTTCAGCGTTTTTCAACTGCACCTGAAGGGCGCAGATCAAACGCTCCTGCTCCTCTATCAACTTATTCCTGCTGCAAATCCTACAGTTCCAGGAGAGAACCTCACCACAATGCCCATTGTCTTCCCCACTGCACTCCCCCCCATGAAAATACTTACTACAAATCCCACACTGCAGCCCACTACGCACGACCCTACGACAGAGCCCACACTTCTCACTCATGGTAAAATTTTACAATAATTTGTTAAGAAAAACTAGACGTCTACGTTATGAAGTTAAGTTTCTACAAAATAAGTAGGAAGTACCTCTTAACTACAGCAATCAACAACCCTCAGTCTCTACAAATCAAGTAACAACAACTAATAGTATCAGAAAAGAGCAAATAACACTACCACAGAAACTTTACACTGTTGCTTGTATAAACAAGTTCAAATTCAAGCGTCACTAATAAAACAACTAAACACTGTGAGAGTACAAGAGTTATCAAATACCGTAACTTAAAGTTTCCCAACCTCAACTACGTTAAAAACAGCAAGTCACCTGTTGAAAAGTACTAAAGTTAATAAACAACTAGCGCGATAACACCTCCTGAAATCTAAAACTTTAATAATTTAACTACAATACACAAACACTTATTAGAACTTAGCTTTCGGAGACCGCTACGGCTGGAACCACTCGCCACCAGATGTAAACAAAGCAGTAAGACGTCGATGCCGGCGCACACGCGAACACAAATAACACCACTTAAAGCAATTACGGCACAACAAACGCTAAAATAACTGACGAACCTTTACTAGAACACCTCTAGATTGAATATTGTCACGAAATAACAATTAAAATAATTATATTAATCCTAAAATTAAATAAAAAGTCGAGAGCGATGTGCAAAGCAGTCCAGCACTCGTGACGTCACGCCAAAGAGACAGCAGTAGCGTACCGTTCAAACCGGACGGTGCGCGTGGGTTCTTCCGACCACGAGACGTACGATGATGTAGGCAGTATAGCCTCTCTATGTTATTTTCTGCTCGCTGGTTCCAATCCTCGTACATTTCCAGTGTTCGTTTTAATACGTAACAGTGTTTAGTGTCTAGTAATATTGTAAAAAATGAGAGTAGAGTAAGTTAATGTCAGTGTAATAATTTTGTGGCAGGAGACATCCATCGAGCCGGCCGCGGTGGCCGAGGGGACTGCACGGTCTGCACGGCCACTACGGTCGGGGGTTCGACTGCCCCCTCGGGCATGGATATTTGTACCGTCCTTAGTTAGTTCATAAGTAGTTTGTAAGTTTAGGGACTGATGACCCCGTAGTTAAGTCCCATAAGCTATACAAACATTTGAACATCCATCGAGAAACACTGTACTCGTCCAATAATGTAATCTAAACTGTTACTCGCAGGCATTCTGTATACGGCACTTCGGATTTCTTCATCGGACGCAGAGGATACCGTGCTCACGGGTGCTGTTCCTCTAGGGTGAAAGCTTGTCTACTGTTAGTCGAGCTGATCTCTACGAGTTTACGAGAATAACTCGGGCGTCCGATCTTCGATTGTCGTGAGTGCACTCGTGCTCTCCCGATAATCCATTTGTAGTCTGGGGCAACGTCCCAGAGATAAATTAAATTTGTCCCAATCTCCCGGTTCCGACCAAGGTTTTCGGGAGGTTTTCCTTGGTTGTAAGGCGTATGCCGGAACTGGTAAACCCCTCCCATTTATTCCCAATTGGGATCCCCCCCTTTGCCCCACTATCAGCTTGTCTGATAATTGGCTGAATAGAACCGCGACTCTTTATGGGCCGGATCTCAAACAGCCCGTTCCACTCCTCGGAGTGGAGAATGAAAAGAATAATTTTTTTTCGACTTTCTTCGATTGTCGATTACAGTTTAACTCCATTTCCAATCGATCCTTAGATCAATCATTGGATCAGGGTATAGAGGAAGAAAGAAAGCTGATAAAATAGAATATAAACGCTTCTAGTTAGGATCAGGACTATACTAATCACAGAATCGAACCAATCATCGACTGTGCTTTCCAGATAGAAGGCGATGCAGACGTTAACGACGACACAGCGTAGGCTTACCTCTGAGAACCCGATAAAAACACACAATGGAGAGACAGAACACTGTCTTCATTATTCATATAGGTAAGAAAAGGGGTTCGCTACGCCTTCGGCTACCGACTTTGCGCTACTTTCCATCGCTGGTATTACGTAGGCTTGCTACTATTTTTAAAGTGGAATGTGACTAACATTATAAATGTGCGTGTTCTAGCAGTTCGATTAGCTAATTCAAATGAGTTCTGAAAATGAGGCCTTTGCGTAATTACTCGAGTGAAAACGTCAGTGTTAGTTCAAGTTCTTGTAGATTGGTGGTGCTTACAAAATAAAATTGAGCGTTATATAGATCTTGTTTACAAGTTAACTCTTTCTCGAAGGCAAGTCAGAAAATGTAATGATCATTTGAAAAAAAGAAAAAAAAGGGGGGGGGGTAAACTTTATTTTTGCCTGTTTCGGAATATCAAATCTTCCTATCATTATTTCAGTGAAAACTGAAACATAGCTCAAATCGCCACTCAAATGCGCGACCCACATGCTGCAGCCCTGTTCCCGAGGCAGCCGCTGTTCCTCCGTGACGTCACAGCGTTATTTTTACGGACCTTGTTCCTTTCCTATGTACTATCATCATCATCTGGTACTATTACACCACGATTTTGATATCGTACATACTTTTAACTGTGCTGCAATACAAAAAATAAAAATAAAAAAGTCTTCTCTTTAATATTGTGATGCGGGAAATTTTATAACAGTGAAAGACTATGCATGAGCTCATTAGGCTAAGTTTACGTCTGAATAGCCAACTTTAATCCAGTTTTGACCTCGCACGCTCGACCTGTTAAATATATGTCACACCAGGAAAACATTTTTAAATATTTAACGGAATTGTGGCAGCATGAAGTTAGTTTGATTCTATGGAAAGCCGATTTCTGCCACACCATATTTCATGTAAACCAGCATCCATAAAGTTATTTACTTCTTATCACCAGATACAGATTCTCTAGCCGCGGTGGAGTGGCCGAGCGCTCTAAGGCGCCTTGCTAGGGAGCGCACGGTTGGTGGCCATCGGAGGTTTGAGTCCTCCCTCGGGCATGGGGAGTGTGTGTTGTCCTTAGTTTAACTTAAGTTAGTTTATGTAGTTTGTGTACAGTTTCATTCCCATCTTCACGAAATTTTGCACGCTTGACCTTCAAAACAAGTGGAAGGTTACCGTCTACTTAAAATTTCATACTGTACATGGGGGACGGTACTTAAGTACCACTTCACCCAGGTGACACTGGGTTTTTCAATGGTTTTTATATAGGTAAGAGATAAGAGAGTGCACGTTACCAACTGTCGTGTTTTCTTCCGCAGGTGACCCATGCAAACCACAGTACAGATCACGCACTTAACGTGGTCCCTGAGCGGAGAATGCTGGGAGCTGAAGGTTGCTTTCAGCTCGGAGCGCATTGGCTGTTAGAACAAAGCCAGTGCTGCCAGCTTACGGCTTACAGCTTACAGGTTTTTAAAAGAAACAACATGTATGGAGTTAAAGTGTCGCAGATGGAACGCGAAATTAAGTATCACTTTACTGTTTAAGTAATAGAAAACGAACCTATATCTTAGTAATATAAATAATTTAAAGGGACTTATTAAGCGGGTGTAGCAACGTTTTCTGCCTCTTTATTGTCGTAACTGAATAACAATCGGGATTAACATTCTTTATACTACTTTCAAGGACAGCCTTCCTTTTTCTAAAAGAAGTCGTCGGGATATGTGGACTTACTTAAGCAAATCAAGTGGAAGACAATAATCAATACCAAATCGACAATACATTGACGATGTCTACGGTGTACAATGCTGTTACCAGGTAAGGTTGGTAGAAAGCATAGACATTCCGTAGACACACGAACTCAGCCGACTTCCGCCGATCACAAAGGAGCCACGAAAAAGTGCGTGACCTGTACTACACATCCAAAAACATAGACGAGCCATTTAAGCCCCCAACACATACCACCACACAGCGGACCGGAGTGCACACAGCCCCCCCCCCCCCCCCCCCCCAGTTGTGACCAAAATCCCTGAGCACATTGCTTTATTATTACATTACTAGCTTCAACTGGACGCCCTGCACTGGTTCCAAAAGTTCAGAAACATGTATCCTCCTAATTACAACGAAGAATGAATGTTTGTATTTATAGCTTCAAATGATAAGGAAACCACATGGGTATCGGATTTTAGAATTTCTTCATATTTGTGGTACTTGAACTTCAGAACTTAAATAACAATCAGTCAAAGCCATTCGACGCAACTCTCAGAAATTCTCAAGAAAATCGGCTTTGAAGTTTTGCAAAGTACACGTAAGTACCAGTAATTAAAACAGTTGCAGCATCTGTCGGTGTAGCTCAGGTCGCTGTGGTTTAGCGTTCCTCGTCAGAGGGCTTAACGCCCTCTGTAATAAAGTAGCTGAGCCAAGAACACATCGAACAAAAACGAACGAACACAATAAGCGACCACAAGGAACAGAACCAACCATAAAAAAGGTGGTAGCGTGCAGGCCTCACACCCATAGAATCGGTGGTTCGAATCCCACTGTCAAAGATATTTTTTCGTTTTCGAGTTCATTTTGGGATCTTTAGTTACACGTGTTGTCAGTTTTTATCTATGTGTATGTAGACGAGATGAAAACCTTGTTACGTAAAAATATGGTTGAGTAGGTTAGCTGCTTGCAAAGCCATTAGTAGCTATGGAGATGACTTTCCAAAAACAGTGTCGTAGCTCTTCACAAACTGAACAATCGAAGCCTACCGTCGTAAACTGATGGTGAAGCAAATATTGTGAAAAACGTAACTTGCGTTTTTTGATCGAAACCATCATTATTAACACGGAATGGCCGGTCGCAGTGGCCGAACGGTCTGCGGCGCACCAGTCACGTTCTGCACAGCGTCTACGGTCGGGGATTCGAATCCCCCCTCGGGCATGGATATTTGTGCCGTCTTTAGTATTAGCTAGTTAATAAGTAGTTTGTAAGTTTAGGGACTGATGTCCCTGTAGTTAAGTCCCATAAGCTCTACAAACATTTCAACATTTCAACACGGAGCCGGCCGCGGTGGCCGAGGGGACTGCGGCGCGCCAGTCCCGGTCTGCACGGCCACTACGGTCGGGGGTTCGAATCCCCCCTCGGGCATGGATATTTGTGCCGTCCTTAGTGTTAGCTAGTTCATAAGTAGTTTGTAAGTTCAGGGTCTGATGACCCCGTAGTTAAGTCCCATAAACTATACAAACATTTGAACATTTTTTCAACACGGAAACATCATCATCTACAAGTCTGTAAAATTACGAATAAACAAAACTACGCGCACTTTTCGTAAAAATTACCATTTCATATGAAAATCGTGTAAGTATTCGAACAAGAAAAAAAAATCTGTCACGACAGGATTCGAACTAACGACCGTAGGGTTGTGAGAGCAGAACGCTACTGCTGTTATTTTTTTTATTTTTATTATTTTTTATGGATTCTCTTCCTTCCGGTCGCTGTTCCTGTTTGTTCGTTGTTGTTCAATGTGTTCTTGGCTCAGCTTCTTTAAAAATTTTATTCTATTGCAGAGGACGTTCAGCCCTCTGACCGGCGCACACACCTGAGCTACACCCACAGATGCTGAAATTCATTTAATGATTGATACTTACTTTTACACATTTCATTCCATTCCATGATGGTGGTGGTGGTGGTGGCGGCTTACTTACTTTTACTTGCAAAATTTCAAAATTGATTTTTTCTAAAATTTTTGCGAGTTGCGTCGAATGGATTTGGCTTCGTAAACGATGTACAGTGTGGGATCGACAGCGTCTGCAAATTTCAAGCTCCGGGTCCGACGATTTGGAAAGCCCATCGAAAGACGTGAACTGGGATGACCGCTGCTAGTCGGCACTTGTTGTTAATACGATTGTGTACAAACGAAAACGTACGAGACGTCTTAACAACCAAACCGGTTGAAATGTGAATATGCCGCTTTGGGATAACGTAGAGCGACATGTAGGGACGCGGAGCAAGCGTCGTCACATTGTAACAAAGCATGTCGGGATTGCTTCCAATCTGCTTGCATTACTGTACCTCCTGATACCAGTGTTGCATAATAATAGGTACGAATGTAATCAGAGTATTACCATTTTCTTTTCCAAAACTTTTGTTATTCTTTTTTCTAATGTGACTAGCTGAAGGTATTTTCTATTATTTGGCGTTGCAGAGATTTGTTTAATTAGCAAATAATAATTAACGACGGCATAGCCTTCATTGTTACCCTTCTCTCACTTCTTTCTCTCCAGCATAGCTTTGAATCTTACAGTTTTATTTCTCTTCCTCTAATCAGTTTACCTCTTCTATATCTCTCTCACCACTCTCTATCGTCTTGTGTGGCTGTTTGATGTGAATAACTCACGATCTGTAAGAACATAACGAGGCAATTCCTAAATTGTAATAGGGCTGATGTTCACAATATGAAACATGCTTACTGTACTTTGCAAAGTCATTATTATTATTATTGTCACTATTATTGTTGTTATAATAATTTTCGATTCTTATAACTTATCTAAGTATTATTGTTACAATTATATTTTATTAATAATCTGTAATTCTTTTACTTTAATACGTGTATTATACATTGTCTGTCTATAATGTACTAAAGAAACTGTTCACATTCAGTAAACCTGTTTAGGTGTAAGAGAGGGTCTGAAGGCCCTAATCTTGCCAGATAAAATAAATGCATAAATAAATAAATAAATTAGTTCATGCCAGAGGCTCATTGTTAAAAGTCAGATGTTATGAGCATTAGTATTTCTGATAAGGCTAATTGAGTTTTAATAAATATAATCACCTTTAGTGCTGCTTATTAGCTTTATTTAATTGTCCACTACAGCTGTTTCGCCGTATTTGGCATTGTCAAGTGGTTGTCTATTTGTTGCCAATATACACACAGCATCTGTACCTCTATATGATTTTAATAGGTACTTTCTTAGAAAGTCGTTTTTTAATACTTTTTAAAATAATGACTTTCTTGTTTGACAGCTATGTTGATGCTATATATATATATATATATATATATATATATATATATATATATATATATATATATATATATATATATATATACAGTCGTTTTTTAATACTTTTTAAAATAATGACTTTCTTGTTTGACAGCTATGTTGATGCTATATATATATATATATATACACTGTGTGTATATTGGCAACAAATAGACAACCACTTGACAATGCCAAATACGGCGAAACAGCTGTAGTGGACAATTAAATAAAGCTAATAAGCAGCAGTAAAGGTGATTATATTTATTAAAATGTCATATTATGATATACTCACTGCTGCAGGCCCATTTATGAAAAAAAAAAAGGAATTGAGTTTTATCTGCGTAATATTAAAGTAGGTATTATTATGTTTCACAATTAATGTTAGGAATATTGTACCTACATTAGTTTCTGTATAATTACCGTTTGTTCTGAAAGTATTGTTTATTAACGTATTACACTATTTTGTAGGTGAAGCACTATTAATATAATATAGTTAGTATTATTAATGCTACCTTTTATCATAGCTAGTGGCATCTATTCGTTTAGCTTTCCACTGTAAGTAGTTTAATGCACCTAATTAACAATATGTATTTTTTAGAGACATTGTTCGGATAGTAGAAGTAGGTGTGCTTTCGCACCATGTAGGGAGTCTTGTTTCGTGTTTGATAGGAGGCACATTCCACGTCACTCTGAATTACGATTTGAACAGTAATGTTAAACTTCTTGTGTATTAGTTGTGCATAAACTGTTTGTGCAGTGACTGTGAACTATTACTTAATATTCGTGCCATGCTAAATGTACATCTCGAGAACTTTTGTCAGGTTAGGAGTATTCCACACACGGACTGTGTAAATTGTATTATTGACGTGTGGAATGTGCGTATCGGGTTGTAGTTATTTGTATACTGGGGTACTAGTGATACATTAAAGTGTCGGTGAACTACAATTCTACGTGTCGCGTACATCATTTGTAATAGACCAGTGTTTTCCCATGATATTTCAGCCAGTCGTTATCGAGAGCGCTGATGCACGAGAATCTAAAAGAGGCAACCAACTTCGACCAGTTATGTCACAACCTCCCTTTAAAAAGTCAAGGCAGTGCCCTCAACAGGCCAGGAGGTGCTCACCGTCTTTTTCGATAGTGACTGAATTTCCCGAGTGCTGATTAACCAATAAAAGGACACTCGTAGCCTACGTAATAGTCGCGTGTGCATATAATCAAGCTAATTTCCGTAAGTTTAGTGGAACATTAATTCTTAGCGGAGGAGGCGGAAGCGCACACATGACAGATAAGGAGACTACACAGTCCAAGTGTGCGGACTGTGAGACATCACGAGGGCAGTCCAGCCTGGAGTTGTAGCTTTTGATCCCCAGACTTGATGATACGCTATGGAAAGTTGGGGCGGAAGTCACGCGCTACCGCGTGAGCAACCCCGCCGGATGATGTAGCCAGGAAGCTTCTAGAAGGTGTGGGGCCGGGTGCATCGTGCCCTATAAAAGGACCGCCATCTTCATAGAAGGCCTACTTGTTCGTGTTGTCTAATCTGGCCTGGTGGTCGCTCGAGTGGAGCAGTCGTCTGTCACAGGGTGACATGAGATGGACTTACAATACTTCGATGTAGTCGACACTTCATACGAAGCGCTTGCCTCTGCTGCTAGTAACTTGGGCTCAGGGAAGAATGGAAGGTCGTGGAAACAGAATTACAGCATTTGTAGATAAAACTGTACGTAGGGAATGTGCCAGGGGGCGATTCCAACATTAAGTAATCCTACCCATTCGGAAGCTTATTTCTTCCTGGTATCCTCGATATTCCAGCCGAGTTCCGTACTATATCGCGTCCAATACTTTACCTTTCAGCTCAGCAGATGATGAGTAGGCGACCCATCAGTTGCCGTCGTTCGAGATAGACCATCTCGGTAAGTTCATTGACGCGCATTCGTGCAGTCCTTGTCACTCCCTCTCAGGACTCGTCAGTAAGTCCATCAAGAGCAAACGGCCTGGGCTACTCACGGAGGGAGTGATTCTGCTCGATGATAACGCGCGTCCACACGTCTCCAGGGTCACACAAAGTGGACTGGCCAAGTTCAGGTGGGAGCAGCTTCAGCCCTGCTGCCAGAACATGTCTTCCTGGGACTTCCATCAGATAAGCGCTTCAACTCGGACGACGTAGCTGAAGGACACAGGAATTCCGGGAACAGGGAATGCTTCGGCTCGTTAAACAGTGGAACAGTTGTGCTAAGGCCTCTACTTTTGAATAAAGCCTTCAATTATACCCACAGTGCCGTTTCATATCTTTTCATTTGAATTCCCGATGTAAGTTTGTAAAGTAGTAATAAAACTTTTTCCAGAATAACCAAAATGTTCAAATGTTTGTAATGTCTATGGGACTTAACTATGGGGTCATCAGTCCCTAAACTTACAAACTACTTATGGACTACTTACGAACTAGGACGGCACAAATATCCATGCCCGAGGTGGGATTCGAACCCCCGACCGTAGTGGCCGTGCAGACCGTGACTGGAGCGCCTTAGTCTCCTCGGCCATCGCGGCCGGCCCAGAATAACCCTTCTCCTTTTTCTGCTCCATCCAAACCAGTCTGATTGAGAAGTTTAAGGTAAAATGAACCGGAATGTGAATTGCTTTTAGCATCGCAATGTTCGATAATTGCGTGGTCTCGATCTCGAGAGGCATGTCTCTCACCGGAAATCCTCATTAGGGTTTTTCAGTTCGTTGCGGACTCGAGATGCACGTGGGCAGAGTCGCGGGCCACAGCTGTTAGGAGCCAGTCTCTCTTTTTTTCCATTAAATATTATCCGAGTTCTCAGCCACAACGTACAGGACGGCTAGCACGATGGAACGGCTTGTTTCTGCGTCTGCTCGCTCTAATGTCTGTATTAACGCGCCGGTGGTTCCGATAGACGTAGCAGCAGGTCGTGAGCTGGCGGCCGGTTACCCCAGGCGGTCGTTATCGCGATGGAGTCATTGAGGAGCGCTGCAAACCACATCGCCCAGATTACAGACCGCCGCGTCGACGCCCCCTCGTAAAGCAGAGCTGGAATTACAGCCGAGCAACTCGACTGGGTGACGGACCGTGGAATAGCAGCGACAGGCGGTGTGTGCCGAGCGTGACGACACACCACTGGTGTGCGTCCGAGGCCTCCTCGCACACTTCCGACCTTTACGCTGTATACTGCCGCACAATTACGTGACGCCACTGTGCTAACCTACGACCACTAATAACAATGATCTATAGAAAAAATTACGTTGTTTCTATCCTCTGGAAAAATAATTATTTGCTACTCAATTGAGGTCAAGGAACAGTAATACGATACCAAAGAGATTTTTTGTTAGCTCTTGATTCAAATTACAGACTGAGTACACCGCAGCTATTTCAGTAATTACAGTGTAGAAAGTACTGCAACAAGCCTTAAGTTTTTTAAAATGATATTATACACATCCAAAAAAATGCTCCGTCACCGCGATTCTAGGAGTTCATGACCCTATACATAAAAATGGAATACACCCCCCTCCCCAAAACACACATTATATATCTCTATCTATATAAAAGCGAAAGGACACTCACTCACTCACTGACTAAACACGAAACCTCGAAAACTACTTCACCAACGAAGCTGAAATTTGTCAGGAATGAGGAAAAAAAAAAAATTGTTCATATGTTTGTTAAGCTTATGGGACGTAACTACGGGGTTATCAGTCCCTAAACTTACAAAACACTTATCAGCTATCTTATCCTAATGACGGCACAATATCCATGCCCGAGGGGGGATTCGAACCCCCGACCGTAGTGGCCGTGCAGACCGTGACTGGAGCGCCTCAGTCCCCTCGGCCACCGCGGCCGGCGTCAGGAATGTAGTTTATAGGTAGGAAACGTCAACTAAGAGAGTATTTTGTGTTAGGTGCATGGCGGAGCGTACTTCTCCTACAGACTCACGAAATCTAGTTTCATTCCGATCTTCACGAAAATTCGTACGCTTCACCTTCAAAACAAGAGGAAGTTAACCGTCTACCTTAAGTAGTATCATACGGTGCATGGGAAACATAAAAATGGATCCCTAAATACCTTGGTCGCGTCATAACTTGAGAACGGCTCGACCGATTTCACAGATACTTTTTTTTTTTCGTTATTTTTATTTTATTTATTTATTTGGTTATTTAACCTGACCAGATTAGGGCCATAGGGCCCTCTCTTACATCTGATCAGGAACAACATAAACAAAGGATTTAATTACAAAAAGCACTGCATTAATAATATTAAATAATAACAATATATGATAATACTAATAATAATAATGATAATAATAACACAAAAATCAAAGTAATATTAATAATAACAAGAGATATTTACATGGAGATAGATATTTAACACATTTGAATTAAGGAATTAAGTTTAATATAAACAGAAGGGGGAAAATGATTAGTGAAAGAGGAGAAGATTGAAAAATGACAGTGCTAATGGATGTGAGGAAGTGGAGACATATATGAATGGAGATCTCTGCTGGCGAAAGGAAAGGGAAACATTTATGGGGGGAGGAGGAATTGACAACAGTGGGCTACAGACTGGTAAGTGGAGAAAAAGATGGCTATTGTGACAGAACGTGAACCCTTAGCTGTCTTTTAAAATTTTGAATTGATTTTATCTCTCTTAACTTTTGAGGAAGATTGTTCCACAGACGTGTTCCCGATAAAGAAAATGATTTAGAGAAGATTGCAATGTTACGTGAAGGTAGAGAGAGAGTTTTATTTAGGTGAGAGCGTGTGTTTCTGCTGTGCTGTTCAGATAGTAATATAATCGTTGAGGAAAAGTATAAAGGTTTGCAATGATTGAGAAAGAGATGCAGCAAACATAGTGTATGATAGCTTCGACGCTTATCTGCACGTAGCCAAGATAACTGCTGGTATGCGGGACTGATATGGTCGTAGAAACGTAAGTTACAAATGTATCGGATACAAGAATTCATCGCCAGCTCCTGCCTACGTGAATTTTCGTGTGATAGTCCTTGCAGAATAGCATCACCATAATCTAGATTGAGAAGTATTAGTGTCTCAACGAGCTTCTTTTTCAGCTGTAAAGGAAATGCTTTTTTGTATTTCTGTAGTGAATGAAGTGATGCATATACCTTCTTACACACTGTCGTTGTGTGCTCTGTCCAGTCTAAGTGCTGATCAAATATTACTTCTAAGTTCTTTGCTGAATGAGAGAAGCGTATTTGTTTGTCGTTCAGTATTAAAGGTGGAAGAGTTTCTCTGAACTGTGGAGTGATGAGTCTTTTATGAGCCACTAAGATTGCCTGTGTTTTTGATGGATTCAGTTTCAAGCCCATGCTATGTGCCCATCTTGATAGTGAAAGTAAGTCTTCGTTTACATGCTGGATGGCTGTGCTTAGGTTTTTAGGACTTTCACTGAGATATAATTGTAAGTCATCAGCGTATAGATGATATTTACAGTGGAACAGAACAGTGGACACATCATTAACATATAGTGAGAAGAGTAACGGCCCCAGTACAGATCCTTGTGGAACCCCTGATACAACATCCCTCCATTTTGACCTATTTTTTGCTGTCATTACACACTGTTTACGGGTGGTGAAGTATGAGTGGAACCACTCAATAGCACTTGTAGAGAAATTTAGATTAGATAGTTTAGCGAGTAAAATGTCAAGATCGACATTATCGAAAGCTTTGCTAAAATCTAAAAGACACATAATTGTCGCATGTTGGTTATCCATAGCATGCTTGAGATCGTCTGTAACTTTTATAAGAGCAGAACAAAGGTTGTATGAAATAAAACTGCAATATTTGAGGCCAATAAAGTGCGTTTTTCAATGTGATCCTGCGTTTCGATTGGATAGAAACCTATAGTTTTGTTCCGATATTGATGAAATTTTGCACACTCAACGTTAAGAACAACGGGAATGTCACTGTCTGTACAAAATTTTGGTGTATGGTGGAGGATATTAATTTACAGAATTTTATAAAATGCATAGTTTTGCTCCAATCTTTATGAATTTTTGCACACATGACCTTTAAACCGAGAGGAAGATCACAGGGCACATAAATATTTATATGGTTCTTGACAAAGGGTACCTTGCAGTAAACTTTGCTGAGAGATGGAACGGTGAAAATGGACAGAGAGATGGGGGAGAAAGAGGTGGATGCAGAGAGAGGGGGGAAGGGGACGTGAACTACGGGACTGTACGATAAATAAATACTCGGGCAACGCCGGGTTTACAGCTAGTATATATATGTTCCAAATATCTGCTCAAACACCAGAGAAAATGCACCTGACGACTCTTAGGTGGTAACTGGGTGTCTCACCTACGAGTCGTCAGGTGCATTTTCTCTGGTGTTTGAGCAGATATTTGTAATTTAGTTTTTGCGAAGTGTAGCTAGACTCAAACCAAACAAATTCTGCTGATCACGCCATTCCTTCAACACCCGGTGTAGATGTAAAGCGTCGGTTTGTTTCCCGTCACGAACAAAAAGATTTTTAAAGCGAAATTTTTTGTGCTCAATCGTTAGAGCTGTCACAAATTAGTCCAGTGTGATATTCGAGGCGGTACAAGTGAGATAGGGCACGTTGGGTGAGGGCGAAGTGGCGAGCAATGGGTACCTATACGACGGTGTCTGTTGTGGGTATCAAATGCGTTAGACACCGGCTGAGAGCAGTGGTAGTAGCCACAGTAGTAATGCAACACAGTACAGTATCATTTTCAGGTCGATTTCAAGCAAGGCCACGCGCTTCAGCTACTGTATAACTAATACCATTTATCGATTTATACGAAGGTCTAAGATTAATATCAAAGCGATTTCCTGTAACTGAATTGCATTCCAAAATTAACACAAAGCCTGAAACTTCCTGAAAGGAAAAGGTCCCAGGTTCGAGTCCCGGTTCCGGCACACAATTTTAATCTGCCAGGAAGTTTCATATCAGCGCACTCTCCGCTGCAGAGTGAAAGTTTCATTCTGGGAACATAAAGCCTATTGATTCTTCATTGTGGACACGTAATCCATTAACAGTTCACATACAATAAATAAAATGATAAACCCGGTTCAAAGTAAAGTAGGCTTCAAATGCTTAAACCACAACAAAGGTAAACAGAGAAAGAGGAATCAAAACTTTATCAGCATTTCATTGGGACCGTACCTTACTGCAGGTGTTCGAAAAAACCGTCTTGTTCTCTACATCATTCCAGTCTAGAACGAATGCTAGCTGTAGCGCGTAGTAAATCATGTGACGTGACCCATCAAGTACATTGAAGGCTTGCCTGACGCGATTTTTCTGCGTACACCATGTCTTTAATTATACCCCAGAAATAGAAGTCGAGGACAGACAGATCGGGCGACGTAGCTGGCCAACCATCCTGTTGTATCCACGTCGTTTGCCTCGTTCATAAATCAATATCGTAGAGCAGAAAAGACAGTTTGTTCTGAAGGAAATTGATCTACACTGCCCCGTTCAGCCTGCCTTCAAAGAAATGAGGCCGAACAACAGTCTTACCGATGATTTCACCCCAGCAATTGACGATCCATCGGTGTTGATGATCTGCCTCACGCAACTAATGAGGATTCACGGAGGTCCAAAACTAATGAGCAATTCGATTTGGCACCCCTGTGCTGCAAACGTTGACTCGTCGGTGAATAGTGTCTGTTTAAAAAACTCAGGTGGTTGGTTTAATGCCCATTCACAAAACAGCCTGTCGGCCTTGTCATCCACTGAAAGCCTTTGGTGCACTTGCTGGCGGTATGGGTGCATTTTTGCGTCCTTCAAAATGCGATGCACCGTACAACGCGAGATTCGTAACTCTCTAGCGAGCGTTCTTGTACTGCTGTGTGGATTTGCATGTACCATATCCTACGTTATTGCTTTGTTACGATTTAGAACAGGCCTGCTTCGCTCTCGTTTCGCCGGACGCAAATCCCCAATGTCTTGAGCTCGTTTTACTACAGCCCGCAACGTGTCTGCACAGGAATGTCTTCCTTCTCGTTTCGAATACTTCTCAGTGTACATCTGAGCTGCCTCCCTGGCGACTTCATTACACATTCCTACAATTCGTAGTACGGAATCTCGTCAGAAAGATACCGTATATTAGAGTAAGAAGAATTAAACAGGGTGCTTGTACAAGTTAACGCTAGCAGAACTTACCCATTACCAAAATCATGTCTGTTACTACTGAAGGTGTGTACATGTTGTATTGTGCAGTGCGTCCGCTGCCAGCTACACTGTCGTACAGCACTTATCGTATCGGTAAACGTGTTCACACCAGCGAGCACAGAATAACATGGAAAGGCTATACCGCCTACATCAGCGTATAAGCAGTGAAGCCCGGCAGCCATCTTGGTTGGGTGTAGAAACGGAGTTGGGCCGATAAATGCGTCGTTCTTCAAGTGGCGCTTGCCTTAATTAAATTGTCATTTGACCCCCTTAGGATAGGAAAAAAATTACCATTTTTTTCACGCAGACAGGTGAATACTGAAGGAATGCAACAGTGTTCTTAGCAAGTTCAATACGTGTTTGTATAAAAATGATAATTGAAACTATTACTTTTATATGAAATAAAAATTGACATGAAAAAGTTAGTCGCCTGCCACTTTTTTCCTTATGCGGTCAGGAAATTTTCGTCATCGAGGAAGTTATAGATAATGAAATGAACTTTTCTCATTATTTAAACAACTTTTTTTATAGCTCCTCTAGTTTCCTCACAAATTTGGATACAATAGAGCGGTGGAACTTTTCAAATTCTACTCGTTACTTTCAACGATCTTGTCCACCAGCGAATATAGATCCCGTTGCAGACTCACCTTGTACTTTGTGACCAATATTGATAAACTTTTGTAATTTAGGACACAGTTTTCGGAATCCAATAATTATAACTTAACTGTTTTTATTTATTTTATTGTCACGTTGCAATGGAAGTAGGCTTGACTTCGAAGGCAACTAAACACAGCACTTATACTGAAAGCACGTTTATTACGAACTCAACATACACGCAGCACTGACTGCCTCTCAGGCAGAGTGCTCTGCTATTTATACACAGACAGAATTTACCAGAAATTAGAAGAACAGTTAACATAAGAAACAAGTAGAATTTACAAGTGAACATAAGAAAGATGTAGAACCTTCAGGAATTGTAAATTACAAAGAAATAAATTTTTGCCGGTGGACGGGATAGAACTGGCGACCTTCTGCTCCGCAGTCCGTGACGCTAGCCCCTGCGCCACGCCTGCAGTTGGTGTTCGGCGTCTCTCGCGGCATTGCTCCCTCTCCTGGAGAAACAGCGACCCGCTGGTATGATCCCTGTGGAGCCAGCTGCAATGTCCTGGATCTTGACCGTGTCATGGGTCCTCTGTATGACAGTTCAAGAGAATCCTTCCCTTCTCCGCGATTATCGACGACAGACGTTCCTGTCGAGCCTTCATCAGGAACATTACCGTCCTTAAAGTCCTTGAACAAGAAGCCATTGTTGTCTACCTGCTCTTCAGGATCGTAGTAAGGCTTCATGCTCAGGACTTGAACAATGTCTCTTCGTTTTTGACGTTTTGACGACGGCTCATAATCCTCAACTTCGTATGTGACGTCTGACAGGCGGCGTATGACACGATACGGACCAAAGTATCGCTTCAATAACTTTTCTGAGAGTCCAACCTTCCGTACAGGGGTAAAAATCCATACCAGATCTCCTGGGCTGTACACAACAGGTCGGTGCTTGTCGTTATACCGCTGACGGTCCTTCTCCTGGGCGCCCAGTGTCCGTGTGCGAGCCAGCTGTCTTGCTTCTTCGACCCTAGTGATGAGCTGTTTAACATAGTCATCCTGAGTGTCGTCCTGTTGGAACTGGAACAGCGTATCCATTGTCGTCTCAGCTTCACGGCCATGGAGCAGGAAAAACGGAGTGAAGCCTGTGGTGTCTTGTCTTGCGGTATTGTAAGCAAATGTCACGTCTTGCAGAATTTTATCCCAATCCTTCTGCTCAACATCGACGTACATCGACAGCATGTCGACTAACGTCTTGTTAAAACGTTCCGTAAGACCATTTGTCTGAGGATGGTATGCAGTTGTCATTCTGTGGACAATGTTGCACCGTGACATTACCTCTGATACTAGTTTCCACGATCAGATATCATGACACGTGGTGCTCCATGCTTTAAAATAATGTCTTCTACAAGGAATTTTGCGATCTCTGGAGCTTCTGCAGTCGGCACAGGTTTGGTGACAGCGTAGCGTGTGAGGTAGTCAATACAGACTATTATCCAACGGTTACCGATTGTCGACTTCGGGAACCTCCCTAAAAGATCGATCCCAACTCGGTGGAATGGAGCTGCTGCCAGCGGAATCGGTACGAGATGTCCTGGAGGTAATTGCAGAACATGTTTCCGTCGCTGGCACTCTTTACAGTGACTCACATAGTACTTGACAGATCGGTAAAGACCTTTCCAGTAATACCTGCGTCTGATTCTGTCTAGGGTCTTCACGAATCCCAGATGACCGGATATTGGAGCATCATGGAAATATTTGAGAATAGCTGGCTGGAGATGAGCTGGAACAACAAGTAGCCATTTGGGGCCCAGTGGATCGTAGTTGCTCGTGTACAATGTTCCGTTTGGTCGTTTCTCCTTTCTCCAAGGCCTCTATCATTTTTAATAGTGTTGGATCTTCCCTCTGTTTAGCTGTAACGTCATCTAATTAAGTGAGAGCTGAAATTTCATTAATGCTGTTGTGTTCCACTAATGGATTCCTCGAAAGGCAGTCGGCATCCTTGTGTTTGCGTCCGTTCTTGAATACCACTGTGACACCGTACTCTTGGAGTCTTAGTGCCCATCTTGCTAGTCGACCTGATGGATCCTTCAAGCTAGTCAGACAACACAAAGAATGGTAGTCTGTCACGACGGTGAATGGTTTGCCGAATAAATACGGCCGGAACTTGTTGATAGCCCAGATACCCGCGAGACATTCTTTTTCATTTGTAGAGTAGTTTATATCAGTCTTTGAGAGTACCCTTGACGCATAGGCTATCACTTTTTCGGCACCTTCCTGAACTTGTACAAGCACTGCACCAATCCCATAGCCACTGGCGTCTGTGTGAAGTTCCGTTTCTGCATTCTCGTCGTACAAGGCTAGTACTGGTGCGGAAGTTAGAGCCTCCTTAAGTGCTCGGAAAGCTCTTTCTTTTTTCTCATCCCAGTAAAATTTGGCGTCTCCCTGCAGAAGTTCTTGTAATGGACGTGCCTTGTTACAAAATCCTTTTATGAAACGTCGGTAGTATGAGCACAGCCCGAAAAAACTTCTCACATCACGAATGTGCTGAGGAGTTGGAAATTCTGTGACTGCCCTTACTTTATCTGGATCAGGTCGGACACCATCTCCGTTGACTAGGTGCCCCAGGATTTTTATCTCTTTGGCGACGAAGAGGCACTTCATTGGATTGAGACGGAGACCTGCAGCCTGAACACACTTCAACACAGTTGACAGGCGACTCAGATGTTCTTCAAATGTTTTCGAGAAAACTAAAATGTCATCTAAATAGCAGAGACACGTCGTCCACTTAAGGTGTCGAAGCAAGTTGTCCATCATGCGTTCGAATGTGGCTGGAGCATTACATAATCCAAATGGCATTACTTTAAATTCATAGAGGCCGTCAGGTGTAATAAAAGCCGTCTTCTCCATGTCACCTTAGTCAACCTCGATTTGCCAGTAACCTGTCTGCATGTCCATAGTTGAGAAGTATGTAGCTCCTTTCAAGCAGTCTAAGGTGTCATCAATACGCGGCAATGGGTAGACATCTTTCTTTGTGATACTGTTCAGCCGCCGATAGTCGACACAGAATCGCCACGTGCCATCCTTCTTCTTTACGAGGACCACCGGAGACGACCAAGGACTCTCCGAAGGTTGAATAATGTCATCTCGCAACATCTTCTCCACATCCTCCCCAATTATCCGTCTTTCAGCTGGCGACACTCTATACGAACGCTGGCTAATTGGCGGATGATCCCCAGTATTGATACGGTGCTTTATCGTGGGCCGTTTCGTCTTTTTCCCCTGCTGAGGTGTGAATGCACCCGAAAATTGGCGTAGTATACCTAACACCCGCTGGCGTTGTTCCTTGGTCAGTCCAGGCCCTATTGGCAGTTCCACGTTTGTTTCCTCCAGCGTGTTGTCTGTACTAATAGCAGGGCATGGGTCTTCATTAATGACGTTGAGCTCACCGTCCTGGATTGGTTCAGCTGTCCCGATACACATACCCTTGGGGATAAGTTGTGACTGCTCGTGACAATTTGTGATTTAAATCTCTCCTTGACCACCGGTAATGCTTATGATAGCCGCTGGTATGTAAATTTCTTTTGTGAGCCTGATAAACTTTTTACTATCAACAAGAACTTCACAGTTTAAATAGTCATCTGTATTTGTGACTGCAACTCTTCTCATTGTCAACGGCGGTATCGTCACATTGTCAACGACGAATAACTTCCCAGAAAATTCTGTATTACGTGTATCTGGTGGAACAACTTCTTCAATTTGCAGCTCAGATCTTCCACAGTCAATGATAGCTTGGGATGCCTGAAGGAAGTCCCATCCGAGGATGACATCGTGACTACATTCTGTTAACACGACAAATTCAAACGGCTGCGTCCTGTTGTTGATGGTTATTCTTGCGACACAAGTTCCTGCTGGATGGACGTACTTTCCATTCGCGACCTTCAGCACAGTTGCTCCCGTATCACAGAACATTGTCTTCTTTAGTGTGTGGCGGTAATTATCCGATAATACAGAAAAAGAGGCTCCTGAATCAACAAGTGCCCGGATAGATTGACCGTCGATTATGACGGACATCTTGGCGATTGTCGTCCATGGAGGATTTTCATCTGCGGCGGCCTCACCTCCGTAGATGATCGCCTCGCTTGGTTTTCCTGGGCGCGGCGGCTAGGGGAGCGGCTGGTACCTCTGTACGGCGACGGCGAACGGCTGCGGCGCGTCGGGGAGCGACCTCGTTTAGGGTACGGCGATGGGCTTCTTCCCATAGGTCGACTGAACTCATCAGTAGGTGACTGCCTTGGATAGAACTGCTCCGACGGCTGACGTCTTGTGGCAAAATAATCATCGAATAATCGCCTCCTCTCTCTGCAGTAGCGTACGACATGTCCAGGGCGTCCACAGTGGAAACACAGTGGTGTGTTGTCTTCTGTCCTCCAGACGTCTGTTCTTCTGCGGGGCGTCATAGTTACCGGGGGAATTGGCTGTGGTCGCGTCGGTCGGTTCATGGGCTGCCGTTTGGCGGTTACAGCGTAAGTCATAGCAGGGCGACGCCATTATTCACGTCGGGTGCGATTGACGGGGAAGACAGGAGCTGGGAGGAGGGCCTGGGCGGGGGCGTTACTGGTGGGACGGGCGTCGTAGCTGAGGCTGGGATCGAGACGCCGTCCGCGCCCCGGTATACACCTTGCAATCCCCTGGAAAACCCGCGAAAACCAGCGGAAGGGCGCCCGCCCCCGCCCAGAGGGAGCAGGTCATCTTCTTCTGAGGTGCGTGGCCCAGGCGGCGGCGGCACCCACGGTCCCGGAGTCCCTCTCGGTGACGCTGTCATCTGCGGCGGCGACAGCGGCGGCGTCGCGTCGATCTCCATCGGGACGATCTCGTAGTCCGGGGACGCTGGACCCGTTGACGAACGATGTGTTTGTGCTCCCTGGCGGTGAACTGGGTCTGGAATCAAGAAACCGGAGACAGGATCGCGCGGCCTGTGCAAGCGCAATTGGTTTGCGTGGCGCCGCAGCTCCGACCCTGTGGAAGAACGTACAACATACATATTGCGACCGAGCACGCGCTGAATGGTGCCCGGCAACCATGTCTTCTTGTTGCCAGCAAACACCCTGTACAGCACCGGCGTGGAAACCTGAAAACGCGTAGCGCCATACGAACCGACTCGGTGCGTGGGAGGCTGCAGCAGGTGAAGGAGAGTGCGGTGACGGCGGCCGTGTAGCAGCTCGGCAGGAGACGGGCCGTCACGTGGCATGCACCGATACGTAGACAGGAAAATTTGAAGAGCTTGCTGCCTGGAGTGCTGACCTTTCATCTTCTCCATGTGTGACTTGAATGTTCGAACGAAACGTTCTGCTTCACCATTGGACTGAGGGTGAAAAGGTGCGGTGGTTATATGCTGAATGCCATTCACACGACAAAACTGTTGAAATTCCGCACTAACAAACTGTGGTCCATTGTCACTGACGATAGTTTCAGGCAAACCTTCGATGCAAAACACTGACGTTAAGGCACTGATTGTACTAGACGCTGTCGTTGAGTTCATGGCAATCACGAAAGGAAACTTGCTGAAAGCGTCTACAACAATTAACCAGCGCGTGTTCCAGAAAGGTCCGGCAAAGTCAATGTGTAAACGTTGCCATGGTCCCTTGGGGCGTGGCCAGTCCGAGAAACGTTGCGGAGGAGCCGCCTGATGCTCCGCACAAACAGTACACTGTGATGTCATGCTCTCTATCTGAGCGTCCATACCAACCCAGGTACAATGACGTCTGGCCAGTTGCTTTGTCCTAACAATGCCCCAATGTCCTTGATGCAGGAGGCGTAACACTTCTCGTTGCAGGGAACGAGGAACAATCACTCTTGCTTGGTCGTTGTCGGTATGCAACAACAGTACACCCTGACTTAAAGATAATGCATGACGTTGTGCAAAATAACGTCGAACCAGAGGCCGATCAATGTCTTTGGCTCTGGCAGGCCACCCTGAGCGAACAAAACGTGCTACCACACTTAGGTCTGCATCCGCAGCTGTTTGCTGTGCAACCCGACGAAAGTTCAAAGGAAAGTCTGCGACAGCGGAAGCATCTCTGGAGTCTATCTGACAACATGCCATTTCCGAAGAATCAAACGACACATCCTGGCCAACCGGAAGTCGGGAATGTGTGTCCGCGTTGGCGTGTTTAGTGGTAGGTCGGTACAAAATCTCATACTGATAATTAGACAGTATTAAGGACCATCTCTGAAGCTTTTGTACCGTACGTGGCGGAATCGGCTTTGTGGGTGAGAACAACGACGTGAGAGGCTTGTGGTCTGTCAACAAATAGAATTTTCTGCCATAGAGATAATGATGAAACTTTGTGACGCCGTAAATGATTGCTAAGGCCTCATTTTCTATCTGACTGTAATTCTGTTGCGTTGGCGTCAGTAGCTTGGATGCAAAGGCAATAGGACGATCGTGAGAACCAATACGATGCGACAGACCGGCACCCAGACCGTACGACGAGGCGTCAACTGCTAACACTACAGGCTTCTGTGGGTCAAAGGGAATCAAACATGCATCACTGAGTAGTGCAGACTTTAGTTTGTCAAAAGCAACCTGATAATCTTTAGACCATACAAAAGGAACATTCTTCCTACGTAAGTGATGCAGTGGAGCTGCAATCTGAGAGGCATTGGGAATAAATCTGAAATAATAGTTAAGCTTTCCCATTACTGCTTGCAATTCCTGCACATTCTTAGAAGGAGGCAAGTCTTTGATTGCTCGAAGATGTGACTGTAAGGGATGAATTCCTTGGGCATTAATCACATGGCCTAGGTACTCTATTTCAGTTTGAAAAAAAGAACACTTTGCTTTATTACAACGTAGACCTGCTGCAGTCAAAACTTTGAAAAGGCACTCCAGGTTTGCTAAATGTTCTTCAACTGTACGTCCGGATACCACAATATCATCTAAATAGTTCGAGCAACACGGTACAGAAACTGTCAGCTGTTCCAAAAAACGCTGAAAAATAGCGGGGGCGGAAGAACTGCCAAAGGGTAGGCGTTGAAATTGAAAAAAGCCCATGTGAGTATTAATGACGAAAAACTGTTTTGACTCGTCATTAAGTGGAATCTGTAAGTATGTCTCTGCTAAATCAATCTTAGAAAAGAAGCGAGACTGTCCTAATTTGTCCATCAGTTCCTCAGGTCGGGGCAGGGGATAAGTATCTACAATTGTCTGACTGTTCACTGTTGATTTGAAGTCCGCACAGAGACGAAGTTTTCCTGACGGCTTGGGTATAATTACTATAGGCGAGGCCCACTGACTCGCAGAAACAGGAGAAATCACCCCACTATCTTGCCAACGTTTAAGTTCTTCGGCAACTGTATCACGCAAGGCGATAGGCACTGGTCTAGCTTTACGAAATTTTGGAACTGCAGATTCTTTTAAAGTTACATGTGCCACGAAGTCTTTTGCACAACCTAGTTCCGGCGAAAACAAGTCACTATATTTGTCACACAATGCATTGATTTTATCCTGAGGCACTATTGACGAAATGTGAAGCACATCTCTTTGAATTGATAAACCAAACAAGTCAAAAGCATCTAGTCCAAAAATGTTCTGTGTCGATTTGGCCTGAAGAACTACAAAAGCAACTGTTTTCGTTACACCTTGAAAAGAGGCGGGCAGGCTACACGTTCCTAGCACGGGAATATTTTGACCTGTATAAGCTGTTAACACTTGCTGTGACGGCGACAATTTTGGCGAACCCAGAAGTTCATAAGTATCTTTATTAATTAACGTAACAGCGGAACCAGTATCAAGCTGAAATTGCACCGTCTTATTTTCTATGAAGAGAGTCACAAACAGTTTGTGCTTGCGGCGCTCGACAGGTGCGCGTGGGCAACGTCTGCTACGGTTAGTTTACTGCGCTTGCGCGGGCCGCGTAGTGAAGGAAGCGGCGCAGACTCGGCACGCAGCGGATTAACAACACTGTCACTAGATGGCACTACCGCCGGATCGGCGTCCGCGCATTGCGAGGTTACTACAGATTCACTAACTACTGCACTAAACATTTGAGTAGCTACATCAAGTCTACAGTCACTAGCTACACAGTACTGGGCACTATCACAAGGAGAAGTTGCAGAAGGCACTATTTTCACTACAGGAATGCACTGTTCATAGTCATTTTGCTTGTCCCGAACCCTTTTCCGTTGCACTGTTTTACGCGCTCGTTGGCGCTTGCTACGTGGTGCACTATATAGTTTTGCCATAGGCGCAGAACTACTTTCTTGCAATTGAGATCCAAGGAAAGCACTGTTCAATTCCACAGCCCGTATAACATTTACAGAATGAACTGTTCTCGCACTCTGCGAAGCACTGTTTCTAACGGTACCGTTCTTTGAGTTTTTAATTTGCATACACACAGCCTGTACATGTCCTGATTTGCCACATTGATAACAGGTTGCGTTGCGACTAGGGCAATGAGCACGCTTGTGGCGAGACACACACTGGGGGCAAGATTTACGTACATTTTTCTGAAATGAGCGTTGGCGCCCGTTATGCAAATTACTGTTTCTAACACGACGGGGCGATCTTTGTGTCACACTTTTACATCGGCTACTGTTCACTGTCTGTTCAGCACGACCGGTAGAAAAATAAGAATCACTAGGGCTAGAATGCGAACTACGGCTAGGAAAGCGTCCGTTACGGCGCACTGAATTTACACTGTGGCTTTGCATTTCTACATCTGCTAAGTCAAAAGTATCATGCGCTTCTATAAGCTGCAGTACACTGTCTAATGAGGGGTCAGACTGTTTCAGAATTGCTGCTCTAATTCTGGGGTCCTGAATATTCTGCGTAATCGCATCCCTCAACATCACGTCACTATACGAAAGTCCACAAGAGCAAGTAAATTTACATTGGCGGGTTAAGCCCTTCAATTCCGTAATCCACTCTTGGTGTGACTGCTGCGGTAATTTTTTAAGTCTGAAAAATCGGTATCGTGCAGCGGCTACAAGAACTTTTCTCTCATAATGAGCATTCAGTGCATCTACAATTTGTTCAAAGTCTACATCACGAGGAGATGCGAGAGGGAAAAGTTTTTGCAATAGTACGAAGGTCTGTGGGCCCACAATCGATAAGAAAAGGTTCTTCACTCTCTGACCTGTAATTTGATGAGCCGCGACGAGTTCTTGAAACTGTGCGAAGTAGTCGCTCCATTCTTCATCACGTTCGTTGTACTGGCGAAATGTAGGAAGCGGTGCAGCGGCAGGTGTGGGCTGCTGAGGTGACGGCTGTTGTTGTTGGTGAGCAGCCTGTGAAGTTAACTGTGACACCGCCTGCAGTAGTTGAGTGATTTGCGCCGTCTGTAACTGAATAGTTTCCATTAAGTTTGGGTTCGGGGTAGTGGCCATGCTGACCGATTAGGCACCGCGCATACAAGTAAATTATAACAAAACACAAATGCAATATGAAAGAGGACGCTCTGCAACAAAAAGAGACCACAAAACACGTAACAATATTGTTCCCCCAAAATTCGTATAATAAGGGTGGGTGGGCGGGAGCAATTTCTGCGTGCTCCGACTGCTGCTGTCTGGCTGCTGCTAGCGTGCTGGTCCACGGTTCGTCTATCACTCCTCGTCGCCACTTTTGTGTCCCAACTTCGTCGCCGCTTTTGTGTCCCAGCCTCGTCGTAGGTGTCGGTGGCCGAGTGGAATGAGCCCGACACAGGAACAAAAATAGCACGCTGGTGCAGGTACGGAGGGGAGCAGCCAGAAACTATAAACACTAGAGTAGATTAGAAAGAGATATATATTGCACAGAATGTAACAATACTTAACTTTTACATAGTACTGCAGAATGTTGATACATAGTTGTTAGAGGCCTGCCTAGTGCCTGTACGATAGCAAAGTCTTCACTGGTGCCTATCTGATTACGAAGGTCCTAACTGGTTGCTATCTCAGTCCCAAGTGGCCAGTCTTTCCGTGGTGGCCACGAGCGGGGTTGCAGCAGAGGGCGCTCGTGGCTGTCGTGAGAACGCCGCGCCGTGTGTGCATGGCGGCGCGCGGCGAAAGTAGGTGGCGCGCACTTTGTACTTGTGCGACACCACAGTAGATGTTTGTGAGTTCTGCAAGTTTATACTATGTACTCTGGCCTAGTTCTTATAGTTTAGGCTCCAGAGCTGACTAAAGTACAGAAGCGGTAAACGATTCTACATTACGATTCTTATTTTAGTTTTTTCATATATTAGTACTGACATTAAATATAGACTAAGATTATCCCAGAATTCTAAAGGAGAAATTAAAAGAAACCGCATGACGATACGATTGTTACTCCTCGAGTTAGAAAAGGTTAAAGGGACAACAGAGGAAAAATGTGCTTCTACTTTATGTAGTAGTATTATTTGCTATCCCGAGGTGAAATTTGTAATTATGTATGACAAAAATAGATTGACTAAAAAGGAACGCCTTAAAATATATGAAAAAGGAATTAAGGGGCAGCGAACTCAATGAAGTACCCTGTGCTCGCAGCTGTGGCCGGCTGACGCTCGGCCGCCATGTTGGTTGGGTGTCGCGCTTTCAGCCGGCTTCATTTCACTCTCATTATAAGGCCTCTCTATGTTATTCTTTACTCGCTGGTTCCCACCGTCTTCCTTTCCCGAGTTGCCCCATCGCGTGTGCCAACACGCTTCGACACTGCTCTATTGATTGAGCTAAAAAATTTCGCTTTATAAATCTTTTTGTTAGTGACGGTAAACAAACCGACGCATTACATCTACACCGGGCGTCGATGGAATGGCGTGAGGAGCAGAATTTCTGTGGCCTGAGTCCAGTTACATATTGCTAAAACGAAATCGCAAATATCTCCTTAAACACTCGAGAAAATGCGCCTGACGACTCTTAGGTGAGACACCCCGTATATACAGAGTGAATCACCTAACACTTGCACCGCAAATATTGTGGAAACGGAAAGTATGATCGATGTGCGGTTTTCACAGAAAGTATTTGTAGTCAGGGGCTCGCATTTTTATCCAATAAACATTGTAATATTACTTAGAAATTATATTTTTTTATGCAAACATACAGTTTTTAAATGGAACAATGGTTGTTTCTATCATGCACTGTTTTTTTTGACACCATCTGTGTACAAATAATTTTGAATGACATTTTTATTAGCTACCACCGTCCAAGCGGAGGCTGCGATAGCGTAGCTGACTGGCGGAGCCGCTAGCGCCTGGGGCACGGCCCACTGTCTCATGACCACCAGCCAGTCAGAAACGCTGCCGTAGCCTCCGCCTCCAAAACTTTGGACGGTTGTAGCTGCCAAACTAAATGCGATAAAAATTTAATTCAAAATACTTTGTACACATCTGGTGTGAAAAATTCCAGTGCATGATAGAAACAACCATTGTTCCATTTGAAAAATTGTATGTTTGCATAAAAATACACTTTCTAGGTATTTTTACAATCTGTTTATTGCCTAACAATACGAGTCCTTGACAACCAATCCATTCTGTGAAAACCGCCCATCAATAGCACTTTCCGTTTCCGCAATATTTGCGGTGCAAGTATTAGGTGAGTCACCTTTTATATACAAATGTGTTATAACTGAAAAGTTGTTATATAACTTTTCAGTTATCTTTATTGCTCTTGATAGCAGAAATTAACAACGAAATAGAAATATTGAAACATTTTGACCGTTTCCGGGGTTTGAAATAAGTCCAATGACAAAGTTGAAAATTTGTGCTGGACCGGGATTCGAACCCCCGTTTACAGCTGAGCCACGGCGCTGGCAACCAATTAGGCTACCCAGGCACGTTTCCTTTACAACTCAAATTCTGCCCATTGATTCCTCTTGCTCGCAACCTATACTGGCTTATGCATAGGATCGAGCATTTGAAAGCGTCCACATTGAAATTGTAATTGCCTGTTGTGTGCATATTTACAATTATTGATATGACATCTGTTCTTTTCGGACATATCAATAATTAGAAATTAACAAGATGGACGACAGTAACTCAGACATTCTGAATTTGAGTTTTAAAAATGCAACATACACGACAGCACCTAATACCCGGTAAATCTTGCACTGATGAATGCCTGTATTCGTCGTGGCATACTGTCCAGTAGACAATCGAGAGACTGTTGATCAAGATTGCCCCACTCCTCAGCGGCGATTCCACGTAGATCTCTCAGATTGATTGGTGGTCGTATCGTACAAAAACAGCACTTTACAACGTATCCCCCTCATGTTCGATAGGACTCGTGTCTGGAAAACATGCTGGCCATTCTAATCCTGCGATGTCGTTATCATAAAGGAATGCATGAACAAGATGGGCACTATGAGCACAGGAATGGTCGTCTATTGACACAATGACTCACAGAATCCTGCCAATGTACAAATGCATGAAAATTATTAGGCTCAACCAGTTAGACTCAAGAACGTTTCTGTATAAAATATATATTTCAAGAAGGTTACACAAATATTTGCCTCTCATCTTTACTTATCAAATTAATCTTCGAGGCATGGGAACTGGTCAGAGATTATTGTTTATCAAAACAGCTTATTTCTGGGAGCTGGTAGATGAGATGCTCCTTTGTTTTAGTGGTAGATTTCTTCCACCTTTGCTTTATTGCATGCAGATTATCTGAAAAGTTAATGTCTAGGCTGTTCCTAAGTCATGACAAAAATTGTCATGATTTTAGATAATAGTTGTGCCATTGCTGGGACTTAACCCTTGCAGCACCAAGAGGGGGGGAGTACTTTATGCCCACCTTTTGAAAATATTGAAATATACTCAGGTCCTTTTTTTTGAAAATTTTGCAAATAACATTCATTGTCTTTGAAGAAGTCTTCTTCCAGATTCTATGATTATTTTACATTTTTCGTGTAAGCATAATCGGAAAATTTAAGTTTAAGGGAGGTGGTCATGAAGTACCCCTTCCTTGGTAGTAGATGCGACTTCCCTGAACGGTCGTCTTACTACACAGGCAATAGCATTACCATTTAGTCCAGTGTTAGGTACAACTGTGATAGAAAATGTATCGACAGTCACTACTGACAGGGAAATATCACAGGTTTTGGAGAATCTACAGATTCTGAAATATTGTTTGATGAAACTGATAATGTAGTGAGTGAACCTGAAGACGAATGTGTTGTGCGCGAAAATGTGGACAATGATAATCTACAGTCGCTGAAGATGAATTCTGGGCATCTGAAACTGATGACGTATCTTGCGAGGTTAGTGACAAGTATTAAAAATGCTGCAAAAATTTATAGCTCCAGACCTCCTCACGTTAGAAGACACATAGCACAAAACTTAGTGACACAAAGAGAGGGTATAAGAGACGAATCTAAAGTAGGAAAAATAAGAGAATCTTTTAATTAATACTTTCCTTTTAATGCTGCTAAATAGTTTTATTAATCCACTACAGCTGTTTCGCACAGTATGGCATTGTCAAGTGGTCTGCAAAATTATAAATACGTTTTTTTTACAATTATGTTTCGAAATCAAATATAGTAGATTTCCATAATGACAAATGTGGTACTTACATTTTATTTTATTTTGCTACACATAGCATCTGTATCTCTAACTCATGTTATGAAGGTAGAATTACAGAAAGTCGTTTACGTAATTGACTTTTCAATTTGACAGATGTTATGTGTTTACAAAAATATTATGAATTTGATGGTGTCTTTAGCTATATATTTGCCATATTTATTTTAAAATTGGGTGTTTTCTTTGACTATGCTTACAAAGATTTTGTAATCTGAATTTGGTGGTGTCTATCATTATAAAATAGTGTGTCTCTCTGGTTTGTGAGGTATTGTACAATATTAGAAATTTTGCCGAAGTAATGGGTGTCTCTGCTTACTAAGATACTGCCTATTCGGAATTTTACGTTATCTTTGACTGTGAAAGTTGACGTCTATGAAATTAGGTGTTGTCAAGCTTAATTACATCGATGAAAATTTGTAAATAAATATTATGTTTAAAATCTATATGTTCATTGAGAATTTCATTAGATAAAGCTTCCATGTGTATGTATATCTCTAAATCATCGAGAATGTGCATTTCTGTGCCTCTGGGAATTTTGTGTAATATTTTTAAAGCGCTGTCGATATTTGTGGTGGTACGATTTTCATTTTTCAAATGCTTGAGAAAGTGGATGGATTTCCTTCTGTGGTTATTACATGTTCTCTTAACCTTGTTCTAAAATTTCATCTCGTCTGACCTATATTAAATTTGCTACAGTTTTCACATGTGATTTTATAGTTTCCTGAACAGTTAAAATTCGTTGTGTCTTCTATGGTTTTATGAAGTTTTGTTTGAATGTTGTTGTTTGTACGGAATGCAAATTTTATTTGTATTTGTTTGAAGATAGTTTTTATTTTGTTTGATATATTGCCTATGAAGGTTGTAGGAATATATATTATTTTTATGCTGTGGTGTTTCTTTTTCAAGTCTTATGTTTTGATGAATGTAAAACAAATTTTAGTTCCTTTGGATTGTTCATAAATCTTATTGATTATGTCAGGATTGAAATCATTTTTGTAAGCTATATATTGTAAAATTTGGATTTCTTTTTTAATACTTTCTTTCTCGAGGGACATGTTATTTATTCTATTAATCATGGAACGAAAGTATGCACATTTTTGTGATTTAGGGTGGCATGAAGTGGCATTAATTATGTTGTCAGTTATCGCTTATCAATCAAATCTACCAGTTAAAAACGTCGCCGCCCACCTATGAATTGCCTCTGTGTCCTTTAAACCGATCTGATGGGGATCCAAAACACTTGAGAAATACTCAAGACGGGATCGTGCAAACGTCTTATATGCGGTCTCCTATACTGACGAATCACACCTTCCCAAAATTTTTCCAATAAAGCGAAATTGACCATTTGTCTTCTCCACGACTGTCTTTATATGCTCGTTCCATTTCATATTGCAGTGCAACGCTACGCCTAGCTATTTAATTGACGCGACTCTGTCAAGTAGCACACTACTAATGCTGTATTCGAACATTACGGAATTGTTTCTCCTGCTCATCTGCGTCACCTAACATTTTTATACATTTAGCAATAGTTGCCATTCTCCACACCACCTAGAAATTTCGTCCAAGTCATCCAGCATCCTACTACGTTCATTCATTGATGACACCCTCTTGTACACAACATCATCATCAGCAAACAGCCGCATCACCCTATTAATTTATAATTACATAATAAATTATAATAAAATACACTGCCTGAAAAAACTAGTACAACTGGAGAGAAAATGTTGGTCCGATGACGACAGATGCCACCTGGGGATATTTGATGGACTGATAATAGGTTCAATGTCGTCTGGCAACAGACAGCGTAGGGGTGGAGCAGCCATCTGTGTGTACCTTTTAATAGCAAATGACTGCAGCTATAAGGTGCACTGTGATATGTGAAGCAAACATCCGCCAAGTCATGGAGATGCATCCGTGCTTCCTACAGCCAACTGAGAGTGTCTGAAAGAGGTCAAATTCTGAACTTACGAGTGGAGGGATGGTACTTTCTCAAAATTGCTACAAAACGTGGTCGTGGTTCGTCAGTTCTGCAATGACGCTGGTAGCAATAATCTCTTGAACATTCTCAGACCTCTAGAAGAGGTTCTGGACGTCCACACAGCACAGATGTTCGCAAAGATCACGGTATTGTAAGGGCAGTAGTGGCAGACCGAAAAGCTACCGCAGAACAGATAAGAGGTTTTGTGAGCCCAGAAGTGTCAAGACTAAGACTAAGACTAAAACGGTTACCAGCAGTGGGAATACCAGCACGTACACCTCTAGCGCCACGGGGAGATGTCGATACTGTCTGAAGCGCCATATTACAGATTGTGCAGCCGCTCCCGTCGGAGGTTCAAGTACTCCTTTGGGTATTGGTATGCTTGCTGTTCTTAGCGTGAGTTAGTTTAAGTAGTGTCTAAGTGATGATCTCAGCAGCTTAGTTCCTTAGGAAATAATACCTGTAGCCCTTTTACCACTTGTGCTTTACTTTTGTAGGATTTTTGTTAGAATTTCTTTCATAGAAAAGTCGGATAAAAATCTGAGCAAATAATTCAGACAAGGATGGGGATAATTAATACACGAAATTACTGAATAGAATTAAATGTCGGAATACAGATTGGGTTTGAGACAACACATAACAATTACTTTACGGAGAAAATTTAAGGAGAATACCTGTGCTGTCTACTTACCCCTAACAAGCTGACAGCGCGCCGTGATCTCCAGCTCAGCAGGTCGGCCGATTCAGTCGCTAGCAGGCGTTATACCGCGACAAACACGCGGCTATAAATAAAAGAGTATTCTCGAGGCTAATTTGGACCTTGTCTTACAGAGGTCGCAATATAGCTGAGAACCAGCGAAGTATTCCTACGCCGGCTCGCGATTGGTCGGCGATCACCTTTCAGGGATCAGCCAGGCAACCAGCCAGTCTCGCATCCACCAAGCCAATGATAGCCTCATCGAGACTCCAAAGAAGAAGAAGTCCGCTACAGAAGAAGTCACTGAAGACCATTCGATGCCCATACCAAGGAACCACTCTGGCTGCTCCAACAGACTACTGTAACCAACTTCGAAGTAGTTACCATTGCAAATACTGTAGAAGGAGTTTAGTTGTAATAAATTAGTTCTTCAAGAAGAAGATTGTGTTCACAATAGATTGGCGACGAGTAAGTAATCGAACTCTCACAGAAGATGGCGGAACATTAATAACAGGAACTATCAATTCAACAGGTACTGACCCAAATTTTTCGCCAGTTTGCTCAACTGCTACAAAAATCATCGCCGAAGTTCAGAACCTCTGCCGTCGGCCACCACCAGTGCCATTCTCAGTGTTCAACAAAGATTCCGAAGATTGAGAAACTTTTGAGAAAGGGATACGCCAGCACTTCAGGATTCACCAGGTTAGCAATGAAAATGATATGCGGACTTATTTTCTTTCGTGGAATTGTTCCCGCTTGTATGCCCTCCTTACCATCCTGCAACATAAGTGAGCCTGACGCCCTTTCCTGGTCCTCCACTTGTGAATGCCTCAGTGCGTACTACTGTCGCAGATACAACATCATGGCCGCCAGAGTAGAGTTCTCCCAATGCCAGAAGAAACCAGACGAAACTTGCTGACAGTGGGCTGTGCGACGGGGCGGAACATGCTTTTCCCTCTTTCTGGTGGAAAAATGTTTTGTGGTCGTTTAGGGGATGATATTAAATGATTCCCGCTTTGGTGCTGTTCCGTCCACGTGCGCCTTAATACATTTTTCAATTGATAAACAAAAGTACATACCAATTATACAGACTTATGGGCGTACAGGGCGAGTTGCGAAAAAATAATGTTCATCACACAGATGTTGTTTTAAATACTTTTAATTTTTCTATGCACGTGTTTAAATTTATAAAGATGTTTTTTGTGACTCGAGCCCCCACGCAACTTCGCACTTTGACCCACACACCGGAATCGTTTAACTCAAAAGGCATACGAAAAAACGGTACTTCAGCCGCGAAAAGCTATCCCACGTTTTTATAGAAAATGCCGCGACGAGCAACCACGCTCCGTCGCCCTCGGCAGTCCACGCGACTCTCTCTTCCCCCACGCGACTCGGCTTCCGTTTTTCCAGACCCCTATGTCACAAACTTCCCGAAGCTTGTATTTCCCGCGCGCGTTCACGCGCGCGCGATTTAAATGTGCCGATGTGTGTGGCTCTATAAAATAGAAGTGCGCGGCATCAGCCTGGGGGCACTGTCATGTCGTAATACCCCCACTTGCGACTTCCAAACATAGTGTAGGATGTCGCAAGTAGCACCAAAATAGAACACACATACCCCTTAAACAAAATTAAGAAAAACCATACAAAAAAAAATCTTACAACTAGAGACAAAAATTAAATTTTGTGAAATTGTACATATTTAAAGTTTGTATATGTGACACATATCAACAAGAACATACAATAAAAAAAATCACTAATATTCATGGGTATGCCCCATGTCATTGTCTCATTATGGAATGAATACCATTGTTTTTAATATAAACTTCCCGTTGCACTGTTTCACTTTCAACATCCCTTGTGTTGCACTTCAGTATATGGGCACTGGTCCTTACACTTCTTTTTTTTTTTTTCCAGTTTGTAAGCCGGTGCAGTTCAGGCTACTGGCAATGATTTTAGCTCTCTTGTCCTCTCAGCTGGCATGGAAGCATTGAAAGGGAGAGAGAGAGAAAACAAAAAGGAATACAAATGATTTTTCTTTTGGCAAATATATATATTATACCAGGGATCCATCAGATTCACACCCCACCCCTCTGTCATCCAGATTTAGCACAATCAAAACAGAATTTCATGACAGAACTTCATACAATTACACAGAAAAGTCGAAGTCATTGTTCTTTTATTTTATATCCCTCAGGCCGCTCCTATGAAAATAAACTCAAGATGTGGCATGGTTATTGTCATTTGTATGTGGATTTAGAGATTGTAATCTAATACTGTAGCCAAATTCCCATCTCACAAAATGAACTCTTAAGAAAACTTTTTGTACTTCTGACAAACTATTCAATTCATTTAATTATCTTTCATATCAGGAAATATAGATTTTATTTTGTTTTTATAATCTTACATCCCTTCTGCAAATTTCGAGACTCTGACATGATACACACAGAATTTCCTACTTACACATAACATGATCCTTTGGATACACAATATCCCTATACAAATATTTCTCTACCCCCAATGCACCAAAAAAAATATATATGTATATATATTTTTAACTTTGTGCATTTCCACATTATTATCACCTGTTCCAAACTACCATATTTAAAACTAATTGCACTGCCTAATCCTAATCTGGGACTAATTAGAAAAATGACATCCACAGGTCTAGTGTCAACATGTAAAACTCAAAATCTTCAGTTCACACGTGTACTTTATAACACAATGCACTCCTTTATGTACACATTTTCACCACATCTGAATTTTAAACCCTGTCCTTACTGCTTCACATAAATTAATCACAGATATATAATAAAGTTACAATAATAAAATTTACACAAATTCTTACCCTACTATATACACTGATCATTCTCTGAGACTGCTTTACCCCATACCTTTCCTCACAAAACTAGGCTCATGTGGTTTTACCCTTACTGAATATTTAAATTTTGGTACCTTACCTGGCTTTTCGGAAAATACATTCTTATTGTCTGTCAGTAAATAATACAGCTCCCCCTTTGCATGATCATAAATTCCCTTAGTATTGTTTACCTTCCTTCGTATCACTTCCTCGACCTCCGCCTCATCCATTGTACATTTGGCTATGTGCAGACGTGCCACTAAATCTTTATCACTCCTTGCATTTCTAAATTTAACCATTTTCATGCATCCTCCAGAATGGAGTTCCATCACCTGATCCTTACAATCAATGCAAGCCCCATTTTTACACAGGAAATCATTGCCTAACACAAGATTTAGACAGAGATTTCTTATTACCAGAAAAACATGACTAAACATTTTCCCTTCTCTATTTACATCTAACACAACCTCCTTACTCACTGGCTTGCTGTTAAGTTCCAGTTGCATTTTTTATTCTCACCCCTATGACTGGAAATTCAACTGTTCCTGTGGTCCTAATCTGATTGTAGAAGTCTTCTGCAATGCCACTAATAGAGCTCCCAGTATCAATCAGTGCATTTTCACATACCCCTCCAACAGTGACATTTATGATTGGCTGCACATATTCAATCACATTTTTCTCTAATTCAGTCTCTGCTAACAGGTCGTCTTCTATCTCATGTATGCAGTACTTTACCATGTTGCATACCTGACTCTCACTACTAGGGCTATATGGTTCTATGTTATCATCATCTGCAAATACTTTTTCAAACACCTCTTTGAATTCTGGGTTCCTAGCATTTAGCATTGCTATCTTTCTTGCAAAACCAAACTTGTCCTTTTCCCATTCCTTTGGTTCTACATTCTTTCTATAAGTTAAAAAATGGATCCAATCACTAGCTGTATATTCACGCTCCTCTTTCTCCATCCACCTTGCATTCATTCCACCCTCTTTCATACCCTCATACTGTTCACTATTATAGATGACAAAAGTTTGTATGTCATCCCCTATTTCTTGTTCATCACTAGATCCCTCATTTACAGAGTCATGTTCACCAGTCATTTTACTACTTCCCAATGAGAATATGCTTTGTCCCCTCAATTCATCAAATTCTGGATCCCCTCCAAATATTTCTTTAAGAACATTGTAATATGTCTCATTTTTCCCACATTGCTCTCCTAATCTTTTTATATAGTCATATTTATGAATTGACCAATCATCTGGTGCCCATTTCCTAATCCAATTGACCTTCTTCACCCAGCCTTTAAATTTACTCTTCTCACCCTGTTCCCAGTCTTCATTAATTATAGGTGCTTGTACATTCTTATTTACATTTACATCATCAAACCACACATCATCAACTTGCACCAAACCAGATACAGCTCTTATTACACTGTCATTAGTGATTGCTTTAAACTTTGGAATACCCACATTTTTTTCACACATATTAATATTTGATTTTGTCTCATCTAGTTCAATGACACTTTTGCTACCATTCACACATCCCCTTGGCATACTCTTACATTCAATCACACACTTATGCTCCGCATGCAAACCTGATTCACCTAATACAGAAGCCAAACCAATGCTGTTTTCTTCAGCATCTCTCCCACTACTTACTCTTTCACTAAACAAATCTCCCACATAACAATCTTCACTTGGATTTTTATGATTTCTTCTCTTATTTGCATTTCTTTTATCATGCTGTGTAAACCATCCCCCAACCATTTCTTCATTGCCCAATATTGCATCCATATTACATATTCTTTCTTCCCTTTTCTCTCTATTCTGGTCATAGTTATTCCTATCTGATCCCCTGCTATCTGGCTAGTAATTATTTATCCTTCTCTCGGTCCTATTTCGTACCTTGTATCCCGTCCAAAATCGGACCCCATTTGGAACAAATTCTAGTTTTCCGAACGTTGTCTGTGTTGTTCATTTCTATTTTGTTCCCTTCTTCTTTCTCCATTTTCCTGTGTTAACCTTCGATCATCCCTGTTAGTTCTTCCCCATGAATCTCTCAGATTCCTATCATCACCATTCCATCTACCCCCATTATTTCTCCAATTTTCATTCACGTTCCTTTCTTGGTGGTGGTCATGCTGCTTATTTCCCCAATTTCTGATATTCCTATTATGTTCCCTTTGGTTAGCTATATGTTGAGGCTCCCCATGTCTAGGTTCATATGCCATTGCATGATCTAGTTTTTCTATAAAATCTAGAAATTTTTCAGTAGAGTCAGTAGGGCAGTGTATAAGTTGCAAATTTAAATTCTGTGGCAACCTCCGGCAAAGAGTGTATATTTCAGTAAGAGCTCCTAATGGTCTATCTAAGTGCACCAATTTCCTTAACTCTTCCTGACAGAATTCTTTCATAGTCTGTTTATCCCCCTTGTAAGCAACTCCATTTAAGAATTCATTTTGTAACCTGACTTGTTTAGCCTGGCTCCAGTACTTATCTAAAATTAGCTTTTCGAAAACTTCAAAGGAAATGAATTTCTCAGCACATTGGTTAGCCCACGTCTGTGCAGGACCTTCTAACATTCTTTTGATGTATTTTATTTTGCAATTATCAGTCATTCCAGGCAGGAATTGATCTTTGCATGCTGCAATAAAATCTACTACATGGTAGTTACTTTCCCCTGAAAAAGTTTTACAACTTGGTATCTGCATCCCAAACCAACCAGTATTTGCAGATGCAGAGCACAATTCTAAATCAGCCATCCTACTATTCACCTTTTCTATACTACATTTATTTACAGCTACTACCTGTTCTATTTCCTTTCTTAAAACACTTTTTGTATTTTCCAAACTTGTCTTAGTTTCATCAACACCAGCCACAATCCTTTTGTTTATGTCAATTAAAGCCTGCCTAGTGTCCTCATTCCTGATTTCACAAATCTGTTTTCCTGATTCTATCCTGTCATTCAACTTAGTCTCAACAGCACCAATTCTGGCATTCAGATCCTTTTCTCTAACTTCAAATTTTTCAGTCAGATCTTCTAATCTTTTGTCAAAGTCCGAGATTATTTCGTTTTTTAAAACACCCATTGAATTTTTTATTGAGTTTCCCATTTCAGCAATTGAATTCCCCATTTCAGATTTTATACTTATAATTGAATTTCCCATTTCAGCAATTGAATTCCCCATTTCAGATTTTATACTTATAATTGAATTTCCCATTTTTGTTTACAGGCCCCCCACAGTATTTTTAAATTCAGTTATCACCCAACCCATCATTGCTTTCATTTCATCTGCCTTAGATTGCGTTGGGGCCTCAAACCCACTACCACTCTCTAAGGATTCACTATCACTTAAAACCCTATCAGTTTCGGTACTCATGGCTGGGGACAAGAGAACTGAAATCAACAAAATAAAAGCCTGCTGCGACACTTATCTCTTTGTCTGTGCTGCAAGTCCACTGCGTAACTGCGTCGTGTTTCCGTGCTGAGCTGCCGATGCCGAAATCGCCGCTGTTGTGCGCCGTATCTGCCGCGTCCTGCCGCCGCACGGTGATGGTCTGGAATATACCGGCTGTTGCCGCCGCGTCTCCCGGTTACGCTGTTGCTGCCTGCCGCACACTCGCTGCCGTGGGCCGCTAAAATTTTCTTCAACACGCGAGTCGGAATGTACTTCGCACTCGAAATGAACGAGCCGCGACGTACTTCTCGCTTCAAATGGGCGAAACCGGAACACACTATTTCACGAATTGGACGAGTCGGAACGTGTCTCAGTACACACTACACACTGTTTCGCGAAATGGACGAGCCGGAACGTGTCTCAATACACACTACACACTGTTTCGCGAAATGGACGAGCCGGAACGTGTCTCAATACACACTACACACTGTTTCGCGAAATGGACGAGCCCCCATATGCGACGGGGCGGAACATGCTTTTCCCTCTTTCTGGTGGAAAAATGTTTTGTGGTCGTTTAGGGGATGATATTAAATGATTCCCGCTTTGGTGCTGTTCCGTCCACGTGCGCCTTAATACATTTTTCAATTGATAAACAAAAGTACATACCAATTATACAGACTTATGGGCGTACAGGGCGAGTTGCGAAAAAATAATGTTCATCACACAGATGTTGTTTTAAATACTTTTAATTTTTCTATGCACGTGTTTAAATTTATAAAGATGTTTTTTGTGACTCGAGCCCCCACGCAACTTCGCACTTTGACCCACACACCGGAATCGTTTAACTCAAAAGGCATACGAAAAAACGGTACTTCAGCCGCGAAAAGCTATCCCACGTTTTTATAGAAAATGCCGCGACGAGCAACCACGCTCCGTCGCCCTCGGCAGTCCACGCGACTCTCTCTTCCCCCACGCGACTCGGCTTCCGTTTTTCCAGACCCCTATGTCACAAACTTCCCGAAGCTTGTATTTCCCGCGCGCGTTCACGCGCGCGCGATTTAAATGTGCCGATGTGTGTGGCTCTATAAAATAGAAGTGCGCGGCATCAGCCTGGGGGCACTGTCATGTCATAGCTGCTGTGTGAACTATGTCGTTAATCCTATGGCAGGAGTCGCCAAGTGTGAACTATGTCGTTTGTTATATATAGGGTGTCTCAGCTATCTTGTCCACTCAAAATATCTCTGGAACAATAACAGCTATTGGAAAACGACTTTCGCCGGTATCAATGTACGGCTGGTGCTCGTGAATGTTCATATTTGGAAACATTCTAAAACGAAAGCAAAAGTGTTTTTTTAACACAACTTATGTTTTTTAAATGGACACCCTATATTTTTCTTCAGCAATCCATAGCATGACAAATCACATAAACAATGGCGTTGATTGCATCGCAATATTCCAATTACATCCCGAGACATTGCGACGCGAAGTTTACGCTTGAAATACGCGAACGCGCGGCTAGCGCACGTCCTGAGACTCAGGCGAGAACCCCATGCTGCTCAGGACGAGCGCTAGCCGCGCGTTTCGTGTATTTAAAGCGTCGACTTCGCGTCGCAGTACCTCGGGATGTAATTGGAATATTGCGATGCAATCAACGCCATTGTTTATGGGATTTGTCATGCTATGGATTGCCGAAGAAAAAAAAAAATAGGATGTTCATTAAGAAAAACATACGTTTGTGTTGAAAAACACATTTGCTTTCGTTTTAGAATGTTTCCAAATATGTACATTGATACATGTGAAAGTCGTTTTCCAATAGCTGTTACTGTTCCAGAAATATTTTGGGTGGACAAGATAGCTCGGACACAGCAATTAATTATCTTGGGTCGCCACCATATTTCTTCAAAATATGGAAAATTAAAATGTTACTGATCAGGTATGATGTGGTCATATTTTCAAACATATAATAAATATTCCTCCTCTATTGCAATGTATCAGTTGTACCAATCAAAAAAATGTACTCAAAAAAGTATTGGTAAACTGTGGAATTTAATTATTCTGTTTCCCTTCCAAAAAAGGAATGTTCTTAAATGAAAGACGATCTGCTCAAAATCAATTTATTATAATTAAACATGAAAAATAAATCAGATGACATTTCTTATCATGTAAAACAGATAATGGTATTCAAACAATCTTTTACAAATGTTAAAATATTGAGACGCAAAAATGACTGCCTGAGTCAAAGGTCGGAGGTTTTGCAAAACAGAATGCTATTAAATTGGCTACAAGAGGCTTGAAATTATCGTTAGCCCTAAGCTTCCCAGAGTAAATAGGCAGATCTGAAAAGAATAAAATAAGGGACAGAATCCAACAAGTCTGATTCATATAACCCCCCCAGCAAGTGTGTCACCTTACCCACACAGATGATCATTGACGGCAGCGTCTCAGGCTCGGAGGCAGCAGGCGGTGAGAGTGGATGAGCTGAAATTTTTATCCCACCGTAATTGCTGCGACCTGTTAAGCAGGGTCGACATGTAACTTAACACAGCGTCACTAGCGTCGGTGTCGCTAGGCAGTTTCTGTGCGATTCTATCACGCTAGTAGACTAATCAATCTTTTGCATAGGTGACACAAAGGCCACTTGGCACAAATCGATCAGTTACTTGCATAATAAGATCTGTTAAAAAAAAAAAAAAAAAAAAAAAAAAAAAAAAAAAAAAAAAAAAAAAAAAAAAAAAAAAAAAAAAAACCAGTGCCCAATTTGCAAAGGCGCGAATGCTCAAATAGAGACTTCTAGCAAAACGAAAACTAAACTGTAACACCGTAACTACCGGACAATGTAACGTCCGTGAATTAAACACAAGGTCCGAATCTTCGGAATCAAACACAAGTCTAACCAGAGGACCGCTTAAGACGATGTCTTCTCCGCGAATCTAAACGGAGTATTGCGTGTCTCCCGAGGTCCGTACACTTCGGACACTCAAACAGGAGTCTCCCAATGTCCGTACACTTCGGACGCTCACACAGGAGTCTCTCGAGCTCCGTACACTTCAGACGCTCAAACCGGAGTCTCCCGAGGTCTGTACACTTCGGACGCTCACACAGGACTTTTCGAGCTCTGTACACTTCGGACACTCAAACCGGAGTCCTCCCGAGGTCTGTACACTTCGGACGCTCACACAGGAGTTTTCGAGTTCCGTACACTTCAGACGCTCAAACCGGAGTCCTCGTGCCTCCTCGCGCTCTGCCACAGCTAACGGCAAGTGACGGGCGGCCACACCCACGTGCGAAAGACGTACCAATCTCTGATAATGACTAATAGTCAAACCAATCGGATGGTGTTGACAAGTTGTTTAGCTGTCATACTAAAATAATTTGACGAATCAGGACACGTTCTCTGCGGCTGTCGAGAGGCTCCGCCCACGCCACCAAAGATTCCCACGGATTTCACCGTTCCCAGGGTGAATGCCCTGCAAGGAATTTCTGCTGGCTCCTAGCTACGGTCACACGACCTAAAAATGTTAACGTTGTGCTATATATACAGCCGCTGGAGCCAAACCTCTGGGGTGCCAGATGTGCAGAAAGCTTTCCTCTCAAACTAAACATTTGTCACACTATGTTCGAACTCTGTTGCTTTCAAGGAAGTTTTTTTAGATAACGCCTAAGGGCAATATGTCTCCATAAACAGCCCGGAGCCCAGAGCACTCTGCTATTGTTTGTATCTAGCAAATTCCTCTCTTGCGAAACGGCCGAATGACTAAAAAGGCAGTCCCCGCCATCGCCCACCGTAAATCGCGGTCCAGCATTGTGTAAAGCGACCCACAGACTCTAAAAAATTCTGCCAGGTACACTTCGCCCCCCGGACGTAGCGTGGTGCCTTCCCCGAAGGCGAGCGAAAGTTGGTGGGAGGGGGAGACCTCCAAGAGGTTCTCTGCTCTGCACGGCCTGACCGTACCCAATACGTTAAACCACTTTTTAGCAGCAAAGCTGCGCCAATAAACATTAAAATCCCGAAATTTTCATATAAACATAGAATTTACTATAATCCCAGGAGCCCATCACGCCTGATGTGTCTTCAAAGGCACAGAAATCAAAATAAAGAAAGATCTACAGAGAAAAATGTTACATATTTCAATAATTAGCGTAAAAGGAAAGATACAGTAACACAAGGTTAGTATGAAAAATAAACTAATTACAGCCCCCGTCTCACAGCTGAACTCCATGGCCTCAGCCGGAAGTGCAACTTTATCACCCACACCAAAAGTGAATCTTACGCGGATGGCATGGTACAGAATCACATGATTCAAGCCGCTCCAGATGCAGCTTTCCACCACGATGCTTTAAAAATGGACGACCTATAGCGCTACCAGATCATCGAGTTGCCATTCAAGTTTGAAGTTTCCAAGGCAGCCGACCAAAGGTTCGAATCGTGGGCCGACGTAGCCGCCGTCGGAGGCTCCGACAACTCGGATCATGAAGATGTCGCAGTCATACTGGCGCCTCCTCGCAATGCCAACCGCCGCAGGCAACGACCAACAAGAACTTCCAGGAACCAGGAGATAAGCCAACCATCCCAAGGACCACGCCAGCAGCCGCGCTGCCGCCGCTAGGACCCGCTTCGTCTTCCGTCTTTTCCAGACATTCAAAGCATGAACAAGACGACTGCCCGGTCTGCTGGGCGATGTGCCATCGCTGCGACCGAGAAAGACATTTAGCCCCTGTCTGCCATTGTCCTACCCCATATTCTGCTGTTCGATCTGACGCCTCCCCAATCGTCCCCATGGACATTAATCAAGTGGATTCATTGGGCACCTCCAAATTGTTCATTGAAGTTTCTATTCTTAGGGAAGCCACTCCAGATACAGGTGGACAAGGGCGCGGCAGTCTCCCTCATCAACCACACTATCAACACTATGTTGGGTGCAAAGCCACTCCAACCAACCCCTCGACGGTTTCTCACATATAACAAACAGGAAATTGCACTCTTAGGGCAGTTCAATATGGCGTCACGTACATAGCCGTCAGCCTTCCTGGTAGTCAACAGCCCCAACACCGCAGACCAGTTCGGACTGGATGCCTTTCAATTGTTCGGATTGACATTTAATGACCATGGGCATCTGATTTCACTTCAAGTTTCTTTTCAGGATGTGGACACCCTGTGCACAGAGTTCCGGGACCTCTTATCACCATGTATAGGATGCACCAAGAACTTTGCTGTATCCATTCATCTCCATCCATCACCTAAGCCAAAATACTATAGAGTGCGGCAGGTTCCAGTCGCTTTTCAGCAGCCACTTCAAAAGGAATTGGATCACCTCCAACGTGAAGGAGTTTTTCAGTCCATCAAGTTTAGCTCGTGGGCAATATCCCTCATCATTGCCCAGAAACCAGGCAGATGCTTACGTCTCTGTGGGGATTTTAAGGCCACCCTCAACTTACAAGTGCAGGTTGTGGATTATCCTCTTCCCAACTCCGAGGACCTATTCCGTAAATTAGCAGGGGGCAATACTTCCCCAAGATTGACCCCACCAAGGCATATCTCTAGATTCCTCTTGACCCAGCTTCACAACTGTTTACAGTCATCAATATCCACTCTGGTCTGCTCTGACTGGCCTGTCTTATATTTGGACTGGCTAGTGCCCAGGACATCTTCCATACTTGCAACAAAAGCTGCGTGACATTCCAGGGTGCATCAATTACCTGGACGATATTTTCGTCACAGACCAACTCCAGCAGCTCATCTGGAAAACCTTCGAAAGGTTTAGCCAGACGGGGCTAAAATGAAACAAAAATAAGTGCTTTTTCCAGCCTTCCATATCGTATCTAGGACATGTAATATCGCAACAGGGCATCTCCCCGTCTTTTTCCTATATTGATGCAATCAACAACCTTCCCACCACAAGACATCACACAATTGAAATTTGTTTTAGGAAAAGTCTCGTACTAATCGAAGTTCCTGACAGCAGTGGCTCAGGTGGCAGCCCCCTTATATCGCCTTTGCAAGAAAATAGTAGCATTCCATTGGTCCCCTACCTGTGCCACAGCTTTGCCACTCTTAAAAAACAGCTACAGTCAGCTTCCTGCCTCGTGCCACATGACCCATACTTGCCACTGATCCTGGCAATGGATGCCTCCAGCTACGGGGTTGGGGCCATACTGTTCCATAAACTTCAGGATAGAATGGAACACCCGATAGCTTTTGTCTCAAAAACCTTGTTCGACACCAAGAAGGAAGCTTTGGCCGTAGTATTTGCATGTTCTAAATTTCTATCTTTCTTGTACAGAAAGGCATTTCGTCTCATAACTGATCACAAACCTCTTTTGTTATTATTTTCTCTAGCTGCCTGCCTCCCTACCAAGACATCGCGAAATATCCAGAGGTGGGCAATGTTTTTGTTACAATTCAGATACACCCTGCATTTCAGATCCACCACGTAACATGCGAATGCCGACGCTCTTCCTGATTACTCCTGGGCCGTGGTCCAGTGATCCAGTATTTGATTCTTTCAAACTGCTCATTTTCCAGGTAGACGACGAAGTCCAAAACCTCCTGCAAGGTTTCCCCATCACTGACTCCATGGTGGTCATTGCCATCAGGGAGCAGTTGCTGTATGCTGTCCACACGTATCTTTGGCAAGGCTGGCCTGCCATTCTGCCTGCCCGGGACCAACAGCAGCTCCACATACACCAGCTATCCATCGTCGATTTGCTGCAGATGGAACCAGCAACCGCGCCTTGTGTGGTCATTCCACAGAAACTGCAGTCCACAGTCCTGCAGCTCTTACACCAAGGCCATTGGGGAATAGTGCGAACCACAGTGTTGGCCCATTGACACATCTTCTGGTTTGGCCTTACCAAAGATGTCACCTATATGGTTAGAGACTGCTCTATGTGTGCCCAACAGCTCCCGCCCCCTCTCATGGCCCAAGCCAACAGCCTTGGTCCATTCCAAAGCCACCACTGGCTCCTTATCATTGATGCCGTTTCCCACTTTCCTTTTGTGGTTCGTTATCCAAATACAACATCTGATGTCACCTTGTCCGTCCTCAACAAGATTTTTTTCACTGGAAGGCTTACCCAACACCATAGTTACCAACAACGGACTCCAGGAGCCAAGAGTTCGAGGAAATTTGTTCAGCGAACGGAATCTAAGATCTCTTGACCCCTCCTTTTCATCTGCAGTCGAACAGAAAGGCCGAGAGCCTCGTCTGTACATTCAAAGCCGAAATGACAAAATATTCAAAGAGCCTTAACCCTGTTCCTTAGTACTTATTACTCTACACTGATAGACTCCCACAGTCTGGCCGAACTCCTCCACAGGCGGCAACACTGTACCCTCCTGCATATCCTCTGGTTCGGGCCTGACTACAGGTCCCAGCCAGGTCCACTCGTTTCCTTCCAGGTTCCCTAGTTTGGGCCGCGGTTTGGGCCCTAAAGTGGGATGGCTCCGCGAGCTAATCTTATGGCCCAAAGGCCGCCAAATTGTCCAAGTTCGCATAGCCGACAGGATAGTCGATCGACAAGTCAACCTACTCTGTCCCCGAGACCTGGCCTATCTGGCTTCTCCCATCCTGGCACGGGCTCCTCCTCCTCCTCCTGCTCGTCCCTCCTGCCTTCTACCATCTAATCGCTGGATGGGCGATGTTGCAGCACCACCACCGACGCCGCCTCCACAGCCATCAGTGCAGCTGATGCAGCAGTTGGCACTATGGCCACTGCAGTCCGTCTACCAGCCAGAACCTTTGCCAACCGCATCGTCACTGCCACTCTCACTCGACGACGACGGTATACCCATGCTGCTGGCGAGCAGTTTCTCTCCCAGCCTCCCCTAAGGCGCTGTTCAGCCCACTCTACTCTCCAGAGGCGGGCGTCCATCGCCTCCTTTACGAAGAGGCCCTGGCGGACCAACAGAACATCGCTGTCGTCGCTCCCCAACGATCAGTTTCCCGATAGAAGGGAGATGTGTGCTCTCAGCTTACCCCTAACAAGCTGGTAGCACGCCATGAACTCAAGCTCGGCGGGTCAGCCGATTCAATCGCTAGCGGGAGTTATACAGCGACAAACACGCGACTGCGAATAAACTGAGTATTCTCGAGCCTAATTTGGACCTCCTCTTACGGAGGTCGCAGCATAGCTGAGAGCCAGCGAAGTATTCCTATGCCGGATGGCGATTGGCCGGCGATCGCCTTTTAGGAACCAGCCAGGCGACTCGCCAGTCAGTCTCGCATCCACCAAGCAAACGATAACGATGTGGAAGACTCCGAAGAAGAAGAATCCCGCTATGGAAGAAATCACCGAAGACCATTTGACACCGTACTAAGGAACAACTCTGGCTGCTCCAACGCACTTCCGTATAACCACCTTCGAAGTAGCAGGCATTGTAAATAGTGTAGAAAAAGTTTAGTTTCAATAATTTAGTTCTTAAAGAGGAAGATTGTGTTCGCAATAGTACCCCTTGAAGCTTCTTTCTGGAAATCTTGATCACAGCAGCTGAAAATGTTAAGCTGTTGAATGTTTTAGATAAATTTTATGATACTTTCCGCAATAAATTAATGTTCAGACTATTCACTTCACAAGTCATTGTTGCTGGACCGTATACTAAAGTTTGATAAAATAATAAACAGAAAAATCTATAGGACTTCGCGAAGCTGGAAATACGAATGCAGGTTCTAAAAGGAAAAAAAGGTGATGATATAAAGTAACTGTTATGGACTTAATCATGGAAATAAGCGAAGCGAAAATGATGGCGTCTGAACATCATGTTACGACGCAATATCGTTAGCTGAAAACCTCAAAGAAAATGTATAATTAAGAAGGGACGGGACATTATTAAATGAAAACAGGATGGAGACATTGCTCTTAGCAAAAGGAGGGTAAATTTTAAAATAAAATGTAACAGCACTCACACTGACATCTCCGAGCAGTCCACCTACACATCCACACTTACTAGCATCAAGCAAGAGAGAGCGCCTGATCGCCGTTCCGCCCTCTCGACTCGCCGGAAGAAACGAAAGACGAGCGGAACAAACTTTTTCACAGATAAAATATTACGAAAAGTAGTGAATCACGGCGACAAACGTCGCTGATGGATAAAAATATTACTTTAATTATGTATCGTTACAATGCCAGTGGTGGCATCGGAGGATGACTTGGAAGATGGAATGGCGACCCGTGGTCTTTAGCGATGAAAGCAGATTCTGCCTGCATGCAGGTGATGGTCGGCAACTGACTCGTGGGATTCGTCAGCCCACAGCTGTGGCACAACTAGTGGACAGCTGGAGCAGGCGTGGAATAATGTATCCCAAGGCAGTATTTCACATCTCTATTATCGAATGAAGAAAAGCAACGCTATGAATATTAAGAACTCAGATGCGAAACCAGTACTAAGCAAAGAAGTGAAAGCTGTAAAGTGGAAGGAGTATACTGTATAGAGTGCCTATGAAAAGGAAATAAAGTTGAAGGCAGTATCCTAGAAATGTAAGACAAAGCAGGTGAAAATGAGATAGGAGATACGATACTACGAGAAGAATTTGATAGACTAAAGGTATTTGTGTAGAAACAAGGCCCCTGGAGTAGATGATATTCCGTCTGATCTACTGACGTCGTTGTGAGAGCCAATGATGAAATTATTCCACTTGGTATGCAACATGTATGACACAGGGAAAATATCCTGCTACTTCAAGAAGAATGTAGTCATTACAATTCCTACGAAAGCAAGTGCAGATAAATGTGGAAATTACAGAACTGTCAATTCAATAAGTCATGGTTGCAAAATACCAACACGAAGTATTTCAGGCGAATGGAAAAACTTGTGGAATCCGATCTTGGGGAAGATCAGTTTGGATTTTGGAGACATATAGGAACACGGAAGGCAATACATTACAACTTACCTTAGAAGATAGGTTAAGGAAAGGGAAACCTACATTTTTAACATTTCCAGATCTGGAGAAAGCTGATGCTATGTTGACTGGAATATACTCTTTCAAATTCTGAAGGTAGCAGGGGTAAAATATAGGGACCGAAGAGTTATATTCAACTTGTACAAAACCAGACAGCAGTTATTAGCGTCAAAGGGTATGAAAGGGTCGCAGTGGTTGTAGCCTTGCCCCAATGTTGAACAGTCTGTACATTGAGCAAGCTGTGAAGAAATGCAAGGAGAAATTTAGAGCCGCGGTGGAGTAGCCGAGGGATTTAAGGCGCCTCGCTGCGGAGCGCACGGTTGCTCGCCGTCGGAGGTTCGAGTCCTCCCTGGGGCATGGGCGTGTGTGTTGTACTTAGGTTAGTTTACTTTAGTTTAAGTAGTTTGTCAGCTACGGTCTGATGGCCATGCATTTTGGTCCGACAGATTTACAAACATTTGAATTTGAATTTTGAGAAATTTAGAGATTTCCCCAATGTTGTTCAATCTTCATTGTGAAAGCTGTGAATGTAATGCAGGGAGAAGTTTAGAGAGAGTTAAAGTCCAGGGAGAGGGAATAAAACTTTGCGGTTTGCTGACGACATAGTAATTCTGTCAGAGACAGCAAAGGACCTGGAAGAGCAGTTAAATGGAATGGACACTGTCTTGAAAGGAAGATATAAGATGAACAATAACAAGAGTAAAACGAGGGTATTGGAATGTAGTGTTGGAAAATCAGGCAATGCTGAAGGAATTAGATTCGATAATGAGACAACAGAATTTTTTTGTTATTTGGGTAGCAAAATAACTTCTGATGGCCGAAGTAAAGAAGATATAAAAGGCAGAATGACTATGGGTAGAAAAGCGTTTCTGAAGCCGAGGGTAGATGCTAGCTGAATTCCAGTTCCTACATACGTGTTCCGCGCACGTCTTCTCGAATAAATTGTCTTTTCCGTTACGTTGGTTCATTTTTCCTGACTGAACAGCCGCGGTGGAGTACCCGAGCAGTCTAAGGCACCATGCTGCGGAGCGCGCAGTTATTCGCCGTCGGAGTTCCGAGTCCTCCCTCGGGCATGGATGTGTGTGTTATCCTTAGATTGGTTTAACTAGTTTTTAAGACTAGGGGCTAGTAAACACAGAAGTCCCATAGATTTACAAACATTTGAACCTGACTGAGCACACATTAAAATTGCCTTCTTACAGCTGGCACACCCTAGCTACGGGTGGATCCAGGAAAGCACTACTCAAGAAATTGGCACAGTGTTATTGGTGTCTTGAATTGCGTCGGCGTTCGGAAAGTCGCTCATGTTTACGAGTACCCAAGCTACGATAATTACTCAAACGACATTATCTATTGACCCCATATATATTAATAAAAAATGCTCATCTATAGATGATGTTTCGATGTACTACTGCCTTGCAAAAAGCTGAAGCAAGTGTCTATATTCAATGAAATTACAACACACACTACTCAAAATCTAAAATTAATATAAAAAGCCCTGACTGCTGGTGTGTTGAAATAGAACAGCAAAGCTGCCGAAACGTGTTTATTTAAACACAACCGGTTTCACATCAATTGAGATGCTTCTTGAGGTACATCTGTAAATAGCAAACTACAAACTGAAAAGACCAAACAGTATAAGAAATTTCTATAAAATTTAAAAAATTAAAGTTAAAAAAAATTGAGAAAATATTAAATGTCTTAATCATCAAGGGTGTACCGAGAAGTACTTACTATGATAATGATTACATGTTCTATGAAGGACAGCACCCAGCATTCAGGAGGCCCTGGTACAATAGTCACAATAAGGTGTGGTCGTCAATCATTAAATAATTTCCACGTTTCTATCCAATTCGAAGAAACGAGCAATGTTGGTGGATCTAAAAACGAAACCACACTGATAAACTATTGATCATAAATGCTTTCCACTATCAACAAATGACTCACTGTAATGCGCACTATGAACCGAGTAAAAGCAAAACATTAATGAAGATAAGGTATGCTAAAAGAACCTGAAATGAGCCGCTTAGCGGTAACAAACGGCATCTCCAAAAAGAGGAAGAGCTGCAGCCGCGTTACGAATACAACAAGTGCATACTCAAGCTGCGCGAGACGGCATGATATGTAGTAGCGTGCTACGTGTCTGATAGGAATAAGGAAAACTGACTCGGAGGAATAGCCGTGCGCACTAAGGCGCCTCGCTGAGGTGCGCTTGGCCGTTCGCTGTCGGACGTTCAAGTCCTCCCCCGGGTGCGGATATCTGTGTTGTTCGTAGGATAAGTTTAAGTATTTTTAAGTTTAGGGACCGATGACCAGTGCAGTTAGGTCGCACAACTTTATAAACATTTGAACAAGGAAAACTGACGTAACTACCAGTTGTCATCTAGGGGTATCTCTAAACGAGGGCAACCGTTTATAGAATGTACACTTCTGTTCTCATAAAAGAAATGGGAAAAGTTTTTTTAGACACATTAAAATATACAAGTGATGTATTTAAAATTGTATAGATACCTCTCAACAAGCACAAACATATGAACGTGAGATTCACCCACATTGCTCGTTTCTTAGAATGGAGAGAAACGGGGAAGTTATTTAAAGATTGACGACCACACCTTATTGTGATAGTATTCTATCAGGGCATCCTGAATGCTGGACGCTGTCCTTCATAGCACAAGTAATCATTCTCGGTACACCCTTGATAATCATGACATTTTACAGTTTTTCAATTTTTTTTTTAAATTTTAATTTTTAAAAATTTTATAGAAATTTCTTTAATACTTTTTGGTCTTTTGGTTATCTGGTTAGTAGTCCAGTTTGTATTTTGTTATTCACAGATGTACAGATGCATCTCAATTGATGTGAAACCGGTTGTGTTTAAATATATATGTTTCGACAGGTTAGCCGTTCTATTTCAACACACCAATACCCAGAACTTTTTATTTATTTTTATTTATTTACACGAATTGGCCAATTAAGGACCGCGTTACAAATTCTATTTCATATTCAGTTTCTTCTTTCTCTTCTCTAGGGCTGCTCTTCTGCCTACTGCCATTTTTACCAGATGTTCAGCTGTCAGTATCCTGTTGGTCTTCTTTCTTGGGGCCTCCTGAAAAACCTCGAATTCAGTTACTGCCTTTCTATAACTGTCCCTATTCATCGCGTCCATTTCTGTGAGTCTAAGTTCCACGAGTTCTTTCTTTATTCCTTGCAACCAACAGTTGGGTGTTTTCCTCTGTTGAATTAAATTGAAGATTTTCTTCGTTAATCTGCTGTCATAAATTCTCACCAGATGACAGAAGAACATAAGCTTTCTCTTTCTCATTTCCGTTATACTGGTTTAATAAATTGATAGATCTTCTCATTGCTCATCTTTACCCATGTTTCGCCAATTTTTTTTTGTGTCCACCTAGAAGTTTCCTCAGAATTACCCTTTCCGTCCTCTCGAGCTCATCTACTAGTCCTTTGTTCTTGAGGGAGAGTGTTTCTGCTGCATATTGTACTTCTCGTCACTGTCCTTGTTATGCTGTCGTAACAGGCGGAGAGGTGACACTCAGATGTAGCGTGTCCCAGGTGACAGATAGGGGGGTCCTAACTGGCTTGCCAGCGGACTTGAGCGAAATAAAATAGCTCTCCCGGGCCAAACACAAGCCCTCTGGATTAACACTCCAGTTGTATTTCGGGCAATCCTCGGAAAAAATGTTCAAATGTTTGGAGAGCTTATGGGACTTAACTACGGGGTCATCAGTCCCTAAATTTACAAACTACTTATGAACTAGCTAATACTAAGGACGGCACAAATATCCATGCCCGAGGGGGAATCCTTGGAAAGCTCCACCACTCCAACCTTACAAATTTTATGGATTATGAGTGGAAAAGAAAATAAATTACCCCAGAATTTTTTATATTGTGTTATTTGAGGTTTTGGCAGTAGTGTGTGTTGTAATTTCATTCAAAATGTTTTTAAGGTGTAGCTGTCCTTCGCAGAAAATTATTTGTCTTTATATTCAATATTCGACCGAAACCGCTGACGCACTATACCTGGCGTCATATAAGAAGGTGCTTCCGCGCATAGGTGCGGAGCGATAGGAGAAGCGTGGCGGGGAGGAGCTACGCCGAGTGCAACGAGCATACATTTCATAGAGTGGCGACAGGTCTGCCATGATTGAGACAAATTGAACTGGCATCCCCGTGTTATAAAGGTGAATAGATGGGACATAACAGCTTTCAGATAATTACAAAACGACATGTTGACCATAGCTGTTTATTAATTCTCAATGCTACCGGTTTCGGTTTTGTACCACTGTCAAGCGTTAGCAGAGATTAGCTAATAGCTTAACATGTCGGAATATAAAAATGCAAAATTATACCACAAGTATTCGTTGTCATTGTTCAAGTTATTTACACAGTAGCTGACTGCTATAGAATGAAGGATACATTGATGAGTATGAAGTAACATTATTTTTAATTTTTTTTTTTAAATAATGTTACTTCATACTCATCAATGTATCCTTCATTCTATAGCAGTCAGCTACTGTGACAATAACTTGAACAATGACAACGAATACTTGTGGTATAATTTTGTATTATTATATTCCGACATGTTAAGCTATTAGCTAATCTCTGCTAACGCTTGACAATGGCACAAAACCGAAACCGGTAGCATTGAGAATTAATAAACTGCTATGGTCAACATGTCGTTTTGTAATCCCCGTGTTAGTTGGGGTATCGGCTGACAGTTGGTATGCCACATCCACTTGGGAATTTTACCTATTTACAGTTCCACGTTTTAAATAAAGATCGACTATTACGCCAGACTTTTTCGAACCTGCGAATCGACGAGCCTGGTAGTAAATTTCCTAAAAGTGCGGTAATGTAATATCACCAACCTGTCAGTATTACAGTTCCATTTTGAAGTATAACAGTTAGCTGAGCTTTGCAATAACAACGAAAGTGCCGCTGGGAAAATATCTTTGTTGATTATAATGGTCTAAACGAGCTGGTAAACAATACAGTGAACCGTAATTGTTATGACGAACGATCATGACCATGGCTCTTCATCTGCTGTTAATGGCCGCGGTGGAGTAGCCGAGCGGTCTAAAGCACCTCGCTGCGGAGCGCGCGGTTGCTCGCCGTGGAGGTTCTAGTCCTTCCTGGGGCATGTGTGTGTGTGTGTGTGTGTGTGTGTGTGTGTGTGTGTGTTTGTTTGTGTTTGTCTTTAGGTTAGTTTACCTAGGTTTAAGTAGTATGTAAGCTACGGACTGATGACCACGCAGTTTGGTCCGATAGATATACAGACTTTTGAGCTGCTAATGTGTTGTAACAACTGCTTTCATAAAGCCTAGTATACCTTGTGTTTACTAAACCTATTAAGTCTACAAAGTGGTAAAATTGCTGTTAAAAGAGTTTGGTTGTAAACTTTGGTGGTCGAAATTTGAGTACAAAGACGAAGATCAGAACAAAATACTGCAGTTAAAAATGCGGCTATGTCAGCTGCCGCATAAAGCATTTCACGTCGTAATAAGGCGTCGTTAGTAGTTTTCCTTGTTGCCATGCTGAAACATGTAACGTTTGCTACGTGAAATTTCAGTAGAAAGGCGTAGTTTTCCTTGTTGCCATGCTGAAACATGTAACTTTTGCTACGTGAAATTTCAGTAGAAAGACGAAAGTGATATCAGAATATTGCAATAAAAATTTGCTTGGGTCAGCAGCCACAAAAGCATTACACACCGAAATAACGTATCATTAATTACTTTCGTTGTTACCATGCAGAAATTAGTACATATTTGTTGCAAAGAACACAGACATATATAAATGAAAAAATCCTGGCTGTCACTATTGCTTCCACATTTTTCACTGGTTGCATATCAGCCATGATCGATCAGGTATTGTCAACAACAAATGAAATTATTTTTAAAGAAGGTGTACACATTCAAAAGTGTGGTTTAATCAACCACAGGAGCGACAGAAGAAGAAATATCTCAAAAACGCACCAACATTCGGCAGAAAACTAAGCATTTTTTATGGTGTGTACTTCAAGGGAATTGCAGGATAGGTCATCTGAAGCTTCACTCTTGGGCAGCTAAGTTCAATTAGTTAGGAATTTTGTTTGAGTACTGACAGACTCAGATAAAACAAGGCAAAACATTTGGTGTTATTGCACGAACTACTTGTCGTTTTAACACTTGGATTTGTGCATTTAAATGCTGAACACACTTTAGGCTTATTTCAGCAGCAAAAATTGTACATGCAATACACACTAAATACAATATACAGAGTGTCCCAGCTATCTTGTCCACCCAAAATATCTCTGGAACAATAACAGCTATTGGAAAACGACTTTCATCGGTATCAATGTACGGCTGGGGCCCATGAATGTACATATTTGGAAACATTCTAAAACGAAAGCAAATGTGTGTGTGTGTTTTTTTTAACACAAACGTATGCTTTTTTTAAATGGACACCCAATATTTTTTTCTTCAGCAATCCATAGCATGACAAATCACATAAACAATGGCGTTGATTGCATCACAATATTTCAATTACATCCCGAGATATTGCGACGTGAAGTTGACGCTTCAAATACGCGAAACGCACTTCTAGCACACGTCCTGAGACTCAGGCGAGAACCCCATGCTGCTTAGGACGTGCGCTAGCCGCGCGTTTCGCGTGTTTCAAGCGTAAACTTCGTGTCGCAATATCTCGGGATGTGATTGGAATATTGCGATGCAATCAACGCCATTGTTTATGTGATTTATCATGCTATGGATTGCTGAAGAAAAAATATAGGGTGTCCATTTAAAAAAAAAAAAACATACGTTTGTGTTAAAAAACACATTTGCTTTCGTTTTAGAATGTTTCCAAATATGTACGTTCATGAACCCCATCCGTACATTGATACCGGTGTAAGTCGTTTTCCAATAGCTGTTATTGTTCCAGGGATATTTTGGGTGGACAAGATAGCGGGGACACCCTGTATATAGCCGCGGTGGAGTAGCCGAGCGGTCTAAAGCGTCTCGCTGCGTAGCGCGCAGTTGCTCGCCGTGCAGGTTCGAGTCTTCCCTGGGGCATGGGTGTGTGTTGTCCTTAGGTTAGTTTAGTTTAAGTAGTTTGTAAGCTACGGACTGATGAGCACGCAGTTTGGTCCGATAGAATTACAAACAAAACAGTATATATAAAATACTTCATGCTCAACAATAACATACGGTAGACGCTCTACTCTCAAGTGTAAGGACCACCAAAGATATGGCGGCTGAGTATAACGCAGGTTGTCGCAAAGAGCGCTGTAACTCGTGTGTTAGCCACTCGATGAAATTTAAGCTCGTTGGCCGAGCGCCAACAGTTTGCGCCTGCGGGAGAAACATTGCGTAGCTCGCGCCCAGCCCCGCGCCTACAGTCATTGCCGTAACAGAGGTGATGCGCAGAACGGCTGTAAACTGGACCGCTTTCGTAGCTGACGCCGAGTATAGTCAACACCGTCTGAAGAGAAGGCCTGCGCACTGCCGTGCCACGTCACGCAGAGTAGGTCGCGATCGCGTACCTCACTGGCTGGCCGATGCGAGGCGGTGGACTGTGCCCCATCGGCCAGCCAGTGAGCTACGCGATCGCGACCTCCTCTGCGTGACGTGGCATGGCAGCGCGCAGGCCTTCTCTTCAGGTTGTGTTGGTATAGTGCGACCCTTTCCTTGTTAGTGAAGTCGTGTCTTGGCTGCGACTGTCTCTGGTCATGCCGTGCTGAGACACGGTGAGGCCGTCTGCGCGGCTCGCAAAGCGACGCTCAGAGTACGGAGCAGGCAGTTAGTGCAGATGGCGGCATAAATCTTGCAAATGGCACTCGTTAACGCTAAACAGCCCACGAGTACATGCGTCCCGAGCCTCCGAAGCCGCCGCCACCGCCAATATAAACTTTAGGGGGGAGGGGAGGGGGGCGGGACGTCGCCTGGGAACCCTCATCGGCGTTTATGGCTCAATTTGTCTTGCGGCCGCTTCCCTCCCCTCGTCGCGGCTATCGGTAGCGCATCGCCACTGTCGCTTTTCGAGCCGCTTACGAGGATCTTAACGGACCTGCTCGCTGTACCAGGGTCCGCCGCGGAGTGGTAGATTGGTGTCGTTAGAATGCGCGTTATCGGTGAATAAGATTGAAAAGTTCATTTCCATTTACAGGTATGCGTTTCACGAGCTTTTGTGAATGCGAGCCCCCAGATACTTGGGCAATAATTTTCGTTTTCTCTTTGCCAGAGACTTAATTGCCGTTGACGGAGAAACGTGACTTCGTTATAGATTTTCTGAGTCTTTGAACTCTTTCGTCCTGATCGCGGCTGCTGTGTAAAGTTTTAAAGAGTGAGCCCTGTGCTTCGGGAACGCCAGGTATTCGACTGGCTATCCTAATTTGCAAGAAATTCCCAGTCGGGTAGTGGCGGTCGTTCCACGAAATAAATGGAATGAGCCATCTGCTTAAATTTTCCTCAGAAATAATAAATTCAGTTCTTTCATAGGCATATATTTAATTTGGTTAAGAAACATAGCCAACAGTTGCAGGGTTGTTGATTTATTTACAACCGGTTTCAGACAATTATTACCCTTCTTCAGGTATCTGTACAGAAAACAGTTGCATAATAATATAGATGTATAAATATTACAGCAATGATAGATGTACAAGCATAGAATTAAACGGGCAAGATTCACTGTATGAAATATAAAAAGAAATCTATATCTATAAATGTGAATGTCTGTTCGGTGTACGTTTATCACGTCTGAACCACAAGACATAAAGAGCTAAAAATTTGTACAGTTACTAATGTCTACCCGGGGAAGGCTATAGGCATGGTTTTATGGCGATTTTTATCTATCTATCTACCTATCTACCTATATATATATATATATATATATATATATATATATATATATATATATATATATATATATATATATGAATGTCTGTTCGGTGTATGCTTATCACGTCCGAACGACAAGAGGCAGAGACATAAATATTTGTACAGTTACTAATTTATACCTGAGGAAGGTTTTAGACACGGTTTTATAGCGATCTGTAGTAATTTGAAGAATATTACGCGAAATGCGGAACAATAATTACTCTTTGAAAATTATATTTACTCTTGGAAAATGGTTTTATTGGTTGCATTGTTGCTTGTGGGTTGATAATGATAAATGGGTGGAGTATATTGGGATGGAAAGTTATGGGTGTATATAAATTTCTACGTGTGTGTGTGTGTGTTAATATTTCGCTCTACAGCGAAAACTACAGAACGTAAACGAATGGTCTGTGTGTTATTGTTGTCCGACGTCCCCCGTTGTACACCATAGCAGTTCCGTGCCGATAGCTATAAGGGGGAGGAAGATATGGTGGTTGAAAGTCGTCAAATTATAAAAAAATTCGGTCTGAAAGCCAGCGATGACGTTTGCGACTCTATAGCAAGAAGGTTACATACAGCGAAACGTGATGCCACAGGCCATATCTGTGGTCTATGCGTGCTACAATGTCTTCAGCTCTTTCTCCGTAAGGATAAGCATACGAATAAGGAAATATAATAATAAACAAATAAAGCAGTAAAAAAGAAATTACTTTTAATACATCTCTTAAAAAATCCATTTACAACCCTCATGTTTCTCACATGGTCAATTATACGTCGCTTGCTCAAGGGTGGGCAACCCAAAATATCTCTACATTTACGCTCCAAACAATACTACAAATAACGTAGTTTACCAAAATGCCCTAAAATGAAATTAAAATGAATTTGGACATTACTCTCACGATACGTGTTGAGATGTTGCAACACAGGCGATAAGGAATGTATCATTTATTGTAAATCATTAAGCACTTCACATAACTTTATTTTTTTTATTTGAATGTTGATTAAAATGTTGGTTTCTAAAGAAGGTATTGTATTTCATTTCATCCTTCAAAACCAGTCTCATAGCACACTACTGAAAGATAGGTTATCTATCATGATCAACCAACACGCGAGCAGAGCCGCGGGTTTAAGCTAGTAAGTTCATATAAAAGAAAGATTTATGGGTACTTACACGGATTAAGCCCTATATGTTCAATCAGAGCATGGTGTAATAACAATGAAAATCTAGCGCAGAGATTATGATCCAACTCGCACAATGAGCTGTTAACATGTGCATATTTCGATAAACCACGCAGTAGGGGTTAAAAGACAAGGGGAAATAAAGTAATAAGATATAATATTTACTAAAATAAAGTGTTATTGGAACCAAACGGAATTTTAAGTGTGCAACCGCTCAACAAATTTCTAAACCGGTATTCCAACCGCCCACCAGAGTCATATAGTACAGCATAAAACGAAGACAGTCGAGTCAAAGACAAGCGGCGCCGCGGGACGAAAGATTTCGGTGCTGAGAGCTGGCTTAGGTGTAGTGAGGTTAGTACGAAGTAAATAGTCTATCATATAATGCCAAAACCTAAAGTGGATAACTAGGTACAACTATAAAAGAGCTATAAAGAAGTAGCTGAAAGCAATTAATAATGAAAATCTGTGTGTGAGTATGACAAATCTCAGGTAATGTAAGTAAAATAGCTTTCTGGAAGTTGCTGTTGTAGGTCAATTGGTATTAAGTAAATGCAATTTCGTTTTGTTATACTCTTATATCTTAGTAATTAAGTCATATATATTATATACGATAACATACAGCAATCACTTCTGCATATATAATTGTACTACAGTCGTGGGTGTTGGCTTTGTGTCTCTCTTTGCTACGATTACGCGTTCACTAAGCTGTTCATAGTAACTAGCTCCCATTTCTATTTTTTTATTCATTATGACACCTACTGCTGCATTACCACGAAAAGATTTTTGATTTCGAACCCTGTACTCACCTGATTAGAAAACCTGTTCATCCTGCCACCGAAATTCAATAATCCCCACCTTCTTTGCTTTTAACCTATCCATTTCTATTTTCAAATTTTCTAACTTACCTACCCACTTAAGGGATAGAACATTCCATACTCCGATCCGTAAATAACTGTTTTCTTTTTCTTAATGATGACATCCTTCTGATTAATCCTCGCCCGCATATCCAGATGGGGGATATTTTAACCCAACAAGACGCCATCATCATATATTTATACAATATATCTGCATGTCCTTGGGAAAAGTAATGACTGTAGTTTCCCCTTTCTTTCAGTCGTTGGGAGTAACTGTATGACAAAGCCACGTTGGCTGATGTTACAAGGCCTGGTCAGTCAATTATCCGCACTGTTGCCCCTGTAACTACTGAAAAGGAAGCAATTAGTGTAAGTAGCTACAAATCTTTCTTTTTTATGAACTTATTTCTTTTTATACTTCATTAACTTTGTCAGAATACAGTACTATAGTATATTGTCATTTGAAATTCAAACGCTTTTCAAGAACGATTTATATAAACTGTATCTCTTGTCCCTTCAATACTATGCTCGTACTTCGACGTTTTCTGTAATAGTTAACCGAGCGAGGTGGCGCAGTGGCAACACACTGGACTCGCATTCGGAAGGATGGTGGTTCATATCCACCTCCGGCCATCCAGATTTAGGTTTTCCGTGATTTCCCTAAATCACTCCAGGCAAATGCCGGGATGGTTCCTTTGAAAGGGCACGGCCGATTTCCTTCCCCATCCTTACCCTAATGCTACGAGTGTAAGCTCCGTCTCTAATGACCACGCTGTCGATGGGACGTTAAACTCCAAGCTTCCTTCCTCCTGTTATAGTTATACTGGTATATTCTTATGTTTCTTTTTACAGATACCTAAAGAAGGGCAATGATTGTCTGAAACCGGTTGTAAAGAAATCTACAACCCTGAAACTGGTTGCTGTCTTTTTTAGCCGGCCGCAGTGGCCGAGGGGACTGAGGCGCTCCAGTCACGGTCTGCAGGGCCACTATGGTCAGGGGTTCGAATCCCCCTCGAGCATGGATATTTGAGCCGTCCTTAGTCTTAGCTAGTTCATAAGTAGTTTGTAAGCTTGGGGACTGATGACCCCGTAGTTAAGTCCCATAAGTTCTACAAACATTTGAACATTTTTTTCTTTTTTAACCTATAAACTACAGTTGCTGTAATGAATGAAATACTCAATACATGCAATTTGTTTTAGAGTGTAGCTTCATATATAACGCTGATTTACATCGAATGCTTTGATCGTAGAATGGTTGCAGTGCGTTTGAAGCTCTTCTCAAGATTGTAACTGTTGTGGCGTAAAATGAGCGCCAGACGCCAGCCACACGAGAACGATCGTGAAGAAGGCAGCGGATGACCGGCAGCCAATCACACGCCGGCGCCGCGCCTCCTGGAGGGAGAAACCGAGAAGCGCGCCCTCTACAAGCAGCTTTGTCTAGGCCGACATGCGTCTGGAAGGGCACTTCTGAACTCGGCTCCGAAATAGGCAGTCACTGGGACTCATCGTACAACAGGACGCCGCCGCGAGAAGAGACAGACAGACTGAGTATTGTGAAAATTTCAGTAAATAAAACTTGTGTTACTAATCTGTATAGCTGTTTTAGCTGTCCACGCATCCCACGCGTCCTGAGCAGATCCTTTCCTGAAAGATAGGCCAGGGAGGACAAAACAGTAATAAACAGCAGTAACACGTTCTTCGATAACTTCAGTGCTCTATGCTCTACTGTTAGTATTGTTGCATTTTCTTCTGACGCGGTGGATTGGCCAAGCGCATTGAGGCGCTATGCTCCGATGCGCGAGGCCATTCTCCGTCAGGGGTTCGAATCCTCCCTCGGGCATTGATGTTTGTGTTGTCTTTAGTATAAGGTAGTTTATAAGTAGTTTGTAAGTTTAGGGACTGATGACCCAGCAGTTAAGTCCCATAAGCTTAACAAACATTTACGTTTGCAGTTGTTGGCAGCTGCGTGAATAATTTTTACTTGTGTGTTTCTTCGCTACCAAAGAACACTGCATAATTTTCCGTAAGTTTGTGTTACATTAAGTGGGTTTGTTAATATAAATGTGTAAAAAAAGCCTCTTGGAGGCGTGTCCTTTCATTTTGGTAGCGTCAGGCACGCAAGAGCACTAAATCGCCCCCTAGACTCAATAATATATTGATGGTTGCTCTCCTCAGGAAGCCAATATTGCACTATGGACACACATTCGAGAGGGCGGTGGTTCAAATCCACATCCAGCCATCCAGATTTAGGTTTTTCGTGATTTCCCTAAATCACTGCAGGCAAATGCCGGGATGGTCCCTTTCAAAAGGCGTAAGCTATGTCTCTAATGACCACGCTGTCGACGGGACGTTAAACTCTAAGCTTCCTTCCTCCCTTCTTGGACTTGCCAACATGACGGATTCTGTTGTAGGAGGATGAAGAAATGGTATAAGAAGAGAGAAGATTGACAGTTGACATTTAGTAAGTGATATGATGATAAGCAAGACCAATAAATATCAAAACCGTCTGATGATGGGCGTTTGCCCATTAGGTTCTACAAGGCTACACTTATAGAATTGTGATTGTATCTGTCAAATGTTTATTTATATACCGTACATCGTATTTTTAAAAACAATAAGAATACACTTTTTACTGTAAAAAACAGTTCTTAGTTTTACGAAAGGTTCAAGTGAACACGTATCGATTCTGTTACCGATTCAACATCACCACTTTTCGATTCATTAGTAATTAGTTTCAGTTCTTCTTATAATTTGATCATAACGAATTTAAATTATCCACTACTAAAATTGTATTTTATACGCTTTCTGGTAAACTTCCCTATATTTTGACTACAACTCATCTTATTACATTGTTTTATTTTGTGTATTACTATAATCGTTTCACTCGATACGTCATAAGCGGAACAAAAATGTAAATTTTTCCAAGAATTCAGAAATTAACGTCTTTTCCTCTGATTTTGAGGACATATACAATTTAGCAGACGAGACTGGACTGAAAAAGATATACATTTTTAGCCAGAGACCAAGTACTCGACGCCGCTTGCCCAATAAATTTTAATTTCAGTAGATCTCTCAATATATTGTGCAATATACTGTACAGTCTTCAATCTTACCTACTGATGATCAATAGTGTTGTGCAATATGAAATACTGTTCACAATTATCGTCAGTCTTTGTCACCTAGGACTCATTCTCCCCAGACTCAGCAGCGAAAAGCCTTCCACTCCTCAGTGAAGACTTATCAGAAACGTTAGCCTTGGTAGCATTCCTCATAAATAAATACCGGTTAAAACAGCTCTGAACAAATTTGCAGTCTACTTTCAGCACTTTTACCTATAATGGACCTAGAAAATGATGGTCTGAAACTTAAAACCACCAATTTTGCCTCAAAATATCGTTCATACTTGACAGATTCATACAGATTACTTGAAGAAATTTTGTACTCTAAGAGCGTCTACAGTACACTCTTCCAATTACAAAAGGACCCATTTAAGCTACTTAATTCGGTATATGAGAAACACCTTCAAGCAATTTATTTGGACGTGTGTATTGCAATTAGACTATTTTGTCCGATTCCAGTAACACTGTATACAACAGAAAAGACTCTTAGTAAACTGTCACACTTTTTAGAAACTTGGCAAAGGAGTCTAAGTGGCCAAAGTCGCCTTAAGTAATTAGAAATTATAGTAAGTGAGAATAAAAGCTCCAAAACTGTTTACTTTTGCAGCGTTATTAGTTTTTATTTATTTATTTTTTTTAGTCATAAGAAAGTTCGGTAGACTTATCAAGCAGTGTTATTTTGTAGACAGTGTCCATGACTGAGAAAAATCCTAATTTTAATCTTTTGTATCTATTTACAATTTTCGATCCCCATGAACCACAGACATTGCCGAGCTGTGGTGACTTGCGTGCCTCAAAGATCCAAATAGCCGTACCGTAGGTGCAACCGTAGCGGAAGGGTATCTGTGCAAAAGCCAGACAAACGTGTAGTTCCTGAAGAGGGGCAGAAGCCTTTTCAATAGTTGCAGGGGCAAGAGTCTGGACGATTGACTGGGATGGCCTTGTAACATCAGCTAATGTGGCTTTGCCACAGAGTTATTGCGAACGGCTGAAAGCAAGGGGAAACTACACCGTTACTTTTCCTGAGGACATGCCGCTCTACTGTATGAATATATGATGATGGCATCATCTCAGGTGAAATATTCCGGAGGTAAAATAGTCTCCCATTCGGATCTCTGGGCGGGGACTACTGAGGAGGATATCATCATCAGGAAAGACAACACTGGCATTCTACAGTTCGGATCGTGGAATGTTAGACCCCTTAATCGGGTCTGGAGGTTAGAAAATTTAAAAAGAGCAATGGATTGGTTGAAGTTAGATATAGTGGGGATTAGTGAAGTTCGGTGGAAAGAGGAACAGGATTTCTGGTCAGGTGAGTACAAGATTGCAATTACAAAATCAGTTGGGAAAAGGTCTCATAATGAATAAGAAAATAGTAAAGCGGGTAAAATACTATGAGCAGTGCAGTGATCGCATTATCGTAGTCAAGATAGATACGAAGCTAACATCGACCACTATCGTACACGTTTATATGCCAAATAGCTCTGCCGATGATGAGGAGATTTAACAAATATTCGAGGAGGTAAAGGAAATTTTTCAGACAGTTGAGGGAGAGGAAAACTTAATTGTGATTGGAGGCTAGAATTCGGTACTAGGAAAAGGTAGGGAAGGCTGGGAGAGCCAGCCATAACAAAACTATTTCACCTTGTGCGTAAGATGTATGAGAAAGGGGAAATACCATCAGACTTTAAGAAAAATGTAATAATACCTATTCCATACAGAGCAGGCGCAGATGTGAAAATTACAGAACCATCAGTTTGATAAGTCATGGTTGCAAAATTTTAACACGAATTATTTACAGGAGGATAGAAGAGCTGGTAGAAGTCGACCTCGGGGAAGATCAGTTTGGATTAAGGAGAAATGTAGGAACACGGGAGGCAATCCTCACTTTACGGCTTATCTTAGATTAAGGAAAGGCAAACCTACATTTCTAGCTTTTGTAGATTTGGAAGAAACGTTTAACAATGTTGATTGGAATAGAGTCTTTCAAATTCTGAAATCAGCAGATATAAAATATGGGGAACGGAGGGTTATTTACAACTTGTACAAAGATCAGACAGCGGTTATCGGAGTTGAAGGGTATGAAACGGATGCAGAGATTGGGAAGGGAGTATGACAGAGTTGTAGCCTTTCTCCAATATTATTCAATTTGTACATTGAGCAAGCTATAAAGCAAATCAAGGAGAAATTTGGAGAAAGAATTAAAGTTCAGGGTGAAGAAATAAAAACTTTGCAGTTTGCCGATGACATTGTAATTCTGTCAGAAACAGCAAAGAACACTTGAACGGAATGGACTGTGTTTTGAACGAGGGTATAAGATGAACATTAACAAGAGTAAAACAAGGGTAATGGGATGATAAAAAGTGGGGACAGGAAGAGGATAGAGGCTTTTGAAATTTGGTGCTACAGAAGAATGCTGAAGATTAGGTGGTTGGATCGCGTAACTAATGAGGAGGTAATGAACAGAAATGGGAAAAAAAAGGAATTTTTGGCATACCTTGACTAAAAGAAGGGATCTATTGGTAGGACACATTTAGCATTGGAGGGAAGTGTGTGAGGTAAAAATCGCAGAGGGAGATTCAAATGGTTGTAGGGTGACGTTCTTATGAGGAAGAGGCTTGCTCAGGATAGAATAGGGTGGAGAGCTGCATCAAACCAGTCTCCGGTCGGAAGACAACAACAACAACAACGTTTACAATTTAATTTTAGTGTCCAGAATGATATATTCACTCTGCAGCGGAGTGTAAGCTGATATGAAACTTTCCTGGCGGATTAAAACTGTGTGTTGGGGCCGAGATTCGAACCTGGGACCTTTGCCTTACGTGGGCAAGAGCTCTACCGGTCCGTCCTCACAACTTTACTTCCGCCAGTAAGTGGCCTAAAACTTTCCAAACTCCACAGAATTTCTCCAGCTGGCTAAGATTTTTATACTTTGCAAGGCATTGTTATGGTTCATGGCGGAGCGAAAAAACACATAAGTTGGCAGACATTTGTAATTTCTTATATGCAAGGGAAAGAGGACATGGACTGGAGGAAGGACCGGAGGATCTGGACATCGGGATGATGACGGGAAAGGGGGGGGGGATATTGACAGAGAACGCGGGGAGAAATGGGGGAGATGGAGGCGGGACTAGATGAAGGGAGGCAGAGAAAGGAGATGAACACAGAGAGGAGGAATAAGGGGGCGGATTAATTAATAAAAACCATGGCAAAGCAGGGCGCCAATGCCGGCACTTTTAAAAGTGTCCACAAACGTCTGTGTCACAATCATTGCTTTTCTATGTAACGGACCAGATACGTAACGGGTAATGAAATAGTTCGTCATTCACTTTCGAGGATAATTCACAGCTTAAGCAGCAGCAGACGTGACCTGCTTCGCGGTCCCTTAACCGGTTCCCGAATGCACCAACGCGACCACATTTTCGCACTTTTACGCCGGTCGCGTGTTCAGACCAAATGTTCCCGATAAGACGTACCAGCTCTTAATGTAAGGTACTGCTGGTTCATCCGAACTATCTATATTGCCTGTATTAGCGATGTCTTTAAAAGGCACTGGACAGAGTGGGGCATTTTACTTAGCTGCTAGACTCCTTAATTTTCAACACTGAAACGTATTTCTGTGTCGTGTGTCAAATGCCATGTGCCGTTCAGTTCCTTATCTGTAACCATTCTTCACTGCGGCCTCCGAAGTAAGTGGAAGTCCTACATCCAGAAATCTATCACAGCTGTAGTTATAATGTGCGGGTTATTGATGCGAAGAAGGAAATGTTTCTGTATTTCAAAAAAACCTGGTAATAATAAAGGTGACAAAGTAGATGTCCGAATTTGCTACCAATGCGCGAAGTACTTTGTAAAGTTATGCATACAGGATGGCGAGAAACAGTGGCGTATCTAGAGAGGGGGGGGGGGGGGGGGAAGCTGTCGGGCCGCATGCGCATAAATTTCTGCTGTAGCGGCAGCTCCCGCCGCCATTTTTATTCTAAGCGGTGCTAGCGCGAGCATGTGAAAAGCCGAGTTTTTCCGCTGTTATTGCTTTGAAATATCGCTTGCTTCATTTCTAATACAAATACCAAGAAGAAAATATATATTTGGATAAAAAATGTATCTCTTCGTAATAAATTATTGTAATGTGGTTTGACAAATCGTTAAATATTTTTTCTGGTATTTGCCAGCCTGGGTGTGTATTGTGAGCAACTTTTACGCATTCGGCAGTTCAGTTTTACGGGATAGCAGATGCACTACCAAATCTGCACTTTAGTTTAGTTTAATACATTCTGTGCGCAAAAATCAAGCAAATGTATCGAGTGTCATCCAAGACGGAGTTAAAGCATTTTCACAAGTTATAGTTTCAAAACACTTTTCAGCCAACGGAATTTTAAAAGCTATCAGAGAATTAATTAAATTCTGTCTATGATTAAATTGGTCAATTTTACTTAAGACTTCGGCGGCGTAGAGTACTGATGTTGGCAACGACCTTTGAATGATCTTTTAAAACTCGAACAGCTAGAATGAGAGAAAATAGTTTTTTATGTTCACCAGCTTCTTGTATGTAAATTATTTATCCCCGTAAAGCGTACATTTTGTTGCAAACATTTGGAACTACGCCGCCGATGCAGTAACTAAAATTAGCATCGCAGTAGCTGTAACTAAAATTAACATCGCAGTAGCTTCAAACATCGTTACGAGCCATATGAGCCATTATGACTAGCAGAAAACAGTGTGCATAATTTAAAAGTAATTACACTACTGACCATTAAAATTGCTACACCAAGAAGAAATGAAGATGATAAACAGGTATTCATTGGACAAATATATTACATTTTCACGCAATTTGGGTGCATAGATCCTGAGAAATCAGGGCCGAGACGTGTAACCAATGACACCCCATACCATCACGCCGGGTGATACGCCAGTATGGCGATGACGAATACGCTCTTCCAATGTGCGTTCACCACGATGTCGCCAAACACGGATGCGACCATCATGACGCTGTAAACAGAACCTGGATTCATCCGAAAAAATGACGTTTAACCATTCGTGCACCCAGGTTCATCCTTGCGTACACCATCGCAGGCGCTCCTGCCTGTGATGCAGGGTCAAGGGTAACCGCAACCATGGTCTCCGTGCTGATAGTCCATGCTGCTGCAAACGTCGTCGAACTGTTCGTGCAGATGGTTGTTGTCTTGCAAACATCCCCATCTGTTGACTCCGGGATCGAGACATGGCTGCACGATCCGTTATAGCCATGCGGATAAGATGCCTGTCATCTCGACTGCTAGTGATACGAGGCCGTTGGGATCCAGCACCCACCGATTCCATATTCTACTAACAGTCGTTGGATCGCGACCAACACGAGCAGCAATGTCGCGGCACGATAAACCGCAATCACGATAGGCTACAATGCGTAATTGATCAAAGTCGGAAACGTGATGGTACGCATTTCTCCTCCTTACATCACAACAACGTTTCACCAGGCAACGCCCATCAACTGCTGTTTGTGTATGAGAAATCGGTTGGTAACTTTCCTCATGTCAGCACGTTGTAGTTGTCGCCACCGGCGCCCAACCTTGTGTGAATGCTCAGAAAAGCTAATCATTTGCATATCACAGCATCTTCTTCCTGTCGGTTAAATTTCGCGTCTGTAGCACGTCGTCTTCGTGGTGTAGCAATTGTAATGGCTAGGAGTGTACATAAACCAATGGGCTATGGCGCAAGTGTACGCTTTGCAATGCCACCTAGTGGCAAGAAATGTCTTCCCGGTCAGCTCCTAAGGTAATGACACTTGTTGTCTGCATATGCGTTGTCTGTTCTAAAACCTGTGCACCTGCATTTGTATACGTCTGACTGTCGTTACAAAACAGGTATAACATAATCTAAATTCCCATATTTTCAATATTATGCTGTATGTAACTTCTTACTGCTACGTGCTGTATGAAAAATGTTTTTATCTTTTGTAGATGTAAATCTGATGATGGAAATATCCGAAACCTGTCATTAATGTCATACTGTGCTTGACGTGTAACCTATCCGACTTATTTGCAACACTACCAGTTAATTTGACCACGGTCGCCTGCCTCTTTCACGACTTCGTGTCGCATTTATAATACGCAAGTTTGGATCGATTCTGGAGCGTGCACGGATACCTATATAGTTAACGCGGCCGCTCGCGAATACCGGGAAATACGGGTTCGAGGCTCGGTCCGGAACAAATGTTCATATGTCACCATTAAATCGCACACTTGATATTGATTCGTATTCGCAGTTGCGAATACATTTCTTGTAAACTATCTTATTGGCTAACTTCAATCGTAGTGAAATCGGCAACCGCACAACGTATTTAATTTTTTAATTAACAATTGTTTTTAATTCAAGACCGACCCTGAAACCGCCTTACAAATTTTGAGCACTGTTACTGACCACACTCTATATTAGGATGAGTTTTATTTACAAGTCTGATTTCGTTTTTATTATGGTACTACGCCCTCTCTCCTCCGGAATATAGCATACGGGGAAAAACTGTGAGCAAATTTGGTCGAATAGAAATATGTGACGAGCTGTTCACATCTTTTAAATCAATCGAAAAATTCGATAAGCTTTTAACTACTACCTTAACACAAAATTATTATGCAGAAATAGTGGATTAACCAACAACTATGTGTTGTTGTGCTCGAAGACGGGTTAGGTACAGCCAAATAGCTTATAAAGATAATAGCGCTAACTCTTCCCTAAAACGCGCGACAGCTTTCCCGAGCACCTCCTAGCGGCGTGAACTAAAACTGGGAGAGAGCAGCAAGTTTACATTGTGAGACTCAGAATACGTACGTGATTCGTCGTATTTTTAACAGAACTAGGAAATGGTTGGAAGAGGGAGTAATGTGTTGTATACGGTTGCAATAACTACAAACACCAAAGCACTCCGATATCTCTCTTCAGGTTCCGGAAAAATAAAAGCGATGTAACTATAATAGCTTAAGCAGGTTACCATTAGACCGACACAGATCGTTTGCTTTTAATAAACAGGGTCTTTTGCGCTTTGTTTTACCTGATTTTTTATAATTTGTTTATAGATGCAGATTCTTAAGAGAGGAGCTGATCTGCATAAAATTTTTAAAAAGGCAGAATATTTGTAAAAAGCCTATTATCTCAGAGTGATTTGTGCAGAAACATTTCAGGAATAAGAATTTGTTGTAATTTGTTCTTTGCATGTAGTCTTTTTAAAAAAGATGGGTAATGTAAAACATCAATAAATGTATAATGGCAAGTTTCATTTGAATGCCTTTAATTCAAAGAGTAGCCTAGACGAGATTTTAAACACTCCATCGTAATACCTTAAGTGCAAGTTTTTTTATTTAGGCATAGGTTATTTTATGAAACGCAAGGTTAAACGAAATATTTAATTAATTTCTTATATTTTTATTAACATTTTCAGTATTTGGCTTCGTGCCGTGCCTTCCATTCGGTTCCTAAAACCTCATGGAAAATGCATACATGTATTTTCAGTTCGAATCCTATCCCAATAAACTGTACAAATTATTTGTCCGTCTATGCAGCTGCAGTACACTGCCATCACTTTTCTCCAGATGCGTTCCGTTTTATTGCAAATAAAACATTTTCAGTGGTATCAAATGAGAGTTATTTATGTTTTGATTTCATGGATCGAAAACAGTTCCCCACAAGTTTTGTAAAATGTAGATGTTTTTTAACCTCCTTTTTTTCTTAGATTTTCGCTTCACATCAATAAGCCCTGACATGTTGCATAGATCATGGCAGAGAGGAATGATTTATGTTTTTCAACCCTGAACTTTAAATAAAATATCTAACGTAATATCTTAAGGGGAGACGGAAGGCAATTTTTATCCCTATTCTACCAATGCTATTTTACCCTTTGAATAGGTACACTTTTCAAAGGAACTATTAGTGATAAAATAACGAATTTTTACTGCATATATATAAAACATATATGTCTCAATTTACAAGTAAAATGAACATAATAACCTTAATAATTTTGAAATATTTTTTTTTATTCTTTCACCAGTAAAATTTAACTTTTTTAGTACATTAATTATTATAAAAACAGTTGATGATTGTTTTATGGTTCTCAATTTACTTGTAATGATTCATTACCATCTTCAGTACATCAAACAATGGTACCTGAAAGTAAAAAAAATGTAGTTTTGAGAAAAATCAATTTAAAGTTTAATATTGCAATTATAGTACATTTATTGATGAGAATTACTTAGCACTAATATTTTCCTGCACCATATTGAGCATCATCTGAATCATACTGATTTTCTTTTCTTCTCTTGGTTTCTCAAGTCTAGCTTCTTTTGTGCATTTTAAATTAGCAGTATCGGCTTTGCTGATTCTCTCTTTATCTATTTGCACCAAGAATTTTGCTGTATTTCCACTAGATTGTATGCCTAATAATTTCAAAACATCGAATTTTCTAGTTACGCCATCATTGAAGCATAAAATAGCATCTACACACCAAATTTGAGGTTTGTGATCTGAACAAATACAGTTTTTGGTAAACGGGTCCAAATGACAGAATTAACACATTCATTTAAATTTTGGGTTTTCCCACGAAGACATTTCTTCAACAAGGTAACTTTACAAAGGTCTCTAAATATAGGTTTAATTTCATTCATTACTGCTGCAGGTAAATAGTGTTTGTGGTCATATGTGTCACTTCTCCTGTACTTGCTCCAAGTGTCAGGACCATTTGGGCAAAGAGAGTGCACAGGATATTCATATGTGGATAGTTTATGGAAATAGATAGCCCTTACAGCTTTTTTATGTTTTCTATATTCTCTACATTTCTTATCACCAAGCCATAATAATTCTGTAGTCTGTCTAGCTCAACATTTGTCAGGCGGCATTTGCCACCTATCTTCTTACCATTTTCCAATACTATTTTTGACTTTTCTTTTAATAATCTTCTTAACCTGGACCCCATTCTCTTCTGGACATGCCCAATGCACTCTAATTTAGAAATTGTGGCATTAGGACCATAGGGTTGTTCTGCATATACCCGGTCGTAAGCCTTGCTGTCACCATCCCCTAAATACTGTGTGTATCTGACACCTCTGTTTGCCACTGAACGATTAAAAATCCTGAGAACTCCTGCTACTTCCATGCCACCACTTGGACCAGTATAATTCATATGACAGTAATGTTCATCCCGTTCCTCAGTTCCACTGCCAGAAATCTAACAGTACTTGCTTAGAATCTCTACATCAATTACCTTGCCAGTATCAAATGATGTAGCTGTCACGACACCATTTAGTGAAGTGTGACCATGTTTCTGCCAACTGCCATCGAAACATGCGCAAATATCATTACTTTCACTGTCATCACTTTCATTGAGTGCTTCTTTAGCTGCTTCCTTCAATGAATTGTTACAAACTTCAGCAACAGCAGTTACAATAACATTATTGTAAGTCTTAAATTTTGCAGGAGGATTTGGAATGTCAAGTAATGCACATAAGAATTTGCCTGCCTCCATCCCTTTACCAATAGATCCGAGACCATAAACTAGCCGGATGTTGTTCTCATACTATTTATTCTTTGCCATTTTTGATGTAATCGTTGTAGCGACTGCACCACATTTTGTACAACTCAACGTCAGGTTTGACACAATACCTTTACGAAGACACTGATTCTCACCCAAAGATACGTCACCACCACATATTTTGCAGATAGTATTTTTGGACATTAAATAACAGAGAATGCTAAGATTAACTACAATATTTCCAAATGAATGTCCATTTCCACAAGCTGACTGGGAGGAAATGCTGTTTATTTCTTGATGTGCTGATTTTCTTTATGTCAAACATTCTCGGCTCCTTTGACCCACCTTATTTATCTTTATGTATTTGTTTTCTCTGAATTTTAATTTAGGCGAGAATTTCTTTATTCGCGGCATTTTTATGAAAACACACGAAACCAACGAAAATACAAATCAAGACGTACTTCACTCGAAACAAACTTCACCAAGTTCAAGCAATAACGTTCGAAAACAATAACAAACACGATCTGAACAAAAAGTTTTGATAGTAGATACAGGGCAGGAAACATTGAAGAGATAAAAACAATAAAAGCATGAAATAATATACAAGGAGTAAAAGAATGTTGTGTGCATTTTTTCAGCATGGCGCAAAACGGAAGGCGTGGCCAGATTGCACAGAGCGTCAGATAAACCATCATAACTCACGAAAAAATTGTCGGATTTATATAAAACAAAAACTGTTTCACGCAGGAAATACCAGGAATTTCAAATACGCTAAAATCTAAAAATCGAATTTTTGAGCCCAGTTGCTTTCCGTCTCCCCTTAAAAGGCGTTACAAATGTAAACCTTTCAAAGAAATTTTAGTACGCGGCGAAATAAAATACGGAATCACAGACGTCAATGCAAGTGTAATATACAGCTAGAAGCAAAAGGTATCGCCTGACAAACGCACGTAAATGTCACGGAGTTTCCGCTATTATCTGTATAAGCTATTTGGTACAGCTCACTGCCTCCTGTTTCCCGTGAAAGCTTCTGCGCCCATAGATAACTAGTGCAACCTTTATCTATATAAACCTGCTCGTTGTGAAACCTGTTCTCGCTCGCGCTCTACAACATTCAACTCTCCGCCCCTCCTCCTCCTCTCTCTCTCTCTCTCTCTCACACACACACACACTTCCATATATATAGGCCCGACATTATGCATGTGCAAACGATGTAGTTGCACAAGGATCCGCAATTCTAGGGGCCCCGCGCAAAGCATTAGAACGTGATTGGAAAACTGTTTCTGAAATCACTTTATAACGTTGCCCTTGCTTCGTTTGATGCCATAATTGTTAAAGTAGATTCCGCGATTATATTTTGGACAATGAATTGATGGTACCGAATTTTCGAATTTGAAATAATTTAGTTAAAGTACAGCACAAAATGAACATTAAAGCAAATAAACCGCGGGTTGCATATTAAAGTCGGGCGCCATACAAGCAAATCACGTTATAAGACTTACGGAAAGCATCTAGCTGGATCCTGCGCTTCGTATTGTAGAAGCTGGAAATGATTACTTTTACTTATTTAATACTTGAGCGTTCGAGATACTTTTCGTAGGAGATCAATGTTCAGACTGTTCACTTCGCTTTTCATTGTTGTGTGACCGTGGGTCGAACATGAAGTTGTGGTAATGATAGAATAATAATAAAAAGAAATGATCGGACTTCGTGAAATTACAAAAGAAATGACTGCAGGTTCTAAAATCAAGCAAAGTATTTTATAAGGCTGGTTGATTGTGATTGAAATTTTGCAGACAATGCGAAGCGATGGTAACGGCGTCTGAAAATTAAACTATTATGGAAGTCGAAGAGCTGAAAAAATTAAGAAATTAAATATTTGACGTGAAGGAGCTTGATTTAAATGAAAACCAAGGAGAGGGAATGCTTTTAAATTTAAATAATATATTTTCAGCAACAACTTGCATTATTCTTACTTACATGAGTGGATACAAGTATGAAAGACGTCTTGACACATCGGATACAGACAATAGAGTGAGTAAACCTACTATCACGGTTCCTTCTTCTGCTTGTTCGGAAGTAAAAAATGACGAACGAAATTAAATTAGTTGCATTGCGAGTCAGAGGGAACCGGAGGCGATAAGCATCGCTGATCAAAGATAAAAAAATAAAAATCGTAGTGTATCGTTACTACTTTTAATGTAATTCGAGTACATACCCATTATGACACGATTATTGCCACTGGGGTACATCTCAGATTTAGATAAATTTGCCTTTATTAGAGTCGAATGAACGAGTATTTATGATACTAATGCGCTATAGCAATATCCAGTGTCAAAACATGACTGTTGATGATGCTTAAATTAAGAGGTACGTGACTCATTGTTTATCAGTGCTTCTCCGCGCCCATCCTAATCACCACTGTGACTAATAATCAAATATTACATTCTTTCGACAGCAGATGTCTCCCACAAGACAGGAAAGAACGCCTTTCTTCTCTTGCCATTACTTCTGATATTTTCTCTGTATTTTCATAAATCTCCTTGTTGCTTCTCTTTCTCCAACCATTTGCAGCTTTTTATCACCGATTACTTTTCTAATAATCCGTCTTTCAAGAACCTCTATTCTGTTCGGTTCATAATTAAGAATTCACTTGCATATAAAAATTCCGCTCGCACTACAGTGGTATAGTGTTTTAGTTTTGTTTTTCTTCATATGCATTCCTTATTGTAGAATTTTTTTGTGAAGCCTTATGTTCTTTCCATTTTACTGACTCGCACGTCTGTTGCATTCTTTTCTAGTCCATTTTCCTGTATAACTTGTTCAAGATATTTAAATCGACTGACTCGCATATTTTACCTATTTGTATTCTTTATATTTTGGTGCGTATTTTATGTTCGTTACGAATTTAGTTTTTTAAGATGAAATTTTGAGGCCAGTTCTATTTGCTATGTTTTCCAAAAGATTTGAGTTGATGCTTCAGTCAGATTTTCTGAAAGAATTGCAAAATCGTCGACGAAGGCCAGGCAGTTTACCTTGATTTCATTATTTCTTCTTCCCAGAATTAGTCGTTGAATCTTGTGATTTTGTAGTTCAAAATTCCATATCCTTACAAGTTTTTCTAAAACACTTCTTATTAACTTTTTAGTAATTGCCATACTTATTAAGATTCCTCCTCCGGTTAATTATTTTTGTATCATAACAATAGGTGTGCTGTAGTAACACTTTTGGTATATTGGTAGTATTTCAATGACGAAACTTGGAATTGTTTTGAACGTGACGAAGGTGAAAAACTGCTGAAGGGGGGCGCGGAGGGGAGGATGTGGGAGAGCCCGAAGCCGAAGTTAGGTACACGGACCCGAGAAAGCCAGTGCCGGCTCTGCAGCTATACCAAAATTTATAATTCCTTATTATGAATGCAAATCACGCACCAGTTTCAATAATATTTATTACTGACAACTGGTGCCTGATTTGCATTAATAATTAGTGAAACAGTTGTACGATGGCGTCAAAACAGATGATAATTCCTCCATTCCACAGGATATATCCAGTCCACCCACGTTTCTTGTAGCCGAGTTGCCCCATAAATTTCATTACTGCCAAGTTGAATTCAGTATCTCCTCGTATGTCTGTCGATCGACCCATTATTCTACACTTCTAGAGTCATTCATCCATATACAATTCGTGTCAATGTTATACAACAATTAGCTGTTATTAAACATTTCAATCTGTAATATTCACACGTGTCAGTACTTGCTTTTTTGTGGTTGGAGTAATTAGATTTTTCTTGAAGTCGTAAGGTATTTCGCCCATGTCAGTATTTTTTACACAAAGTGGAAAACTTTTATCGTGACATGTTCTAGCAAGAATTTAAAAAATTCCGAGGGAATGTCATCGATTCAAGGGTCCTTGTTTCGGTTTAGGTCTTTCAGTGTTTTGTTATATACTTCCCGTGCCATAATATATTCGCTCAGCGTAATGTACTTTTTCTATAATTTTCTGTTGAAGTTCACTTCCTTACACAGACCATCAATATATATCTTCATCTTTAAGGTTACCCATTGTTAGTTCCTTTTTGTCCTGTCTTCCCACAGTTGCCTTTTTTTTATTATGATGTAGATATTTATATAATCTGTCTGTGCAACTGAATAATAAAAGTTTTTTTATTGCAATATACATATCGCCTTTATTTGTAAGGCTGTAATATACTTATGATTGTGTTTTACAATATTTCTTTTTTTTACATTTTTAGTATTTTAGATTATAAATAATTCTGATGCGTTGTCTAAGTAGTGCTAGTGGTGAAGTGCTAAAGACAGAAACGACAATAGAATAAAATTGGAAACAAAACAACCTAAAGTTATCAATCAGCACTACATGTACACCAGCATCCACCAAAAATTGTAAGTAATTACGTTCAGATATCATTAACTATACATAGACAACGTACCAGAACTGTTTATAACCTAGAATACTAAAAAAATAAAAACGAAATATTAAAAGATAATCATATATATACCAGGTACGTTCACAAAGAAAGTTCCGTTTGGTTATACAAAACAAACGTGTACAAATACAGAAAAAAATATTTATTATACAAAAATCTACAACTGTTAAGCTACTTTTCTACATAGCTTCCGAAATTTTGTAGGCGTGGCACAAATATCTGTATGCCTTCTCCATAGAAGGTTGTCGCCTGTGTATTCAACCATGTGATAACATGTTCTTTCAGCTCGTCATCATCGTTGAAGTGTTGACCACCAAGGACAGATTTTAGGCGTAAGAAGAGATGAAAGTCGCTAGGAGCGAGGTCCGGGCTGTATGGAGAATGACCAAACACGTCCATGTGAAATTCCGTTTATATGTAACCACAGTCTGACCCATCTTCTAACAATTTTGTCCGTAAACCTCGCAGATTTGTCGATGAATTTCCTTTCGTTTAACTTTCTTTGCATTTAAAAAACGAATTACAGATCTGATGTCACACGAAGCGGCATTTTCAATTACAGCTGTCATTATAAAGAAGCACTACAAAGCACATGTCGGCAGCAGCGATCTGAAGATGGCGTACATGTCTTCTCCTTGAGTCAGAGTAACTGCCGCGCATGCTCTGACCTGCGATCGTAGCGCTGCCGCGGAAAAAAAATAGGGGAACTTTCTTTGTCTTACAGGCCACTGATGATGCCTTATATATGTGATATGCACACGGCAGTATAAAACATTTATTATTCAGTTGCATAGACGGATAACATAAACATTTATATTATAATATTAAAGTTACCCTCTTTTACTTTCTAATGGCTTGCAAATTTAGCTCTTGATATTCACAAAATTCTCAAGAGGTAATGAGTTACACCTACCTAGTCCTATCATACTCAAGCTGCGGGTATTCACATAGACATAAAAGTGCTCTAGTATTCTTTATGAGAAGCAGTACTTATTCAGATTTGTCTCCTTCCTTGTCTGTGCCTGGCCCCATTCCTTAGAACTTAGTCAGACTTGTTTCTCTTACTCCATGGATTGTCATTTGTGGACGAAATGATGTGAACACGACGCAGAATACTACATCTTGTTGTAAGTTGGCACCACTGCGGTAATGTTAACATTGAGACATAACCGTAGACCCCAATTGACATACAAAGTCTTTTTTGTGGGGGGGGGGGGGGGGAGGGGGGGTAGTCCCCGTGCGCCTTCCCCCCCCCCCCCTCATATACGCCACTGCATTTCCATGAAGTGGCTGGAACAAATTGCAGAAACTTTTCTGAATATTTTTACATAGCGAAAGCCTTAAGTTGACTGCTTTTTATTAGTTTTCCAGTGGTTTCTTCCAGTTTCATTTTATCTTTTTTTTCTCGTCACATAGGCGCAACTAGCTATGGGCTCACCGGGTCCTGCCCCCCCCCCCCCGCCGAAATGTAATTGCCCAATCCCATTTGCTGTCATATATTCTGTGAATATTGAATAATTACAACTGCAGGATCAGAAGTGACGTCTATTCTTTCGGAACAGACGCCACATGTATATATATAATATGCCTGTGACGGGCAACGATCCTATCGTTAGTTGGGAGGGGTGGGCAAAGTTTGAAGCTCTTACTCTTACGGGAATTAGTTCATAACTACGAGTTTGAGTACTGTGGGCAGGGCGAAGCTGGGAATCTGTATCTGACGGGAGGCGTACTTAGGTAGTCCTTGCAGGTACGCTGATCACTGTGTCCCCAGTGGTGTAGGGGTCAGCGCAACTGCCTAGAAAGCAGGAGACCCGGGTTCGAATCCCGGCTGGGTACACATTTTCAGCTTTGCCCAATCGCAGTTGATGTCATATTTTGTGAATATTGAATAATTACAACTGCAGGATCAGAAGTGACATCTATTCTTTCGGAACAGACGCCACATGTATACATGTAATAGGATTTTTTTTCTTTTTTGTTAATTACACTGCAGTAAAAGTCCGATAGTTCGGCACCTTCAGGGCCGAACCGGTGCCGAATTATCGAAAATGCCGGTCGTCGGACTCTCGGACGATACCTTTTTGTATGCTTTAAGCTAACATATACAGCGAAAACCGTTGTAACATGATGTTTTGTACTTAAATATTGTTTGGTAGAATCATTAGATTAATAAAATCAGCTCAAAATTACGACAGCAGGTACCAATTTTTTATTCAATACATGTACTTTGGGTAGGCTATGTGTATTGTACAATATTTTAGATAACTAAAAAAAAACTCGAGTTTGTTTTTATTTCCGAAATTGTTGTCATTTGTAATAAAAGATTTTTCTAATGCTATGTCAATCAGGAAGTCCTGTCCTGGCTTACAGCTTGAGGAAGATTACGGTTTCGAGATATTGATCGCTGCTTAAATTTAAATGAAACTTCCACAGGTCACTACGATATTAAGTTCACTACTCTAACGATTGCTAAGAATGTTGGCAATCAAAGCAATGTGAAACCTGTGCATAATGACAGCCGAGATCTGCCGAATAATAGGCCTATACGAACGCTTCCTGTCCCAACAATGCTGTCTACGTCTTTGACAATCACAGCCGAAAAAAATCTGTCTGGCAGCTTATGAACTCCTGACTATTGGACGCCGTTCTAAAGGAAGTCTACTCTATTGTAATTTAGTACTTTTCACTATTAACCGCGTTAAATTTAAAGTGTAACCACACGCGAAACTGAAAGGTGTTCATTATTATAGTAGAAGTTCAATACCTACTAATCAAGTACGCAAGGAATTTCTCAGTAAGTTATGTATCACGTAAAAGTAGATTAAAAATTATACAGAACACACATTCATTGCAACCACATTCATTGCATTTTGTTGGCTGCATGCCTGCATCTGCATTTCATACTAACTACGGAACTAAAAGTTTCGGTGTTGGTGAACTGATTGTTTGTATTGATTTTGTTCTTTTCTTTTGTTGATGTTTCAGATGGGATTGTTGTTTGTTTCAATGTTTGCGTAATACGTTGCGGCAGGCGATATAAAATGATTCCTTCTAAAAAGAGGAAACAATCATCTATTTCGGATTTTTTAATTAAAAAGCGTGTGGTTTCGGAAGTTGACAGTGACAGTGGTAAAAGCAATGTAGTTAGGTCTAATATTAAACAGGAGACAGCTGGCACTGATGTGCCTTCAACACGTTCAAGTTTGAGTGAACGAATAAAAGACATTGGTAATAAAGTGTGCTCACCGTTTATTTCAGATGAAGAGAGAGATACGAATATTTAACAAACTGCTGGGTACCGGATCAGCATTACACGTTTGCAGAAGATAATGAGTCCAAAAAGGAACGTACTTTCCAGCCTCAATGGTTATTCCAATATAAATGGCTAGCTTATAGCGAAAAACTTAAAGGGGCGGTGTGTAAATTGTGCGTTGTTTTTGCTCCAGTTACAGTCGGGGAAGGCAGTCATCAGAAACCTATGAAACTTGTCACAGAACCACTGCAGAAATGGAAACATGCTCTAGAATATTTTAGCAAACACAGTTGCAATGAATACCACGAAGCTGCAGTAGAAAAATCATCTCTTTTCATCCAGTCTTATATCAAGAAGGAGAATATTCGTGATAAACTGGACTCTGTGAGATTGCAGCAAAAACTCCAAAATAGAGAGAGGTAGGTAACTACTACTTAGCTCAATTATAAGCAGTGATTTGCTTTTATTGTAATTTCATAGACACTATGGGCTGTGGCATTTGTTTCAGGCTAGGTCCTATCATTAAAACTATTGAGTTTTCTGGACGTGATGAATTACCTCTTCGTGGACACTATGATAGTGGGACATTAACTGCTGCGAAACCTGCTCTTAAAGATGGAAAATTTCGTGAATTACTACGCTTCAGGATAGATGCAGGTGATGAAGTTCTCACAAATCATTTACAAACAGCTGCACTAAATGCCACATATGTGGCAAGTGTGCCTAACATCAGGAATAATATCGGTGTCATCACCAATATTTGTGACTTCATGACCTCCTCTTCAGCCAGAGTACGTTTATTATCCGATTTCGTTGAATCAGAATGTCCTGAAAAAGCACATAGATTGAAACCATACTGTGCAACTAGATTCGTTGAGAATCATGAAGGTATACGTATTTTTCTACAACTAATTCTGCCAATTAGCAAGACCTTGGAATATCTTTTAGAAAATTCCAATGACTCTTCAGCTGCTACATCATATTTAAGAGCCATATTGAATTGCCAGTTCTTAACGACCCTTTCTATTATGAACGAATTTGCTTAATTATGTTTACCTCTTTCTAGGCAGCTGCAGTCTCCAAAACTCGATTTGGGGAAAGCAGCTGAATTTGTGGACAATATCAAATCTATTTTAAGAAAAAAAGCGTTTAGAAGCGAATAAAAGTTTTGAATCTATCTTTCGGCAAGCTACCACAGTTTGTGAAAACTTAGGTGTGCCTGTTGACATTTAACGAAAGGTTGGGAAACAAACTATGAGAAATAATGTTGCATCAAACAGTCCTGAAGAATATTATTTACGATCTGTGTATATTCCATATTTAGACCAACTTAATATGGAATTCACTTCTCTTTTTAAACTCAGAATCGAGATTTTTTACTTCTTCAAAAGTTGATTCCTTCATTCATTACGGAAGTTGAATTTAACGATCTGGGCTCTGTTCTGAAGGTCTATGAAGAAGATTTATACGAAGAAGACATACCTTCGATAAAAAATGAATTTGAAATGTGGAAAAATTTGTGGTTGAACAGGAAGTCAAGGAGTGATGTTCCATCTGACGTAACACAAGCTCTTGCAGAGTGCTCTAAAGATTTCTATCCAAACATTTACACACTGTTACAAATATTTGCTACTATTCCTGTTACAACGTGTTCGGCTGAACGAGCATTCAGCTCCTTAAAATGTCTTAAAACTTACCTGCGTTCATTTATGGGACAGGACCGTTTAAATGGTATTGCTCATTTGTCAATTAATAGGGAGTATGACATTGATTACGACAAGATAATTGATGGGCTTGCAGAAAAACCTAGCAGACTGGATTTTGTTCTGTAATAAATTTTATTTTATAATTATCGTCGGCATTTTTTGTGTTTAGTGCAATCGATTTGTGTAATAAGGAGAACTTTGCAAAACAAAAAAACTTTTTGTTTCACATTAAAAAAAAAAACTGTCATGTAGTTTTTATAATTTTTCATGTTTTCTGTAGGAAATTGTGAAAATATTACTAGTTTAGATAAATTTATTTTGCTATATTGTTTAAATGTATGTGCTATATATTCTGCATATATTCGCTTATCGAATTGCTACCAAATAATAGATTACCAAAACACATCAGGCAAATAGCCTTGGTTCAGTTTGAAATGTAGCCTAAAAATTCTGGCGACAATATATATATATATATATATATATATATATATATATAAAGAGAAGAGAATAACTAAATAACAGCAATGTATAATCTTATACTAATCTAAGGGTTATGATATATCATTTTACATTTTTTCTCTATATTAAATAGTATTTTTTCTGTCCCATAGTTTATATTAATTTTTTGTCATTTAATATGAATTATTTTGTTTGAACTTTATAAATTATTGCACTGTTTTTTTACCTAAGCTAACTTTGTATTTATTGTTCCTATGTTGAACCAATGGCTGGAACATTTCTTCAATAAATATATGAAAATTAATAAAATACAGAGGTTAAACATTTAAAATTGCACATTTCTACTTCTGTAACATATAGCATTTATATTACATAAACGAATTTCACGTTGGTTAATATAACAGGCTACACAGTTATTTGTATGTGTATGTATATATAAGTATGCATTATGTATGTAACATGTGTGTGCCTCAGCACTCAATGTCAAAATATATCATTATATACGAGTGGGTCCCCCGAAAAAAAAAAAAAAAAAAAAAATCCTGTTTGCGCCACTGACTCGTCATCCATACGATCTTGTTCCCAGAGGGTTCCTAGCATTGCCACAGCTACATCACTCCCTCCTGTTACCACTGTTTTCGTCATTGAGCGGTTTCTTTCTTCCGCGTGTCCTCGAAGAGTAAACAACGAATACTTGCGTGCCTCAACAATACAGAAGCCGCTGCAGCGTGCGACGCCGTTGCTGAGTAACGGTCTAGGGCTGGGCGGTTGGCGAGCATCAATAACGTCAGCAACAACGCAGCAAACCCGTGAAACGCAATGAGCACACGAAGCTAAAGTAGCTGTCCGAAGGTAAGACGCCAATAAACATATCGGTAATTTTGCAAGAATGACTACGGCCCCCAAGTAATACAGAGTGTATCAAAAAGGAAGACGCAAACTTACACGCTGGAAAATATTGTTGCCCGTTGTGGGATCCCCACCAAGTTGGACTGACAGACGATTTAGAATAAGTACAGAGGAGGGCATCTAGTTTTGTGTTATCGCGACATAGGGGAGAGAGTGTCACGGAAATGATGCACGAGTTGGGGTAGAAATCATTAAAAGGAAGGCGTCGTTCGTTGGGACGAGATCTATTTGCGAAATTTCTTTCACCAACTTTCTCTTCCGAATGCGAACATATTTTGTTAGCAGGCACCTACATAGGAAGAGCTGATCATCAAAATAAAATAAGAGAAATCAGATAGAAAATGGAAAGATTTAGGTGTTCCTTTATTCTGCGAACTATTAGAGAATGGTACTGTAGAGAAACATTGTAAAAGCAGTTCGATGAACCCTCTGCCATGCATTTCAATGTGACTTGCAGAACATTTATGTAGATGTACTTTCCACTTCTTTCACCTCTGGCAGTATTGCTCATGTGAAAAATACCGAGTAGCACCGTGGTTCGGAACCCACGTTAAACTGTAGGTCCCCCTATAGCTGGCTGGGTAAGTCAGTTCGAAGGTCGGAGGAAGGCAACGGCATACCACCTCTCTAAACGGGACCATGCCTAGTAAAGCACTGTGGTGTTCAAACCAATCTTCGGATTGTTGACTGCTTTACCTTTTTACATAACAGAAACAAAAATGTCCCAATAAACATGAGTCCGCAATCGAGTCGTTTGCGAGATAATTACGAATGTATGGTTCCAAGCTGCCACTAATAGACATTAATTTGAAATTTAGACTTTACATTAAGATTTACATAGCATTTAGTTCACATTTCACGTATGGGTTACCTGCTAAAGGAGGTGTTCGAAGTGTCTTCCTTGAACCTGGATGCAATACTGTGCTCGTCTCTGTAATGAATTTCGAATTATTTCGAAAATCCCTGGACCATTTCGGAATTCGTGACATGCGTGTACAACTCTCCGCTCCAGCTCTTGAACGATGTTAACGGGTGACTCCACACACAAAAATCTAAAGGGTTTAGACCAGGTGATCTCGGAGGCCAGATACAGGTCCGCCTCGACCTATCTATCCGTCTTTGGTCGTATCTGCGCGTTAGATACCCTCTCACAGCAGCAGCATGTGCCAGAACCCTATCATGCTTGTTGCTGAAGGGGAACGTCCTCAAGCAATCCTGGAAGATGAGGATGAATTTGTGGTCCAATGAGATGATCACCTAGTAGCCCTAACCACAAATTCACGTGATGACTCACGAACAACATGTGGGTTTATTTCACACCACAAATGTGTATTATAATAATTGAAAACACAATCGCGTGTGAATCCTGCTTCGTTTGTAAATGTTACATGCGAAACTAGGGTTGGAACCATACCGCGCGTACCCATGCATAGTGGGAGATTTTTACATTATCGTGTACTTTCAACCGTGTAAGTTTGCGCCATCCTTTTTGATATATATATATATATATATATATATATATATATATATATATATATATATATATATATATATATATATAGCACGAGACTATGATGGCGTAAGTTCAGAGAAGTGTTTACACCTGACTGTTGAAGTGTTGACAACGTAGACAACGAAATACGAACGTATTTTAAACTGAACGCATTTAATAATGTAAATGTAACGTAATCATTTCATTTAGAGGAATAATAGCGATAGTGATAATTTCCAAGAATGGTTGCAATCGAAATAGCTCGGCCTGAAACGATACATATCGAACTTAAGACTCTATCGATTACACGGGCATTGACGCGCGGTATTAAAAATATAATTGTTTATGACCATATAATTAATTACAAATAACTTTCACGAATGGTACTCTAAATCTGCGCCAACATGAATATTTTGGTAATTTGAGAGAAGCGTTACCAATATTTTTTTAGCAGAATAACGACACATTCGTAGGAATTAGCTCAACATTTTTGACGATTTTTCAGGGTAAATGCCATTGCTCCAACTGTCACTGGCGTAAATTGATGCTGTGGCAGTTCGTATCTACGTAATAACATATTCGAAAATCGTTGTATTTTCGTAGAATATTGTTGAATGTGTCTGATGAGATACATTGTAATTTGGAATAAGCGTTAAGTTTCTATACAGTATAAACAACCTCTGACAATAAAGTGCGGCGAATAACCCAGTAACATTAACGTAGATGAACTATGAACGACACTTACCTTAAAGTCCTCCGAAGCAATCACCTTCCATAATGTGCACCGCTGAGCTCCGTGATACATGTCGTTGAAACTTTGCACGAAGTCTTCCTCACGTTTCGTTGGATGTCATGAAAATTGTCAAACCTCTTTCCTTTCAAGGCGAGTTTGAGTCTAGAGAATAGGGAGATGTCTGGAGGATTGAGATTGGGTGGCTATGGTGGATGTTCAAGTTACAACACCCCCTTTTTTGCCAGTAAGTGTTTGATGATATTGGCTGCGTGTGGACGAGCGTAGTCGTGCAATGTTCATGTTACAGGATTAATAGCTGAAATTTGTCAGAGGTGTATAAGAAGAGTGAGGAGAAAACACCATCATCTTTATTTGTATAAGGAAATTAAAATTATAAAAATGTTCAAATGTTTGTAGAACTTATGGGACTTAAGTCCCTAAGCTTACAAACTACTTATGAGAGACAGTTGTAGATGAAGACCCTGTTGTGAAGGAGGTGTTTAATGGACAGTGCGTCTTCCATGAAGACGTGCACCAAGAAGCAGACAAGATGGAGAGGTGAGAATCCTGTTGGACTCCTCCAACACCACTGCCTCAATGATCCCCAACCTGATTTTGGTAATCATAGCAGTGAGGGTTGGAGGCTGGCTGGCGTGGGGGGAGAGAGGGGTTGGCGATGGGAGACAGGACGAGGGAGGGGTGCGATGGTGGCACACGAACTGAACTGGATGCGGGGTATTTTTTGAAGGATTAGGTTATGGAGATTGGGTTGGGGATGGAGTCCCTCTGGGGGATGATTTGGGAGATAGGGCCGGAGAAGGGATAGAGGTCGGAAAGAAGGGTAAGCGGCAGGAATCCAGAAATTGGGGGTCGGTGTTATTTAAGACAAAAATTTGGAGTTGGTGATGGGAGGAGAGGCCGGAGAGGGGGCTGTAGAAGGAGGGACGGAGGGAAAACCCAGCAGGTGGGAGGCAAAACTCAATGAGTCACTCCAAACAGAATTCATGGTTCTTTTGTGTGTAAACTACGATTTTTCACGTCACTAAACTCGAATTATTTGAAAAATGGGTAATTACACGATGTTGTCTACTGCAAGCAATGATGTCTGCTGTATAAACTATGATACAAGCCTACACACCACTACATACAGTCGTTAAAATTTTTTCACCATCACCACAAAACACCAACAAGACTTACATATTTCAAAGTTCTATGTCGAAGTACAGATGATGTTAGATGATTCATCCTATTACATAATTGTAGACATAGCTGAAACACTAACATAGTTTCATTATTATACATCACAAATTAACTTAAGAGTGGAGGCTGATGAAAAACACACACAACTTCAAAAATGCACCAGATCCACAGTTTTGGAGTTATAGCAATGAAATTTTGTACCACGCTTTACATGGAAGTAACACATTTACATATAAAATCCTTTGACTATATATACATATTCAACTGTTTTTTTAAATGAAATTTGAAGTTTTATTTTTTTTTTTAAATGTACGTTCCTTTTCTCACAAAGTATTCAAGAGATCTACAAAAATTTCTCTTTTTCATCTCTTTATGTATTGTAAGTTTTTCTCATGAGGTTTTTGGAATAGGTAAAATAGGAGAATTTTCATAATTTTTAAATTATAATTCCACCACTACAATTTTAAATTCATGCAAAATTCCAAGCACTTTGCCCCGTATCTCTGCTTGCAAACAGAATTTCAAAATTTGCTCTTGGGACAGCATTTATTAGGTTTACAGAAATATGTGTACGAAATTTCATAATTCTAGCATTCATAGAAAAGGTACATAAAATTTAAAAAATAAACTTTCTAGGAAATGGAATTTCAAGTTCAACCTAACTTTTTTCCTCGTGTCACTTCTTCAGAAAGCACCACATTTGTACACCTTCAAGACTTCTCTTCTGGTTTCTTGTTGTCTGTCTTATTTCCATTACCAGGCCTTCGACTGACTTTTCAGCTGCAAAGTCACCGTAAATCTATTTTTCTCAGGATGACTTGAGTAAAATTTCCTATCTTGAAGCCCATTCCTTCTAATACTTTCATCTTCCCGTCGTTCCCATAATTAAATACAAGAACTGCATCATAAGGTGCAATTCTGACAACTGTAGCAGATGCAAATCTGGTTTTAGCGCATCGTTTACGTATGAGTGAATCTAGAGACTAATTTGGACTCTGAGTTTTGGTTTCAAGATCAATTAATCTAAATTCAGTGTACCGAGATTCATCACTGTTGTATGCGCCATTCACCTCACTAATTGTTCGCTTGGTGCTGCTAGGAGAGGAGTTCACATTTTCAGCTGATGTTCCTACTTCGGACGTAGCCTCATTCTCTCTTGTCGTTGTTTCTCACATCTTCTATTCACTAACTATTCAAACGATTTTTATCCAGTTTTTATACACTCTTTGTGATCGCAGCATACCTGAATGAAGAAAGAATTGAACAATTGTATAAATCTCCATGAATATCACAAGACAAAAAACCTCTTTGTCAAAAACGATGTAGCTAGTTTTTTTTATTGTTTATAAGATACGGAACAGCGTTAAAGATGATCTATAAAACCAAATAGCATTTATCACGGCCTTCCAGATGTATCCCGTACAAGTTTGGTTGAAAGTAATACATATTATCGTTGTTCGCTGAGCTGGTATTGAAGTGCTGCTTCAGAACGTGAGCGTGGCATGGAGGCCGCGTCACACTTTTAATTAATTTTTAGGCACTTCGCATGCGATTTCAACACTGAAACTTTGGGAACGTATTGTCCATGAATTGTACTAACAAATAAAAAATAATTCGAAAATTGACATCTTTGGTCAATTTCATCAAAGTGCCCCCTTAAAATAGATCAATTCTGGTCATAGAATATCAACACTCGTAAAATCTATTGTAGAATCACATAAAAGTTCAGTTACATTTCTGTAATGGAATCAATGAAGATAAGATAATGTTACTAAAACTAACACTATTTGTCAGAATTAAAGTCCTGACAATTCGACCAAATTACAACAATTTATCAAAGTAAATAACTCACCCTCTGCTTATCCAAATATCAGAGAAAAGATCACCCATTACACAAAACATTGACCTTTCCACTATGAACATTGTTCCCGCTAACATCTATTTCCACCCACTTCCACTAGTTCTCCAGTACTACAGTGCGTTTAGCAAGTTACAACCGCTATCAAGCACAACACCAACAACGAGGAACACCCCGGTATGCTAGGTTCTTTAGACCCTCAACGTGAAAGATCAACGTCCAACACAGCAAACAGACAATGCTTCAATTTAGTAGACTAGTTCTAATCATTTTTTTACATCCATATGACCGTACTTCTAACATGAGTTTCCTAGAGCCCCACACATAACAGAGCAACTTACAGCACTGGACACTAGATTTTGTTTGCAAATTATGAATATGTCTGCTCCTTATTAGAGAATACTGACATCCAAGAGAAAGCTTCTGTAACTTATGCAATGACAAGTCCAATAATCATAGCCTCCCCAGTACAATACTTCTACTCTGTTTCATTAGAGTCCCAAAGTAAAAGATAAACATCTGTCACAACAAACAAGCAACATAGAGATTTATTAGAATATTTCTAAATATCCACATGGATGTAAAACTGTTTAGAAATATTCTAATAAATTGATGCATTACTTGTTTGTTGTCACGGATGTTGATCTTCGGGTAGAAGGGTAGAAGTATTGTACTGGGGGCAATGGATGTTGGACTTGTCATTGCATAAGGTAGAGAAGTTTTCGTGTGGGTGTATGTATTCTCTAATACGGAGCAGTCCTATCCGTAATTAGCAAACAAATTCATGTGTTTATTTGTGGGTGTTGCTTTATTACGTTTGGGGCGTGAAGGAAATGGATGTTGGACTTGTCATTGCATAAGGTAGAGAAGTTTTCGTGTGGGTGTATGTATTCTCTAATACGGAGCAGTCCTATCCGTAATTAGCAAACAAATTCATGTGTTTATTTGTGGGTGTTGCTTTATTAAGTTTGGGGCGTGAAGGAAATGGATGTTGGACTTGTCATTGCATAAGGTAGAGAAGTTTTCGTGTGGGTGTATGTATTCTCTAATACGGAGCAGTCCTATCCGTAATTAGCAAACAAATTCATGTGTTTATTTGTGGGTGTTGCTTTATTACGTTTGGGGAGTGAAGGAACTCTGCTTAGAAGTATGGTCATGTGGATGTATAAATGTTAATTATTCTACTAAATCGAAGCAATGACTGTTTACTGTGTTGGCTGTTGATCTTTATGTTTTCGGCTCTAGGGAGCTCAGGTTAGATGTATGGTCATATGGATGTAAAAAACATGTTTAGAATTATTTTACTAAATCAAACCATTGGCTATTTGCTGTGTTGGATGTTGATCTTTTACGTTGCGGGTCTAAAGAACCCACCTTAAAAATATAGTTAGCCAGCTGCTGATCTTTCGAAATGGTAATAACATCCTCTCTAAGGGAAATCCGTTTTGCATGTTGAGAATCGAAATAAGCTACAGTCGGATCTTGTTGATGTTACTAGTATGGGATTGTGTGTTATGGAGGACATGTAGCTACCGATCAACAATTTGATAAATGAATATATAGAGAACTGCTACAAGCAATATCAGAAATGAATGTTGGCAGTTTTCGATGGCTATGAAATTGAAGGTGTGCACACTATTACACGAGAAGTAGTTTAAACTATCAATAAAGAACTTGACGTAGAAGAAGAAGTCAAATTCAGTTCGTTTTGACTAAAAAAAATGCTGTTATTGCCATTTCATTTATTGTTAAGTAATTGATTACTTTCCTAATGTAAATAATTTGTAGGCTGTGATACTATTCTTTAAGATAAAATCAACTCGTTTACAATCAGTAGACTTTTTCGACCTGCCGCAGCCTATGATACCATTTGGCTCGACAGACTTAATGCTATAACTGAGAGAAACCATTCCCTCATCACGTCTTGTAGCACTCATAGACACAATGCACACAAACCGATAATAATTTCGTATGGCTCATTGGCCTGGTGCAAGTCTTTCAATTGGACGCCACTTCGGCGACTTGCGTGTCCCTAACCTACCCTAGTTATCCAGCCGGGGAAAGGGAACAGCTTAACGTGGAATCCGAACCACGTGTCGTTACTGAACTTTGTCAAAGGTTGTGTCTGACAGAAAAAAATAATGTTTGCTAAATCTTAAATAACTCATTTGAAAGTAACTTTGCACAGTTTACAAACGTTTAATTATCTGTATTTAATATAACTTTACAATAAATACTGTGGACGTGACATTAGCGAAATAAATGAGTGGTATTTAAACAAAAGAAAATATCCGTCATAGAAGCAAAAAATTCTCTTTTATAGTTATATATTACGCCGACAGAGTTAGAAATGTCGTAAATTGACATAATTGTAAAAGGTTGGTCCAAAACACTGTAATGTATTATTTTATTAACTGAAACAAAACATGTTTTTGCAGAAAGATACCTGAGAAGAGCACTTACGCCAAAAGATATATCGCGATAATTAAATAGAATAATACATTACAGTGGTTTGGACCAACCTTTTACAATTCTCTTTTCGAGTCTAAGCCAGGTAGTAGTTTTATTCGCCAGGAGGTTTCATAGCATGTAATTTTATAGAATTCCCTGCAATTTTCCAGCCCCTTTGTTTTCATAGTACATTATTCCCCTACTGTTAGCTGAGAAATTATGAAGTTAATATTTGCAAAAATATATTTTTTACTAATTTTTATGGTAGGGGGAAGGGAGGAAGTGATAATCTCATTTCCTCCTCCTCTTTCCTCCCTCCCTGCTGCCGCATCAGCCTTGATTCGCGCCGGAACGTTTCAAGCGACGCTGATGGACATATATTGCCGAAAAAAGAGACATAACTCGTTCGGTATTTTGACACAGAGTGCCGATTATTTCGGATTAGCTGCGTGACGGACGCGTGCGGCCGCCCGGCGGCTATTAGCCCGGGCCGGAAGTGCCACGACCTTGCACTTCCGGCGCCGCTCGCGCTGCTAATGGCGTTGCCTTTGGCGGCTGACATACATCATCTCTGGCGCGCTGGGGCTGACGTCACGAGGCTGGTGCTGGTCAGCGGCGTAGCCGGCCGACAGTCAGCTCAGCCGATCTGGCCAGGTCAGGTTGGACGGGCTCCACCTGCTGCCGGAAACAGGTCGCCTTTCATGGCACCACTCTCACTTCACGCACGATTTCAGAACTACACTTTCCTCAAACACTAGGAACTACCTGGTAGAGAACGACCTATTGACCCAGAGTCAACGCAGTAGAGCTGTGGCGATTCGTGAATGTGTCGTTCATTTGAACCAGGATTCACAAACTTTTTTGTCTAGTACACTCCTTGTAAGGGGACTACTGAATGGTAATCTCGAATCCTAAGTTTACCCTATATAGGTTGGCAACAACTTATACAGCCATCTTTGTTTCGGTGAAGTAAGCTTATCTTTGGCGGCCGGTAGGCAGTGGTTTTGCCTCTGAGTAAGAAGTAGCAGCCTGGAGTCGGTCGGGGAAGGATCGCGTCTGGTAGCCAAGCGAGAGGATCGGGCGGTAGATGGAGAAATTGAAGCTGGCACCTGATGAGGTTTGGTATCTATCAGTGCAAGATAAGTGCTAATACAATTACTTACTACTTTAATGAATTTTTGGGTTTGTTTTTCTTTTATTATTAATATAGATTTCCAATCAGTGAGATTCCATTTAATTAATTTATAACAATGATTTTTGAGCGCGATTAGCGTATAGAAAAAGGGTTGAAAGTATAATAAACTAATCATTCATATATCGACGTTGTCAATTCTAATACCGTTACCTGGGATAGGGTTTCCTTAAGTTTCGGAACATCCTCATTGCACACTTCGCAATAATACGCACATTCTTCGTGTCTGTGGTTTGTGATAGCTGAGGTGAATTTATTACTTACTATTCTTAATATTTTACTAAGGTGAATTTAATTAGTTTCATTTATTATTTCTTTTAATTTCTTTTGGAAAGTAAAAGTGGGATCAATTTTAGTATTACATGGATTTATAGCTTAGTGATAGTTGAGTACATTGTAGAAATTCAGTCTCATGAACTAATTGAAGTGAAGAATGTGAAGTACTGCGAAGCGAGGTGTCACTTTCCAGAATTGAATATTTGCTTCATTTATTTCATTGTTAATTGAGAATGGCGTCGGCTGGATTTAATACAGAACATTGCCTTTATATAATTTTTGTTAGTAAGACAGCCAGATAGCGTTAAATTAAATAATACTTTGCCAGCATATAAAGTAATTAAATCAATAAGTGGCCACCCGCTGCAATTATTGCCAAACCTCTTAACGTAGACACATCACCCACCCGCCCGTTTGCACCCTTTCCAACTGTTTCTGCCCCGTGTAAACCCCCTGCCTTTTATGTACTTAATTTTTTACGAATTCCTAACTTCAAATGTGTTTTCGCAGGATGCTACTAACTTTCATGCCTTTAATATATGAAGTATTACACAGTTATTGATTTATTTAAATGAAACATTGTACATTTAACAAAACTGATATACACAGGCTTTTAATGAGCGAATGTGGGATGCTTTTTTCTTTGTAAATTATCAATATTTTTATAGTTAAGTGGCATATTACGCCTATGGAGAGCGATCGAATATAAAGTACACTTACTTCAGCCAAGATCCTAATATATTTTGTTGCTGTATGTTATACATAGTTTTTAATTGTGCAATGCAAATGACGATCCACTTTGATGATGCAAGTTTTAATAATGCGCATTTTAATAGTCTGACAATTTTCTGTTTCTTATATTACATTGTCACGAGTATTTTACTGAAAATAGGAGAACATTGCAACTTTTTTCTGAAGATGATGACATAACTCATTTATATATCAATATTTAGTTTCAGTTTTGTTAGCTCTAACCTTAAATCTCCTCTTTCAGTGATTTCCAGCCTGTTTCTTCTTTTTGTAAGAAGATTGGCAACAATGCTGAAACCACTTTCCACCAGGTAAGAAGTTGGGTAAGCTATCAAAAACGTTCTTGCGATAGTTCATAATAACGCGTAAGGGAGCCAGAATTACTGATATCCATTTGTAATCTGGCCCTTAAGTTCTTCATTAGTGTTTATTCCGATGAGTTCTTCTTGAAATGCGACATTCGTCTCTTCCACATCATAATATGGATTGATAATCGGTATTTCCACACTCGAAACATCCTCAAACCTCTTCTCAAAGTCTGTGTGAAGGACATTTAATTGTTGAATATTAGTTGAAACATCATCATCCTCACAGTTTGTCTGTGACAAATTGGGAAACTGCGAAAATTCGCGCCGCCCAATACGACATAATTGTCTGATCTCACTCTCCCACCAACCAAAAATAAATAAATAAAATAAAAATGTTGTTGTTGTGGTCTTCAGTCCATAGACTGGTTTGATGAAGCTCTCCACGCTACCCTGTCCTGTGCAAGTCTCTTCATCTGAGAATACGTTCGGCAATCTACATCCTTTTGAATCTGCTTACTATATTCGTCTCTCGGTCTCCCTCTATGATGTTTATCTCACACGCTTCCTTCTAATGCTAAATTGACAATTCCAAAATAATAAAAAGTCTGACTACTGGTCTGCAGCAGCAGATCGAAAATACAGAACTCCTCCACTCTCTCGCTTGGCCGATGAAGCGAACAGTGACATACAAAGGATCAAGCTTCAGCATTGTATAAATAATTCTGAACTTTGATTGCGATCTTCCTAAATGTGAACCACTATCGCGGACCCCCATTTACAACAAATAGACCCCCAAATTATGTTTTCCGCTGACGTGGACTCCTTGCAGGTTAGAATAGACACCTGGGGGTCTATACAGGCCAGTATGGGAATCACTGATTTGAACGAATACAAATAAAGGATCGTGAGAATCGTCATTCAAAAGAATCGTCTCTGTCGTGACGATTCCAAAATACAACGATTCGTGATTCGAAGGCGATAATCGAATCGTGCCTAATGGTTACGAAAGCCAGAAAGAGCAGCCGATAAGGAGGATGCGGTTGAACAAAGAAAGCACAGAACGAACATTGTGAACTGTTAACTGTTATTCAAAAATTACAGATAACAGAACCGAAACGCAGCGATATACACATCAAATCAAAAGTGTGATGAAAAATTACATACATCTTAGGCGTATGCGTTGCAGATGCAGTGCAACACACGTCGTTTATACAGTTTACATGTAATCTATTCAAACAAGCAATTCTTGCACATTTATATTTCGCGTATCCCAGAAACGGCTCTAACGATTTGGATTATATTTTGTGTTTAGAAAAGTTTTTGCTTTTTGAGTTCATCTACATAGTTGAATTTTGTTTTGTAAAAACTCAATTTTGCAGAACTATTCTTTTTATATAGAAACGCAATTTTAAATGTATTTAACGCTGTCTCGATAATATTTTTTACTAGTTAGGTTTTTATGTTTATATGTACTGAAAGAAACCGATTTCGCACAACGCACACACACACACACACACACACACACACACACACACACACACACACACACACACACACACATATATATATATATATATATATATATATATATATATATATAACGCGAATTTCTTGAATCTCGAATAAAATTTAGTATTTAGAGACTGATTTTAATTTTCAAAATTTATGTAGGTGTGTTTCCTGAAACTACGTGATTTCACATAATAAGTGTTTTATAACAATTAGATATGAGTTAATTACTATAAAGTTAATGAAAATTATATTTAAATGGCTGAAGTATTGAAAAAGAACGAAAAAAAATTTGGTTACAGAAGATTCGAACTAAGTGACCTACGTTCACTAGTTTAACAACCTACAACGTTACCAAATGAGCTGCGCCGAGAGCAAAAATAATTGGTAGTATAATATTATTTATATCCGCTTGCAAAACTTTAAAGACTAATTTCTAGAGAATTTTTGAGAGTTGAATCGAAGGGTTGGGCTGATTATTGTTTTAAGTCTGTACTTTACGCACCATAAATATAAAAAATACGTTACCCATATAGTCTCCTTTTTGGCATTCTGTAAGAATCGTGTCGTCGCAGACCAGGAAGAAACGTGAACGAATCGTAGGAATAGATTCACAATGTGGGATAGAATAGCAGGAATCGATTCCTGAAAAAGAATCGCGTTGCCCAACTCTACAACACAGTCGTAACCACAGAAGTGATGATTTCTGTCGAAAATCGATTCATATCGATTCCATATTTCTAGATTTCTGGAAGTCTTTTGACACTGTACCTCACAAGCGTCTTTTGATCAAATTGGGTGCTTATGGAATATCGCCACAGCTGTGTGACTTGATTCGCGGCCAGAAAGGTCACAGTGCATAGTAACTGTTGGAAAGTCATCGATTAAAACGGCAGTAATATCAGGCGTTCCCCAGGGAAGTGTCATCGGACCCCTACTGGTCCTTATCTTTATAAACGATTTAGGAGACAATCTGAGCTGGTCTTCTTTTCGACTCTGCGCGGGTGATGCTGTTTTTTATCGGTTAATAAAGTCACCAGAAGATAAAAGCAACTGCAAAATGGTTTAGATAATATAGTTAATTGACCCTAAACAATGAAAACTGTGAAGTAATCCATACGAACACTAAAAAAATAAATAAAAAAATAAAATAAAATAAAAAATACTTCAAACTTCATTTACAAGCTACAGGAATCAAATATTGAGGCTGTGAAGTCAACTAAATAGCTAGGAATTACAATTACGGACAGCTTAAATTGCGAACACACAGAAAATATTGTAGGAAGGTGAACCAAAGGCTATGTTTCCTTGGCAGAATACTTCTAAGTTCGTAAGTAAAGTACCTTATGCCACGCACAATGCAAAATTTTGCGTGTCAGTGACTTTCATCTTTTTTTTTAACATGAAGTTTCATCGCAATGGTATTGTAGCGTTGAAATGGAAGCAGGCTTGACTTCGAAGGTAGGGTTTCAACTGAACACAGCACTTGTGCTGAAAGGAGGTTTACTGCGAACTGAACATAACGCAGCACTGACTGCATCTTGGGCAGAGTGCTCTGCTATTTATACTCAGACAATGTACCAGAAATTAGAAGAATAGTTAACATTAGAAACAAGTAGGAGTTACAAGTGAACATAAGAAACATGTAGAACATTCTAGAAATGATAAACACAAGGAAATAAATTTTTGGCGGTGCAGGGGATTGAACCGTCGACCGCCAGCACCGCAATTGGTGACGCTACCCATTGCGCCACGCCTGCAGTCGGATAACTTGTGGTCTTGCAGCAGTATGAACGGTATGGCAGCGCATAAAATACGAAGAAACATGATACAGAAATTTCCCACTGGTCTTAGTGTTTATGACGTCATATATAATATATAAGTCGCATAATGAAATAATTTTGTAGGTACATTCATTGGGATAGATGAATACTGTCTGAAAATTTGTTGCAATTACATTTAGTGGCAAAGACGTAATCATGTAAATGTTACTCACAATGCTGCTGTTTTTCACGCATCTCTGTATTCATGTACTCGTATCTCCTGAAGTATGTGTCGTATAGTGATATAATAATGGCTACAACCTTCCCGAATATTGTAGCAATATGTTGGCAGAGTTTCGGCGCAATCGGATGAACGGTACGGCAGCGTATAAAATACGAACAAACACACAAACAAATGAACATTCTTTTTTATATGTTAGATATTTAGATTCTTTTCTTTAGTATATTTGCCACAGACTGTTTTTACTTTCACGTTTTTTTGTTTAGTGTAGTAAGACAGGTTGTACTAAAGTGTGTTAGCTGAACAGCAAAGAAATATGTTCAACTGTTTGTAAATTTATGAGTCTTAACTGGTTTGGTCATCAGTCGCTAGGCTTACAAACTACTTAAACTAACTTATGCTAAGGACAACAAATACACCTATGCCCGAGGGAGTACTCAAAACTCCGACGGAGCGGCGGCGCGCTCCGCAACTAGGCGCCTTAGAAGGCTCGGCCACTCCAGAGCGACTGATGAAGAGCACGTATTTGTTTTATGCTATCGCTTTTTGAAGGGTTCGCACACTATGAGTGGCAAACATACTAAAGAAACAGGACCCACATTTACGATATGAAACAAATTTAAGCCAACGATTTAGAGTAAGAGGAAAGCGACTTACTGTATGCCCCCACACAAGCCCTGATTTTCCTATCTCTGCGGTCCTTTCGAGAAAGAAAGTAGGCGACAGTTGAATCGCTCTGCAGTCACCTTGAAATTCTGTTCTCCTTGCAGTGGCCGACTTCTTGGACAGCTCCACTGTCAGTCTTCATGTACGTCTACGTGCTTCTGCTTCTCCATGTACCCGACTCGCTGTTGGGTAACAATCTCGAGCCGGAATGCTGTACAGCAACTCCTCCACAGCAGTCGTTATTTCATTTGTCCAAAGTATAGCAATGTGTGATTCGGTTGGATCCTTGCTAACGTAGTAAGATCATGCAAAGGCGACGTACATTACTAGAATCAGTAGTTGTATGCCGCGAAGAAGTACGCTGCAGATACGATCGTAATGTCGAAATTTTAGTTGTTTTAGGGACGGTTCGTCCATCTCTCGTTAATCTTATCGTTAGTAAACGGGAAGATGCCTTTAACATCCAGTTAAATGTGCTCGTTAAGTGCATAGCGTTTGTCATCGCCAGATACACCTCTCGTTAGCTAACCCGGAGAAAACGAGAAGGTACGATATATTTCGACTATGTTGGAAATAGAAACAAATGAAAGTTCCGTCTGAATAAACAGCTGTCGGCCATATTTGACTATCAGGAAAGAGGTTAGCAGAGAGTTGTTATTTGGCGCTATGGCAAACAAACGTGAAAGAAGCTCGAATTTTACAAGAAGTCAGTGCGAGAGTCTTGTGTCCTTAATAGAGAAATATAAGTACACATTGGATTTTTAAAAAAAAAAAAAAAAAAAAAAAAAAAAAAAAAAAAAAAAAAAAAAAAAAAAAAAAAACCGACGGAAGGAAAAGGAAGGGACATTGTGGCAAATGAATTCAATCTGTCCATGGAAGATGTAGAACAGCAAAAGTGCTAAGTACGATAACATGCTGCCAAGTGCGTAATATCTTGGTGCAAGCAATAACTTGCACATAGGCGAAACTACACTGTTCCTATAGATCGAAGGAAGAAATCACATTTTAGGCCTTCCACTAGGTGCAACAGGCATAATTAAATACTGAATTAATAAGCTTGCAGACATAAATAATGTATTCTGTTTTCCATTCTGACTGGTAACTTACAAAATACGTAATAAATAGGCACGCGCAGACGCTGAGAACTCAGTCTTGGACTCGCCTTGAAGATGGCTGTAAGGTTTGCAGCCGAAATATCGGACGAAGAATTGTCGCTGTCCCGGGTGCACTCCCGAAAGATGATAGAATACGTAACTATCTGTTGGACTCTTCAGATGGTCGTGGAGTTTTTCATGCAGCGTTTCCAAAGTGGCTTTCGAAGACGAAATCGAGTAACAAATTCTGCATCATCCCACCATTCAAATGATTTGAACGAACATAAATACGTCTAGGACGCCTTATAGGGGCAATGACCTCTAGATCGACGTAATTTTTAACCAAATTTCTCACTACAGCCAGTTTCATCATACCGATTCTCACTTAACTAGTCGTTACCCTTAAGTTTGTATTTTGATTTCGCAACAATAACTTTAAGGTTATGTTGCATATCTGCAATATATCAAAGTCATCTACTAGCTACTGACATGAATGAAGCGAGAAATATGACGATACAATTTTCCAATAAAGCTGCTTTCCACACTAGTTTTTCATAAATGTAGTTCTGTTATTTTGTTCGATAAATCGGTCTTTATCACGTGAATAGGATATACTGCGGTATTTTAGCGCATTGTAATCCTGCCATTTTCATACAGATTCTAACTTAACTGGTCGTTAGCCGCGTAACAATCAGAATTTTACTCGTTAACTTAACGACCAGTTTGAGGTCTATTAACGTCAGGTTAACTAATAGGGAAACATTGACAAACACAATTCTCCGTTAACGACAAGGTAAAATCTTAACTTGAACTTAACGAGACATTGACAAACCGGCCCTTAGTGTTTCATCAGGAAAGATACCGATATACTTTCAGAAAAGACCACCTCTGTAAAACTCCACTCCATTTGGTCTTCTTTTTAGAACCACTTGAAAGAGGAGAGAGAAGTGTAGTGTAATTTGTCTTACATTGTGAATAATTACCAAAATAAATCTAACAAGCGTCAAGAATTCATTTACAAAAACATAATCTGAAAATCCCCAGTGTATATAATCGATTATTTTGTACTGATATGGCTCGCATTACGATTTATCAGCTTCACTGATACATCCTAAGTTTCATTTTAATTACAGTACCCACCTATAGAGAACTTGCAGTTTACATTCATTACCATTCAGAATTGTCCGAAGTTTTTCATTTCAGTATTAAATACATTTTTCACCGGCCTTGTACTTCAATAACAGTAACAGTTGTTATCGAAGTTACGACATATCTATTCGGAGTATTCTTGCAACTTTGGCTTGGATCATTTCCAGTCAGGTATTTAATAATGTTAACAGCTTATTCAATTCACCTTCAATTAAAGAAAAAAAAGTTAGTGCATTTTTCAGAATATTTTGTCATTTGCAATCTAGTCTTTTGCTTTATACCAAAAACTTTAAATATTCACCGAGTTCAAATACTGCAGTCTTCGAAGATATAAAACTACTCAATTCAAATTAATTTTCGGTACGGGAGCAGAAACACTTTTTAATTTAATACTGACATTATACTAGTTTTTATTTTATGACAAAAGAACAAGTATAGATGGTTGAAGACGGACATAAATTGTGAGCAGAATACAGCTGGCCGAAATTGCATTTTTTTGAGAAATAAATCAAGAGATTTATTTTCACAAAAAAACTTTGCCCACTCTTTGCTACAAGGTAACCCACTACATTCGGGATCATTATTATACCGTTTCAGAAATTATCAGATATGTTTTGAAACTCACTGGGTACGTGCACGACATGAAACCTGTAATTCCAACAGTCAAGACAAGAATCAAAAACTGAAAATACGATGGGGAAATTTTAAATAATGAATATATGCACTCGATTATGGGTCGATCGATCTGCTACGTGCAGCACAACCTTCGTGCGTGTTTATTGTTGTTGTTAGAAGGAACTAAACTGTTGGGTTATCAGTCCTTGCATGTTTATCACGAAGGCATTTCCTATAGATAAAGTACGAGGGGGAGTTGGAAAATAAGTTTCCCCTGCCGACTGTGGGCAGAGCTGTGTATGAAAGGCAAAAAATAGAATGAGACATTCAAGATAAGACATATTTTTATTTTTCTTCATAATTTCCAAGTACTCTGAGACATTTGTCAAATTGCGTTATAAGCTTCACGAAAGCCACCCAGAAAAAAATTAGGGCGTAGCGTACGGAAGAAGGTCTGAACGGCTATGGAGTGGAAACATCCGTCATCATCTGTCAGAAAGAATTTCAAAAGCACTCCGTCTGCAGGTAAAGTGCTACTCACCGTTTTCTGGAACGCCCAACGAGTTTTGTTGCCTGACTTTTTGGAGGACGCAACCATCAATGCTTCGCGGTACTGTGCCGCTCTGTCGAAATTGAAAGATTCTTGAGGATGTATGCAACACATGATCACACAGACAGAGCCATACGCACATGAGTATAGATAGCTGAGCGTGCGCAGTGTCGACGCTAGTACCACGTATTGCAGCAATGCAGTCTGCAGTTCTCTCTGGGAGAAGATGGTAGTGGTGTCGAATGTAGTCTTGCGGAGTGGCCTGCTTTATAGTTTCTACCTGGTGCCTCAGTTGCGCCTGATTTGGTGTCGGCTGTGCAGACCGCGCAAGATGGCGTTTCATGCCGTCCAAAACATGCTCAATGGGGGACAGATCAGGGGGCCGTGCTGGCCACGGTAGTTTATGTACACCTTGATGAGCACGTTGGGAGGTACGGGGTACATGTGAACGTGCATTGTCCTGTTGGAAAAGCATACTGCCTTGTTGATGCATGAATGGTAGTAAGAAGGGTTGAATGATGGTTTCATTGTACCATTCACTGTTCAATGTTCCCTGGACGATCACCAGTGGAGAGCGGACAGCGTAGGATGTGACTCTCCACAGCATGCTGTACGATCATGTGCTCCATTACGGCGTCCTCTGCTCACGCCCCAGCATCATTCAGTCTGCCTCCAGTGGTGTCCAGATAGGCGCTTATGAAAGTACGAATTGAGACGCGTCGTCTTCAGTGATGAGAGTCGCTTCTTGTTCGGGCCAATGGTAGCCGTACGCGAGTGCGGCGTCGTGCAGGGGAGCGCCAAAATCTGGAGTGTATACGACGGAGGCGCTTGTGAGCGACTCCCGGCATCATGATGTGGGGAGCCATATCCTACATTGGTGATCTACATCTACATCTACATACGTACTCCGCAATTCACCGTAAGGTGCGTGGCGGAGGGTACACTGTACCACTACTTGGCATTTCCTTTCCTATTCCACTCCCAAATTGAACGAGGAAAAAAAGAATGCCTATATGCCTCCGCACGAGCCCTAATTTCTCTTATCTTGTCTTTGTGATCTTTACGCGAAATGTAAGTAGGCGGCAGCAAGATCGCACTACACTCAGCTTCAAATTCCGGCCCTCTAAATTTACTTAACAGAAATTCACGAAAAGAACGTCGTCTTTCTTCCAGCGATCCCCAATTGAGTTGTCGGAGCATTTCCGTGACACTCGCGCATTGGTCGAACCTACCGGTAACAAATCTAGCTGCTCGCCTCTGAACCGCCTCTATGTCTTCCTTCAAACCGATCTGCTGCGGGTCCCAAATACTTGAGCAATACTCAAGACGTGGTCGTACAAGCGTTTTATACGCGGTCTCCTTTACAGGTGAAGTACATCTTCCCAAAATTCTCCCAATAAACCGAAGTCGGCTATCTGCCTTACTCACAACTGTCCTTACATGCTCGTTCCATTTCATATCGCTCTGCAATGTTACGCCTAGATATTTGAACGACGCGACCGCATCAAGAAGCTCACTACTGATGCTGTATTCGAACATTATAGGATTGTTTTTTCTACTCATGCGCATCACCTTACATTTTTCTACATTGAGAGCTAGCTGCCAATCTTCGCACCAACTAGAAATTTTGTCTAAGTCAACGTGTATGCTATTTCAGTCAGTTACAGACGACACCCTCCCATACACCACAGCATCATCAGCAAACAGCCGCAAATTACAACTTACTGTGTCCATCAGATCATTTATATAGATAGAAAATAATAGCGGTCCTATCACACTTCCCTGGGGCACGCCTGACGATACACTCGTCTCTGATGAACACTCGCCGTCGAGTACAACGTACTGCGTTCTATTACTTAGGAAGTCTTTCAGCCAGTCACAAATCTGTGAACCTATTCCATAAGCTCGTATCTTCGATAGCAGTCTGCAGTGTGGCACCGTATCGAACGCCTTTTTGAAGTCGAGAAAAACACAATCCGCCTGATGCCCTTCGTCCATGGCTCGCAAGATGTCATGTGAGAAAAGGGCAAGCTGAGTTTCACATGAACGATGTTTCCTAAACCCGTGCTGATTCATGGAAAGAAGCTTTTCCGTTTCAAGGAAATTTACTATATTCGAACTGAGAATATGCTCCAAAATTCTACATGAAACCGATGTCAACGATATTGGCCTGTAATTGTGTGGGTCAGTTCTCTTTCCTTTCTTATACACGGGAGTCACCTGCGCTTTTTTCCAATCACTAGGAACTTTGCGCTGAATTAAAGATTCGCTATAAATGCAAGCTAAGTAGGGGGCCAATGCCGCAGAATAGTCTTTGTAAAACCGAACTGGTATTCCATCCGGACCAGCAGACTTTTTCGTATTTAGCTCTCTCAGCTGCTTCTCTACACCGGAAATACCTATTGCTATGTCCCCCATTTCGGAATTAGTACGTTGATCAAATGATGGTATATTTGTGCGGTCCTCCTGCGTGAAAGATTTCTTAAAGGTTAAATTTAGAACTTCAGCTTTCCGTTTGCTTTCTTCTATTACTGCCCCGGAATGATCAACTAGTGACTGGACAGTGGGCTTTGACCCGCTTATCGATTTTACATAGGACCAGAATTTTTTCGGGTTCTCGGAAAGATCTTTTGCTAAGGTATGGCTGTGATAATTATTGTATGCTTCACGCATCGATCTTTTTATAGACGCACGAATGTCTACTAACTTTTGCCTGTCATCATTTGCGTGTTCTTTTTTGAATCGAGAGTGCAACAGCCATTGCTTTCTCAGCAGCTTTCTAACATTATTATTATACCACGGTGGATCTTTTCCATCCTTAATCGTCTTTACTGGCACATATTTCTCTAACCCTTCATTAACAATGCACTTAAATTTAGTCCACAATTCCTCTACATCCATAGTCCCAGAATTAAACGATGCCCATTCATTTTCTAAGTGCGATCGTAACATTTGCTTGACGGCTTTTCTCAACAAAAACACTCTCCTAGCCTTCTTGAGTGGTTTATGAACTTTGGTCACCATCGACGCTATGACGATATCATGATCACTAATTCCTGTCTCTACACAAACATCGTTAATAAGGTCAGGCCTGTTTGTGGCTATAAGGTCTAGAATATTTCCATTGCGCGTGGGTTGCCGGTTTAACTGCTCAAGACAGTTTTCGGAGAATGTGTCCAAAAGTAGCTCGCAAGACTGCTTGTCTGTACCGCCTGAAATGTAACTAGCGAGGTCCCAATCTATACTCTTAAGGTTGAAGTCACCTCCGACTAATATTACATGGCCCGGATACCTATGCACTACCTGGTGTAGACTTTCCTTGAATGATTCTAAAACTGCTACAGCAGCACTGGGGGGCCGGTAAAAGCAACCAACTATTAACTTAACTTCTTTTAGACCTGTTATGCGTGCCCAGAGAACTTCACAGTTATCACATTGTATAGTGCACTGTACAATGAAGCCATCATTCAACAAGTCTTGCTACAAATTATGCACCAACAAGGAGATAAGCTTTTCCAACAAGATAGTGCTTTTCAAGGTGTACGTCAACTACCCTGCCCATCATTATCGCCAGATCAGCCGCCATTGAGTTTGTTTGGGATCGAGGGAAACGTCATGTTGTGCGGTATACACGACCGGCACGAAATCTGTCCCAACTGAGGCTCCAAATGGAAATGGCATGGCAGGCCATTTCGCAAGACTACATTTTGCATCTCTACAATCGTCTCCATGTGAGAATTACAGCCTGTAAGGAGGACATACAATGTACAGTTCGCACATTCAGGTGACTACTCACGTGCGTATGGCTCTGCCTGTGTGATCGTTTGTTGTATGCATGTTTAAGAATCCTCTGTTAGATCGACGAATTCATGGTGTTCTTTTTTCAATTTCCTGAAGTTTATTAGACCAGAAGGAAAGGCAGGCCAAGAGCTACATGGATGGAGAACGTGCTGGCTGATCAAGATGGAGATCCACATTCAAGGATGGAAGAGAAAAGCTGAGAACAGGGAGCTGTGGAGGAAAATGTTTGAGGATGCCATGGCGCACCGAGGGCTGTTGTGCTAAAGTAGAAGAAGAAGAAAAAGAAGAAAAAAAAAAAAAAAAAAAAAAAGAAACAGATGCAGCCATTGATTGAATAACAAAGAGGCATTAAATACAACTTAGGTGCCTATGCTATGAGATTTGCTAAGTCAGCGTATGATTGCTATGTGTGAACGATAGAAGTAGGACTCGTATTTGGGAGGACGGTGGTTCAAATCCAACTCCGGCCATTCATATTCAGGTGTTCCCTGATGTCTCTAAATAGTTGTTTTTGTTTTTGTTGTGGTCTTCAGTCCACAGACTGGTTTGATGCAGCTCTCCATCATACACTGTCCTGTGCAAGCCTCTTCATCTGAGAATACATACAACCTACATCCTTTTGAATATGCTTACCGAATTCGTCCCTCGGTCTCCCTGTACGATTTTTACCCCACACAATTCCTTCTGATGCTAAGTTGACGATTCCTTGATGCCTCAGAATGTGTCCCACCAACCTATTCCTTCTCTTAGGATACTCCAGAAACTCTTTCTCTCCCCAATTCTGATGAGCACCTCCTCATTAATTACGCGATCTACCCATCTAATCTTCATTATTCGTCTGTAACACATTTCCATAGCGTCTATAATATTTTTGTCTGAACTGTTTATAGTCAACGTTTCCCTCCCATACAATGCAACATTCCAGACAAATGCTTTCAGGAAGGACTTCCTAACACTTAAACTAATATTGGATGTCAACAAATTTCGCTTCTTCAGAAACGCTTTTCTCCCCATAACCATTCTGCATCTTATATCATTTTTACTTAGGCCATCAGAAATTATTTTTCTACCCAAATAAGAAAACTCATCCACTACTTTTATCGTCTCATTACCTAATATAATTCCTTCAGTAGCGCCTGATATTCTGACACTACATTCCATTACTCTCGTTTTACGCTTGTTAATGCTGATCTTACACCTTCCTTTCAAACACAGTCAATTCCGTTTAATTGTTCTTCCAGGTCCTTTGCTGTCTCTGACAGAATTACTATGTGGTCAGCAACCCGCAAGGTTTTTATTCCCTCGCCCTGGACTTTAATTTCCTCTCCAAATTTCTTCTTGCTTTCCTTCATAGCTTGCTCAACGTACAGATTGAACAGCACTGGGGAAAGTTTACAACCCTGTCTTACTCCCTTCCCAGTCAATGCGACCCTTTCATGCCATTCGACTCTAATAATTGCTGTGTGGTTTTGGTACCACTTGAATATAGCTCTTCGCTCCCTTTATTTTATTCTTGCTATCTCCAGAATCTGATAAAGTGTATTCCAGTCTATATTGTCAAAAGCTTTCTCCAGATCCACAAATGCTAAAAACGTAGGTTTCCCTTTCCTTAGTCTATCATCTAACATATGTCGTTAAGTTAGTATTGCCTCACGTGTTCCTACATTTCTTCTACAGGGTATCCAGAAAAGGACTCCCTGATTTCAAAATTAAGTATCTCGAATACAAAGATCGATAGAGGAATGCAGTAAACAGTATGTTTATTATGAAGGCTGTTAGAAGTTTATACAGCCGTTTGAAATAATAGTTACAAAAGCTGCTAACAGATGGCACTGTAAACGCCATACGTAATGCCTAGTATAAATAGTGATCCGAAGCCCAGAGCGATCAGTTCCACCACAGAGTAGGGAGCATACAGAAGGGAAAGCTGGAGGCGGCGCCTTTGATCTGTATGTTACCAAGCGTTGCGCTCGACGCCATATTGAAAAGCAGTAAACGCGGAACTACAGCCACTTAGTACTTTGGCTGGAAATGGACTTCTTACGAACTGCAGCTAACCTCACCGACTTTTACGAAAGGAAACGGCTTTTCATTATGCTCTCCTCTATTTTGCGCCCTTAATCTATTTATTTCCGTATCCGAAGAACATTCGTTGCCAACATTAGCACACTACGCCTCCATTGCCGTAAGTAAAATTTTACCTGCCTAAGCAGTGTAGAACAAGGGGAGGAGGCAGGATGAGTGTCATCGATTTGACTGGTTCAGTTTTACTTACGGCAGTGGAGGAGTGATGTTTTAATGTTGGCAACATAATGTTCGTTTTACGAGGACAATTACTTTACCGACCTGAGAAAGGTAGTTACAAGAAATTGCAACGCAAGAGCAAGAACAGCGAGATTATTCCCCTTATTCCATTTGTTTGAATATCGTAACAAGGGGAGGTCGCCAATCGGGACCCGCCGATTTCGCCCAAGTTACGTGTGTAGAAGGAAGTGGGTCTCCACATAACGAGCCTGAAATATGTCTCCTTAGTGGGCCTTAGGAAAGGAGGAAATGCTATCGAAAGTTTTTCCGATAGCACAGTACATGTTATTCAGCGCTCTGTTCGTGAATAAACGGCGTAGCGTAATGTAATAAATAAATAAATAAATAAAATAAAATAAAATAAAAATAAAAATAAAAAAATAAAAAATAGGAAGCTTCTGGGATTGATCCCAGGAGCTTCCTATTTTTAATTTTTTAATTTTTATTTTTATTTTATTTTATTTTATTTATTTATTTATTTTTTACATTACGCTACGCCGTTTATTCACGAACAGAGCGCTGAATAACATGTACTGTGCTATCGGAAAAACTTTCGAGAGCATTTCCTCCTTTCTTAAGGCCCACTAAGGAGACATATTTCAGGCTCGTTATGTGGAGACCCACTTCTTCTACACACGTAACTTGGGCGAAATCGGCGGGTCCCGATTGGCGACCTCCCCTTGTTACGATATTCAAACAAATGGAATAAGAGGAATAATCTCGCTGTTCTTGCTCTTGCGTTGCAATTTCTTGTAACTACCTTTCTCAGGTCGGTAAAGTAATTGTCCTCGTAAAACGAACATTATGTTGCCAACATTAAAACATCACTCCTCCACTGCCGTAAGTAAAACTGAACTGTTTCGCAAGAAATTCGGTTGATCATTCCGTTACGCCGTTAGTGGCGAACAGATAGCTAAATATTATGTACAGTACTATTGGAAAAATTTTCTAGAGCATTTTCTCCTTTCCTAAACCCACTAAGGCGAAATATTTCAGGCACGTTATAGGGAGACCAATCTCCTTATACACACGCAGCTTGGCCGAAATCGGCGGGTCCCGATCGCCGACCTCCCCCTGTAAGAGGATCAACGGTCGTTAACATTAGCACGCTATGCCTCCGTTCTCCGTTGCCGTTAGTAAAATAGCGACGTTCACTAACCGTTCAGCATCTTTGGGGAAGGTGACGAAGCTTATATCCTTATTTGTATTCGAATTATTGCGGCAATTAGGTGCTCAACACGATCGGCCGCCTTTACTCTTATTGCTGCTCGTAATAACAACGGAACAGCTCCAACTACAAAAACACGGTTCTTTCTTTTCATTGCCCCAAATACTTGTTTACTTTTATGCAATTCAGGCAGCTAAAATACACAATTAAGAAACAAAGACGGCGCATTACCACACCACAGAGTAGGGAGTGACCACGCGTTTACTGCTTTTCAAGATGGCCGATTCCGCGCATGCGCACTAAATTTTGGACGACAGACTGCAGCGGGAGTTTCCTTACTGTATACTTCTGTGGTTCCACTATTGAAACGTGAAAGAAAGTTAGCGTACCGAAGGAAGAGATTAAAACCATGTACGCTATTGAACAAAACGTTTTTCTGGTGCTAGAGTACCACAGGTTAGAAGACAGTCCTACGGCAACAAGGCGAAGTTTTAAAGCACGATTTAATGTTCCAAAAGGACCCGATGCGAAAACCATTCGTACGCTCTTTGCAAAATTTCAACGAACAGGCAGCGTAACTGATGATCTAGTGGGGCATGTTGGCCGCAAGTAAACAGCAGTTACGCCTGAAAATATCGCCACAGTTTCTGGAATTATTCAGCGAAATCCAATGTCATCCGTCCGTAGAATTGCATCTGAGACGGGTTTGAAGCGTTCCAGCACGCAGAAAATACTGAGAAAGAGTCTACACATGTTTCCATTCAAAATTCAAACGCACCAGGTCATACCCGTACGAGCTGCACAACAAAAGGTTGCCTTTCCTAATCCGATGCTCACAATGATTGATAGTGAAGGATTTGATGTTGGCTGTATCTGGTTTACAGATGAAGCACACTTCCACCTGAATGGATACGTCAGTAAGCAGAACTGGCGATTTTGGGGTTTCGAAAAGCTATATTGGTGTGAAGCGAAACCCCTGTATTCTGCTAAAGTTAGTGTGAGGGCTGCAGTATGCAGCAGTTGCATTATTGGCCCTTTTTTCATTCGAGAAACGGTCACTGGTGCACGTTACGTTGCAACATTGGAACAATTTGTCGCCACACAGCAAGCGTTAGAGGATCGACCAGGTACTGAGTGGTTAATGCAAGATGGAGCCCGACTACATCGGACCGAACAAGTGTTTCTCTTTCTTGAGGAATACTTCGGGAATCGAGTCATGCTTTGGGATATCCCAAATTTACTGGTGCAGGCATGGATTGGCCTCCATCTTCGCACGATTTGACTCCCTGTTACTTTTTTTTTGTGGGGCACATTGAAAGACATGGTCTACCCGAAGCATCCCGCCACGCTGGACGAGCTTGAATCGGCGATCTCTGTGGCATGTGAATCCATTTCGGTGGAGACACTAGGAAATGTGATGGCGAATTTCATTCTTCGTTTGCGCCACCTCTGTAGTGCCAACGGTGAACATTTTGAAAAAATTGTGATGTGATTGTTTGCAAAGAGTGTTTTCATACGATTACTTCACTTATGTATGCTGATATGAGCTGTACAGCGTGCAGCGCCATCTGTTAGTAGCTTTTGTAACTATTATTTCAAACTGCTATATAAACTTGTTACAGCTTTCACAATAAACATACCGTTTACTGCATTCCTCTATCGATATTTGTTTTCGAGATATTTAATTTTGAAATCAGGGAGCCCTTTTCTGGACACCCTGTAAATCCAAATTGATCTACCCTAAGGTCAGGCAAATAAAGGGATAGTTCTTTTGAATCACACACTAAAGTAGTGAGTGAGGTAAATATAGGAAAGGTTGGGGAAATGCCAGCCGACTATATGATAACCCCATACTGCTTCAACAAGCCTTTCAACATAACAATTGGAAGTAGGGAGCAGTGGGAGAAAATAGTTCGACACCGTACGGGGGATATTGTCTGGTTCACTGACGGGTCAAAATCAGACCAAGGTGTTGGGGCTGGGGTATACGTGGTGCAGCCAAGACTGGAGGGCGTCATCTCTCTAGGGAAACTGGCCTCAGTATTCCAGGCCGAAATCACTGCCATCAGGGCATGTGTGGAGGAGAATTTGCGTAGGTACTACAAAGACCGTAGCATCTATATCTATTCAGACAGCCAGGCAGCCCTGAGATCACTTGCAGCTCCAGCAACAAGGTCTAAAATTGTTGCAGAATGTCACAGGGTTCTGGTGGAGCTAGGGGAAAGCAATAGAGTAAATGTATAGTGGGTCCCTGGCCACTCGGGGATCAGTGGCAACGAACATGCCGACAGATTAGCCAGGATGGGGGCAGAGACTCCATTTATTGGATCGGAACCTGTCCTGACAATCACTAAGGCAATGATCAAATTGGAGCTACGTAACTGGCTCAGAAGACAGCACGTAGAATATTGGACCAAATTCTACCAACAAAAACATGGCAAGGTAATGATGCCAAAGCCTTGTTTTAAAAGAAGCTCTGCAATCCTGGACCTGAACAGGAGAGAAATTAGACACATGGTTGGATTTCTGACAGGCCATGGGAATTTCAAAAAACACCTACATACAATAGGAATTACAGAAGAGGACCCTAAATGTAGGATCTGTGATGACGGTGATGAAACTGCATCACATCTAATCTTCGAATGCATTGCATTGGAGAGTAAAAGGCACAGAACATTTGGGACAACTAGATCCGAAGAAATTGTGTCTAATAAAGAACTGGTAAAGGGACTTCTTGCACTGTTCAAGGGTATTCGTTGGCTTTACTAGATATACAAGGAGCGATACCACACAATAAATTTAGTTTCGGTGCGGGCAGTGGCGGGTTGGACCAAGACTGTTTTGGCTTCCCTGAAAAAATTAAATCAAATCAATCCTTTGAAAGGGCATAGCCTATTCCCTTCTCCATCCTTACGGAAAATATTCCGAGCATGAGGTCCGTCTCTAATGACAACGCTGTTGACGGGACGTTTGGCCCGAAGCCTCCTTCCACCGTCCCTATGAGTGGAGCTGTTGTATCGACCGGGGTCGGAGATGCATTCCCGGTCGCGTGGGCTAATTACACTTTGTCAGCTCCGCTGTCGTCAGAGCGCGCATGCGCCGTGAAGCGTCATTGACGGCGACAGCGTGTGACGCTGAGGCGGCGGCCGGTCACCCGCCGTGATGCGCCGGCAGATTACCCACTTAGGGCGACACCGCGGTGCGAGTTAATTAGAGCCGGCATTCCTGGGAGTTAATGAGGGGCTGCGCGGCAGGCCGGTAAACCTGGCTCTCGCGTGCTGGGGCTGGGGCAGCCGTAGATAAGGGACGGCCGCGCCCCGTCCACGCCTCGCCTTTCCCTGAATTACGAGCAGACACACTGGATTCGTCACACCGCGTTCTCAACTGGCCGGCGCAACTTGAGGGCAGCCAACTGACCGGACGTTAAAGCCTCAGCGTCCAGAGATCGCGGTCGCAGGGAGCGCAGTCGCCGAGTACGTAGTGCTGCCGCTAGATGTCAGGTGCAACGAGTTGTTCATAGAGAGCCTATACAGGGTGTTACAAAAAGGTACGGCCAAACTTTCAGGAAACATTCCTCACACACAAACAAAGAAAATATGTTATGTGGACATGTGTCGGGAAACGCTTAATTTCCATGTTAGAGCTCATTTTAGTATATCTCTTTAAATGTAAATTGAAATAATTCGTGAAGATGTTCAAATGTTCAAATGTTTGTAGAACTTATGGGATTTAACTACGAGGTCATCAGTCCCTAAGCTAACAAACTACTTATGAACTAGCTTAAACTAAGGACGGCTCAAATATCCATGCCCGAGGGGGGATTCGAACCCCCGACCGCAGTGGCCGTGCAGACCTTGACTGGAGCGCCTCAGTCCCCTCGGCCACCGCGGTCGGCAACTCCTGCAGCCAATTGTCAAAATACCCAATTGTTTCGTTAGTATGTACTGTACTTCCTCATTCACCGCCAATTGGCCCAATTGAAGGAAGGTAATGGTGACTTCTGTGCTTGTGTTGACATGCGACTCATTGCTCTACAGTACTAGCATCAAGCACATCAGTACGTAGCATCAACTGGTTAGTGTTCATCACGAACGTGGTTTTGCAGTCAGTGCAATATTTAAAAATGCGGAGTTGGCAGATGCCCATTTGATGTACGGATTAGAACGGGGCAATAGCCGTGGCGCGGAACGTTTGTATCGAGACAAATTTCCAGAACGAAGGTGTCCCGACAGGAAGACGTTCGAAGCAATTGATCGACGTCTTAGGGAGCACGGAACATTCCAGTCTATGACTCGCGATTGGGGAAGACCTAGAACGGCGAGGACACCTGCAATGGACGAGGCAATTCTGAGTGCAGTTGACGATAACCCTAATGTCAGCGTCAGAGAAGTTGAAGAGAAGTAATAAAATGAACTGTAACATGGAAATTAAGCGTTTCCGGACACATGTCCACATGACATATTTTCTTTCTTTGTGTGTGAGGAATGTTTCCTGAAAGTTTGGCCGTACCTTTTTGTAACACCCTGTATAGGGAGAGACTGGCCAACCGGCCTTTTGCCTCCATGTTTTTACCAGACTGCGCGCAGGACGTGTGTTTACATAGCGCCTCTGGTAAATGATTGAAATAAGGCATCACTTCTACCCAGAGTTGCCGACTTTTGATGATCAATGTGGGTGCTCTATATGACGCACCACAAATGTTCGAAACCAACCTTCCTGAAAATCATGTTCATGCATTTTTGAATGAGCATTACTTGACAAAAGTAAATAGGCAGTTATCTGTCCTTTTAAAGATAGAAGGGAGAAAGAGGAGGAAGAAAAGGAAAGCATGGCTGCATTAGGACACTACAAGAAAGCGATATAATTGGCCGAAGTGGTTATTTCGATATAAGTAACACCCCAAAACTTCTGCACGACCAATGAGATAATTTTCCACTGTGCACTAATCTAATACATTTTGTGCGAAACTATTCTTTTTGACAAAAGTGTTTAGTAGAACACCGTCCCCAAGGTTTAAAGAAATCTTTGAAATATTTTGAGGTTTTGAAGTCCGACATCACATTTTTTTTGTCAGTCCCAAGCAAGAGCTGCATACTGCACCGAAACTTTCATCACTTCGAGATAACTTCAAGACATCTCTGATAGCATTAATATAGTCCAAGGTTTTTTTAAGCCTGAGAGAAAAGCACTACAAATTTCAACTGAACCTATAATTTCGATAACAAGGGAAGTGACAAAGATAAATGAAAAAGGATTAACTTTAGCATCAGCATCAGATTCTACAAGCTAAATTCCTGCAAGAACACAATTGAGTGTTCACAAATACGCACACCTGAAAGGTCAAAAGGACCGACGCGCTTTAGGATGAATAAAGCTAGCATAGTGGGTAAATCACGGACAATTACTACTCGCTTGGGGACCCACGTACAAAACTGATCATTTCTTTGACGTATGAAATATCGTCTCTCGCTATAGTCACGTTTTGCATTGACTCTTAAGTCATTAGGTATTTTTTCATTTTTCCCGATTTTTAAAAAATTTATACAATTTTAATTTCCACCTCAATTTTATGTGGGTGCTCAGCACCCCCCAAAAATTCTTGGAGGGTGCACAAACCCCGAAACTCCCATAGAGTCGGCGCCCCTGCTTCCATCCATGACATCAAAGAACATCTTCTAGCTTACTAATCAGTTCATGGTTAAAGAAATGCCGTTCATACATGTTCAAATCAAAAATTTTCAAATGTTTGACTTAACTACGGGGTCATCAGTCCCTTAACTTACAAACTACTTATGAACTAGCTAATACTAAGGACGGCACAAATATCCATGCCCGAGGGGGGGATTCGAAACCCCGACCGTAGTGGCCGTGCAGAACGTGACTGGCGCGCCGCAGACCGCTCGGCCACCGCGTCCGGCTCTATGTTCATACCGGCATAATAAATTTGTAAGCTAATAAGTGTCATGAAACTGTTTCTATGACTGTCGAATATTAATACCATATTTTACGATGTTCTGCTAAGTTCGACAATTGGCGGTTGTTGAATAAGAAAGAGATATTTCATGTTATGTATCTCAAAGAAAAAATGCTGTTTCATAATTTTCTGTCTGCATATTCATCACTGAAATTAGTACAATAATATCGCTTTCCGCACAATTATATTGCATTTTAAGTGTGCTGTCGATCTTATTTGCCTACACTGGTAAATACCAAAAAGTCACTCTGTAGATACATTTAGGGACACTGTATCATAGAAAATCGGAAAGATACCAATACTATCTCTAGTGATACAGCAGAAACAGACTCAAAATAGGTAACTGAATATCTGCAATTAGTCAATAGTCACGCCTCCCTCCCTTTCGCACGTCACATACCATAATAGCCAATAATACACAGCCAAGGGGGAGGTGCCGCAGGGAGTTAAAACATACCTTGCAGCACGACATGTGAAAAAAATAGAACCACGAACTAACAAAAAGCTAGAAAATGCTGTTAAAAAAAGACAAAAAAGAAAAAAAAAATAACAACAAAAAACGCTTACTGGACCCGAACTCGCGACTTTTACATTACGATTTCAATAAACAACCACTACGACTCAAGAGAACTTCAGAGGCAGTAGTTCTGTTACTGAAGGTCATCAGTGCCTTTTCTGCTGTGGGTGGGGGTGGGGCAACAGAAAATATTTACTTCACACAGGCGTCGCTTTTACGGTTCCCGCTTTCTCGGTTAACTTTCACCGTCCACTGTTTCCGTATTTCGTGATTCCTTGTGAACACAAACATCATATAAGAATCTTCGGTTTTTACAGCTAACAGAGGTACAACGAGACATTTCTCTTCACTGATCTTAATTATTATGTAATTCACATTATTAATTATACTCAGTAAATGACTTCAAACCAACATATAAAATTAAAAATTGCCGCGAAGTTTTAAGGTTATGATCAACGACTAACACGTTAATTTACGTAAATACAACCGAGAAAAGACGTGCAAAAGTGGAGCAGTACCTACCGTAATATAACATGTACGTAACTATACAGTGAAATCGCTGTCAGAGGCTTTTAAGACACATCACAGTACAGAAACGCACACTGTAGCTATTTATTCACAAGTAAAGCCTGATAGATCTGGTAAAATATGGCGTCCTGGGCTGTCAGCCAATCAGGAGCGGTCTCACGCATGGCCACTCTCTCCCTATACAGGTTCTCTAGTTGTTCGCAAAGCCCTAAACATAGAAAGCAGCGACAACCTTTTGTGTGCGGATTTCCGATACTCGCGTCTTACTATTGATCAGTAGCACGTCACGTGGTACTCGGCAGACATTCCTCGGCCATCCTAGCCAAAACGTACATTGCAGAAATGTACTACATCTACATATACCCCCCCCCCCCCCCAATCCACCGTAAAGCCGTCGGCATACGAAGCGTGAGTCTGAACGTGTGCGCTCAACGTGCCGAGTCCAACAATGCGCTTGGGCACTCCGCCGCGGCTGAAAAATATTATTTCAATTGTTGTCGTTCTTGTGGTCTTCAGTTGGGAGACTGGTTTGCTGCAGCTTTCCACCCTACTCTATCCTGAACAAGCCTTTTCATCTCCTCATAAGAACGACAACACACACACATCTGAATCTGCTTCTATATTCCTCTGTTGGTCGCCCTAGGCGATTTAGTCCCTCACACACTTCCGTCCAATGCCAAATTTACGATTCCTTGATTTCTAACAATGTGTCCTACCAATCGATCCCTTCTTTTACTCAAGTTATGCCAAAAATTCCTTTCCTCCCCAATTCTGTTCACTACCTCTTCATTAGTTACGCAATCTTCTGTAGCACTACATTTCAAAAACTTCTATCATCTTCCAGTGTTATTTATCGTCCAAGTTTCAATTCCGTACAAGGCAACGCCCCACACAAATGCCTTCAGAAAAGAATTCCTTACAGTTAAATTAATATTCGATGTTAACAAATATCTCTTTTTTCAAAAAACGCTTTTCTTCCCATTGCATCCTGCATTTTACATCCTCTGTACTGTGACCGTCATTTGTTATTTTTCTACCCATCTAATTCCTCCAACATCGCCTGATTTTCTAAGACTGTACTCCATTACCTTTGTTTTGCTCTTGTTACTGTTCATCTTATACGCTCCTTTCAATGCACTGTCCATTCAACACCACCTAGAGACAAGGCCTCACAACAGCCCATGCTACGTCACACTGACCAAGCCGCGGCCGCCAGATGAATGGCTGTCCCTTGTGGCACGCCCCCTGCCTCATAGCGGCCAGCCAGTAAGCCGGCGGCCGTGGCCTGGTCAGTGTGACGTAGCATGGGCTGTTTTGAGGCCTTGTCGCTAGGTGTTGATGACCCATTTCGTTAAATTGCTCTTCCAAGTGCTTTGATGTCTTTGACAGCTTTACAATGTCATCAGCAAAAGGCAATATTTTATTTCTTCTCCTGAACTCTTAATTCCTTCTCCAAATGAATGACATTGGAGAAAGGCTACAGCCCTGTCTTACTGCCTTCCCAAACATTGTGTCCCTTTCATGCCCTTGAACTCTAATAACAGTTGCTTGGTTAATATGTAAGTTGTAAATAACCTTTCGTTCCCTACATTTTACCCCTGATGACTTCAGAATTTGTAAGAGAGTTTTGCAATCAACATTGCCGAAAGCTTTCCCCATATAGCTAGAAATGTAGATATCGCTACCTTGGAAGAAAGCCGGCACAACTCGAAAAATGCCGATTTTTCGCTCATGTCATCACCAAAACGAGAAAGTGGAATAGATTTATGAGGAAGAGTGTCAGAAACGTAACTAGCGTATTCGGCCACTAGAAAGCAGTTACGTCAATGTTGTATTAGCAAAACCTGTTCTGATAATTGGAGAAAGAGTGTCGCATTTTCAGTTGTAGAGTAGCATTCAGACAGTGCTTATGTGTATTTTGCTTGACGACTGTTGCATTTCATAACGCAACAAACAATCATTAAATCTGTTCGACTAAAAAATAAATAAAAAATAATTAAAATAAAGATAGAAAATCCTTAAAAAATTGTCACGTTTAACTAAACTTACGCGTTCCATATCATTGCGAAATGTCGTATACATGATATATGGAACAAGTATTAATCTAATCTAATCGTAAAACAACTCGATCAGCAACTGACAAGCTGAAGGTGTGTCTGGCAAAAGCCTATACTGCTAAGAAAGGTGTATCAGATGCAAAAAAAGTCTGGACTGTTGCAGTTAATAAATAAAAATATGATTCCAAAATTTTAGTATCATTTTTTAAATAACTTATAGGTTAATTTTTCTATGCTAACTATTTTATGTAAAATGTAAAACAAACCAAAAGATCTGAGTAGATTATTTTTCTTATTCCCATAATTTGTGCAGTGTTATGTTTTATTTTTTATAAATAAATATTTTCTTACAATTCTTTCTTTATTAAATTATTTATTTCATACTATTTACAGACATAAGAGCTAAATTTATATTTTTATGTGTCACAATTCAAATCCGTTTAACTAAAACTGAAGTTTTCTTTGTAGAAAACTGTCACATATCGAAGCCCTTAGGCCTGTTTTGTTTTTCTTGATGACGACATCCTCCTGAGTAGTCCCCGGCCGAAGATCCGAATGGGGGACTATTTTATTTCTGGAATATTTCATCCGAGAGGTTGCCGTCATGTTATATTCACATAGTAGAGCTGCATGTTCTCGGGAAAATTAGCGACTGTAGTTTCCCATTGCTTCCAGCTTTTCGCAGTAAATGTATGGCAAAGCCATGTTAGCTGATGTTAGAAGGCCAGCTCAGTTGCCCCTGTAACTACTGAAAAGGCTGCTGCCCCTCTTCAGGAACCACACGTTTGTCTGGCCTCTGCACAGATACCCCTGCGCTGTGGTTGCACCTACGGTACGGATATCTGTATCGTCGAGAAAGGCAAGCCACCCTACCTACGCAATGTGTGTGGTTCATGAGGGTGAACTACATGGTTAAAAAAAAACAAACAAAAAAAAAAACACGACAGTGGGCTTACTAAATGTAAAAACAAACAACCGCAAGTGCAAAACTGTAGAGCACACGACAAGCTCAAGAAACCGAAAGAAGAACGACACAGAAAAGTCAAAATGTGACGCTTCTTGTGAGAAGCCGGTTACACTTACAAATGGAGTTGTGTTCTGTGCAATGGGCTCTGGTCGCGACGGCGGTCACTCAGCCACCACAGACGATTGTCGCGGCGGAAGCATACGTTAATCAGTGACATATTGCTATATCCATATTATTGTACTGCTAGCCAACGAAAACGTATTAGCAAGAAGGACCAGAGATTTATTCTTACAAGCATCACGTGACGGCCGCGCTTATTACTTCCGGGAGTCAAAGCATTGGCGCCGCGCGTGCTAAGTGAAACTAGCGCACGAGCTCGCCTGTTCGTTCCTCGAAGTCTCCGAGACCACATACGACACAATACTGCGCATGCGCAACTCATGGGCCGCGGCACATAAAGATACCCAGACGTGCCTCACACAGAGAGCATCCCAGAGTGCCCCTGAGAGCTACAACACCGAGAGTTTGTTTTGACAAACATCACATGACTGCAAATAAAAGCCCATGCAAAGTGAGGAAGTTGGTGAAATCAGTTCTGAGTTTACCGACGTTGCTGGCTAAAATCACTGCTGCAATCCTCGTCATTTAGACCATACTTAACTGGAAGAGTACAGGAAGTTGAAATAAGCAGTTTACTTGATATAGAAGAAACAATTAATTCCTCTAACTAGGGAGTTATCAAAAATGGGGTCCCATAATGTTCGGTCTTGGGTCCTTTGCTGTTCTTAATATATATTAATGACTTGCCTTCTACATTCAGGAAGATGCTAAGCTAGTTCTTTTTGCTGATGAAACAAGTATAGCTATCACGCATGAGAAACAGAAATGGTAAATGATGTCTTTCAGAAAATTATTAAGTGGTTTTCTACAAATGGACTCTCATTAAACTTTAATAAAACCAACTATACAGAGGGGTCCAAATATGTATCCACTGTTTAAAAGTCCATAACTTACTAATTGACTGAGTTGTCTCATTTTTGCTGAAGGTGTAGCTTAAAGTCCAACATAAAGATATCACTGTAGGTGTTCTAAATGGTCACCATTAACGATGCAGCCGAACTGCATCACGAACTACTGACTGGAACGTGTTCAGCTGGATATCTGCACATGAATGTACGATGGATTCTCGATGTTCGTCCAATGTGCGTGGCGTACTTTAGTGTTCCCCACAGGTAAAAGTCCAGAGGAATTAAGTCTGGGGAACGTGGTGGATACTCCACAGCAAATCTACGGTCTATCCATCTTCCTGGTAGATTTTCCTCGAGATAAGCGCTAACACAGTATTGGTAGAGGGCTGGGGCACCATCTTGTTGAAAGTAAAATCTTCCTTCTCCATACAAGTTCGGATGGCAGGTAAAATGGATGTCTGAAGCTTCTGAAGGTACATCCCACCGGTAACTGTGCCGTCAAAGAAGAATGACCCATCAAGCCCCGGTAAGACAACCCACACCACATATTTGCACCTGGCAAATTCACGGCTTTGTCTACGGGGACGTTCGGATTTTCGGCGGCCCAGTAGATGCAATTGTGTAACTCTGAGTTTGAACTTTGCCTCATCAGACTACACAATAATCTCTGCAAACTCTTCATCGTTGCGCACCATGTTAATAAACCACTAGCAGTACTCCATTCTACGATATGGGTTGTCCTCATTCATTACGTGTAGCAATCGTGGATGTCGCGCTTCTACTTTGCTGTCTTCAAAATTCGCCGAACATTTGAGCGACTCACTTCAGTTTCATGGGCACACTGTCTGACAGACTTCTGTGGTGACCGGGTGAATTGTTGTAACATACGACGGGAGTTATCTGGACTTGTTACTGTTACAGGTCGTCCAGATCGTTGTTTGTGTGCATCTTTAACACAGCCTTCGGCTTCAAATTTGTGTCGAATGTGACGAATCGTTAAACATATTGGTGGCTCTGTTTGATACTCATTTCGCCATTGCCATTGAACCTCATTAATGTTTTCGTATTTAAAATATCTCTTCAAAACTGACTTCCTTTCATCGAATGTAAGCCCTGCGCCAGCCATGTTTCCTCGAGTAACTAGCTGCAACTAAGAACAAAACACTGACTATCCGGCGACTGTCATCTGACAAAACAAAACAAAGCAATTCAACGCTTGTGTAGCTATTGCCGAAACTGTTACACTATCAAATATTGGACAACATCGTCAATTAGTTTGCAAGTTATGGACCTTTAAACAGTGGATACATTTTTGAACCCCTCTATATACAGTTTAATGCAGTAAATGGCATGGCACCATTAATAAATTTAGACTTTGAACAGAAGTATGTAGCTAAGGTAGAATATTCAAAATTTTTAGGTGTTTGCATTGACGAGGGATTGAATTAGAAGAAACACATTGAAGATCTGCTGAATCGTTTGAGTTCAGCTACTTATGTTATCAGGGTCATTGCAAAATTTGATTTACATCTTATTAAATTAGCTTACTATGCCTATTTTCATTCACTTTGCCTATTTTCATATGGGATCATATTCTGGGGCAATTCAACATTAAGTAAGATAAGTATTCATTGCACAAAAGCGTGTAATCAGAATAATTGCTGGAGCCCACCCAGGAGCATAATGCAGACATTTATTTAGGGATCTTGGGATCTTCACTGTAGCATCACAATATATTTATTCACTCAAGAAGTTTGTTATTAACAATCCTACCCAACTCGCAAGTAATAGCAGTGTGAATAGCTACAGCGCTAGGAGAAAGGTTGATATTTACCATTCAAGGTTAAATCTAACTTTGGCACAGAAAGGGGTGAAGTATGCTGCCACAAGTCTTCGGTCACTGAACCAAGCAGCATCAAAAATCTTACAGATAGCCAACTAGTATTTAGATGAAGTTTTAGATAAAACTTAAAAAAAAATAAAAAAAAATTAAAAAACATGAAAATGAAAATAAAAAATCCTTCAAATATTGATCCTCATATATCGATACTGTTTACTAAACTGACACGTTCCATATCATTACGAAATGTCGTATATATGGTCTATGGAACAAGTATTAATCTAATCTAATCTAATTGAATCAAACATGCTCTGTATATGTGTCGGGTATTCAATACTACTTCCAGGTATGGCCGTAGTTGATCAGGTGAAGCAGAGGGTGATGTATACTGAGGCAGTCGTTCCGTATTCAGTAGCAAGACTTCTTGAGATAGGCGAGAGATTAACTGGGAGGTCAGGGCACCGTTGCAATCCAGTAGGGCACAAGACGTTATGATGGATCTGTGAATGTGCCCCAAAACGTAATTAAGGGAACCTGGACGTGAAAATGACTGAAAAATCGATATTTTTGTGCCTCCATAGGAAAGACAAATTTCTTCCGTTTCAAAAATGTATGGTTTATTTACTTTTAAATAGTTATTATAGTCTTAAACGCTCTTTGAAGAAATGTCAGCACACTGGCTAAACTGATGCTTCAGGGAAGGAATATCACCATAAACATTCCATGCCTGTCACAGTCATGGAAACAATGAAGCCAATATACAGCGACCTTGCACTTAAAAAATTACTTAGAAAATATCTACATGGCCATACACAAAATCCTAATTAGAGTTTCAACAGTTGCGTGTGGCAACGACTGCCGAAAACAGTGTTTGTTGGATGGACAGTACTCAAAATAGATGCGGTGGATGCCGTTACCTGTTTCAATGACGGTGTAATTAGCAAGACAAAAGTAAAAAAATGTTCAAATGTTTGTAAAGCTTATGGGACTTAACTACGGGGTCATCAGTCCCTAAACTTACAAACTACTTATGAACTACTTACGAACTAGGACGGCACAAAGATCCATGCCCGAGGGGGGATTCGAACCCCCGACCGTAGTGGCCGTGCTGACCGTGACTGGAGCGCCTCAGTCACCTCGGCCACCGCGCCCGGCAAGACAAAAGTAATGGACAAATTAGGCATACAAACAGGAAATAATATGATAGCTGCTCTGACTGCCATAGATCGTCAGCGACTAGTTGAAAGGGCTGCGGAAGCCACCATTAAAGAGTCCAGAGTAAGGAAAATACCCATGAAAAAGTCTGTAGAGGATAAAGAAGCAGCTGACCAGCAAGATTATGCCACTGGAATGTTCTGAAAGAGGTATCGATGAGTCAGAAACAGTGAACATTCTTCTGTCATTTTCTCGAAACTACATTTTCAGAACATTAAGAACATATATCGTCATAAGGGTCTTAACTGTGTTCACCAAATTTCTCCTAATTGAAAAATGGGACAGTATCTCTGTATTACGCACAATACATTGCAGAAATGATCTATGTTTGTCATTCTGTATATCATTTCAACGGTAATTTTAGACAAAATAGTAATGGAATGTTATAAGCGTTTTTCTATTTCCTCAGATATGCTCCAAACTACAAAACAAGAGACATAACTCGTTCCTAAGAATGGTGATAGCAGCCTGACATAGTATACATCCTATTAGACTGACGATGCACCAGAAAATGGTTCCAGAATGCTAGTATATTAAAAAACATGTTAGGCAAAATATTTTAATTCTTGAAATATAGCAGTTATGTCAATAAATTTCCTATTACAGCTTTCATTGTTGGTACAAAATCTCAACTTTCTTCGCGTTGTAGATTAAGTGTAATCTGCATCGAAAGCAAAGTATGAAAATGCGGCCTGTTTACGTCCAGGTCCCTTTCTACATCTACATCTACATGGGATACTCTGCAAGTCACATTTAAGTGCCTGGCAGAGGGTTAATCGAACCACATTTATGATATTCATCTCCCATTCCACTCTCGAATATCTCGCGGGAAAGAAGAATATCTGAATCTCTCCGATCGAGCTCTGATTTCTCGTATTTTATTCTGATGATCATTTATACCTATGTAGGTGTGAGTCAACAATATATTTTCGCATTCGGAGGAGAATGTTGATGACTGGAGTTTCCTAAGTAGACCTCGCCGCAGCGATAAGCGCTGTTGTTGTAATGATTTCCATCCCAGGTCCTGTATCGTTTCCGTGACGCTGTCTCCTCTGTATCGTGACAATACAAAACGAGTTGCCCTTCTTTAAGTCGCTGTCTGCTCGTCTTCGGTACGCAGTGAAGGCACTGTCTAAAATACACAGTCGCGACAATCGCTGCTGTGAAAGTTGTTTGCGACCGATAGTTGCAACGACACTAACGCTCCTAGTAGTGGACAAGGCGCCATAGGAGTAATGTTTATAATTACTTGTCTATGTAATTAACGAAACAGCTACTGTAATTTTTAAATTCGAAGCATTAGAAAAACAACGTGAGACATAAATAATTTTGAAATAAACATAAAAAACACCCAGATTTCCCCTATTCAGTGATATAAACAACAAGTTATTCAGGAGGAAATATTTACGAGTATGTGCATAGTTTGCAGCATAATCTGCTGAAAGTAAGAGAACATAAGAGACAAGAAACCTTGATTCCTGTTGTGGTCTATTCTTGTATGACAGGCACTTTCTTTGACGTGTAAAAATTCTATATGGAGTCTAATGATTCGAACATTTTCCCACTTCACTCGTATTTGTTATAAACGCAAATAGTTTTTAGTATAATCACTATGAGTATAAAACAAATGACTTAAAAATTCTTGCCGTTTGTAGTTCAGGTGTAGCAACAATTGTATAATTGGTTTCTGCGTTCTTTGGAAACGATTTTTTTTATTTCTATATTTTATTGTCACTTTTACGAGGATTTTCCTTCAGGTACAGCTGTAGTGGCTGATATGGTACATTAAATGAAGTAGGTATTCCGTTCCATATAAGTTTGTCACGTTCAACACTTCGTGATATGTCTGGAATTGTAATGAAGAAACCTTGACGTTTCTGAGTGGCAAATCGACGTCTTCCTGCAGAAAGTTGGGTCTTCTATTACCAGTTTTTGTTCTGAATACAAAATGAAATTCTTCATTAAGAAGTCGTCGATTTCAAGACAATCCTTACTTAAGTAAACTGTCCTGCAAAGTACCGTTTCACAGATACCAATGGTTTCTAGGAAATCTAATAAAGACAAATATCGAGCAATTTTCTAGTTGCTACCGATGTTAATGGCACTGCATACCTCCCCTCTTGTAAAAAGTATGTTCAAATTGATTTAAACGACAGTGTTTACACTCATCCGACTTATTATTCAAAAATGTACCTTGCCAGCCGCTTGGAGCGCTGCTGTCGTGGGGAATATAAAAAAACCAGTGGGCGTGTCGTGACTGTATATGTTAGACTACTGACCATTAAAATTGATACACCAAGAAGAAATACAGATGATCAACAGGTATTCATTGGACAAATATATTATACTAAAACTGACATGTGATTACATTTTCACGCAATTTGGGTGCATAGAACCTGAAAAATCAGTACCCAGAACAACCAACTCTGGCCGAAATAACGGCCTTGATACGCCTGTGCATTGAGTCAAACAGAGCTTGGATGGCGTGTACAGGTACAGATGCCAATGTAGCTTCAACACGATACCACAGTTCATCAAGAGCAGTGACTGGCGTATTGTGACGAGCCCGTTGCTCGGCCACCATTGACCAGACGTTTTCAATTGTTGAGGGATCTGGAGAATGTGCTGGCCAGGGCAGCAGTCGAACATTTTCCGTATCTATAAAGGCACGTACAGGACCTGCGACATGCGGTCGTGCATTATCCTGCTGAAATGTAGGGTTCGCAGGGACCGAATGAAGGGTAGAGCCACGGGTCGTAACATATCTGAAATGTAACGGCCACTGTTCAAATTGCCGTCGATGCGAACAATAGGTGACCGAGATGTGTAACCAATGGCACCCCATACCATCACGCCAGGTGATACGCCAGTATGGCGATGACGAATACACGCTTCCAATGTGCGTTCACTGCGATTCGGCAAACGCGGATGCGACCATCATGATGCTGTAAACAGAACCTGGCTTCATTAAAAAAAAAAAAAAAAAAAAAAGAGAGAGAGAGAGAGAGAGAGAGGAGTTTTGCCATTCGTGCACCCAGGTTCGTCGTTGCGTACACCATCGCAGCCACTCCTGTCTGTGATGCAGCGTCAAGGGTAACCGTAGCCATGGTCTCCGAGCTGATAGCCCACGTTGCTGTAAACGTCGTCAAACTGTTCGTGCAGATGGGTGTTGTCTTGTAAAGTCGCCATCTGTTGACTCAGGGATCGAGACGTGGCTGCACGATCCGTTACAGCCATGCGGATAAAATGGCAGTCATCTCGATTGCTAGTGACACGAGGCCGTTGGGATCCAGCACGGCGTTCCGTATTGCCCTCCTGAACCCACCGATTCCATATTCTGCTAACGGTCATTGCATCGCGACTAACGCGAGCAGGAATGAAGCGATACGATAAACCGCAATTGCGATAGGCTACAATCCGAACTTTATCAAAGTCGAAAACGTGATGGTACGTGTTTCTCCTCCTTACACGAGCCATGACAACAACGTTTCACCAGGCAACGCCGGTCAACTGCTGTTTGTGTATGAGAAATCGGTTGGATACTTACCTCATGTCAACACATTGTAGGTGTCGCCACCGGCGTCAACCTTGTGTGAATGCTCTGAAAAGCTAATAATATGCATATCACAGCATCTTCTTCCTGTAGGTTATATTTAGCGTCTGTAGAACGTCATCTTCGTGTTGTAGCAATTTTAATGGCCAGGAGTATAGAGTGTGGTGAAGCAGTCAAGTGCTAGTTGCCCTTGAAGAGTACCACTCCATCAGCATAATGGACACAGTATCAAGACTGCTCAGGGTATTTCATTCCTAGTTGTCGATGCCGTGGTGTTAACTTCGGTACGGCGCATAAAATGTAGAGGCGCATTTGCCGCGCTGCGTGTTGAGTCACAGACGTGTTCCGCCCAGCGCCAGTTGCACCACATTTCACCGCCTGTCCTGCTTTTCCAGCGTAGCCAGCCCATGATGTCCGACATCTGTAATGAGGCCTGCCCCCCAACCTCTGCACGTGATTTCACATTGTATTCCAAAACACTCACCACAGCACTCGTCGAATGCCCGATAAGTCGTGCAGGTCCCGATAAACTCTCGCCCAACCTCCGGGCCATTACAATCTGTCCTCGGTCCAAAAACATTGCACGCCCTGCCCCTTGCCGCTACAGATCGCCACCGGGCCTGTTTTTCCAGTCTGTCCAGTGAACAACGTTAGCCGTCTGCAATGAGAGGTGCCTACCCAATCCGTCTTATATATACATGTGGCGTCTGTTCCGAAAGAAAGACGTCACATCTGATCCAGCAGTTGTTATTATTTAATATTCACAGAATATATGACATCAACTGCGATTGGGCAAAGCTGACGGGAGGCGTGCCTAGGTAGTCATTGCAGGTGCGGTGATCACTGTGTCCCCAGTGGTGTAGGGGTCAGCGCAACTGCCTAGAAAGCAGGAGACCCGGGTTCGAATCCCGGCTGGGTACACATTTTCAGCTTTGCCCAATCGCATTTGATGTCATATATTCTGTGAATATCCAATCCGTCTTGCAGCGATGGAGTGGCCGAGCGTTCTATGGCGCCTTGCTGCGGAGCGCCCAGTTTGCTCGCCATCGGAGATTCGAGTCCTCTCTCGAGAATGAGTGTGGTTGTCGTTCTTAGGTTAGTTTACTTGAAGTAGTTTAAGCCTAAGGAAAAATAACCACAGACGTGAAGTCCCACAGCTGTACAAACATTGCGAACCCAGTTCTTCGACGTTTTGAGTTGGTTTCACCTAGGTAGCGCCACTCGTTTAGGACACTCAGCACAGTACTCCTTCATCTGCCAAAGTTTCCGAAATGCTCGTGCCGAGTCTGTGGGACATTACCATCTGGGGTCGGTTACGCTCACACAGACGGCGCGCCGTTCCTTTTCACACATGGACATCTCCACAGACAAAAGTATACAGACGGGAAACCTACGTAAGCGCCCGGTCACACGTGCAGGGTGCGGGACCGGTGGGGGAGGGGGGGGGGGTTCAACAGTTCCGTAAGATTGTTCATGATGGCGCTGAGGTCCGAAACAGCCCTTTAAAACTGGCCAGGTAGAGGCTGCCCCCACCACCACTTCCCCTCAAACGCCGGCACACCGGACACATCTCTGGCTTCGTGGTGGGCGGTACGAGCTCTCCCCTCAACCTCCCCACCTCACACTACCCTTTGATGTGCGAGAGACACCCTCAAAAGCGCCTCTAGTGTGATCTACCGCTACTAAGCCGGGGAAGCGCTTGACATAATATGCTAGCATCTTACGGAACTACGAGTAGAGCGTAGGACAGTGGTGTAGGGAGGGCTTCCTCTCTGTATAGTTACTCTGTGACAGCACCCTCGCTGGCGCTACATGCACTGTGCGGATGTTTGAATGACAGTCATTCCTCATCAGGTGACGCAGCTACCGCCAGGCCTGGTTTATGTCGGCAGAAGGTAAGTGGTTATAATGTTCGAAATCTGTGGTTCCCAATCTATTCAATGCTGGGACCCACAATCTTTCTGGAAAAAAAAATCTGGCGACCCACCCACCCATTCACACACATTAAATAGACAGTTGTGTGTGTGCGTGTCTGTGACTGTGTTTTGTGTGTGTGTGTGTGTGTGTGTGTGAGTTGTTAAGAGTCCTCCCATCTAATGCTCCCTATAATAGGTCAATGCGAACTTTGTCATGGGTGCAAGACAAAAGTTTTTTTAAGAGGACACGTGGAAGTCGTGGGGCCCAATGTATTAGAAAAGCTTATATTTTATTCGATGCCCATTGCGCTGAAAACCGTCGATCCAAGATCTTGTAGCAGAACAGTTCACCTTATACATAGAAATGAAAGTTGATCTAGGTTAAATGACGAACTCTTGTGGTTGTTCTTTTCTTTTAATACATTTATTTCCATTTATAACATTTCTGAACTTGTTGCAAAATCACTTAACGGACAACAAGACAAAACCATCTGCTCGTGAATACAGCCCAAACTATTCTGACACAGTATGGCTTCTCTCCAAACATTTCCAGAGAAACTCTGTAATAAGATTAATTACATTGTTTTGCAGCTCTGAATTAAATAATATATTAATTCTTGAAGTATGCCAGGATATTTAAATTATTACATTTAGGATTTAACTATTTGACTCAATGTGTGTACGTGTGTACTAAAAGTCGTGTTTTGAATCATGTTGAATTTACTCATTTTATTAACTATATTGGTGATTTTGAAGAGTACACATATCTATTTCGACAATATTGTTTAGGTGTACTATTATTTATACTCGAAATTTTACTGTATTTCAAGTTGTGGTTTAATTTTTTATAAATACGGGTTTGTTTAGTGCCATAGTTTTGTAGTTAATATCGGCAATAATTTCTTAGTATCAGACAGATAGTTGAAATGAGTGACAAAATCGTAATGTATTTTTCATTTAGGATCCAGTGATATATGAAACTTGATCTACTCTAATTTATTTAAAAAAAAATTAAATATATAATAATGTTGTGCAATAGTTAGAACATGTAGTGTTGTTACACTTACATTGGTTCATGGATTTATGGAACCGGCATATTCCGTAACTTTGTGTAAAGTATATATATATATATATATATATATATATATATATATATATATATATATATATATTTTTTTTTTTTTTTTTTTTTTTTTTTTGCGAAAGTTTCGAAACTGAATATTACGTACTAGCTTCAACCCGCGGCTCCGCTCGCGTGTTGGTTCGTTATGATAGATAAGCTATCTTTCAGTAGTGTGCTATGAGACTGGTCTTGAAGGATGGAATGAAATACAATATCCTCTTTAGAAACAAACATTTTTAATCTACATTCAAATAACAATTAAATTAATTTCACTCATTTTTGAGGAAATGTCGCTGATAAAACGGAGCTGAAAAATATTCCTATCAGATTGCAGAAGTCTATGCACTTACCGTTTATCACGAAAGTCAGTAGTGTAGATCAAATCACACATAAAAATGCTCTCGTTTAGAAGAATCGAATCACGAAATTCAACAATAATTACTGTAACAATATCACAGATTAATCACTTGATGTAATGCGCGAAACGTCAAATAGATTTTTTAAAGAGATGTATAAAAAGAATTTTTTTTACTGATTTATTTACTTATTCTTATCCAGACAGAGAAAGAGCTGAAGACATTGTAGCACGCATACGCCAAACATATGGTCTGTGGAATCACGTTTCGCTGTATGTAACGTCCTTGCTATATAGTCGCAAACGTCATCGCTGGCCTTCAGTCCGAATTTTTTTTATAATTTGACGACTTTCAACCACCATATCTTCCACCCCCTTATAGCTATCGGCATGGAACTGTTATGGTGTACAACGGGAGACTTCGGACAACAATTACACAGAGGCCATTCATTCTTTTGCGTTCTGTAGTTTACGCTGCAGAGCGAAATATTAACACACACACACACACACACACACACACACAGGTAGAATTTTATATACACCGATAACTTTCCAACGCAATATACTCCACCATTTTATCATTTTCAACCCTCAAGCAACAATGCAACCAATAAAACCATTTTCAAAGAGTAAAGATAATTTTCAAAGAGTAATTATTGTTCCGCATTTCACGTTCTATACTTCAAATTACTAAATATCTATCAGATAGCTATAAAACCGCGTCTAAAACCTTCCTCAGGTATAAATTAGTAACTGTACAAATATTTAAGTCTCTGCGTTTTGTCGTTCGGACGTGATAAGCGTACACTCAACAGACATTCACATTAATATATATGTTGATAAATAGCTATCCGATCGGCATAAAACCATGCCTAAAGCCTTCCCATGGTAGACATTAGTAACTGTACAAATTTTTAGCTCTTTATGTCTTGTGGTTCAGACGTGATAAACGTACACCGAACAGACATTCACATTTATAGATATAAATTATATGACTGGTGGTAAACTTTTATTTAAGATCTCTAAAAGGTGGTGTTTGTGATGTTGGCAATGGGTTTGTAAGGGTGTGCAACATAGCAGTAACGTTACACACTCCCTACATACTATACCTGGAATAAAAATGTAAGGTTCGCTAAATATAAACTGTTTCAATATGTTGTAATATAACTGTTCATTGTGAGTCGAAATTATTTTATGTCATAAAATAATAGTTTGACAAATGTTGATCATAGTTTTGTGAACGCCGGTGGTTGTCATTGATGGGATGATTAGATGACATTGTAACTTGACTCACTGAATGTGTAGGTGATCAGCTGACGCTGTAGGTGAGCATCTGACAATGTAGGTGATCAGCTATCAGCTGATGGTGTAGGTGATCAGCTGAACAGCATGGATATTCGCTTGAAGACTCAAATACTTATGGATTAACCCTACAACTTGCGATTTTTTTTTCAGAATCCAGAACTATTTTGCCCTAACCACATATACAAAAATATCCATGCCCGAGGGGGGATTCGAACCCCCGACCGTAGTGGCCGTGCAGACCGCGACTGGAGCGCCTCAGTCCCCTCGGCCATAGCGGCCGGCACCACATATACACAGAAAAGATTATTTTGCGACTATGAGGAAAATTTAAATTATGCTTCCATTTGAGCAATAAAGGTTAGTGAAAAACAGTTGGTCTCAAATCACCCATTATAATTCACAAGTAATTATAAAAACAGAAAAAATTTTCATGCAGCAGTAACAATCTTTACTTTCAGTAGAGTATATTATTTATTTAAGTACAAGAGGAATTGTGAATAATACAAATCCTATTAAAACAATTTTCTCAGAATATAAGTGTATACATGTGTAAATGCCAGTATGTGAGAACTAGTCTCGTAATCCTCTTGAAAGTGTATTGACTACATGTAACACTTTAACACTTGTAATAACTTCAAATTTACATTCATACTAAGAGAGTGAAATGAATGACACAATTAAATACTAGAATAGTTTATGGGATCAGCTCTCAATGAGCACCATAAACTTTATCAACCAAGTCTATTGGCATACTTAAGATGGTTATAAAGACGAACAACCTTTTTTGTGTATAAATTTAAAGTACTGTGTATACTGATTATTTGTCTCTTCTCATAAGTGCATTTTGAGAGACTGTGAGTATCAGCAGTACTAAAGAAAGCAACTGAAACATAATATTACACAAATTTCTTGCTTAGTGTTAAGAAATATGCATAAATGAAATTTCAAAAAACCGCTGAGAGTAGTTAGCAGTGGCAATGGTTAAGTACCATCAGATGAAATTTAATTGAATACCATAAATGGTAGAAGTCAAGTTTCCATTGTAAATTAAAATATTTTTTCCAACGTTAAGTAAAAATGTTTCTCATGAAATGAAAAACAAATAAAAACTGCCAAATACACGTGCTACCAAGGCAGGTAACTGACTCGCAAACGGCTAAAATAGCAGAAAGAGACTCTGGTTGCATTTACTGGTTTCGTTTAAGATAATTTATTGCTCATAAGGTATTACGATACACCATGAAGCTTCATAGATACAACTTTTAAACGAAGCTTATGCAGTAATGGTAAACACATTACGAAGAGTTACAAGAAGCAACTGACAACTTGACTCAAATGTTCAAATGTTCGTTAAGCTTAAGGTACTTAACTGCGGGGTCATCAGTCCCTAAACTTACAAACTACTTATGGACTAACACTAAAGACAGCACAAACATCCATGGCCGAGGGAGGATTCAAAAAATCCCTGATGGAGAGCGGCCTTGCGCATTGGAGCATAGTGCTTCAATGCGCTTGGCCAATCCGCCGTGGCAACTTGACTCTTTAGTTCCGCAGAATTAAAGGCATCAACTCTCATGTTCATCTTTAAACTCACTGTTTCTATCAACGTAACACAGGTCACAGTATCACTGTGTTGACAAAAGGCAAACAGTCAGAAACCTCTCCAATCACTCAAATTAGAAAGCAATAGTGTCTAGTAGTGGTAAGTGTTCAAGTAGTGCTTGAAAAGTGAATGAGAATCTTAAATACATGAGTGGACACAAATGAGACAAAATTATCTTAGATATTTTGAAAGTCTGTGCATGTATGAGTTAATGGTGTAAACCTCAAAAATATGTCCTACACAAAGTTCAAAATGGACATATGGGCATTTTCAGAAACAATACATATCAGAAATAAACACCCTGTAATCAACTGAAAGTTGATACATCGAGCTTGCATACATAAGCAAGTCAACAAGCTTGCATACATAAGCAAGTCAACAAGCGTGACATAAAATAGCCGCGGCGGAGTGGCCAAGCGCATTGAGGCGCTATGCTGCGATGCGTGAGGCCGTTCCCCGTCGGAGGTTCGAATCCCCCTCGGGCAGGGATGTTTGTGTCGTCTTTGGTATAAGGTAGTTCATAAGTAGTTTGTAATTTTAGGAATTGATGACCCCACAGTTAAGTACCTTAAGCTTAATAAACATTTGAACATTTTTTGTGACAGTGGTGTTCCACATGAGTATACAAAAAAAAAACCAAGTTTGACAATAATAATAAATAGTAATGTGTAATCTATAATGTTTCATTGTTTGTATCATAATTAAACTGAAAAGTTCAGTAACTGCTTAAATGCATTTCAAATGCATAAAACATCTCACTTTCTTTTCACATAATAGGTAGCATAGGTGAAACACAAACACAAGTGCAGTGCTCTTGTTTTTCAAGGTACAGCAACTTCACGTAACAATCACTGTTTGCACTCCTGTACACAGGACAATATGGCACAAGTATGCATGACAAAATATTGAAAGTATGGAACTTTTAGAAATAAGTATGTTTAGCATGTAATAAATTGATAAACTTCTGTGTGATTTTTTTAACTTGATGAATAAAATGAAAATTAAGTGTTGAATCAGTTGAAAACCGTGTCTTATATGTACAGTATAACGTAGTCATCTTAATTTAGTATTTGGTGTTTTCCTTTTAAGCTGTAAGCTCAAGGATAGAAATTTAATTTTACATGATTCAAAACTGTGTGTCCTATGTGACCTCCCATGCTTTTAGTCACGTTTGTACTAATTAATAGCAAGTCCCTCTTGACACATCAAACTACAACACAACTTCAGCCAATATCAGAAAAATACTACTGAATGATTAGTAGTTAAAATTTGAAGACAGCTAAAGAATTAGAATTTTAATGCACTGCGGACGCGATTAACAGAAAAACCACAGTACATGACTGAGAATTAGAGTCATCATGAATGGCTTGACAGCCAAAGAATGAACTGTCCCTCAGAGGTAAACCGTTACTTACATGAAATAACATTTACAAACATAAATAAATAATAAATATTTTAAAAAACTTGTGATTATACTTATGAGATTAATAAAATAATTATCATATTAATTTTATTTATTTATTTTTTAGGAATACGGATTTGTTTAGTGGCGTAGTTTTGTAGTTAATTTCGGAAATAATTTCTTAGTATCAGACTGATAGTTGAAATGAGTGTTAAAATCGTAATGTATTTTTCATTTAGGATCTAGTAATATATGAAACATCATCTGCCCTAATTTATTTAAAAACAACTTAGATATGTAATAATGTTGTGCAATAGTTACAACACGTACATTGTTACATTGTTACATTTATATTGGTACATGAATTTATGGGACCAGCATATTCCGCAACTATGCGTAAAGTATTTTTAGTGTTAGTAATTGTTATTTACGAAAGTATCAAAACTGAACATTGCCTATTATATGTTTTCAGTAAACTTTTATTTAAGGTCTCTAAAAGGTGGTGTTTGTAAGGAGTGCGCAACATAGCAGAAATGTTACAGTGTGTCAAACTGAAATTTTTACCCGAAATACCAGGGTTGGAACTTAAATAATGGCAACACTGCTATGGAGACACTATGCAATGGAATCTACTATTGTCGCTGATATCTCACGTTATTGACATACCTAGCTTACCTTCGAGCAATTGGACTCGCCCATCTCACGTCACCGGCGTGGACATAGTCGAGGGAAACAGCCACTTGTGAGCGAGCAGTGTAACGTAACGGTGTCACTATGTTTTCGAAACGGTGTTGGATCAAGATTGAATGTACCAGAGGTCGTACAGCACGACAGTGTCATCAACATCTTCCAGAGGCGTGCGGGGAATCGGCATTGCTGTACAGAAGAGTGGCAAGTTGGGTAAAAGCCTTCAACGAAGGTTGACAAACTGTGGCAGACATGCATCGGGCAGGTCATCCTAGCGTCCCTGAAGAATTGCATACTGTCGCCACTTTAGTGGACAGTAATCGACGCTAGTGTGATGAATGTTATGGTGATTCTCGTGTACGATTATGATGGTGTTATTCTAACGCATTACGTCGCTCCGCAGGAGACCATGAATGCACAGTATTGCTGTTCGTTTTTTGGAACATCACCAGCAACCGGCTTTGCGAAAGAAGCGGCAACACTTTATGTGCAGCCCATCCATCATTTTGGACGACAATGCGCGGGCGCATACAGCGCAAGCTGTGGCTGCTCTGTCCGGTCGATGGGACTGGGAAGTACTATACAATCCAACATACTCCCCGGACTTAAGACCTTATGACTTTGATTTGTTTTCGATGATGAAGGAACCACTTCGTGGCATTCGCTTCAGAACTTTTACAGAGATTCGGCAGGCAGTAGACCGCTCCATTCGCACCTTCAACAGAACAGGCTCTGCTGAAGATATACTACGCCTTCCACAACGCTGGCAAGGGTTCTACACAACACTGGTGACTTCTTTGAAGGGCAGTAACAGGTTCAAACTTGTAACTCTTTTGTATTGGTTGTGAATAAATAGTTGTCATTGTTTAAGTTACAACCCTCGTATCTCTACAATAAATACTGAAAACTACTTTAACTGGCATGAACGCACGGCAGGAGTTCGTGGTAGTAAGTACGCCTACCATGGGACATTGTAAAACGCAAACAAATTTTTTCAACACAAATCAACGTTTTTAATGGACAGCCTATATTATTTTTCTTGCCATCAATTGCGTGAAAAATCACAAACAGAACTGCGTTGGTATCATCGCAATATGTCAGTTCCATCTCGAGAAACTGCGAAGCGAATTAGACACTTGACGTAAATGAAGCACTCATATAGCGCGCAATTGCCGGCAGCGTAAGGATTACGCTTTCAGTTTCGGGACATGCGCTAATGGCGCTATTCGTTTATTTAAAGAGTCAGCTTCGCTTCGCAATTTCCATTGATGTAATTAACGCATTGTGATGCAATCACCGCCATTCTTTCTGTGATATTTCAAGCTGTTAATTACCAAAGAAAGAATATCGGATGTCCATTTAAAGAATGATAAATGTGTGCATAAAATAATTTTCTTTTACATTTTGTACTGTATCGTATTATTTGCACTCCTAATCCCCTGTCTGTATACATGGGAGTGAAACGTTACACATTACAGGTGGAAAAGACAACTTTTTTTGTCAAAGTACCATGCATCCACAGTTACACTGTGGTTTCCATGTGCCTAGACACATGCATATTCTTGCTGCCTTTGACACGCAGTGCATGAATATGCTGCTCCGGTGTCTAGATATATAAAATCTCATATATTCCAAGAATCTACGAGAAGTAAAGTCAGTCGACCAGACTAAACTAGCCTGCCGATTTCCTTAATTTTTGTTTTAAACGAAAGATATTCATTCCCAGATTTGTCATCAAGTAACAGAATTAACTTAAGTCTTGCATCCATTATTTTTATTCAAACTCGGTATCCTTCTGTCCTTGCATTGAATATTTTAATCGGTTTGTTTTACGATATCTTCGGTTCTAATTAAGGTACACGGTTCTTTTTGGCGTAACAACACTCAACGGATCAAGCTCTTTCTTTTGCGCTTTTAAACACTTGCATCGATTGATTCTGACGAAACCTATGCGTGACCATTCAACTTTACTTCCATTTTCCCCAACTTTTTTGTCATTCCACTAACGGTGCGATGTATTCGCACGGGTCCTCTAGTTAAATTTTAACATCGTGCACAAAATTGTGTCGGTTTTAGCCATAAGATGTTTTCTACGGAGTTTATTTTTATACTTATTTTAAAAGAAGTAGTAAAAGCACGCTCGCATAAGTAGTTGTGAATCCCATTAATTACTTCAAACCTATATTTGCACGCAATTAATACTTTTCTTTCTGATTTCAAATGAGATTAAGCCTGAGTCTTGAAAAACACTATTGAAAGAACAATCATATTTCCATCGGGGAGTCTTCCTCAGATGTTAATACTTGTAGCTTTTTCCTCTGTAAATGGTTTCTTGCCCATAACAATTCATAATGAATGATTGAAGAGTGCCGTCTCTAATGACCAAGCTGTCGACAGGACGTTAAACCCTAAACTTCCTTCCTTGTGAAGTAACTACTAATACAAGAACCGGTTTTAAGTAATATTCCTAGCCAAACAGAAAAGAAGATAAAAATTAGTGAAAATCTTATACTCGATACATTAGTCCATGTCGTAAATCATTTTAAATTAAAAAAAATCGGTAAAACTTAATTATTACTTATGTTTATGGGGTGAAATATAATATCGCAAAACTAATTTGTGTTACTAATCACACTTTCACTGTTTTTTACAGTCTGTTTTATAGCTATAGTGCTCAATAAAAATTGGACACACGTTATATGGAATTGTTATTTCAATTCGTCTCTACTACTACCTCCTAAAACATTTGCGATTGCTCCTGAATCAATATGTGAATATGTGAGACAAATAACTACGTTTCTCCGAACAAGAGACGAGTACATATTTGTCAAAAAAAAAAAAAAAAAAAAAAAAAATCGCGACTTTGCTGTATTCGTTGCCTGGACTTCCCACTCGGTCGTCTGCGCATGCGCGAAGCACTTCCATACGCGAGAGAATAGTATCCATCCTATTCCGCCTGCAAGCGATGGTACGCGTGGATCTTGTGCAAGTGAGCGCGTTTACACGGAAGGCGGTCGGAGGGACCGGTGCTTCATGGATAATCTTGTAAAACCTCACTTCCCGTGTAGAACGGGCTCAACGCCAACTGTACCATGCGGCATCTACATCTACAAAGATACTCTGCAAATCACGTTTAAGTGTCTGGCAGAGGGTTCCTTAACCACTTTCAAAACCTTTCTCTACCGTTCCATTCTCTAATAGCGCGCCGGAAGAAAGAACACCTAAATCGTTCCGTTTTCGATCTGATTTCTCTTATTTTGTTGGGATGGTCATGTCTCCCTATGTAGGTGGATGCTAGCAAAATATTTTCACATTCAGAAGTAAAAGTCGGTGGTGGAAATTTCGTAAATAGATCTCGCCGCAACGAATAACGTCTTTCTTTTAATGATTTCCACCTCAAATCGTGCAACATTTCCGTGATGCTCCCCCCCCCCCCCTTTACAACGTGATAAAACAAAACGAGCTGCCCTTCTCTGAACCTTTTCAACGTCTTTCGTCAGTCCCACCTGGTGAGGGTCCCACAATGGCAACAGTACTCCAGGAGAGGACGCTCAAGTGTGATGTAGGCAGTCTGTTTGGTGGAGCTGTTGCATCTTCAAAGCGTTCTGCCAATGAAACGTAACCTTTGGCACTACAGTCGGGGGTTCGAATCCCCCCTCGGGCATGGATATTTATGCCGTCCTAGTTCGTAAGTAGTTCATAAGTAGTTTGTAAGTTTAGGGACTGATGACCCCGTAGTTAAGTCCCATAGACTATACAAACATTTGAACATTTTTTGTAACCTTTGGTTCGCTTCCCCACAATATTTTCTATTTGTTCTCTCCTGTCTAAGTTATTCGTAATTGTATCTCCTAGGTATTTGGTAGAATATACGACCTTAAGGTTTGACTGATTTATCGTGTAATTGAAGTTCAGCGGATTTCTGTTAGTGGTCATGTGTATTCTTCACACTTTTCATTATTTACTGTTAACTGACAATTTTCGCACCATGTAGAAATTTTGTCTAAATCGCTTTGCAGTTGCTTTTGATCCTTTGTTGATTTCACTAACCGATAAACGACAGCATCATCCGCGAACAGTCTAAGGGAGCTATTCAGATTGTCTCCTAAATCGGCAAAAGCTACAGTATCCATGGTTTCCTCTTAGAGGGTGGTACTGGTCATTCTTCGCCATCGATGAATCGAAGGTTTACGTAACTGCTACATGTGGTGCTGCAGCCCCCTTCTCCATTAAGTCCGTTCTATACGGGACCTAAGACACGCAGAAGAAACTCGTTGTCAACTACAGCGCTCCTTGCGATAGACCATCCAACTACGAAGAAGGCTTTTCATGGTACGCGTTTGTCGAGTCGTCTGCTTCATGTGTCTAGTTAGTTTGTTGTCAACGTGGAGCAAATGAATCGCCGAGTTAAGATCACTTTTCGAGACTGTCAGATACATTGTGATTATTGTAACGATCAAAACATTTATTTGTGTTTTAGACTGTCACTGTGAAACTGTACTTAATTGTTTTCATGCAGTTCTTGAGAAAGTAAGTCGCTCACATGTGTAAACGTTCTCATTATAAAAGCCGATTAAATACTTGTACACCGCGTAGTTTGAGGCGCCTATGTATATGATGTACCAGCTCAGATATCTATGAAAGTCTGTCTATACATAGACCTTCCACTCACATAATGCTTCAAATAATGCTCACCGAAAACAAATATTTCACCTGTTAACTACAGCATATTTCAAGAGAAATAGCAAATATTTTAGGAGATGGTAATAAAGACGAATCGCAATAAAATAATACCGTGTGCCTAATTTTTATTGGCTTCATAGATACAGCTCTTAATATGTGAAACCTTAACTTTTCCCGGTGTAATGAATGTTCAAACAACTTACGGGTATGCTGCCGGATGACGTCGTCGACAACCACCGACATTTCGCGAGGAGGACACCCTGCCATTCTCAAGGCACAACTGCACTCAAGGAAGCAATGTGCAAGCGTATTTAATACCTCGGATTGCAAAGGGCAGCCGGCCGCGGTGGCCGAGGGGACTGAGGCGCTTCAGTCACGGTCTGCACGGCCACTACGGTCGGGGGGTTCGATTCCCCCCTCGGGCATGGATATTTGTGTCGTCCCTACATAAGCTAGTTGATAAGTAGTTTGTAAGTTTAGGGACTGATAACCCCGTAGTTAAGTCCCATAAGCTGAACAAACATTTGAACATTTGCAAAGGGCAAACAAGGAAGATAACACACACGGTACAAGTCACTGCAAAGTCAATACAACCAAAGATGACCAAACATCAAAATTATCGATAGTGACAGCATTAATTTTGTCCCTCTGTTTTTTGACGAGAGACAGAGCCAGATTCTAAGCAGAATTTAAACAAAAACCACCATCTCTGTTTATAAGGTCGCTTGCTAGTTTAATTTCAACAGCTTCCTTAATAACACTACCCCAATAGGTGGAAATGCATGCCAGAATCTCCGTGTTGTTGTATTCCATAGGCTGACCGGTGCCAAGACAGTGTTCTGCAACAGGGGATTTGTTTGGCTGTTGTAAGCGCGTGTAACGTTTGTGTTCAATACACCGGTTTTCCACAGTCCTGATTGTCTGACCAATATATGACATACCACAACTTCAAGGAATACGATATACACCTGCGTTACGCAAACCAATATCATCCTTCACAGACCCCAACAGGGCCTTTATCTTAGAAGGTGGTCTAAAGACACATTTCTCATCATATCTCCGCAAAATATGACAATCTTGTTGGAAATGCTTCCTGCGTAAGGCAAAAAGGTCTTGGTAGGTAGGTGTGAACACCACATTAAGAACTCGGCGGATTTCTTACGTCGATTGCAGGTATTGTGTTTGAATGTCTCTGATATTTTAGTGCGTTTTGACGTTGTCTGTCTCTTCACTCGCGTTCCTCTGTCAGATTCGTTGCACCTAATTGAGGTTACGTTTAGTGCCGAGTTAACAAATCTTTTTCGACATGTGTTGACTTCCACTTACTTTTTGTTCAATGTTCAGTACAACGAACAAACTGATGGAGTTGCAATGGGAAGCCCGTTGTCACCTATTCTGGCCAATCGTGTTGGAAATGCTTCCTGTGTAAGGCAAAAAGGCCATAGATTTGGGTGCCACTTCATAACTATCATCACTCACCCGTTGCACAGTAGGCTGATAGCGCAACGCACGTTTTATCTGTCTCTCACTACAACCATTCTGACGAAAGTTTACCTCGAGATGGGACAACTCAGTTGACCAACTAAGTGGAAATGAACTTGTAGAAAATGCTCAAAATTGTACTTTGAAGTCAGTATGATGTTGTTCTACGAAGAACCGACGGAAAAATCAATGAAACGTCTTCATTTACATTTTCTCAAAGTTTGTTTGGCTTTCATATTAATAGCTATATATCTGTACTCAATAGAAATTGAATTGTTATATGGAATTTTTATCTGAGCAGGAGACAAGTAGACATTTCTCAAATCAGTTCGCGACTTGGTTCAGTTAGTCAGCTGGTTTCCCCACTCGGTCGTCTGCGCATGCGCGAAGCATGAGAGTAGGATCCATCTTATTCCGTCTACACGCGACTGTATTCGTGCATCTTGTGCAAGTGGACGCATCTAGACGGTACGCGCCAGGCTTACTCGGTGCATTATGGGTAATCTTGTAAGCTCTCACTTCCCCTGTAGAACGGGTTTTAGCGTCTCAGTCATCGATGGATTGGACGAGGTAGCCCATTTGCTTAACCTGTTCGTTCACCGGATCTCAACCTGTGCGATTTCTAATTATGGGTCCATCTCAAAAGAATCGTGTAGGGAGAGTCCCTTCCAGATTTGGAGACATTAAACTAGCGTATTCATGCACCGCGTGCCAAAGGCATGACAGGAACATGGAGATCATAGTGTTACTGTAGCTGATGTTACAGCGCCTATTGTACTACACAGTACACTCTCTGTAACAAAGTAGTATTTAGGATTGAATAAATTGTCCATAGCATAGAAACTATGCATTTCCGGACGTAAGTGCATTGAAACTTTTTGCGTATTTTCTCCTCGATCAGTTTCTAGAGGTCAGTGGCGTATCCAGAGTCCAGAGGGGGGGGGGGCGGGACTGTCAGGCTGCTGCCCCCCCCCCCCCCCCGTTCAGACTCTTCTGGATTCCCCACCCCAGACCTTGTGCAGCCTCCCCTAGACAGAGAGGAGAAAGAAAAAAGAAAGGGATTAATCCTGCCAATAAGATTTTTTTCCTTTTTTTAGAAATCACGTCGGCTCGGTGATTGACCTCACCCCCCCACCATATTCATTTATACTACCGTACAGCAACTAGTTCACAATATATGGCGATATAAACAATGATGTGCGTTAAAGACATGCTTTTCCTTAACATGAAACGCAAATTAGCATCCTCCAATCATCCAATGTTTCAAAATGACAGCACTTAGCAACTTATAACCATCTTTAAGCATTATTTCAATTATTTTCTCAACTTTTTCATATATGCTAATCGTCAAAAATAGGAATCAGGCCACTATTACGACTGTTGCACTGCTTTGGGGTGAACTTTTGACCAAATTATGGTATCCATTGTTTCTCTTTCTTACAAATTTTCTGTTGCGTGGGAAGACCTAGTAATTCGCCTCGCCTTTATGCTGACTGGATGCGATATTATTCTACAAACATTTCTAAGGCAGATATTAGGGAAGGACACTTCTTGTCTTAATGGCCCGCTTTAGGTTACTGAAGTAACACAAAAAGTGGGCCTCTGCGATCGCCTTTTGACAGTTTGAAATTTAAATGACAATAACGGCTTCACCATTCATCTGAGACGAAAATTGAATAGAAATTTTCTAAACCTTTGCTCTTTTATGTTTTTTTCCATAACTAGCATCGTTTCAGAGATATTTGCAAAAATAACGGCGGTTTGACACTATCTGTCTGTAACGTGTTACCACTTCTTAGGGTCCGCCGTTCAACAGATTTTACACACGTGATTGTTGGTCGCCAGGACCAGAACCACATTTTTTTTTTTTTTTTTTTTAAATGTTTCGGACAAGAAATAGATTAATAACACTAGAAATAGGTCGTTTGAAATGACCTTTTGACAGCGCTAAATTTAATTGCAAATAACGCCTTAACCGTTCATCTGATACGAAAATTGAATAAACGTTTGTAAAGGAGAAAATTCTGTACAACTCTGTAATTTTTTTTGTTGCCATAGCCGGCCGCGGTGGCCGAGGGGATTGCGGCGCTCCAGTCACGGTCTGCACGGCCACTACGGTCGGGGGTTCGAATCCCCCCTCGGGCATGGATATTTGTGCCGTCCTAGTTCATAAGTAGTTCATAAGTAGTTTGTAAGTTTAGGGACTGATGGCCCCGTAGTTAAGTCCCATAAGCTATACAAACATTTGAACATTTTTTTGCCATAACTCGCATCGTTTCAGAGACGTTTACAAAAATAACGGCGATCTGACACTGTCATTTGATTTTACGTAAACCAGATCAGGCACAGATAATAAACTTGAAAAGTGTGTCAACTACCACGGCAAGACAGGTGATAATGTTTTTACGGAAAAAGATAATTAAAATGTGGGAAAGATATTAAAATAATAATTTAAGGAGGTAATAGTGAAAAAGACTGTATTATCCAAAGTTAAACTCTGAAATATCAAAGAATTTTGGCTGTATGTTAAAATACGGTCAGAGCACACACATATATTACTAGACTGGTAAACTGGCCACTTTTCTGACCGAAGCCTGATGCCGCCTCCTCGACTCACCTCACGTCAAAAACTTTCCGTATGATACTACTATGGTCACCCGACACGATATTACATCGTAAGCTTTACTGGTTGGTTTGAACGTGATTTTCATTTGAGCTAACACTTTCGCAATAGTTGAATATTACGTGTTGGGTGTATAGATGTTATCACAATAGTAGAGTCATAATAGTATCGTACATACACGTTTTGAGACTAGAATTGATTAACAACCTGATTTGTTTTAAAGGAATTCATTATAATTAAATCGGCGTGCTTGGTGCAGAATTCCACGAGTGTTCTGTTAATGTTTGTCTGCTCCCTGCGCTGCTGCCTTGTGTGTAACTAAATGTTTTCTTAACTCCCCTTTATCATAATATATATCTTCAAGAATCTCAGCTGTCAATATGAACAGTCTCTTGGGCAGCTTATACACGGTGTTACAAAAAGGTACGGCCAAACTTTCAGGAAACATTCCTCACACACAAAGAAAGAAAATATGTTATGTGGACATGTGTCCAGAAACGCTTAATTTCCACGTTAGAGCTCATTTTATCACTTCTCTTCAAATCACATTAATCATGGAATGGAAACACACAGCAACAGAACGTACCAGTGTGACTTCAAACACTTTGTTACAGGAAATGTTCAAAATGTCCTCCGTTAGCGAGGATACATGCATCCACCCTCTGTCGCATGAAATCCCTGATGCGCTGATGCAGCCCTGGAGAATGGCGTATTGTGTCACAGCCGTCCACAATACGAGCACGAAGTTTCTCTACATTTCGTACCGGGGTTGCGTAGACAAGAGCTTTCGAGTGCCCCCATAAATGAAAGTCAAGAGGGTTGAGGTCAGGAGAGCGTGGAGGCCATGGAATTCGTCCGCCTCTACCAATCCATCGGTCACCGAATCTGTTGTTGAGAAGCGTACGAACAGTCGACTGAAATGTGCAGGAGCTCCATCGTGCATGAACCACATGTTGTGTCGTACTTGTAAAGGCACATGTTCTAGCAGCACAGGTAGAGTATCCCGTATGAAATCATGATAACGGTGCTCCAGTGAGCGTAGGTGGAAGAACATGAGGCCCAATCAAGACATCACCAACAATTCCTGCCCAAACATTCACAGAAAATCTGTGTTGATGACGTGACTCGAGGAATCAGTGGCGTAACTAAGGGGGGGGGGGATGAGGGGGATAGAACCCCCCCAGAACCCGAAAAAAAATAAAGGAAAGAAATCTTATAACAGCAATCTGGTAAAGGTGAAGATTGGAAACTTGGGGTGTTTTACCATAAGCTTTCATTGGATGGGAGTGAATTAGTTTCTTCAACGGGAGTGGTAGATGGTAGTATGTCTGGAAACTGACTAAAATTTTGCTCGTCAAGCAGATCTATCCCCCCCCCCCCCCCCAAAGCCAAGTTCTAGTTACGCCACTGCGAGGAAGTACAGTTTCCGGACACATGCCCACATAACATATTTTCTTTCTTTGTGTGTGAGGAATGTTTCCTGAAAGTTTCTAGCTTCCTAGGGTTTTATTTGCGCACGGAGAAGTTAGTACTGCTTCCTCCCACAAGTCCCCTAAAACCTCCACATCCTTGAGGATGTTGTTGCGTAGCAGTGTGCGTTTGTACCGCCCTACAGTACGCACGAGGTGCCGTAGTTGCTGTCCAAGTCTTTATGGAAAGCATAGAGTTCTAACTAACCTGGTGTCTTCTATATTTGTGTCCCCAGCGCAGAAGACAGCTCACAGGTCGTTGGTTCTTCTACAGAATACAAGTGAGGCTAAAATAAGTTCTGTATGATGGAAGCATAAGAAGCGACTCACGAGATTTTTAATTGTCAGGATGCTATTTATTAAATAAATAATTAAATAAGAACAACTTTTGTTAATACGACACGGCTTATGCTGCCCATAGCTCATGTTGAGACCTCGACTGTTATCACTAAACACAAATCTTTACTCATGACCGGAGCGCATAGTGGTCAGCTCGAGACTGAAACTGCGGCGCGTTGCGAGACTAGATGGCACCTGACGCTCTATTTCGCGCCAAAACATGGCCGTCGCGCGCCTTCTACAAAATCGCTCTTCTCTTGTTACAATAAGAGACGGCACCTTAAACTTTTTAAATTGTCAAAATCTAGCCTGTTCTTGAGAGATATTTATCATAAATTCTCAGCTCTGAATAATTAATATTTAGTATATAATAAACAAAACTAATTTCAAAAGAAATCACGTGACGGGAAATGCAGCAGCCAATGCGAGGAGAGTACCAGAAACATAGGCGTGCTTTCCCATGGGAACCAGCACCTACTGTGCCATATGCTACTGCTCCCCACCCCACATTTCAACATATGCTGCACTTCTGTCTTTCTTCCGCGTTTAAGACACGTACAATGTTAGCAAAGAAACGGCCAGCGGCCAGAAATATGAAGTGGCCATAGGCCAGGAATATCACAAAGTTTGGCCGCACGTTTTTGTAACACCCTGTATACGCGCACATTAATTTTTTGCAACTACACGTTTACTTACTTAATTTTATATTTCTATTATTTTTTGTCTGAAATATGTGCAAAAACATCATAAAGCTACAGCGAAACATAAAGTGTGCTGTAAAACAAGCCGGCGCGATTTAAAAAAAAATATGTGAGCGTTGAGATGGGGGTGTTCCTCGCACATTGAGCTGAAAAGTACAGCTCAAGAGAGAATTCACTAGCTACGGAGACAAGGTTTAACCTTTTTAAAGAGGAAGAAGAAGAAGGTATTATACGTTTGTCGTGTACACGTTGTTATCTAGTGACGTTCGGTACTCCTTTCTGGTGTGGTAGCGTGCGGCTTCATAGAGCGTTCTCACACAAGTGGCGCTATTTTGTACCTAGTAAACCATCGGTCTAGTGCACACGGCAAACTGTTGCAGAAAAACGTATCGGTTCTTGTGCCGGGGATCTGGTTCAGTCGTTATCGTTAACCCCGTGCCTTCTCCCACCACTTATCTCCGCGTTCTTCATCAGGTTTCACTCCAGAATGTTAATTGAAAGAGATAAATTTCCTTCGCGCAGCCGGTCAGACGGTGGTCTAACGAACACGATCCGCGCGGCTTTTTCTGACGGTCCCCGTCGACTGCTCTGCAGGGACAGACCTGCCGGGGAAAACAGTGCCCTCTTGCGATGCCAGGCCTGCGCTGCCTACATCGTAACGCTACCTCCCGAATTAATATTTACGACTGCGGACGGGAAAAATCTATTCCCTGAAATTGAGAAGGCAGCGCAGTCTTCCGTAGCCTGTTAAAACGACAACGCAGCTCGAACACGTCTCGGATTAATCAGCGAAGCGCAGCTGTAAATGGGAATGCCACCTTTATTAAGACATTCGCTTCAGCAAACTAATTACGTACAAACATTCACGTACTTACTGCGCCTGGAGTGTGTTCTTGTGGAAAGCAACTCGTTCGTCATTCACGCGAAGTAATTAGTGCTATCGAAGGGGGGCTCATATCGATTCTATATTATTATTTTTCCAGAAGCCTTTAGATACTCTTCCACATAAACAGTGTCTAATAAATTTGCGTGCATACAGTGTATCGTCACGGTTAAGTTGTGCGACTGGATTCGAGTTCATGTAAATTAATGTCCGTTCGTAATTAACTGGAAAGGATTTCGTGATTAGAAGCAAGCATCTGATCGTGTGTTTGGGCATCACGTTTATAATACTCACTCGCAATGGATAACGACCTCACTGCAACGGGGAAAAGTCACAGGACACTTACAAGGTGACCATATGCGTATCGGACTTTATAATTTTATTTTATTTTTGTGATACGTGAAGTTCAGAACTCAAATAACAATCAGCCAAAGGCATTCGACGCAACTCTCAAAAATTCTCAAGAAAAATCAACTTTGAAGTTTTGCAAGTACATGCAGTAAAGAGGTAAAGCGGTCAACAATCCGAAGATTGGTTTGAACACCACAGCGCTTTACTAGGAATGGTACTATTTGGAAGCCGTTGCCTTTCTGCGTCCCTCGACCTGACTTACCCAGCCGGCGCGGTGGCCGAGGGGACTGAGGCGCTCCAGTCACGGTCTGCACGGCCACTACGGTCGGGGGTTCGAATCCCCCCTCGGGCATGGATATTTGTGCCGTCCTTAGGATTAGCTAGTTCATAAGTAGTTTGTAAGTTTAGGAACTGATGACCCCGTAGTTAAGTCTCATAAGCTGTACAAACATTTGAACATTTTTGACTTACCTAGCCAGTTATAGGGGGACCTGCAGTTTAACGCGGGTTCCGAACCACGGTGCTACTCGGTATTTTTCATGAGCACTACTGCCAGATGGGAAAGAAGTGGAGAGTGACAGATAAAAATCATAGAACCTGCGGGGATCGAACCCGCAACCTTTGGATTTATAGCCTGGCACGCTACCAATGTGCAACCGAGGTATGTGCTAAAATTTAGATCAGTTGCAGCATCTGTCGGACTACGTCGGTGGTGGTGGGGGGAGGGGGAAGGAAGGGGGGGAGGGGAGGGGAGCCGTTTGCCGTGGCTCAGCGCGCCTGCTCAGAGCACTCAACGCCCTCTGTAATAAAAAAGCTGAGCCAACGAACCACCAAGAAAAAAAAATTAAAAAACAACATTCTGGCCTTACAATATGACGAACACACAACACCGTGATTCCAAATCTTAACAACCACTGTTTATTTCAGAGAATAATAATACGTCACAGAATACATAACATAAATCATGGAACATCAATATATATAAAAAGATTTACAAATATATCAAAAGTTAACCCGCAACATCCTCCCTACCCTGGTCAATTTCAAGGGAATGACCAGCTGAATGGGCCGTGAGATTATGGTTCCATCTGAAGTTCGTAACGTGACAGTTCGTATCTTCCCATCTCTTCTCTCATGAAGATCTTCTATCCGCGCCTTCTACCACATGTGACGTGGACGAACATCTTCCTTTAGAAGTACAACATCACCCAAATGTAGTCTCCCAGAACCTGTCCTAGGTTGATGAGTTTCATGGAAGTTTTTGAGCAGGATCAGGTATTCTTTCTTCCACCTGTTCCAGAAATGCTCTACCATGTGTTGCTGCCGTTGGAACTCCTTGGACAAATCCTTCCTGACTGTCGGTTCTGGACCTGTGGGCAACGTTGTCAGTCGCTCACCTACAAGAAAATGTGCAGGTGTCAGTGGCTCAGTTTCTTCTCCTCCTTGTGTAATTGGTCATGAATTTAGTGCTGCTTCTATGCTGACCAGGATTGTGCTGAGACCTTCTTCATCTATCTGTGACTGTCCTAAAACCTTTCTCAGGCAACGTTTGACTGAACCCACCATCCGTTCCCAAAATCCTCCCCACCAAGGCGCGTATGGGGTAATGAATCTCCATGTTATAGATTGCTGAGCAAGGTACTTGAATGTTTTGCTGGCCATGAGAGCCTGCCAGAGCTCCTTTAGTTCTGTGTGGGTGGAATGGAAGGTAGTAGCATTATCAGTGTAAATTGTACTAGGCACGCCTTTTCTTCCCACAAATCTTTGTAGAGCTTGAAGAAATTTATCAGTTGACATATCTGAGCATAATTCCAAATGTAAGGCACGTGTTGTTGAACAAGTGAATAGAGCAATATATGCTTTCTTTGTTATATGTCCTTGTTTGACGTATAATGGACCAGCAAAATCGATGCCTGTGACTTCAAATGGTTTCAATGCTGAGACCCGTTCAGCGGGTAATGGAGCCTCTGTTTCTTGAACAGAACGAGCTTTCACCATCTTGCAAGGTAGGCAACAGTGTAGAACACGTTTTATTGTCTGACGAGCTCTAAGAATCCAGAATTCTGTCCTCAGCTCAGATAACACTATGTTTACCCCAAGGTGGTGCAGACGAATGTGAGTCTGCCGGATTAGTAAACGAGTGAAATGATGCTGTCCATCAAGAAGTATTGGGTGAATTTGTTCTCTTGTTAATTTTGCAAACTGTAGACGTCCACCAATACGAATAAGGCCATCATCCAGGAATGGATTAAAACGAGCTATTTTAGAATGGATGGTGTTAAGCGAATAGGAGGGGAATCTTTAATGATTTTCCAATAGTGATCTGCTCCAATAAGGATCTCAATGGGAATATCTTCTGTGTCGTCCTTTGGGTCTGCTAACTGAAGTTTTCGATCATACACTTGTTTTGTTATTTCAGGTGGGACAGTTGGGTGAGTAGCAAATGAGTATGTGCTTTCAAATGCAGTCAGAGACATTGTGGAATTTTTAAATATACCTTTCAGAGTGAATTCTACAACTCTAAGACACATTGAAGTTACACATGGTATTTCAAAGGCATTGACAGATATGTCACGATGTTCTAAAGTTTTTAAATCTAGTTCATCAATGAGAAACTTTGAAATGAAACTTGACTAACTGCCACTAGCTAGAACACAGCGAGTGAGTCTGCTTAATCCTGTTGATCCACTGACCCAAACTCGAGCTGTCTGAAGATATGTAAAATCTGCTGAATTTACGTCAATTTTCCCTACAGAAGTAGTGGTAACTTGCTGAGAAGGTGAATTAGAAGTAGTAGTATCAGTACAAATCGCTTTATGGTGACGTTTCTTGCACTTAGAACACGAAACCTTCCCCCTCTTACTGCAGGTTTTAGCATTATGACCTCGTTTTAGGCATATAAAACAACGATTATCTTGCTTTAATTTGTCAATACGTTGTTGGATGTCTGTTACTATATTGCAGTCTTGAGCCCAATGAGTGCGAGCGTCACAAAATATACAATATGGTTGTACATCTTGTTTAATTTTCCGAGAGGTTTTAGCTTGTTTTGAATTTATGTGAAATGTCGCAGCAGTGGGCGTGTAGTTGGAAGTTACTTGCTGTTCTCCACGAATTTTTTGTGCAGTAAGAGCACCCTGACCTTCTTCCTCCAAAAAACTAAGTAATTTCAGTACATCTCCTTCCGATATTTCGGTTCTTTTCGCATGAATAACCCATTTTTGACACATTTCGGCAGGAAATGCTCGTAAAATCTTGGGTGTGAGAACTTTGCCGTAAGCTACAACATCTTCCCCCAGGGCATGCAGCGCTTGAATACGGCGGTTACACTCTAGGAATGTACAGTTCAGCGTTTCAGGTGTCTCTGACTGTACTGGCTTTAGCGCATCCAAATAATCGAGGTGCGCCTGTATAATACGGTTGTTATCTTCGTACCGATGCAGTAAAATTTTCTTTGTCTCTTCGTATGTGTTAGCTGTAATAGGTATTCCATCTACTAACAACTTCGGTTCTCCTGACAGATACCCTCGAAGGAAAACATGTTTATTAACTGTGGAAAGCGATGGGTCTTTATCAATAGTTGATTCAAATTGCTCCCAGAAGCGGGACCACATTTCGATATCTCCACAAAATGGTTCAAGCTTAATGGCAGGTAGCTTGACTAAATGCATGCCTGCAGTGGAGTGTATGGGAACTTTAGGTGACGTGATATTCATTTGCGATGTTACGGCTGAAAACTTGCAATTGATTGCTTTTGTAGCCTTATGTATTGCGTGTTTAATTTTGTCTATATATTCCTCACAGATAGATACGTCTGCGTCATATTCATCATCACTTAAGAGGTCGTGAATAATGTCATCTAAGGAAGTGAGCTTCTCTAAAGTATCTTGAAGACGTTCTATGTAGTGTTCAAAATCGTCCATTGGACTTTCTGTCGTAAGTTCATCGACAGCCGTACAAAACCGCGTAGCATTCGTCCTCTCCCTAGTTCTTTTTCTTTTAAAGTTTGTTAGCTGTTTCCCGGTATCTATCTCGTCTGGCATTATTACGGAACTGCTTTTGTGCTGGCGTAAGCGTAATTGAATCTTTTCCTATCAATTACGTATTCAAACCGAAATATTTCACACATTTGATATAAGCAAAGTTCGTTAATTATGCCGTTACTGCTAACATTATTTTGAGGCAAGGAGTTCATTAAATCGTATTATATTGGAATAGACTTATCTTGTGATGTGGTCCGACGTCGTATCCCGCTTCCAGCAGCGTGAAGTAAGCTTTTTATCGTCAAAATTACGTAAAAAATCGTAATTTTTTCACAAGTTTCGGCACCAAATATGACGAACACACAACACCGTGATTCCAATACTTAACAACCACTGTTTATTTCAGAGAATAATAATACATCACAGAATACATAACATAAATCATGAAACATCAATATATATAAAAAGATTTACAAATATATCAAAAGTTAACCCGCAAGATACAACTTTAGGGACGGTGGGTCGAATCCCGCCATGACAGATATTTTTTCGTTGTGTTCGAATACGTACACGGTTCTAATATCTGATGGTAATTTTTACGAAATATGCACGTAGTTTTGTTTATTAGTAATTTCTATTTTTTATAAAAGGTTGTTAATAATGATGTTTTCAAATAAAACAACGTAAGTTACATTTTTTACAGTGTTGGAGTCACTATTAGTTGACTATGGTTGTCTTTGATTGTTCAATTTATGAAGTGCTACGGTGCTGTTTTTTGAAAGTCATCTCCATAGCTACTAATGGCTTTAGAAGCAGCTTCCCTACTCAACCACTGTTTTACGTGACGACAAGGAGTTCAGCTCGTCTTCTCATACATAAACAAAAACTGACACAACACGTGGAGTTAGAGATCCCAAAATGTTTTATGTAACTGAATTTGAAATACTGTAAATTCGTTTCCATCTCCCATGAAGTTACTTCTCGAACACGAGTTTGATTGTTTGGTTGGTTGCATGTTTTAAGGGGTCCCGTTCGTTGGTAACTATTGGAAATAATAAGGTAAGCAATTATTTTTGCCAAGCCACATAATAATTGACGCAGTTTAGGGAATGTTGTCGAAGCAGATTGTGTTTTGACATGGTGGGCGCTAGTTCCTTTTCTAAAAAGAGAAACAAGACCGTGATCTTGTACCGTCAAGTAAATTATTCGTCACCAGCTGTCCTCTACAATCTTCCTTGAAATGATCAGTTTCTCTTCCAAACTGTGCGATACAAGAAAAATGTTCATGAATGTAAATGAAGTTTGCTTTCCAGTTGTCATATCAAAGAAAATATGCGACTTCTTTATTTTTCAATATTAGCACAAATATGGAATTTACAATATTTTTATGTGTTTTCATTTTTAATTTAAATCAGATGGGGGGGGGGAGGAGGCCATGACACAAACTGCGACATCGAAATTTCTGGGGGGAGGGGGGGGAGTGGGGGCGTTTTATACAACAATTTACAATACGTGAAATAAAAAACAATAAACCAATGTTTATATACAAAATTAATTTATCTTCCGAATCCAGGACTTAATGTCTCGGATGTTGGTAGCAGTTTGGAAAGGGGGATGAGTCATTAGCCGAGGGAGGGGGTGGGCACCTCTGAGTCAAATTTACATTATTGACTACCTTATAAAATATAGGAGATTACGAATAAAGAAAAATAAGTGCATTGTTCATAACAACTACCGTTAGGTATTAAAACGGTGTAAGTATTCGAAAATAAAAAAAAATAAAAAAAATAGAAAACTCTGTCACAGCGAGATTAGAACCACCGAAGCTGTAACAACAGCCAGAACGCTACCCCCTTTTTTTTTGTTTTTTTTTCTTTCTGTGTTGTTCCTTGTGAACGATATGTGAGAGTATAATATCAAATAAATAAAAATAAACTTCTTCTTCCTAAGGAGGAATACGAACTGACGACTGCAAAATGTAAAAGAAAAGTCCCTTCTCCTGAGATTAATATTAACGTTAATGATAAAAATTAGAGAGAAAAAAAAACAAACGAAAACATCCTTTTTGTGACAAATTTGAAATCTGAATCAGTGATTTAACTTCTGCGAACACAATTCTTTATCTGTACATCTCTCCTCGTCACGCAGTGCATGCCTTTTGAGGGTTCTGTTGAGGCCTTCACGGCTACCGTAGCGGCCTCGGGGCCCACGAAGTCCCCACCGTACTTCACCCTCAACAGCAGTCCCCTACTTCAGCATGCGACTGCGGTTCATTCTTCTTTTAATACATAATTATCCTACACCCTGCTTTTCAAACAGAATTTGTTCAAATGTTCAAATGTTTGTTCAGCTTATGGGACTTAACTACGAAGCCATCAGTCCCTAAACTTACAAACTACTTATGAACTACTTACAAACTAGGACGGCACAAATATCCATGCCCGAGGGGGGATTCGAACCCCCGACCGTAGTGGCCGTGCTGACCGTGACTGGAGCGCCTTAGTCACCTCGGCCACCGCGGCCGGCCAAACAGAATTTGTAACATATTCCCAAAATTCATTTTATTATCCTTTTTTCGGTAAATATTGTAATACTCGTGAAGTATATATTCTCTGTAATTCTGTACATTGTCATTACCTTTGTTAGCGATTACGTAGTGACAAAAATTGCCAATAATCCAGTGGATGGTGTTGTTCTTTTGTCGAGGAAAAAACATTTCTTCTGAAAAAAAAAACGTAATCCAAATTTATTTCTCGACCATCACTTCTTTTTAGGAAAGATATCTGTTTAATAAGTTCCTTCCATATTTCGGCATTCTCCATGCAAAGGAACCGATGGTCCAAAGTGTCCGTTCTGTGACATTTTAAACATTGGTTTGTGTCACTGAGGCCAATGGCATATAATTTTTCATTTGTAGTTACTATGGTGTTAATTACTCTATACCAAGCCACTTGTGTGTCTGAGTAGAGTACTTTGTTACTTTTATTTTTCCATATAATTTTCCAATTTCTGTTTGGAAACCTGGCCTCCATCTTATTTTTATGGTCCTGTGATCTTAATCTGTGCATCATATATTGATAGTTCCTCTTGGTCTTGTCCGGTAAAATGCAACTCATATAACTGAGCTCCAAGTAATAACTACGTATATTTTTCAATTTGTAATTAATTGAATTTATATTAATTGGTGGCTGCAGACTGTCAGGTTTAAAAAGGTTGAATAACTGTGCTGTAATACCTTCAGGCTGGCTTTCAATTAGCTGTAAGGATCTCTTAACAAATAAAACTGTCGATTTTTTCTGAATTTCAGTAAGTCCTAGTCCTCCCTCTTCCGGTTTTAACGTTGCTGTCGATACTGAAACCCTAAAAATCGCTCCATGCCAAAGATATTGGCAAACTGTCGACATAATGCCTTTTGCTATTTCCTTTGGTAAGGGTAAAATTTGCCCTACAAATATAACTTTCGAAAGGACGACGCAGTTGATGAGTCTAACTTTTTGCTTGATGTTCATCTCCCTCATATGATTTAGTATGACTGTACCACGAATCCTATCTAAAATCTTCTTCCAGTTGGACGCTATCATTCGCAGAGGGCAGCTGCAGAGAGTAAGCCCCAGGGCTCTGTGTGCTGTTCGACGCGCTGCGCCCAATTAATCTGGGGGTTCGTGAGACCATTTAGATTGAGGAATGCACTCTTGGCGCCGTTGATTTGTGCTCCCGACGCGTTGCAATACAGCTGTACGATGTCTGTTAATTTCTCCAAGTTAGTCTGGCTCCTGACGATCACACCAACGTCATCAGCATAAGCGTTGGTTACATATTTCACTCCTGATAGTGAAATACCTGTGAGAGCATTCGTCAACCTTCTTAATAGTGGTTCCAGTGCTGCTACGTACAGGATCATCGAAAGTGGACTTCCTTGAGGGACGCCACTGCTAATTGATATGTCCTTAGTATAATGCCCGTTTATAGTAATCTTTGTTTTTATACCTTGTAACATATTCCTTAAAATTCTGACATTGCAGTCGTTTAGTCCCATGTAAGTCAAGGTTGATAAAAGGTATCCGTGATTCACTTTGTCAAAGGCGTTTGCAAAATCGATAAAAGCAAATCCTCCGTGTTCTACCGTATTGGCAAAAATCGATACAATGTCCCTGTATTCACTGACGGTCTTTAAGATATTGCGCCCTGGAAAACACGTCTGATGGCCGCCAATAATTTTTTCGAGAGCAGGACGTAACCTCTCTTTGATGACCCTCGCTACGATTTTATAATCGGAATTCATCAGTGTAATTGGTCGTAATTTAGTTATATCTTTCGTTTCCGTATTCCTACCTTTCGGAAGGAGCACCGTAATACTCTGTTTAAAGTCTATGGGGACTGCCACCCCAAGTAGTGTTTCATTGACAATTTCAGTAAATTTACTTCCTATTATGTTCCAGTAAGTAGTATAAAATTCAATGGGTAATCCGTCTGGGGCTGGCGATTTTTTAGGGGGCGAGGACTTTAAAATATCTAAAACTTCCTCTTCTGTTATGGCTCTTTGTATATCTCGGTTATCTTCATCTGTGATGGTGTCCTGTAATCCAGAATCTGATAAAAACTCCGTTATTACTGTTTCCTCTGTGGGCCTGTTACCATAGAGTCTAGTAAAATAACTAAAGGCCGCATGTAGCATGTCTTTTTGATTCGTTAGGACACTGTTATCCTCGGCCGGAAGACTCTCTATAAAACTTTTGCGTCGAAAATTTGCATGGCGTATAAGGTGATAGAGTGAGGCAGTTTCTTCTTCCACAACAGTTTGAGTGTGTGATTTGATTTTTAGGCCGTCTAGCTGTGACTTCTTAATTTTTATGAGCTGAGCCTTTATCCTGTTAATTTCCATTATGTTTTCTTGATTCATTGGTTGTTCGTAAAGATCCCGGAGACAAGTGTAATAGAATTCTACTGTGTGTCTCAACCATCTCGCTCTCTCCTTACCGTATGCTATCAACGTGGCTCTAAGTTTCTTCTTTGCTTACGTGGTCCACCACTCAATGTTCGATCTGTATTTGTGGCGACGTCGTAAAGCAGTCTGACACGCCTCGTTGATTGTGTCAGCAATGGCTGTATCTGACAACATGTTGATATTCAGTTTCCAAAGCGGCCGACCCCAATATGTTTTTTGTTTCTCTAACTGAACACTGCATCTTACGGCTAGGTGGTCAGAGAAGGCGGTCGGTATGACTTCAATTGCTGACACTTTATTTTCCAGGTTCGAAGAAACATAGATCCTATCAATTCTACTTTGTGACCTACTTGTGATATAAGTATATCTGACTAGGGTGGGATATTTAATTTCCAATGCATCTTTCCAGCGCAGGTGAGTAACAAGAGCCTCGAGTTCCCTGGATTTATTGAAATTTGGTATCTGGTCCTTTTCGTGTAAAACACAGTTCCAGTCGCCCCCTATTAAAACTGTTGCAGGATTGTCTTTAAGTAATGTTAAAATATCACTCTTAAAAAACTTAGCTCTGTCCGCCCTCGCATTATTCCCAGATGGTGCATAAACGTTGAGAAAAGTGGTGTTATGAAGTTTACACCGAATGCCCCTTCCTGAGTCTAAAAAACTGACATCTTTTATTTCAATTCCCTCCCTGACTAGGATAGCCATCCCACAACGGAGTTCATGAGCTATGTTTAAAATTTCCCTAAAGCCAGCCACATTGATGTTCGGTATTTGCACTTCTTGCAATAAGGCAATATCAGTGTCTGATTGGTCCAGAAATTCTTTAAGAGCAGCTACTTTAACATCACTTTGAATTTTATTTATGTTTAAAGTAGTGACGTTATACGTTTGCTCCATTAGGAGACGTGGCTAATACGAATGTGAAAATTATTGTAGGGATAATATAATTCTGTCTTTGCTATTCTTTCTATCATTTCTCTTCAAATTACAAAATCGTGACATATCTCCACTCTGACTAATAATGAGAATAATAAAAAAAAATGAAACAGGTACGTATGGATTCCTTGTTGTAGATTTTTCTTTTTTCTTGTCACGTTCCTGAATGGCACATAATTTTTCCTTTACAATGGGTACAACCTTTTCAGCATTTTCATGAGCCACCCGACATTTTTTGTTTCTCTTCCTTTTTGGGGAGCCCTCTGGAGACAAATTGGGCGATATCTCATTGGAATCAGCGGAAGATTTCTCAGAAGGTTTACAGTCTTGCTTCCCCTCCGTATGTCTGTTCTCAACTTCCTGCTGAGTTCCAATGTTCGTAGTGTCTAGACTTTTCCTTTTGTCAGTTTTATGTGCACTAAGTTGTGTGTTCTCAGGAGAAATTTCTTCCTCTGCTGTTTGCATTTTGTTCATATTTAGATCGTCATTGACACTGGTGGGACAGTCCGGGTGCACTTCAGTTTCCATAGGTATTTGGACGGAAATCTGATCCCATTCCTGTTGTGAAACTAGGGAGACCGGTGCAATTTCGGATCGTTTGGTAGCCTGCGTTTTCGCCTGTACGGTGGGTGGATTGTCGGGCTCATCAGATTTTACTGACGGCGTATCAGCTGCATGGTTCTCGTCTGCTGCACTGACGTCATCGGTGCCTCGCTGCTCCGCGTTGTTTCCGGGTGCCGGCAGGGCTTCGGCGAGTGGCGCCTGCACAGTTGTTGTCTCCTCGGCGGGGCCGCTAGGGTAGACGGCGGCCGCATACGTCAGCCTGAGGCTGTCTGCCTGGCCCGGGGCCGCAGGCTCCGCGCGCGGCAGCTGCGCCGGCCGCCTCTTGCTGCACTCGCTCCTCACGTGGTCGGTGGAGTTACACAAGGCGCAAGTCTTAGGCTGACCGTCATATATGACAATGCCACGGTATCCGCATACGTTTATATATGAAGGGATATGCCTCTGTAATTCGATCTTGATTTGTCGAACACCGTTAAATACGGGAAACATATACTCCTCGGACCATTTTTTCGGCTATATTAGATATAATTCTGCCATATGGCCTCAGAACTTTGTCTATTTCTTCTGCTGGGACCTCAAAAGGCAGCTCAAAAACACGAACAGTTCGAATTCCTTGTCCGGCATGTGACACTAAAACTTCTCTAACTGAACCATCGGAATGGTTAAATTTAGCGATACCGCCACATTTATCAACAATTGAACAAAATAATTCTGGGTTTATCAACTTCAAATATACAGAATTTGTCACAAATGATAAGTGAACACCCTCTACTTTGTTACCGGTCATCTGAAATTTCTCCATGAACCACCGCCTGATTTCAAAAGCCTTTGGTCTAACAAAATTTCTATCGAAAGTAAATTTTATCGTATCTTTCCTCAGAACATTTATCGTACTCATTCTGTCTTACTATAGTTCGAAGCCATAGCGACAAATGAAGAGAGCAGTTCAAAACGAACCTTACTCGCAGCGACACAGCCGTTGTTTACGTCCGGACGCCGAGCAGCCGCCACACGTCCGTCCAGCACCGCTGCTGTCACTCGAATGCCCCTTCAGCTAAACTGACAGATGCTGCAACTTGTTTTAATTATCGGTACTTACCCGTACTTGCAAAACTTCGAAGTCGTTTTCCCCGAGAATTTTTGAGAGCTGCGTCGAATGCAATTGGCTGATTGTTATTTGAATTCTGAATTTCACCTATCATACATATAAAAAAATTCTAAAATCCGATAGCCATGTGGTAGATGTAGAATACGTCGGGCCACAGACGGCCAAATGGCATGAGGGCCCGTCGGGTGACGCTCGGGTAGTCTCGGCTCTGCTCGGCACTGCTCGGGCAGTACCAACACCACCTAGAAGACAAGGCCTTACAACAGGCCGTGCCTACGTCACACTTAGAGGCCGCGGCCGCCATCTCTCTGACTGGCCGCTGGGGCACGCCCACCGCCGCGCAGCGGTCGGCCAGTCAGATGGCGGCCGCGGCCTCTAAGTGTGACGTAGGCACGGCCTGTTGTAAGGCCTTGTCTTCTAGGTGGTGTTGGCAGTACTCGCTTCGGCGCCACACTTCACGTCGCAGTGCGATGCAACTCTGCCTCTTGCGGCCTATGGTGCTGTTTTTCCAACGGCCAGCGTCCATTTAAGCTTGCCAGTGGTGTCGCGTCCTATGTGTTCACTGATTTTGTGATTCTTCGTTTCGTTCTACTATCAGATCATTTTATATGCAAATTCAAAGTATTTTTATCGCATTAGAAACGTTTTACTTTGCGGAGACAGCGCATGTATGAATCGTAGCACGGTCGCTTAATATAGGTGACAGTGGCCGCAGCGTTGCAATGCGCATGCGCGGCTGAGGTTCAGATTCACTTCTGAACCCCAGGACAGTGACGGCGCTAGACGAAAACTGGGCGTCGGCGAACTCGTCTTTGCGAAGCCCTTTTATTTTTTCATTATTGAAGAAAATGTTAAATGAGCTGATACATCAATAATCATTATACTAAAATTCTATTAGTATAATATACTAATGACAAAAATTACAATAAACAAACTCTTATTAGAGAAACTTTTCACCTTTTCGTCTCACTGAATTTTTTAAGATCACATCTTAATACTAGCCGCTATTTCGGCTTTATATGACAGTACTGACAACACAGATAGTCTTTCTTGGATCATTGTGCTTTTCAAGTTAGTCTTAATCAATTTTAACTTTGTGAAGCTTCTCTCGACCGAAGCTGTACTGACTGAAACTGAGCGTGATTCTGATTGTTATATAAACATTTGGATATACTTCTTCCAATTAGTTTTCTAAAATGTACTGAAGAAATTGTTTTGTAAGTATTTAACTTAAAATTGCATCACTGCTGCGCTCATACGGAAATAAATACGGACAACTAAATAGCTGAGCGCACTAAGGCATCATACCACAGTGAGCGAGATCGCTCTTGCCGGGGGTCTAATCCCACCCTTGGGTAGGAATGTTGTGTTCGTCCATTGGTTAAGATAGTGTAAATTAGATGAAGGTCGTCGCTACATAACCTAGCAATTGGAAAGCGCCGTTAAACATCAAATACGAAAAAAGAAAAAACAAAAAACTAAAATTTTAACAACTTTTGCGAGGCCTCCACAGGCGCGAGCCCGTCGGCGGTCGGCGACGTCGCCGACGCGTAGCGCCGCCACTGCCCCAGGAGGCGCTTTTGCGGCAGAGAGGGCGAGGGGAAACGCCGCTTTTAACGTTGTCGTTGGAGCTGGTAGAGACGCCAGCTCATGGCTACTCGATCTCTGGCGGTTACGCACAAATGGTCCCGAAGCAAAGACAATGTAGCTACTGCGCACCTCGTCTTGCGCAAATCTTCAATTACGGCAACATCCACCCTCCACATTTGTTTTTGACGCATTGAAGATTCATCAAAAACACGTCATATTTGGTAAAATATCTTATAACTCTTAATTAAAGACACATCAATTGTAAAAGCCTTCAGAATATCCGATCATGAATAATAATGAAGTCGTTACTGTTCGCCTAGCAAGAATAGCCGTGTGGTTAGCGGCATCGCGTTGCTCCGTCGAAGGTAGAGGGTTTGAAACAGACTGCAAGCAATTCTTTTTAAACCCGATTTTATTTTTAACATAAACGAGAACTACAATGATTTTTGTATTGTTACTTGCCACATATCGTTGCACGTTTTAGCAAATATGTCACGATTTTGAGGGTAAATCACATTTGTACTCTATATATATATATATATATATATATATATATATATATATATATATATATATATATATATATATATATATATGGCGTCTGCTCCGTAAGAACAGACATCACTTCTGACCCTGCAATTGTTATTCTTTCATATTCACAGAATATGTGACATCAACTGCGAATGGGCAAAGCTGAAAACGTGTACCTAGCCGGGATTCGTAGAATATAAATAAATGCAAATACACAAATATTTCTGAAGGTACTATTTATAACGTTTTGCTGTTACAGCATAATGTTCTGGTGTGTTTTTTCTTGTAGTTTTTCCGCTGACATTTTTCAGAATATTTATTGAGCACGTTATTATTTGCACCATTATTATTTTCGTAGCGCAATTGACTCCAGAGACTTTTATCTGTTTATAATCAGTAAAAATTTTACGATTTTTTTGTGAAATTTCAGCGATGTTAGCTATGAACAGAAATCGTCATAGTTTAGACTTGAACTTTATTTATCAACTAGCTGGTACCCGGCTCGTTGATGCCGCAGAAGAAACAATTGTGCATATTACGTTTGTCCACCCCCATGAACCACAGACATTGCCGAGGTGGGGTGGCTTGCGTGCTTCAACGATGCAGATAGCCGTACCGTAGGTGCAACCACAGCGGAGGGGTATCTGTGGAGAGGCCAGACAAACGTGTGGTTCCTGAAGAGGGGCAGCAGCCTTTTCAGTAGTTACAGGGGCAACAGTCTGGATGATTGACTGATCTGGCCTTGTAGCATCAGCTAATGTGGCTTTGCCACACAGCTACTGCGAACGGCTGAAAGCAAGGGGAAACTACAGCCGTTACTTTTCCCGAGGACATGCAGCTCTACTGTATGAACATATGATGATGGCATCCTCTCGGGTAAAATATTCCGAAGGTAAAATAGTCCCCCATTCGGATCTCCGGGCGGGGACTACTCAGGAGGATGTTGCCATCAGGAAAGACAATACTGGCATTCTACGGATCGGAGGGTGGAATGTTAGATCCCTTAATCGGGTAGGAAAATCAGAAAATTTAAAAAGGGAAATGGATAGGTTGAAGTTAGATATAGTGGGGATTAGTGAAGTTCGGTGGCAGGATGAACCTGGTCAGGTGAGTACAGGATTATAAATACAAAATCAGTTGGGGGTATCACAGGAGTAGGACTGATAATGAATAAGAAAATAGGAATGCGGGTAAACTACTATGAGCAGCACAGTGATCGCATTATCATTGTCAAGATAGATACGAAGCCAACAACGACAACAGTAGTACAGGTTTATATGCCAACTAGCTCTGCCGATGATGAGGAGATCGAAGAAATATATGAGGAGCTAAAGGAAATTATTCAGACAGTTAAGGGAGAGGAAAACTTAATTGTGATGGGAGACTGGAATTCGGTAGTAGGAAAAGGAAGAGAAGGAAAAATAGTAGGTGAATATGGACTGGGCTGCAGGAATGAAAGAGGAAGTCGCCTGGTAGAATTTTGCACGGAACATGATTTAATCGTAACAAACACCTGGTTTAAGAATCACAAAAGAAGGTTGTATACATGGAAGAGACCAGGAGACACCGGAAGGTATCAGATAGATTTTATAATGGTAAGACATAGATTCCGGAACCAGGTTATACACTGCAAGACGTACCCAGGGGCAGATATAGACTCTGACCATAACTTGTTAGTCATGAACTGTAGGCTGAAACTGAAAAAATTGCAGAAAAGTAGGAAAATAAGGAGATGGGACTTAGATAAATTGAAGGAAAGTGAAGTTGTGGAGAATTTCAGAGGGAGATTTAGGCAACAACTGACAGAAACAGGGCGAAATAAAACAGTAGAAGAGGAATGGGTAGCATTGAGAGATGAAATAGTGAAGGCAGCAGAGGACAAAATAGGTAGAAAGGCAAGACCTACAAAAAATCCTTGGATATCACAGGAAATACTAGATTTAATTGATGAAAGGAGAAAATATAAAAATGCAGTAAATGAAACAGGCAAAATGGAGTACAGACGATTAAAAAATGAGATTGCCAGGAAGTGCAAAATGGCTAAGCAGGAGTGGCTAGAAGCCAAATGCAAATCTGTAGAAGAATGTATAAGAAGGGGAAAAGTAGATAGCGCCTACAGGAAAATAAAAGAGACATTTGGGGACAAGAAAAGCAACTCTACGAATATCAAGAACTCAGATGGGAAGCCGGTTCTCAGCCAAGAAGGGAAAGCTGAAAGGTGGAAAGGGTACATAGAGCATCTCTACAAAGGAAATGAACTTACAGACAATGTGGTAGGAAGGGAAGAGGACGTAGATCAAGATGAAATAGGAGATGCTATACTGAGAGATGAATTTGACAGAGCCTTGAAAGACCTAGGTCGGAACAAGGCCCCAGGAGTAGATGACATATCCTCAGAGCTACTGAAGTCTCTGGGAGAGCCAGCCATGACAAGACTAATTGAACTGGTGTGTAGGATTTATGAGACAGGCGAAATACCCTCAGACTTTAAGAAAAATGTAATAATCCCCATACCAAAGAAATCAGGCGCAGACAGGTGTGAAAATTACAGAACCATCAGTTTGATGAGTCATGGTTGCAAAATTTTAACACGAATTATCTACAGGAGAATGGAAAAGCTGGTAGAAGCTGACCTCGGGGAAGATTAGTTTTGGTTCAGGAGTAACGTAGGAACCCGGGAGGCAATACTCACTTTACGTCTTATCTTAGAAGATAGATTAAGGAAAGGCAAACCTACATTTTTAGGTTTTGTAGATTTGGAGAAAGCATTTGACAATGTTGACTGGAATACACTCTTTCAAATTCTGAAGTCAGCAGGGGTAAAATATAGGGAAAGGAGAGTTATTTATAACTTGTACAAAAGCCAGACCGCAGTTATTAGACTCGAAGGGCACGAAAGGGGAGCATCAGTTGGGAAGGGAGTAAGACAGGGTTGTAGCCTTTCTCCGATGTTATTCAATTTGTACATCGAGCAGGCGGTGAAGGAAAGCAAGGAAAAATTTGGAATAGGGATTAAAGTACAGGGGGAAGAAATAAAAACATTGCGTTTTGCTGATGACATTGTAATTCTGTCAGAGACAGCAAAGGACCTGGAAGAGCAGTTGAATGGAATGGACACTGTGTTGAAGAGAGCATATCAAACGAACATTAACAAGAGCAAAACAAAAATAATGGAATGCGGTCTTAGAAGATCGGGCGATGCTGAAGGAATTAGATTAGGTAACGAAACAATGAATGTGGTAGATGAGTTTTGTTACTTGGGTAGTAAAATAACATGTGATGGTCGCAGTACAGAGGATATAAAATGCAGAATGGCAATGGGAAGAAAAGCATTTTTGAAAAAGAGAAATTTGCTAACATAGAATATTAATTTAAGTGTAAGGAAGTCTTTTCTGAAGGCATTTGTGTGGAGTGTTGCCTTGTACGGGAGTGAAACATGGACGATAAGCAGTGCGGACAGGAAGAGAATAGAGGCTTTTGAAATGTGGTGTTACAGAAGAATGCTGAAGATTAGGTGGGTAGATCGCATAACCAATGAAGAAGTACTGAACAGAATTGGCGAGAAAAGGAATTTTTGGCATACCCTGGCTAAAAGAAGGGATCGCTTGGTAGGACACATTCTTAGACATCGGGGAATCGTAACTTTAGCATTGGAGGGAAGTGTGTGGGGTAAAAATCGCAGAGGGAGACCAAGAGATGCGTATAGTAAGCAGATTCAAGTGGATGTGGGTTGCCGTTCTTATGAGGAGATGAAAAGGCTTGCTCAGGATAGAGTAGGGTGGAGAGCTGCATCAAACCAGTCTCCGGACTGAAGACCATAACAACATTACGTTTGTAATTTGAAAGTGTTAGCTTCTTTAATTACGAATGTTAGAAGTAAATATTCATTTTATAGTCGACAATAAGTACATTTATTGAAACTTAACTTCCATGCCCTCCTTACCCTTCTCTCTGTTCGACTGCTCCTCTTCCCATTTGCTCCTGACCCTTTCTCTGTCCATTTCCCCCTCCCCTCCCTCTGTTCATCTCCTTTCACTTGTCTGTCACCATCTCACCTCTTCCATTCTCCTGCTCTCTCCTCTCTGTCTCTGTTTCCTCCCTTCTCTTTCTGTCCGTCTCATCCTCCGCCTATTCCTCTCTCCCTTCTATATATGAAAACACTCATATATGCACCAACTTCCATCGTGACTGGTCAAACGGTGTCAAAGACGCAAGGTACTCTCCGCCATGCTAAGTTGACTGGCTTGCAGATTATAAAAATCTCCTTCTTCAAAATATACATTTATGTGCTGAATTTCATGGTGACCAGTCAAATAATTTGGATGTTTCCGGAATGAAGTTTCAATTTGGATGTTTGTTGTAACGTACCCTCCAGCATGCAACTATCGAGGTTTACGAAAGGTAGCCGATGTATTAATGGGGGTATAAGCTATCTCCATTCCAAATTTCATTCAAATATGTCCATCCCTTTCAGCATGAAAAAGTAGCAAACATATTAACCCAATGAAACGTCCTGGTAGATTAAATTTGTGTGCCGGAACCGGGATTCGAACCTGGCATCTTTGCCTGGAAACATCCCTTAGGCTGTGGTTAAGCCATGTCTCCAAGGTCTTATCTTGCAAGGTGCGCAGGAGAGCTTATGTGAAGTTTGGAAAGTAGGAGGCGAGGTACTGGTGGAAGTAAAGTTGTGAGGCGGCATCGTGAGTCTTGTCGCGATAGCTCAGTCGGTAATGCGCTTGCCCGCGAAAGGCAAAGTCCCACGTTCGAGTCCCGCTTGCGGCACACAATTTTAATATGCCAGGAAGTTTCATATTGGCGCACACTACACTGCAGATTAAAAGTTTCATTCATATTAACCGATTGGAAGGGACGCTCCGCCACTCACCACACTGTGGCTTACGAAAGATAGCCCATATATTAATCAGGGTATAAGCTACCACTGTTCCAAATTTCATTCATGTTCGTCCATCCATTTCAACGTGAAGGCGTAAGAAACGAATTAACTAATTGTAAAACACCTTCCGCCATGCAGCATACGAAGTTAATTTAAGTATGCCTATAACCTTCGCACGAGTGCAAGCATTGAGTTGGCAAAGTTTTACCTCAATCGGATGTACGGTATGATTGTTCATAAAACACGAAAAAAATTAACTTTTATATGTTAGATGATATACGTTTTTGTTAATATCTGTGTTCGTTTCAGTAATGTTAACTGTATATGTTACCGACAAGTCCCGATTCTGGGTGAACTAGTTTCTCATTGGCCAAATCAGTTGTCTTACACACGATAGTTCGAACCAGTATAAAATAGGCCAAACTCGTTCATCCACGATAGGTTCAAATGTTCAAATGTTTGTTAAGCTTATGGGCCTTAACTACGGGGTCATCAGTCCCTAAACATACAAACTACTTATGAACTACTTACGAACTAGGACGGCACAAATATCAATGCCCGAGGGGGGATTCGAATCCCCGACCGTAGTGGCCGTGCAGACCATGACTGAAGCGCCTCAGTCCCCGCGGCCACCGCGGCCGGCCCCCCGATAGTAGAAGCGAGTTTAACCTAGGTCGAATCGGTTTGTCCAAGTCAGAATTTACATGCTTTAGGAAAAACTGGTAAGTCCTAGAGTGAACTAATTTCGCCTAGTCGGAACGCAACTCGCTGCATGTGCGAATGGGGAATCCCCGAATCATCTGTGGCTCGCCACTCGGGCCCTTCAACCGCTCCTGCAGGTACATTATGATCTTGAACTCCGTTAATTTCTCAAACTACAACTGCAAATCGCCGTCAGTCATATAGACCCGCGATTTAAGGCTCTACACCAATTGTCGTCCTTCAATTTTGGTGTGACCTGGGGAACATTCCACTTTTTGGGTACGGATCCTTTGTTCACCGAGGGCAGGTATATGAATGTTGAGTATGGAGCTACTGTATCAGAATATTGTATTAGGAAACTAGTCGGTATACAGTCTGTATATGAGAACTTGTTTTGATTAAGCTATTAGCTGCTACTCGGCGCGCTGCTGCCGCGGAAGGAATAATTGTGTAAATAACGTTTGAAATTTGAAAGTGATAGCTTGTCTAATTACGAATGATAAAATCAGTATTCTTTTTATATTCATAATAAATACATTTATTGGAATTTAACGATACATAAAGAAGAAGTATAAATGAAGTTCATAACATTTTGTTGACTTCCAGTGCTTTAGGGTAGACAATATATTTTTTTTTCTGTCACCGGTAAAAAAAGGCTAATTTTTTGCTGTCCGACTTATGAGAACGCAACATATAACTGCCCTCGTGAAAAACATGCATTTTGTAGATCAATTCGCACACATGAAGTGACTGACGTTTGTGCCTTGTTGATGGTCATTGAGAATGCAAGTAGAATGGAGAACTGCAGTCGTTTGAAATCAAATGGCATGTCTGTGGAAAATATCGAAATGCGTGGAATGAGCACATCTTCTCCTTTCCACTTTTCAGTACCAAGTTTTATCGCAATCAGATGCACATTATGGCAGCGCATAAAATACAAACAAACGAAGAAATATATATCAAGTTTCCAATCTTCCATTAGTCCATCTCCTCTTTTTTCTCTGTTTACCTGTTCCTCCCTCGTCTCCTCCTGCCCCTTTCTCTGGGCATTTCACCCTCCCCCTCCTGATCATCTTCTTTCACCTGTCTGTCATCATCTCCCCTCTCTCTGTACGTCTGCTCCCTTCTCTTTCTTTCCGTCTTCTCCGCCACCTACTCCTCTCCCTCCTGTATATGAAAACATACATATAGGCGCCAAGTTTCATGGTGACTGGTCAAACTGCGTCAAAGTCGCAAGATACCCTCCGCAATGCTAAATTCACTGGCTTGCTGATTATAATAATTCCTTTTATGAAAACATATATTTATGTGCTAACTTTCATGGCGACCAGTCAAACAAATTGAATGTTTGTTGTAACGTACCGATCGCCCTGCACCTTGAAAGACGACCGTCTGTCGTCTTCCATATATTTTTCTATATTTCTGTAAAGTAATAATTTATTTAATGTTGCTAGACTAACATTTTGTTACAACTTGAACCCCACTCTTTTCAAGGCTTGAGGAATAGAATTTTTATATCATTTGTTAAAATATTAGTTAATGATGCTGGGTTTTTATTACTTTGTTAAGTTAATAATTTGTTATTACATTAATTAATGCGGCATAAGTATGACTTCTGTCTGTCTGTCTGTAAAATATCGGACCAAACTGCGTGGTCATCAGTCCGCAGCTTACAGACTACTTAAACCTAGGTAAACTAACCTACGAACAAACACACACACCCATGCCCCAGGGAGGACTCCAACCTCCACGGCGAGAAACCGCGCGTTCCGCAGCTAGGCGCCTTAGACCGCTCGGCTACTCCACCACGGCAGTATGGCTTCTCCCTACGCCACTGTCCCTGTATGAATGTGCAGTTCTTGTACTCTTAAGTGTGTGCAAGAATCTATGGCTGTTTGAATGAGGGGAGAGAGAGCTTGCTTTGCATCGTTCTCTCTGGCTCAGAGTCGATAGCTGCTGAGGTGACCAAAGAGGTTTCCACACCCTTTGGTTGCGAGCTAGTTAGCGAACCTACTCCAGCACGAGTGTACTCGCTCTCCGTCCCCACCACCGCTTTTTCTTGGATTTTCCGACTTCCGGTCGCTTCCCGCGCCCTGGTGGCCACTCGGCGATTCATTCTGGGCCGGTCGTCTGGTGAGGTAAGGTTGTTCTGCTCTTGTTTTGCGTTGATAGCGTTTCATTGACTAGCACGTTTAACTTAGATTCGTGATCTTAGAATCATGTTTTTTGGAATGATTTCTCCGATCGTGTGCGGAAAAGTGTTCTCGTTTTCCAACTCAGTGATTTCCAATAGATAAACGCAGTGTGTGTGATTCTAGTTGCAGTTTGATAACGGCTTGGTATATTAAAACCTTTTGTGATCATGTGGCGGTGCATGAAGTCTGTGTAAATACTTTCTAGCTTTGTGGGTCCAGATTTTTAATAGGTGATATGTTTATTTTTTTGTACAGTGCATGTAAAAATATTCTCATCGTTTCCTTCATAAGTGATATGTGTGCCACGTGGTTGGTTCATAGAACAAAGCCTTCTGCTTCCACTATTGTTTGTTCCATGCCCATCAGGCAAGTAACTATGCGGGTATCCTTCTGATTTCCACTAATATTTCGCGATCTTCTCTCCCCGCCTATTTTAATTTCGCTGTTTCCTCTCCGACTTGTAGTACCCTCTCTTCAGTAATTCTCTCTGAGCCTTGTACAACCTCCTTCAATAGCTTCTTCATGTAATTCTAAACATTTCTATGGGTTGCATGCTGCAATTCTCAATTTTATTTTTCCGACTTCGCTCCCTATCGCGTGCAGCTGCATTTATTTCACTTCTTCATGTAATTCTAAACATTTATATGGGTTGCAAGCCGTAGTTCTGATTCTTATTTTTCCGACTTTGTAATTATTTCACTTTTACGAGTTTTTTGACTGGACTTCATCTGTCTCTATAAGCGCTCCCTATCGCATGTAGCATTTATTTCGCTTCTTCATGTAATTCTCCACTCCCATGAACCACAGACATTGCCGAGGTGGGGTGGCTTGCGTGCCTCAACGATACAGATAGCCGTACCGTAGGTGCAACCATTGCGGAGGGGTATCTGTGGAGAGGCCAGACAAACGTGTGGTTCCTGAAGAGGGGCAGCAGCCTTTTCAGTAGTTACATGGGCAACAGTCTGGATGATAGACTGAGCTGGCCTTGTAACATCAACTAATGTGGCTTTGCCACACAGTTACTACGGACGGCTGAAAGCAAGGGGAAACTACAGCCGTTATTTTTCCCGAGGACACGCAGCTCTACTGTATGAACATATGATGATGGCATCCTCTCGGGTAAAATATTCCGGAGGTAAAATAGTCCCCCATTTGGATCTCCGGGCGGAGACTACTCAGGAGGATGTGATCATCAGGAAAGACAATACTGGCATTCTACGGGTCGGAGCGTGGAATGTTAGATCCCTTAATCGAGTAGGAAAATTAGAAAATTTAAAAAGGGAAATGGATAGGTTGAAGTTAGATATAGTGGGGATTAGTGAAGTTCGGTGACAGGAAGAACAGGATTTCTGGTCAGGTGAGTACAGGATTATAAATACAAAATCAGTTGGGGGTATCACAGGAGTAGGATTGGTAGTGAATAAGAAAATAGGAATGCTGGTAAACTACTATGACCAGCACAGTGATCGCATTATCATTGTCAAGATAGATACGAAGCCAACAACGACAACAGTAGTACAGGTTTATATGCCAACTAGCTCTGCCGATGATGAGGAAATCGAAGAAATATATGAGGAGCTAAAGGAAATTACTCAGACAATTAAGGGAGAGGAAAACTTAATTGTTATGGGAGACTGGTATTCGGTAGTAGGACAAGGAAGGGAAGGGAAGATAGTAGGTGAATATGGTCTGGGCTAAAGGAATGAAAGAGGAAGCCGCCTGGTAGAATTTTGCAAAGAACATAATTTAGTTATAACAAACACCTGGTTTAAGAATCACAAAAGAAGGTTGTATACGTGGAAGAGACCAGGAGATACGGGGAGATACCAGATGGACTTTATAATGGTCAGACATAGATTTCGGAACCAGGTATTAAACTGTAAGTCATACCCAGGGGCAGATATAGACTCTGACCATAACTTGTTGGTTATGAACTGTAGGCTGAAACTGAAGACACTACAAAAATGTAGGAAAATAAGGAGATGGGACCTGGATAAATTGAAGGAACCTGAAGTTCTTAAGTATTTCAGAGGGAGCTTTAGGCAACAATTGAAAGAAACGGGGGAAAATAAAACAGTAGAGGATAGCATTGAGAGATGAAATAGTGAAGGCGGCAGAGAACAAAATAGGTAGGAAGGCAAGACCTACAAAAAATCCTAAAATTACTAAATTTAATCGATGAAAGGAGAAAATATAAAAATGCAATAAATGAAACAGGCAAAATGGAGTACAGACGACTAAGAAGTGAGATTGGCTGGAAGTTCAAAATGGCTAAGCAGGAGTGGCTAGAAGGCAAATGCAAGGATGTAGAAGAATGTATAAGTAGGGGAAAAATAGATACAGCCTACAGGAAAATAAAAGAAACATTTGGAGATAAGAAAAACAGCTCTATGAATATCAAGAACTCAAATGGAAAACCAGTTCTCAGCAAAGAAGGGAAAGCTGAAAGGTGGAAAGAGTATATGAAGAAAATGAACTTAGCGGCAGTATTGTAGAAAGGGGAGAAGAAGTAGATGAGAATGAAATAGGAGATACTATACTGAGAGATGAATTTGACAGAGCGCTGAAAGACCTAAGTCGGAACAAGGCCCCTGGAGTAGATGATATTCCCTCAGAGTTACTGAAGTCTCTGGGAGAACCAGCCATGACAAAATGGTTTCACCTGGTGTGGAAGATGTATGAGACAGGTGAAGTACCCTCAGACTTTAAGAAAAATGTTATAATCCCCATTCCAAAGAAAACACGAATTATATACGGAAAGATGGAAAAGCTGGTAGAAGCCGACCTCGGGGAAGATCAGTTTGGTTTCAGGAGAAATGTAGGAACACGGGAGGCAATACTCACTTTACGGCTTATCCTAGAAGATAGATTAAGAAAAGGCAAACCTACATTTCTAGCTGTTGTAGATTTGGAGAACGCTTTTGACAATGTTGATTGGAATAAGCTCTTTCAAGTTCAAAAAAATGTTCAAATGTTTGTTAAGCTTATGGGACTTAACAACGGGGTCATCAGTCCCTAAACTTACAAACTACTTATTTACTACCTTATACTAAGAACGGCACAAATATCCATGCCCGAGGGGGATTCGAACCCCCGACCGTAGTGGTCGTGCAGACCGTGACTGGAGCGCCTCAGTCCCCTCGGCCACCGCGGCCGGCTTTCAAGTTCTGAAGCAAGCAGGAGTAAAATATAGGGAGCGTAAGGTTATTTACAACTTGTACAAAAGCCAGACAGCGGTTGTCAGAGTTGAAGGGCATGAAAGGGATGCAGTGGTTGGAAGGGAGTAAGACAGGGTTGTCGCCTTTCTCCTATATTATTCAATTTGTACATTGAGGAAGCTATAAAGGAAAGCAAGGAGAAATTTGGAGAAGGAATTAAAGTTCAGGGTGAAGAATTAAAAACATTGCGTTTTACCGACGACATAGTAATTCTGTATGATGTAGCAAAGGACCTGGAAGAGCAATTGAACGGAATGGACAGTGTGCTGAAAGGTGCACTTAAGATGAACATTAAGAAGAGCAAAACAAAAACTAGGGTATTGGAGTACAGTACAAGAAAATCAGGTGATGCTGAAGGAATTAGATTAGGTAACGAAGCAATAAAGGAGGTAGATGAGTTTTGTTACTTGAGCAGCAAAATAACAAATGATGATCGCAGTACAGAGGTTATAAAATGCAGAATGGCAATGGCAATGGATAGAAAAGCGTTCTTGAAAAAGAGAAATTTGTTAACATCGAATATTGATTTAAGCCTAAGGAAGTCCTTTCTGAAGGCATTTGTATGGAATGTTGCCTTGTATGGGAGTGAGACATGGACGATAAACGGTGCGGACAGGAAGAGGATTGAGGCTTTTGAAATGTTGTGCTACAGAAGAATGCTGAGGATTAGGTGGGTGGATCGCGTAACTAATGAGGAGGTACTGAACAGAATTGGGGAGAAAAGAAATTTCTGGCATACCTTGACTAAAAGAAGGGATAGATTTGTAGGACACGTTCTTAGACATCAAGGAATTGTGAATTTAGCGTTGGAGGGAAGTGTGTGGGGTAAAAACCGCAGAGGGAGACCAAGAGATGGATACAGTAAGCAGATTCAGACAGATGTAGATTGCCGTTCGTATGTGGAGATGAAGAGGCTTGCCCAGGATAGGGTATTGTGGAGAGCTGCATCAAACCAGTCTCCGGACTGAAGACCACAACAACAACATGTAATTCCAAACATTTCTATGGGTTGCATGCTGTAATTATCAATTTTACTTTTCCGACTATGTCACTTTTACGAGTTTTGAGACTGGACTTCATCCGTCTCTGTAATCGCTCCCTATCACGTGTAGCTACATTTCTTTCACTTCTTCATATAATTGTAAACATTTCTATGGGTTGCCTGCCGTAATTCTTATTTTTATTTTTCCGACTTTGTAATTATTTCTTTTTTGTGGTTTTTCTGAGACAGGACCTCATCCGTTTCTGTTATCGCCCCCTATCGAGTTTATCTGTATTTCATTCGCTTCCTTATATAATTCTAAGCATTTCTATGGGTTGCATGCTGTAGTTAATTTTCTTTATTTTTCGGAATCTGAATTTATTCAATTTCATTTTTTTTCGGAACCACGTGGGTCCGAGTTCCGAATTCCGGGGTTTGCAGCTAGTCGCCTGAGTTCACACCACTTCTCATATAAAACCAGTACCTAAATCGATTGTGAACAGACTGCAACTTAAGAATCCACCGTGATTTTGTATAATGAATCAGACTTTCAACCGCTTCAAAGTGTCTGTGTATTATGTTTTGTGCTACCTCCGACTTGCTGAATTTCGCCTACGATAGCAGTGCCTGCTTACACCTCGTCTCAGCACTCTGTTTTTGGTGAGTTTCGCTATGGCATTGCATGTGTGTGAGAAAATGAGTGTTGTTTGTGAATCCTACCCCCCAATAGCGTTAAATCGTGTATAGTTTAGGATGGGCACTGTCCTCATTAATCTATGCAAGAGATGCATTTTATTGTATTAACAAAATTGGGAATTAGCTTGTTTTCTATCTGAATAAACAAGTTTAAGTTCAGCATAATCCGTAAGGTGTCTGTAAATTGTAGTTTTAGAGCACCTTCCCTCTTTTATTTAATATTGTTTTTCACAAGGGCTGAGAACTAGTTCAGATGCAATTTTTTCTTGTATCTAAATTCCGTTGCGTCATAAATGTTTTCTTAGCCACCTTTCTAAGATAACTTCAATTGTGGTGGATTGCTTATTAATGTCTGTGTGTAATAACGCGTGAACTGCTATGGATATTGACCACTGTAGTTCTAACTTCCTATTATTGAAGTAATTTAAAGCGAATCAGTTCTTAGTTTGGGCCAGGGAACGAGGCTTTGTAGCAGGAAGTAACCAGTAGTTCACACGTACCTTATTTACTAATTTTAGTGACAAAGCAAGGCTCTTGTTACGTACAGTGGTCGACTTTTATCTGGCTTACCGTTGCCAGCATTCGCTCTCCTACGGGGCGTTCTTTTTGGTAGGCTAATTTTGTGTTTGTTCGTTTTGTGGTTCTAAATTACTTGTGATGATGGAGAATAGTTCTGCCTTGGTATCCACTCGCTCTAGGCGTTTAAACCAAATTCAAGACCGTGAAAAGTCGTCTAGGTCAGATATTTCCACTGAAAGAGAAAAAGTAACGAGTACAGAGGGCCGTGTTCCTGTTGAAAATGCGACTTATTTAAACGTGGACGCGACTTCAAGTGAGGGCAGGGGCGAACAAAGCGAACCCCATTCTGATATGCCAATTTCTGCCACTGCGCAAACTAGTTAGACCAGTGTTACTAGACCCTACTGCGTTTCTAATACGATTCTAAGTGACCTCATGGCTATCATGAGAGAACTAAAAGCAGAAATGAAAGCAGAGGTAGGTTCCATAATGGAAGCGCAAAATGATTCAGTCCAGGCCGAACTTACCAAGGTTTCTGCGCAGTGCAGGGAGGCGCAAAGTAACACCATTCAGATTATTAACAATAATCTGGATGGTTTGCGCACCGATATAGTGCGGCTAGTTCAGGAACGGCATGAGGTAGCAATGAATGGTATCTCAGAAAACCCGACCGAAATTTCAGGCAATGCAGAAGCTATGTCTTCCCTCTCTGATCGTGTAGATACTAAAATCCACTCTCATGAGGAGAGAGTCGAATTTGTTAAGACTGAGGTCCACTGTCTTAATGAGAGAGTCTATTTGGTAGACGGTCGGGCGAAAACTCGCACTGATGATCTAGGCGCACGCACAGCTGAACTAGGCGTGCGCTTTGAAGAACTGTCCACCTCGGTGGTGAAGCTTCTACAGACCACGGAGACAGTGGCAGACAGGGCAGCTCCCGCTGTTGTAAATGAATCGGAGGAATTTCGCGACATACTCTGATTCAAGGAACAACGGTGGGAAATTAACTGTAGGCGTCACGATATAGCGGCCGAGTTAGAAGAACGCGTCGCGTGTCTGGAGTAAGTCTCCATTCCACCCCCTCCTCCCCCACAAGTAGAAAATGCCTGCCGCAGTTTGTGTGGAGGTCGGCCCTGTCGTTCCGACTGTGGAGATGATTTGGCTTTCGAGGAGGAGGAGGAGGAGGAGGAGGAGGAGGAGGTCGAACCTCTGTGTCCCTATGCTACCATAAGAGAAAGAACGAGTCCAAGTGCCTGTGTGAGAGACAGTGCAGGAATTTGATTATAACCACTTTCTCATTGTAAAAAAGTACCAGGTCTTCCGAAACTCTGCAAGTGGGATACACCCGCGTGAGTGGCTAGAGCAATTCGATTACTTTCTGCCTCCAAACTAGCCAGAAGGACAGAAAATCGAGTATGTCTGCGGATATCTCGAGGGGGATCCCGCCATGCGATGCGACCTCTCTTAATATATAGCCACTATTACGATGCATTTAGGGAATATTTCCTGTCTGCCTACTGGTCGAAGAGGCAACAGGAACGAGTAAAGAGCAGCTTTCTAGTGATGCCCCACTTTGCTAAGTGCAACTACAGGAGTCTCAGAGAATTCTTTCGAGGAATGATCCAGAGAAATCAATTCCTCGACTACCCACATCCTCCACGTGAATTGATAAGAATTTGTGCGTCGAAGCTCCCACGAAATGTGCGCAATGCCGTCCTTGCGGGAAGATGCAAGGAAGACATTGCGTCCTTCCAGGCTTACCTGGAGGACTTAGAATATGACGAAGTTTACGGACCTAGAAGAGAGGGCAATGGCTCTTCTAGGAGAAGTAATCGGAGCGACAACAGCACTAGGAACAACCGTGCGGAAAGCAATAGCAGTGCTGAGAATCAGCAACAGCGGAGCAACAGGCACGGTTATTGGCATGTTAAGCGGGAAGACAAGCGGCAACAGTTCGGGAACGGTAATAAGGGCTACCGACCCGATAAAGGCCTGCGAAAACCGCAGGACCCACCAACAGAAGACGTGGAAATCAAGTCCGCTGTTCCGCGTCATCACAAACTGAATGATCCCGGTCCTAGCATAAACCAGTAATAATTTGCTGTAGTTGATCGTCACTTGATCAACCTGCTTGGAAAGGCACATATACATCCAAAGCTTTCTTTAATTTTATGTTTCTAGGGTAAATTAAGTGATATTCTTACCACCCATGTCATTGTGTTTGTAGATTTATCCTGCATTTTGTATGTGTGGTGTCGCACAAGTCCAAAGTGCGCGCCACCTACTTTCGCCGCGCGCCGCCATGCACGCACGGCGCGGCGTTCTTACGACAGCCACGAGCGCCCTCTGCGGCAACTCCGCTCGTGGCCACCAGTGAAGGACATCGTCACTTGGGACTGAGATAGCAACCAGTTAGGACCTTCGGTATCAGATAGGCACCAGTGAAGACTTGGCTATCGTACAGGCACTAGGCAGGACTCTAGCTCAACTATGTATCAACATTCTGCAGTACTATGTAAAAGTTAAGTATTGTATAAATTCTGTGCAATATATATCTCATTCTAATTTACTCTAGTGTTTCTAGTTCTGGCTGCTCCCCTCCGTACCTGCACCAGCGTGCTATCTTTATTTCTGTGTCGGTCTCATTCCACTCGGCCACCGACACCTACAACGGAACGAGACACAAAAGCGGCGACGAGGCTGGGACACAAAAGTGGCGACGAGGATGGGATAGACGAACCTTGGACCAGCCCGCTTGCAGCAGCCAGACAGCAGCAGTCGGAGCACGCAGAAATTGCTCCCACCCACCCACCCTTATTATAAGATTTTTGGGGGAACTTCTTCTGTTACGTGTTTTGTGGACTTTTTTGTTGCAGAGCGTCCTCTTTCATATTGCATTTGTGTTTTGTTATAATTTACTTGTATGCGCGGCGCCTAATCGGTCAGCATGGCCACTACCCCGAACCCAAACTTAATGGAAATTATTCAGTTACAGACGGCGCAAATAACACAACTTCTCCAGTCAGTGGCGCAGTTGACGACAACTCAACAACAGCCGTCGCATCAGCAGCACACACCTGCCGCCGCAACGCTTCCTACGTTTCGCCAGTACAACGAACGTGAGGAAGAATGGAGCGACTACTTCGCACAGTTTCAAGAACTCGTCGCGGCTCATCAACTTACAGGTCAGACTGTTAAGCATCTTTTATTGTCCGTGGTGGGCCCCAAAACCTTCGTATTACTGCAGAAACTATTCCCGCAAGCATCTCCTCGTGATGTAGACTTTGAACAAATAGTAGAGGCACTAAATGCTCATTACGAGAGAAAAGTTCTTGTAGCCGCTGCACGGTACCGATTTTTCAGACTTAAAAAATTACCTGAGCAGTCACACCAGGAATGGATTACGGAATTGAAGGGCTTAACCCGCAAATGTAAATTTACTTGCTCTTGTGGACTTTCGTATAGTGACGTGATGTTGAGGGATGCGATTACGCAGAACATTCAGGACCCCAGAATTAGGGCAGCAATTCTGAAACAATCTGACCCCTCATTAGACAGTGTACTGCAGCTTATAGAAGCACATGATACTTTTGACGTAGCAGATGTAGAAATGCAAAGTCACAGTGTTAATTCAGTGCGCCGCAACGGACGCTTTCCTAGCCGTAGTTCTCATTCTAGCACTAGTGATTCTTATTTTTCTACCGGCCGTGCTGAACAGACAGTGAACAGTAGCCAGTGTAAAAGTGCGCCACAAAAGTCGCCCCGTCGTGTTAGAAACAGTGATTTGAATAACGGGCGCCAACGCTCATTTCAGAAAAATGTTCGTAAGTCTTGCCCTCAGTGTGTATCTCACCACAAGCGTGCGCAATGCCCTAGTCGCAACGCAACCTGTTACCAATGTGGCAAATTAGGACATGTACGAACAGTGTGTATGCAAAACAAAATTTCAAAGAACGATGCCGTTAAAAACAGTGCAAGAACAATTCAGGTTGTAAATGTCATACACGCTGTGCACTTGGACAGTGTTTCACGTGATTCTCAATTGCAAGAAAGTAGTTCTGCGCCTACGGCAAAACTATATAGTGCACCACGTAGCAAGCGCCGACGAGCGCGTAAAAATGTGCAACTGAAAAGGGTTCGGGACAAGCAAAGTGACTATGTACAGTGCAATCCTGTAGTGAATCTAGTGCCTTCTACAACTTCTCCTTGTAAAAGTGCGCAGTACTGTGTAGATAGTGACAGTCGACTTAGTGTAGCTACTCAAAGTAATTTTAGTGCAGTAGCCTCGCATTGCGCGGACTCCGTTCCGGCGGTAGGGCCATCTAGTGACAGTGATATTAATCTATGTGCCGAGTCTGCGCCGCTTCCTTCACTACGCGGCCCGCGCATACGCAGCAAACAAACCGTAGCAGACGTTGCCCACAAACTTTTTGTAAATCTCTCCATAGAAAATAAGACTGTGCAATTTCAGCTTGATACTGGTTCCGCTGTTACATTAATTAATAAAGACACTTATGAACTTCTGGGTTCGCCAAAATTATCGCTGTGTCAACAAGTGTTAACAGCTTATACAGGTCAAAATATTCCCGTTCTAGGAACGTGTAGCCTGCCCGCCTCTTTTCAAGGTGTCACAAAGACAGTTGCTTTTGTAGTTCTTCAGGCCAAATCTACACAGAACATTTTTGGACTAGATGCATTCGACTTATTTGGTTTATCAATTCAAAGAGATGTGCTTCAAATTTCGTCAGTAGTGCCTCAGGACAAAATTAATGCATTATGTGAAAAATACAGTGACTTGTTTTCGCCGGAACTAGGTTGTGCAAAAGACTTCGTGGCACATGTAACTTTAAAAGAATCTGCAGTTCCAAAATTTCGTAAAGCTAGACCAGTGCTTATCGCCTTGCGTGATACAGTTGCCGAAGAACTTAAACGTTGGCAAGATAGTGGGGTGATTTCTCCTGTTTCTGCGAGTCAGTGGGCCTCGCCTATAGTAATTATACCCAAGCCGTCGGGAAAACTTCGTCTCTGTGCGGACTTCAAATCTACAGTAAACGGTCAAACAATTGTAGACACTTATCCCCTACCCAGACCTGAGGAACTTATGGACAAATTAGGACAGTCTCGCTTCTTTTCTAAGATTGATTTAGCAGAGGCATACTTACAGATTCCACTTGATGACGAGTCCAAAAAGTTTTTCGTCATTAATACTCACATGGGCCTTTTTCAATTTCAACGCCTACCCTTTGGCAGTTCTTCCGCTCCCGCTATTTTTCAGCGCTTTTTGGAACAGCTGACAGTTTCTGTACCGTGTTGCTCGAACTATTTAGATGACATTGTGGTATCCGGACGTACAGTTGAAGAACATTTAGCAAACCTGGAGTGCCTTTTCAAATTGTTGACTGCATCAGGTCTACGTTGTAATAAGGCAAAGTGTTCGTTTTTTCAAACTGAAATAGAGTACCTAGGCCATGTGATTAATGCCCAAGGAATCCATCCCTTACAGTCACATCTTCGAGCAATCAAAGACTTGCCTCCTCCTAAGAATGTGCAGGAATTGCAAGCAGTAATGGGAAAGCTTAACTATTATTTCAGATTTATTCCAAATGCCTCTCAGATTGCAGCTCCACTGCATCACTTACGTAGGAAGAATGTTCCTTTTGTATGGTCTAAAGATTGCCAAGTTGCCTTTGACAAATTAAAGTCTGCACTACTCAGTGATGCATGTTTGATTCCCTTTGACCCACAGAATCCTATAGTACTAGCAGTGGATGCCTCGTCGTACGGTGTGGGTGCAGTTTTGTCACATCGTATTGGATTTCACGATCGTCCTATTGCCTTTGCATCCAAGCTACTGACGCCGACGCAACAGAATTACAGTCAGATAGAAAAGGAGGCCTTATCAATCATTTACGGCGTCACAAAGTTTCATCATTATCTCTATGGCAGAAAATTCTATTTGTTGACAGACCACAAGCCTCTCACGTCGTTGTTCTCACCCACAAAGCCAATTCCGCCACGAACGGCACAAAAGCTTCAGAGATGGTCCTTGATATTGTCAAATTATCAGTATGAGATTTTGTACCGACCTACCACTAAACATGCCAACGCGGTCACACTTTCCCGACTTCCGGTTGGCCAGGATGTATCATTTGATTCTTCAGAAATGGCATGTTGTCAGATAGACTCCAGAGATGCTTCCGCTGTCGCAGACTTTCCTTTGAACTCTCGTCGGGTTGCACAGGAAACTGCTGCGGATGCAGACCTAAGTGTGGTAGCACGTTTTGTTCGCTCAGGGTGGCCTGCCAGAGCCAAAGACATTGATCGGCCTCTGGTTCGACGTTATTTTGCACAACGTCATGCATTATCTTTAAGTCAGGGTGTACTGTTGTTGCATACCGACAACGACCAAGCAAGAGTGATTGTTCCTCGTTCCCTGCAACGAGAAGTGTTACGCCTCCTGCATCAAGGACATTGGGGCATTGTTAGGACAAAGCAACTGGCCAGACGTCATTGTACCTGGGTTGGTATGGACGCTCAGATAGAGAGCATGACATCACAGTGTACAGTTTGTGCGGAGCATCAGGCGGCTCCTCCACAGCGTTTCTCAGACTGGCCACGCCCCAAGGGACCATGGCAACGTTTACACATTGACTTTCCCGGACCTTTCTGGAATACGCGCTGGTTAATCGTTGTAGACGCTTTCAGCAAGTTTCCTTTTGTGATTGCCATGAACTCAACGACAGCGTCTAGTACAATCAGTGCCTTAACATCAGTGTTTTGCATCGAAGGTTTGCCTAAAACTATCGTCAGTGACAATGGACCTCAGTTTGTTAGTACGGAATTTCAACAGTTTTGTCGTGTGAGTGGCATTCAGCATATTACCACTGCACCTTTTCACCCTCAGTCCAATGGTGAAGCAGAACGTTTCGTTCGAACATTCAAGTCTCACATGGAGAAGATGAAAGGTCAGCACTCCAGGCAGCAAGCTCTTCAAATTTTCCTGTCTACGTATCGATGCATGCCACGTAACGGCCCGTCTCCTGCCGAGCTGCTACACGGCCGCCGTCACCGCACTCTCCTTCACCTGCTGCAGCCTCCCACGCACCGAGTCGGTTCGTATGGCGCTACGCGTTTTCAGGTTTCTACGCCGGTGCTGTACAGGGTGTTTGCTGGTATGAAGAAGACTTGATTGCCAGGCACCATTCAGCGCGTACTCGGTCGCAATATGTATGTTGTACGTTCTTCCACAGGGTCGGAGCTGCGGCGCCAAGCAAACCAATTGCGCTTGCACAGGCCGCGCGATCCTGTCTCCGGTTTCTTGATTCCAGACCCAGTTCACCGCCAGGGAGCACAGCCACATCGCTCGCCGCCGGGCCCAGCTTCCCCGGGCTACGAGTTCCCGATGGATGTCGACGCGCCTCCTACGCAGTCGGCACCTCCGCCTCCGTCGCCGCCGCAGATGACAGCGTCACCGAGAGGGACTCCGGGACCGTGCGGCCCCCCCCCCCCCCCCCCAGCTTGGGCTACGCACCACAGAAGAAGATGACCTGCTCCATCTGGGCGGAAGCGTGCGCCCTTCCCCAGGTTTCGGCGGGTTTCCTGGAGGATCGCAAGGCGGATGCCGGGGCGCGGACGGCGTCTCGATCCCGGCCTCAGCTACGACGCCCGTCCCACCAGTAACGCCCCCGCCCAGGCCCTCCACCCAGTGCCGTCGCCGTGGCCCTCAGCCCTACGCCACGACGGCGCGGCGGTTTGGGCGGGAGGGGTGTGGTGTCGCACAAGTCCAAAGTGCGCGCCACCTACTTTCGCCGCGCGCCGCCATGCACGCACGGCGCGGCGTTCTTACGACAGCCACGAGCGCCCTCTGCGGCAACTCCGCTCGTGGCCACCAGTGAAGGACATCGTCACTTGGGACTGAGATAGCAACCAGTTAGGACCTTCGGAATCAGATAGGCACCAGTGAAGACTTGGCTATCGTACAGGCACTAGGCAGGACTCTAGCTCAACTATGTATCAACATTCTGCAGTGCTATGCAAAAGTTAAGTATTGTATAAATTCTGTGCAATATATATCTCATTCTAATTTACTCTAGTGTTTCTAGTTCTGGCTGCTCCCCTCCGTACCTGCACCAGCGTGCTATCTTTATTTCTGTGTCGGTCTCATTCCACTCGGCCACCGACACCTACAACGGAACGAGACACAAAAGCGGCGCCGAGGCTGGGACACAAAAGTATGTCTTTGTAGTGTTTTCTTTGAATGGTTTGTTTTAATAGTGTATTTTGTTACATGAGTCCTTTGTATATGTATGTGTTTGTTGTGCAATTTCATTTCGCCATAACGTATCTTCATGTTGTATGCATGTTTTGTGTACTACTTATAGTGTACTTATAGTACACAAAAAATGCATACATGTGCTATTGGGGTGGATAACAGCAACTTGCCAGTTCTGTCTGGTCGTCTGTTCAACCTACGTTACTTTGACGCTCCGTTTTGTACATCAAAAATTATTAGTGTGAAATGTTCATGTGTCCCTGTCTGCTATAAGGCTTCCTGCCTCACATAGTCCCTTTTTTTATTCTCCATGCTTTTATCGTTTTGTTTCCATCGTGAAGATGGTGCATTATCTAAGTTCTTTAGGCCATGTTAAGTATTTTATTGTGTATGTCTTGTTTATAGTAATTTGTGTCCCTGTATATCGTTTTAAGTGTGTGTGCTCTTCTTCACTGTGCATGAAACTAGCTTTGTTTAGCAAGTGCTTTAGTTGTCACCTTTACTGTAAGTTTTATATTGGCAATCTCCCCGTTAGGTAGCATGTTTATAAGACGCCGTGGTAGGAAATGTTCAAATGTTTGTATAGACTATGGGTCTTAACTACGGGGTAATCAGTCCCTAAACTTACAAACTACTTATGAACTACTTACGAACTAGGACGGCACAACTATCCATGCCCGAGGGGGGATTAGAACCCCCGACCGTAGCGGCCGTGCAGACCGTGACTGGAGCGCCTTAGTCCCCTCGGCCACCGCAGCCGGCGCCGTGGTAAGCATCAACGCCGTAATTCATAGGATTTTAATTGCACGTAGATGCACTGTGGTGTTGATGCTCGGGGGTCTAGATAATTTCGTCTAGGGATAGTCTGCTTGAATAACAGGAGATGTGCCATTCGACTGGAAGACGGTGACGGCAGAGCACTAACGAAGGGGTTCATCAAAATTTCATTGACAATATACACAATTGGCTTATTAATAGAACCAACTAATATTATTCAGATAAGTTTTTCAGGGCAATTTTGTAAATTAAAGGACGGAGCGTGATCTGTAGAAGAGGCCTGACTCACACCCAGAAGAAATGTTAAAATGTTTGTTAAGCTTATGGGACTTAACTACGGGGTCATCAGTCCCTAAACTTACAAACTACTTATGAACTGCCTTATACTAAAGACGGCACAAATATCCATGCCCGAGGGGGGATTCGAACCCCCGACCGTAGTGGCCGTGCAGACCGTGACTGAAGCGCCTCAGTCTCCTCGGCCACCGCGGCCGGCCCTCCAGAAGAGGGCAGAATCATACAAAACTTCATCAGGCTCTATAATCGCTCCCTATCGCGTGTAGCTTCATTTCTTTCGTTTCTTCATGTAATACTAAACATTTCTATGGCTAGCATGCTGTAGTTAATTTTCTTTATTTTTCGGAATCTGAATTTATTCAATTTCATTGGTTTTCGGAACCACGTAATTTGGTAATTTTATTTGCTTGAAACATGAATACACATGCATAGCACTTGTTATTACAATTATATTTACAGGTATACAATACAACTTTTATACAGGTAAATTATATAAACACTGTTCAATGAGCCATGCTTTTAAATGTTTCTTGAATTTCTCGCCTGTTAACTGCTTTATTTCTTTTGGCAGAGCATTATAATATTTTGCCCCTTTAGTGTATGGGCTGTTGCAGTTTTTTTCAGTCTCCTACTGAGAATGTGAAAATCTTGTACTTGTCTGGTATTATGCTGATGGACTTCGTTATTGCGAAGTGTATATTCCTTATCTTCTACAGTTTTTAAAATTGATTCATATGTATACATAGAGTAAATAGTCATAATTTTAAAATCTAAAAACAAGCTCTTGCTAGAAATCCTAGAATCTACTTTGCCCATTTATCTCAGTGCTCTCTTTTGAAGTTTAAAAACCCTATCTACATGCGTTTTGGCAGCACAATCCCATAATAGAAGTCCATATGAAAGAAAGGGGTGTATTAGGCCGAAATACATAGTTTTCATCGTTTAATGTTTACATATGGAGCTATTCTTCTCAACACATATAGTTTAGATGTTATTTTTGCACACACATTATCAATTTGTTGGATCCATAAGAGTTTGCTGTCAGTTCTTATGCCTAAGAATTTACACTCACTACAGACTTTCCCTATTGTATTACTACCATGATAATCAATACTGCTTTGTAAATCACTTAAATTAAAAGAAATTATGTTTGTTTTTTGCAGGTTGACTTTTAGGTTGTCCTTTTCAAATTTTGTTTTTGCAGTTTCAATAAACTTTTTAACTTCTAACCCGACATAATTCGTATCAGTTCCCCCATCAAGGCCTGAAGTGTCATCTGCATACATAGTTATGGATTTTTCATTATCGAAAGTACTTGTGAAGTCATTGACATAACAAATAAACAAGAAAGGACCTATTATTGATCCCTGTGGCACCCCAAATTTAATCTTTCTGACCCTTGACTTATGTGTTTCTATTGTATCTCCATTATTGTGTGTGATTGCCGTACACTGGCTTCGGTTTCTTAAATAAGAAGTAACAAGGTGCATGAGTTTTCCATTGATGCCGTCTCTGGCTAATTTTGACAGGAGAAGATCATGGTCAACCCTGTCAAACGCCTTTGAGAGATCCAAGAAAACTCCTGCTACTTGATAACCTTCATCAATTTTATCGAGAGCTTTCATCATGAATTGTAATGCTGCTGTCATTGTGCTACGACCACTCCTGAAGCCATGCTGAAAGTCTCCCAGGATATTTTCTTTGCTATAATGATCTAACATGTACTTAAGTATTAATTTCTCAATTAACTTACTGAAAACAGAAGTTAGAGCGAGTGGTCTATAGTTGTCTACTAGATGTTTATCACCTTTTTTGTACAGAGGTTTCACAATAGCTAATTTCAGTGTATCAGGAAACACTCCTTCTTTTAAGACACTATTTATGAGATGTGTCAAAGGATATGCCAGATTGTGTTGGCATTGTATCAGTAAATAAGGGGAAAATTCATCCCATCCTGAAGATTTTTTGTTTTTGCATTCTCTGATGAGCTGCAATGTGTCATTGACATCCACTTCAGGGAGCTTATTAGAGTCAGGGTTGTTTTCAGCTTGATATCGACAAGGTGATTTATCTGTATTACAGCGGTCAGTTTTCTGGGTCCGAGTTCCGAATTCCGGGGTTTGCAGCTAGTCGCCTGAGTACACGCCATTTCTCATATAAAACCAGTACATAAATTGATTGCTAACAGACTGCAACTTAAGAATCCACCGTGATTTTGTATACTAAATCAGACTTTCAACAGCTGCACCTTCAGTGGAGTGCGTTCATGTAACGTAGCCGTGTGTCGGCGTTAGCGTGTTTGCTCGCGTTTTCTGTTCAGATGTAATTTAACCTGCTATACACACGCACCATCTCGAAACAGGCACGTCAGACCAGAGCAAGCTTCAAAGTGTCTGTGTATTGTGTTTTGTGCTACCTCCGACTTGCTGAATTTCGCCTACGATAGCGGCGCCTGCTCCCGCCTCGTCTCAGCACTCTGTTTTTCTTGAGCTTCGCTGCGGCATTGCGTGTGTATGAGAGAATGAATGTTTGTGAATCCTTCCCCCAGTAGCGTTAAATCATGTATAATTTAGGCAGGGCACCGTCTGCATTAATCCATGTAAGAGATGCATTTTATTATATTTACAAAATTGGTTCCCCATTTTGCTTGTTTTCTATCTGAATAAACAAGTTTAAGTTCAGCATAATACGTCAGCTGTCTATAAATTGTAGTTTTAGAGCACCTTCCCTCTTTTATTTAATATTGTTCTTTATAAGTGCTGAGAACTAGTTCAGATGCAATTTTTTCTTGTATCTAAATTCCGTTGCGCCATAAATGTTTTCTTAGCCACCTTTCTAAGATAACTTCAATTGTGGTGGCTTGCTTATTAATGTCTGTGTGTAATAACGTGTGAACTGCTATGGATATTGACCACTGTAGTGTAAACTTTCTGTTATTGAAGTAATTTGAAGCGAATCAGTTCTCAGTTTGGGCCAGAGAACAAGGCTTTGTAGCAGGGAATAACCAGTAGTTCACACGTACCTTATTTACTAATTTTAGTGACAAAGCAAGTCTCTTGTTACGTTCAGTGGTCGACTTTTAACCAACGGAAGGTAACGAGAGGCAGCCCATGTATTAATTTGGTGTATAAGCTGTCTTTATTACACATTTAATTCAATTCGGTCCAGCTGTTTCAGTGTGAAGAGTTACAAAAGTAAACGTACGGTGGCTTACGAAAGATAGCCCATGTATTAATGCAAGATATTAGTTATCTCCTTTCCAAATTTCATTCAAATCTTTCCATCCGTTTCAGCACGATGCAGTAGCAAACATATTAACCCACTGTAAGGTACGGTGGAGTGGCCGAGCGTTTTAAGGCGCCTTGCTTGGGAGCGCGAGGTTGCAAGCGTCGGAGATTCGAGTCCTCCCTGGGGCATGTGTGTGTGTGTGTGTGTGTTGCCCTTAGTTTAAGTAGTCTGTAAATCTAGCGACTGATTACCATAGCAATTTGGCCCAATAGATTTACAAACATTTGAACAGGTTACATTGTAAGGTATGATCCGCTTACAAAATGTAGCTGATGCATTGATCAGGGTATAAGCTACCTCTATTTCAAATTTCGTTCATACCTGTCTAGTCATTTCAGCACGAAGGCGTACGAAAAGAATTAACTAATTGTAAAGCACCTTCCGCCATGCACCGTATGAAGTTAATTTTAGTATGTCTGTAACCTTCGCGCGAGTGCAAGCAATGAGTAGACAATGTTTTATCGCAATCGTATGTACGGTATGACCGTGCATAAAATACGAACAAAAAGACAAACATTAATTTTAATATATATGATTTAAGTTGTGTACGAACGTAGGTTTTCGCGGTCATAATTGTTAAAGTTAAAATTCTGAGCTATTTGCCGTGTCATAATAATAAAATTTCGGATCCGTTGCAGGAGCCTTCTTCAGGGAATACTCTCTTGTTTCCAAGTCAAATATTCACATGTTTGTAAAGCCGGCTGCGGTGGCCGAGGGGATTGAGGCGCTCCAGTCACGGTCTGCACGACCACTACGGTCGGGGGTTCGAATCCCCCCTCGGGCATGGATATTTGTACCGTTCTTAGTCTTAGTTAGTTCATAAGTAGTTTGTAAGTTTTAGCGACTGATGACCCCGTAGTTAAGTCCCATAGACTATACAAACATTTGAACAACATGTTTGTAAACTGCGTGGTCATCAGTCCGTAGCTTACAAACTACTGAAACCTAGGTAAACTACCCTAAGGACAAACACACACACCCGTGCCCCAGGGAGGACTCGAACCTCCACGGCGAGCAACCGCGCGCTCCGCAGCGAGACGCGTTAGACCGCTCGGCTACTCCAACGCGGATCTTGTTTGCTCCTTGTGTTGGTATTATAAAGCGTGTACTGTCCTAACAGTTTAATTTTGATTGGTGTTTCAAAATTAAACTGTTAGGACAGTGCACGCTTTATAAGACCAGCACAAGGAGGAAACAAGTCAGTATTCGCTGGGGAAGCCTCCTGCAACGGATCGGAAACGTTGGAAAGAGTTTATTATCATGACGCGGCAAATAGCTCGGAAGAATTTTAACGTTGATTTAAGTTGCTTCACTACTCGGACGATATCCACTTCTGTGTTATTCACGTTGGCGGCTTTCTTACTTTGAACCCAGGAATGTGACCGTGTTCGCTCGCGTAATTGTGCCCCGTTTGCCGGAGTCTCGACGCAGACTGTCCCTCGCGCTTAACGAGCAGTGGTGGACCAGTGGCGACGTAAAGGCCGGTGCCGCAAGGAGGTCCTAACAGGCGGCGGCAGCAGGGAGTGTCCCGCCAGTCGCTTTCAAACCCGCCGCTGTCAATGCCCGCCGGTGCACGCCGACCTCAACCAGCTTCCAGGCAAACTCTGCGAAGGGCGCAGCGACCAGCGGCGTACGTCGCGAAGTGCCGTTGCTCACGTTTAGGTGGGGGAAAAAATTGATAACAAGATGGACATTTGGACAGTTCTTCCTTGTGTTGTTGTTATGGTCTTCAGTCCGGAGACTGGTTTGATGCAGCTCTCCACCCTACTCTATCCTGAGCAAGCCTTTTCATCTCCTCATAAGAACAGCAACCCACATCCACTTGGATCTGCTTACTATACGCGTCTCTTGGTCTCCCTCTGCGATTTCTACCCCACACACTTCCCTCCAACGCTAAATATACAATTCCTCGATGTCTAAGAATGTGTTCTACCTAGCGAGCCCTTCATTTAGTCAGGGTATGCCAAAAATTCCTTTTCTCACCAATTCTGTTCAGTACCTCTTCATTAGTTATGCGATCTACCCACCTAATCTTCAGCATTCTTCTGTAACACCACATTTCGAAAGCCTCTATTCTCTTCCTGTCCGCACTGCTTATCGTCCATGTTTCACTCCCGTACAAGGCAACACTCCACACAAATGCCTTCAGAAAAGACTTCCCTACACTTAAATTAATATTCGATGTTAGCAAATTTCTCTTTTTCAAAAATGCTTTTCTTCCCATTGCCATTCTGCATTTTATATCCTCTGTACTGCGGCCATCGCAAGTTATTTTACTACCCAAGTAACAAAACAAATCTATCGCCTTCATTGTTTCGTTACCTAATCTAATTCCTTCAGCGTCGACTGATTTTCTAAGACCGCATTCCATTATTTTTGTTTTGCTCTTGTTAATCTTCATTTTATACTCTCTCTTCAAGACACTGTCCATTCCATTCAACTGCTCTTCCAGGTCCTTTGTTGTCTGTGACAGAATTACAATGTCATCAGCAAAACGCAATGTTTTTATTTCTTCCCCCTGAACTTTAATCCCTATTCCAAATGTTTCCTTGCTTTCCTTCACCGCCTGCTCGATGTACAAATTGAATAACATCGGAGAAAGGCTGCAACCCTGTCTTGCTCCCTTCCCAACTGATGCTTCCCTTTCATGCCCTTCGAGTCTGCGGTCTGGCTTTTGTACAAGTTGTAAATAATTCTCCTTTGCCTGTATTTTACCCCTGCTGACTTCAGGATGTGAAAGAGTGTATTTCAGTCAACATTGTCAAACGATTTCTCCAAATCTACAAAAGCTAAAAATGTAGGTTTGCCTTTCCTTAATCTATCTTCCTACGTTCCTCCTAAATCCAAACTGATCTTCCCCGATGTCAGCTTCTACCAGCTTTTCCATTCTCCTGTAGATAATTCGTGATAAAATTTTGCAGCCGTGACTTATCAAAGTGATGGTTCTGTAATTTTCACACCTGTCTGCGCCTGATTTCTAAAGTCTGAGGGTCTTTCGCCTGTCTCATACATCCTACACACCAGTTCAAATAGTTTTGTCATGGCTGGCTCTCCCAGAGACTTCAGTAGCTCTGAGGGTATGTCATCTACTCCTGGGTCCTTGTTCCGACCTAGGTCTTTCAGGGCTCTGTCAAATTCATCTCTCAGTATAGTATCTCCTATTTCATCTTGATCTGCTTCCTCTTCTCTTCCTACAACATTGTCTCTAAGTTCATTTCCTTTATAGAGCTGCTCTATGTACTCTTTCCACCTTTCAGCTTTCCCTTCTTTGCTGAGAACTGGTTTCCCACCTGAGTTCTTGATATTCGTAGAGTTGCTTTTCTTGTCCCGAAATGTCTCTTATTTTTCTGTAGGCGGTATCTACTTTTTCCCTTCTTATACATTCTTCTACAGATTTGCATTTGGCTTCTAGCCACTCCTGCTTAGCCATTTTGCACTTCCTGTCAATCTCATTTCTTAGTCGTCTGTACTCCATTTTGCCTGTTTCATTTACTGCATTTTTATATTTTCTCCTTCCATCAATTAAATTTAGTATTTCCTGTGATATCCAAGGATTCTTTGTAGGTCTTGCCTTTCTACCTATTTTGACTTCTGCTGCCTTCACTATTTCATCTGCCTTGTGCCCTTATAAACAGCTTATAAAAACGTCCTCACCTATCGTACTGAAGATTGATCCGAAATACATGCACAAATACTTCAGCACAAAATCTAACACAAAAATATCAATAAAAAAGGTTTCATGTGATATCATCCATGTTGTTGTTGTTGTGGTCTTCAGTCATCAGACTGGTTTGATGCAGCTTTCCACGCTACCCTGTCCTGTGCAAGTCTCTTCATCTGAGAATACGTTCGGCAACCTACATCCTTTTGAATCTGTTTACTGTATACGTCCTTCGGTTTCCCTCTACGATTTTTACCCCACACGCTTCCTTCTAATGCTAAGTTGACAATTCCTTGATGTCTCAGAATGTGTCCAACCAATCTATCCCTTCTCTTAGTCGGGAGATGCCAGAAACTGCTTTTCTCCCCGATTCGGTTAAGCACCTCTTCATTAGTTACCTGATATACCCAATTTTCATCATTCGTCTGTAGCACCACATTTCACAAGTTTCTATCATCTTTTTATCTGAACTCCTTTTTATCTGAACTCCTTATCGTCCACGTTTGCCGTCCGCGGTGGCCGAGGGGACTGAGGCGCTTCAGTCACGGTCTGCACGGCCACTACGGTCGGGGGTTAGAATCCCCCCTCAGGCATGGATATTTGTGCTGTCCTAGTTCGTAAGTAGTTCATAAGTTCTAAAGGTAAGTTTAGGGACTGATGACCCCGTAGTTAAGTCCCATAAGATTTACAAACATTTCAACTTTTTTTTTTTCGTCCACGTTTCACTCCCATGCAATACTACACTCTCATACAATACTACACTCCAGACAAACGCTTTCAGAAAGGTCTTCCTAACAATTATATTAATATTGGATGTTAACAAGTTTCGCTTCTTTACAAACGCTTTTCTTCTCAAAGCCATTCTGCATTTTATATCTTCTTTACTTCGGCCATCAGAAGTTATCTTGCTACCCAAATAGGAAAATTCATCTACTACTTTTATTGTCTCATTATCTAATATAATTCCTTCAGCATAGCCTGATTTTCTGACACTAAATCCCATTACCTTCGTTTTACTCTCGCTAATGTTCATCTTATATCTTCCTTTCAAGACACTGTCCATTCCATTCAATTGCTTTTCCATATCTTTTGCGGTCTCTGACAGAATTACTATGTCATCGGCAAATCGCAATGTTTTTATTTCTTCTCCCTGCACTTCAATGACATCTCCAAATTTCTCCTTTCATTCCTTCACTGCCTGCTCAATGTACAAAGTGAACAACATTGAGGAAAGGCTACAACCCTGTCTTACTCCCTTCCCAACCTCTGCGTTCCTTTCTTGCCCTTCGACTCTAATAACCGCTGTCTGGCTTTTGTATAGGTTGAATATATCTCTTCTCTCCCTATATTTCACCCTGTTACCTTCAAAATTTTGAAGAGTGTATTCCAGTCGACATTGTCAAAAGCTTTCTCCAAATCGACAAAAACGTAGTTTTCTCTTTCCTTAGCCTTTCATCTAAGATTAGTCGTAATGTGAGTGTTGCCTCCCGTGTTCCTACATTTCTCCTAAATCCAAACTCATCTTCCCCGAGGTCGGATTCCACAAGTTTTTCTATTCGTCTGTAATTAATTCGTCATCATATGACCACTAAAAGAAGCTCGTTAAACTTCATTTACGCGATAAATCAGATAAAACTACAGGCCGTAAATTCAACTAAACATCGAGGCGTAACGATCACAAACAACATAAATTGGAAAGAAAACATAGAAAATATTGTGGGGAAAGCGAAAAAAGACTACGTTTCGTTGGCAGGAGACTTAGAAGATGCAACAGTTCTGCTAAAGAAACTGCCTACACCACTCTTGTGGGTCCTATTTTGGAGTATTGCTGCGCATTGTGGGATCTATACCCGGTGGGACTAACGGACGATTTAGTGAAAGTTCAGAGAAGGGCAGCTCGTTTTGTACTATCGCGATATAGAGGAGAGAGTGTCACAGAAATGATGCACGACTTGGGGTGGAAATCATTAAAAGAAAGGCGTTACTTGTAGCGACGAGATCTATTTGCGAAATTTCTTTCACCAACTTTCTCTTCCGAATGCGAACATATTTTGTTAGAACCCAACTACATAGGAAAACAAGATCATGAAAAAAAAAATAAATAAAAAAATCAGAGAAATCAGATCAAAAACGGAAAGATTTAGATGTCCCTTCTTCCCGCGAGATGTTAGAGAATGGATCCTTACGTGTTGCACACAAATGTCTTTTATTTGATATCTTAATACGAAACAGCGCCTTTTTCCCAATTAATCCAGTAAAACTTCGAACGTTCTCCCACAAGAAAACAAACTGATTTTTTTTTCTACGAATTCAAAAAATTTAGAACACTTCGACCGTTCCGGGGCTTTGTAATAAATTCAATGGCGAAGTTAACAATTCGTGCTGGACAGGGATTCGGACACGGATTTTCCGCTTTAGGCCAGCGGCCGCCATAACCAATTAGGATATTCAAGCATGCTTACCTTGTCCAAAAAGAACAGAAGCCGTAACAATAATTGTATATATACCCCAATAGGCAATGAGAATTTCAATGCAGACTGCGAGCAAGAGGAACCAATGGGCAAGGGCCACTACAATTGTAGTGCACTACAATCTAAGAAGTTGGAAGGGAAGCGTGCCTAGATAGCTTAATTGGTTAAGGTGACCGCTGGCCGGAAGCGGAAAATCAGGGTTCGAATCCCGCTACAGCACAAATTTTCATCTTCGCCATTGAATCTATTTCAGCGCCCCGAAACGGTCGAAATGTTTAAATATTTCGAATTCATAAAATTACGACCGTTACTGTCAACCAATTGTGTCTGTTCTTTCGGATATGTCCGAAAAGAACTGACACCATATCGATAACTGTATTTTTTCTGTCTGATTTTCGATTGTTATGTGTCAGAGTGTTGTGGTTATACAGTGAATCCTTGAGACCTGCACTATTAATTTTTCCTCTATTGTTGCTGTAGTTAATAATAGGAGCTAATAGATAGGAACAATGACAGGAGAGAGTCCATAATGAGGAAGGCAAAGAAAAATAAGGAATATGTCCGTCATAGTGCCAATTCCATCTCCTTTAACCTTTGGACAGCTTCCTGACTGACCGGATGGAGTTAGGTCATCCCTCCTGAAAATGATTGTAATGGACAGTTAGTATGTGGGCCATTGTTTGTAGGCCCGCTCCACAATCACGACTTTGTTCATCTACCTGTCCTCAATTGAATTCCCAGTAGTTCCACCGACCAACACTATTACGGAAGCGTTGGTCAAGACAATTCCCTCCAGGGAAGATCCATCTGTGAAGCTCCTTCGAGGATTAGTCCATTGAAAGAATCTCAAGTTCTTGCCCAGTTGGGTGTAGATGAGAAGCCCCTCTTATGTAGTTGGACTGCTGTTTTAAGAGGTGCTTTAAGCTATTTCAATCGACTTACCAGTGGCGGAAGGTCTGGCAAAACAGGAAACTTAGGAGTGGACAAGAACTTGTAAGACTCTCTCCTTAGGGATTCCTTTCGTCTTATGCACTTTCGTCATCCTAATGCACTACTAGCCATTAAAATTGCTGCACCAAAAAGAAATGCAGATGATAAACGAGTATTCATTGGACAAATATATTATACTAGAACTGACATGTGATTACATTTTCACGCAATTTGGGTGCATAGATCCTGAGAAGTCAGACCTCAGAACAACCACCTCTGGCCGTAATAACGGCTTTAATACGCCTGATCATTGAGTCAAACAGAGCTTGGTTGGCGTGTACATGTACAAATGTCCATGCAGCTTCAGCACGATACCACAGTTCATCAAGAGTAGTGACTGGCGAATTGTGACGAGCCAGTTGCTCGGCTCCCATTGACCAGACGTTTTCAATTGGTGATTGATCTGGAGAATGTGCTGGCCAGGGCAGCAGTCGAACATTTTCCGTATCCAGAAAGGCCCGTACACGACCTGCAAAATGCGGTCGTGCTTTATCCTGCTGAAATGTAGGGTTTCGCAGGGATCGAATGAAGGGCAGAGCCACGGGTCGTAACACATCTGAAATGTAACGGCCACTGCTTAAAGTGCCATCGATGTGGACAAGAGGTGACCGAGATATGTAACCAATGGCACCCCATACCATCACGCCAGATGATACGACAGGTATGGCGATGACGAATACACACTTTCAATGTGCGTTCACCGCGATGTCGCCTAACACGGATGCAACCATCATGATGCTGTAAACAGAACCTGGATTCATCCTAAAAAATTACGTTTTTCCAATCGTGCACCCAGGTTCGTCGTTGCGTACACCATCGCAGGCGCTTCTGATGCAGCGTCAAGGGTAACCGTAGCCACGGTCTCCGAGCTAATAGTCCATGCTGCTGCAAACGTCGTCGAACTGTTCGTGCAGATGATTGTTGTCTTGCAAACGTCCCGATCTGTTAGCTCAGGGATCCGAGACGGGGCTGCACGATACGTTACAACGATGCGGATAAGATGCCTGTCATTTCGACTGCTTGTGATACGAGGCCGTTGGGATCCAGCACGGCGTTCCGTATTGCCCTCCTGAACCCACCGATTCCATATTCTGCTAACAGTCATTGGATCGCGAGCAGAACTGTCGCGATACGATAAACCGCAATCGCGGTAGACTACAATCTGAACTTTACGGGAAAACTCCCGACTACCTCGGAGGTGCTGTGTCACATTTCTCGTGCGCCGACTACGACACCACATTCGGGTCACTTACACCCTGACAGCGAGTATAGCAGCGCCTTCGCCAGTGTGTTGCAGAGCCCTGCCCTGAGGAAGAGTTGAGATACATAGGTTCTGAAGTATCATTTGCAGATAGAACTTAAGTCCTTCGACGTCTTTCTGTCAGATCTACGTACTGGAGACACCTAAATTACGGTAACCGAGATAGTGGTAATAACAGAGAGTTGCCGCTGAGAGGGTTGGTGTTATGTTTACTCTTCGAAACGAATTACACAAACAGTTGGGTTCAGTTAATGTAGTGAGCAGTGCAAGAACAACGTGACTTACCCAACCTACGGCGTGGAGAGCCACTGGCTGGTAGGGAGCGGGACAGGCACAGACAGAGGTGGCTGCAGCTACTAGAGTGTTCCAAAGTGTAGTTTGCAGAACCTGGACGCGGTTTCAGACAACAGGAAACGTTAAAAAAGGGCATGGCAAAGGTCGTCCAAGGGCAACATCAGCAAAAGGGACCTTTATTTCCAATCCCGTCGAGTCAGGAGGCTGAATGCAATGCAGCTGCAACGCATTCTACAGGCAGCAACAGGGCGCACTATACCTACACAAAAGAAAGGTATCGTCAGTTGTCAGTATTGGCGGTCGCACGGACTTCTATGTCGTTCAGAATGGCGCTTTGAGTGCTGAGAGGCGTAGAGATGGGATCCTACCACTTTTTGTTGTGCCCTACGCTGGAGATGGTTTCCTTCTAGTGGACGGTAACGCTCGTCCCCACGGAACTGCGCTGGTGGACTTCATGTTTGAAGCTAAGGGAATTGAAGGAACGGAGTGGCCAGCTTCTTCATCAGACTTCAACTCGTTTCAGAATGTCTGGGATGCACTTGGCAGACGCATAGCAACCTGACCAGCACCTTCCACAGCGGTTGGAGAGCTGGATATTGCACTTTCTGGAAGAATGGCCAAATATCCCTCTAGAGCGGATTGACAGTCTCATACTGTCCATGGCACGCAGGGGTGCAATAGTACTGGCCGCCCATGGTGATCACACAAAATTATGAGAGAGCAACGAAAATGACTATTTCTCTATTGTGGTAGCCCCGTGATGCTTCGCTGTAAGTAAACGCCATGGAAACCTCATGCAAAGATATAGGTTCGTAGGCTTCCACGGCTGGTGTCATTTTATTAAAACAATTCTGGGTATTAGGTCGCGTCAATATTAAAAAACTTATCAAAGGAATTTCCGACGTTGCGACTATTGTGCAGTGGTCCTCTTCAGGGCGGTTAACTGTTGAATGATCTTGATTGTATACCCCTAAATACTGTGAATTTTTCCATTATTTGATTCCGACGTCATACAGCTAAGATGCTGATTGTTTGGCAGAAACGTATAAGTAGACTCTTTAAGTTTGCTACCCTGCTAAGTGATTGGTAGTTTATTTATTACTCGTTTATAATCCTGCTACCTTTTAATATAAAACAGGTCGTACATTTGTAGTTATACATGTTATATTATACATTAGTTTATTGATGTTACATATTTTAAGCCTTTGAAGTAGATGGAGGTAAGAAGAAACAAGAAAAACAAAGAGAAAAAATATATACTCAATTGCTGACATTTGTTGCTACAATTATAATATAACAAATTACAATTCATGCTTTTTACGATATATTAGATGTAGTGGACAACATAAAAACATGATTAGTTACGTGGTTGTTATACACATGTCGAAATTCAGTGTGTTCTGAAATTTGTTAATTGTAATTATGTGATAAAAGAATGCAATAGAAAAGAAATGAATTATATCTAAAAATAAGGCGGTTTTCTGTCCTGATGGCTAGTTACATTGTTTTGTGCTAGGCGTTGAGTACCTTGGAATGTTTTCTTCAAGCCACCGATCGCCCAGCACAGTTTGCATGGTTTTGGTAATATTAGTCTCTTTCCTTTATATTGTTTATTATTTCTTGTGTCTCAGGTGTTAGTATCCATATTAATTTAAAGAACGTCTGGTCTGGAATGATTACACTGGAGGATTGCTCCCCTGTCAATGTTGAGTCTCATCGGCGTCACTTCCTTCATTTGTGAAAGTTTCATCGTCTTATTCTTCGTCTTTGTTCCAAACTATACTTGTCCATTCTGCGTGACATACGGGCACGCTGCCTGTAGAGCCTTATGTTTTTGTATTCTTCATAGGTCGCATTGGATATCTTGTCTGCTAGTGTGTTGTGTCCATTTTTGTTCGTCTCTTATTATGTCATATATCGTATCGTCTCTCGTAAAGTCAAGCCGCTGTGTGTCTCTGACATGTGTGTATCATCCGCAGAGGAAGACGATGTGTTCATGGGAACCTTCGGTGATTCCGCAGACGCAGTGATTGGTAGGCAAGATCTTGTATCGGATTGGAAGGTAGCAGCCAATCAGCAAGTAGCACCCACAGGTTTGTGTATCCTGTTGCGAACGTTCAGGCCGTGCGTCAGTTCTACTGTGGTCGCTGTTCATACTGCAGAACTCAGGTCAAGTGGAGCCGCTGGTTGGCGCACACACGCGGCCCGCTGGGCAGGGATTGCCGGCAGCCACGTCGAAGCTAACTTGTAGCCATTCTCTAGATGGCTTCTTCTATTTTGCGTTGTTGCATCCACGGTTCGCGGTGAAGCACACGAGGTTCTTGGAAGTTAATAGTACCGCCGCATTCCTTCTGGTATTCTGCCACAGCTGACTTGTTGACTTGTCCCAATAGTATGTAACACGAGTGCTGTTGGGTCTCCCAGTTTCACCAACATAAACTTCGCCGCAATCACATTGGAGTTCATACACGCCTGCAGTGTGGAGGGAATTTATAGGATGCTTCGTGGGCCTCAACAGTCTCGAAAATCGGTTTGATTCCTCCTCGGATAAGGACCTTGTGTATACGTTTTTTGACGCCTCTCACATAAGATAGATGAGCTGTTGTTGTTGTTGGTCTTCAGTCCGGAGACTGGTTTGATGCAGCTCTCCACAATACCTTATCCTGAGCAAGCCTCTTCATCTCCATATAAGAACGGCAACCTACATCTGTCTGAATCTGCTTACTGTATCCATCTCTTGGTCTTCCTCTGCGGTTTTTACCCCACACACTTCCCTCCAACGCTAAATTCACAATTCCTTGATGTCTAAGAATGTGTCCTACCAATCTATCCCCTCTTTTAGTCAAGGTATGCCATAAATTCCTTTTCTCCCCAATTCTGTTCAGTACCTCCTCATTAGTTACGTGATCCACCCACCTAATCTTCAACATTCTTCTGTAGCACCACATTTCAAAAGCCTCTATCCTTTTTCTGTCCACACTGTTTATCGTCCATGTTTCACTCCCATACACGGCAACACTCCATACAAATGCCTTCAGAAAGGACTTCCTTATGCTTAAATCAATATTCGCTGTTAACAAATTTCTCTTTTTCAAGAACGCCTTTCTACCCATTGCCATTCTGCATTTTATATCCTCTGTACTGCGACCATCATTTGTTATTATACTGCCCAAGTAACAAAACTCATCTACCTCCTTTATTGTTTCGTTACCTAATCTAATTCCTTCAGCATCAACTGATTTTCTTAGACTGCACTCCATTACCCTAGTTTTACTCTTGTTAATGTTCATCTTATATGCACCTTTCAGCACACTGTCCATTCCGTTCAATTGCTCTTCCAGGTCCTTTGCTGTATCTGACAGAATTACTATGTCATCGGCAAAACGCAATGTTTTTAATTCTTCACCGTGAACTTTAATTCCTTCTCCAAATTTCTCCTTGCTTTTCTTTATAGCTTGCTCAATGTAAAAATTAAATAACATTGGAGAAAGGCTACAACCACTTCCCAACCACTGCATCCCTTTCATGCCCTTCAACTCTGACAACCGCTGTCTGGTTTTTGTACAAGTTGTAAATAACCTTACGCTCCCTATATTTTACTCCTGCTTGCTTCAGAACTTGAAAGAGTTTATTCCAATCAACATTGTCAAAAGCCATCTACAAAAGCTAGAAATGTAGGTTTACCTTTTCTTAATCTATCTTCTAGGATAAGCCGTAAAGTGAGTATTGCCTCCCGTGTTCCTACATTAGAATGAGTTTCTACTGCATCATTGCCTATCTTGTCTTCCTTGTACCACATAGCATGTTGTATGGCCCTGTTGCTGTATCCATTCGCGTGGAATGTTGTCTTCAGATCACTCAGTTCATGTTGTAAGATGTTGGCGTCGCTAGTCATGTGAGCTCATGGTGTCAGCGTACGTAATGCAGCGTTCTTCTGCATTGGATGATGATGAGAATCTGCATGCCGGTACCTATTGGTGTGCGTCGGTTTCCTGTAAACTTTGTGTCTTAGTGTCCTGTTAGATGTTCTGTACACTTCTACATCCAGAAAAGGAGTAGCTCTGTTAGTTTCCATCTCCACTGTAAACTGTTCGTTCTTGTGCAGGCTGTTGAGGTTCTGGTGGAATCTGTGTAGTTCTGCTTCTCCATGTGGCCATAAAACACATACCACAGCCAACAGCGTGGGCGTAGCGGCGCAGTGTTTAGTGCTGTCTGTTCAAAGGTTTCCATAAATATGTCAGCTGCTATAGGCGAAAGGGGAGAACCCACTGCCACTCCCTGGCCACTGAAATATGTTGAAGAAAAGCACAATTGTAGCAGGTCGCAGATGTCTGGCCGGCCGCGGTGGCCGAGGAGACTAAGGCGCTCCAGTCACGGTCTGTACGGCCACTACGGTCGGGGGTTCGATTCCCCCCTCGGGCATGGATATTTGTGCCGTCCTAGTTCGTAAGTAGTTTGTAAGTTTAGGGACTGATGACCCCGTAGTTAAGTCCCATAGACTATACAAACATTTGAACAGTTGCAGATGTCTGGCGGTATTTGGTCCTGTAGGATGTTGCTGGTTTCCGATACAGGCACCTTGGTAAACAGAAATTTTATATCAAAGCTAACCATAAGATCTCTAGGTAGCAACTGTTGTTGCCCTATGAGCTAGATGAAATGCTTGGAACTTTTCACGTGAGTGTGTGTATGAAAAACCAGGCACTGAGACTTCCGATGTGAGCCCCCTGGCTGAATAGACATCGATTCTAGATCTTTTGAGTAGAACTTGTTTGTCTAGGTATTTTTGCTGTGGGATCACTTTTCAGTTCTTTGTAAATGGTGTCCTTAAGCAACTAACTCATTTTGCCTTCATTTGACGTGGTATCCAATATTACTGTGGCACCGATGACTGCGGGTAAAATAACAATATTCTTGTTGTTATGGAGTTCATTTAGGGCATCCCTTTCATCAAGTGAGATATTTTTCAGAGGCTTTGCATTCTGCAGATTTCTGACTGTTTCTTGTCGCATCTTCTGTACTTTTACTTGGGGTAGTTTCCGGACAGAGACTTCAATGGCTTGTATGATGTCGTCTGTCAGTAAGCGATTGGGTGCCACAGAAAAGTTCAATCCCTAAGTTAACACATCTGTAGCTGCCCTGCTGATGCATTGACAGATGCAACACAGCGCGAGACATATCCATTTCAGATAGGGTGCTGCTGTTTACCCGTGCAAGCTGCATCAATTTCTTCTGTTAGCAGCTTCTTTTCACTGTCTCACTAAAACTATGTGGCTTCTATGTTCGTTATATTGTCTGAGTCAGTTGGCGATAAAATGGATGGCAGCCACATATGTTTCTTCATCAGAGACTTATTGTTAAAACCCAAGCTGGAGCGGAGGTGATGGATTCTTTCCGTCAAGATGTTACTTGCTTTCCTGGTCCCGAAATGTGGTCGCAGTCAAAGGAATCTCGGTACTACGCCGTGATCTCTGTATCTCATCAAGTGGGCGAGGTCGTTCAGTTCGTCTTCCTCATGTTTCAACTTGCAGATGTAGCCATATACTTCCTGCCCATACAGGTCACTGATACGAGTTCATTGACATCAACAGCCGGTGTCATTTTGAATAAAACATTTCTGGGTATTAGGCCGCGTCATTTGTAAAACTCTTAGCAAAGGAATTGCCGACGTTTCGCCCATTGTGCAGTGGTCCTCATCAAGGTGGTTAACTGTTGGATGCTGCTGAATGTATACCTCTATATACTGTGTGTCTTTTTGTGTACGATAACAACTTCATACATCCAAGATGGTGATTGGTTGGCAGTAGCTGTTACCTTCCAATCAGACACAGGAGCCACGGCAGAGTGGCTGAGCGGATTGAGGCGCTATTATTCGATGAGTGAGGCCATTCCCCATCGATGGTTCGAAGACCCCCTCGGGCATGGATGTTTGTGTTTTCTTTATTGTAAGGTAGTTTATAAGTAGTAAGGAGTGATGACTCTGCGGTTAAGTCCCATAAGCTTAACAAATATTTGAACATTTGAGATACAGGATTTTGCCCACCATTCATTCACCAGGCTAGCAAACATAAGAGCCTACTGATACACAACTGCCAACCAATCACCGTCTTAGATGTATGTCGTCGATATCAGATAACGGAAAAATTCACAGGGTAAGTAGGTATATATTCAGCAGCAAACAACAGTTAACCATCCTGAAGGAGACTACTGCACAGTGGTCGAAATGTCTGCAATCCGTTTAAAAATTACGTGGCATAACACCCAGAACTGTTTTATTCAAACCAAATTAGAGTTGTAAACAATATGTGAATAAAATACGTTTCCATACGTAAGGTACAGGGCCACCAATTTACTAAATCATATTTTAAATGGTTTTCTTTCGTGAAAACATAATGAAATATTTTTAAATATGATTAGTGTACTTCTATATGTGAAATAAAAACTCCATTAACTATTGGAGTTTTTATTTCACATATAGAAGTACACTTTAGTACACTACTAAAGTGACGTATTAAATTAAAGGACGTTTTTATTGTACAGTGTAGCTAACTGGCGAACTTCCCTCCCAGGGAGGGAATTTCGCCTGACATCAAATTTTGTTTTCTCTATTTTCTGCTGTTTACAAAAGACATTTGAAAATTCTACAGGACAAGCAAATACAATTTTAGATAATTTTTGTGACATTTCTTCCCATATTAATCAGTATCAAAGTCCAAGTCATTACACATAATACACAAGCCACACCTCTTCACTGACTGATTGTCACAGTCCTTGTGAAACCAGTTCTGGCGATTTACACATTGCTATCACTCCACTTGCCTTGCTTTTGGATTGTAGTAGTCTTCTCCACAGTCCTTGCATATACAAGAGTTGATACATTTACGTTTCTTGGAATTTACTGTTACTCCACGGCGACATTCCCTCCAGAAGCACTCTTTCTTTTACAATAATATAGCACAGCATTGTTAAGTAATTTCAGATTAATTCTTTGTCGTTTCGCTCACAGCACACACCAATAAGCTAGATCTGTCAAAATAATCCTGTATTTATAGTTATTGTAAAGAAAACAGATCTCAAACAGTGGAGTTGCAAAAATGTCCGCTATCTCAGTGCTCGTCTTCTCACGAAATGTGTTCCGTTACTGCTGCTGAGAATGTACGTAATTGTCCTGTGCTACCACCAGATGGCAGCATAGAAAGAACGTGCTATACAAGGTCTATAGACAAGGCCGGATCTAGGGGGAGACAAAGGGGGAAGTTGCCCCGGGCGGCAGAATTTAGAGGGCGGCAAATTTTGAACGACTCTCTCTCTCTCTCTCTCTCTTTTTCTTTTTTTACAGAATGTATCTTTCTGGTATATTTGAATAAAATTAACTGACACAGAATTATTAAAAGTAAAATGACTACAAGAAATACCGAAATCATTTAATAAAACTAAAATTCCTGGTTGCTGACTTCAGTGTTGCCCTGTCACAGGTACTGCAGCTAATCAAACTTTAAAAATCTACTAGATATTAGCCGGAATGAGGGAGATGTTGCGTTATTGCTTAAGTAAAGGCACAATGTTTATTAATTTGCATAGATTTCCTTTTTTACATAAATGAATATTCATATTTCATATGATTCTTGTATCTCTGAAGCTATTTCTGAGGCCAAAGTGCTGTGCAGAAGATAATGAGGTATTAACGGTATTCTCCGAAAAAAGGATTCGAAGAAAGAAGGAAATGGCCGATGAGATTCGTGAGGATGAAGTATCCAACATTCACAGAAAACATAAGGAATAATTGACAGAGCTTAGTACCAGGTTTACCGCACTTGAGAAAATTGGTGCAAAAATTAGTTTTCTGTGTGGTGTGCAAATTCGAGAAATGGAAGTGGAGGACTTGAAGGCCAAAGCAGCGGAACTGGCAGAAGATCTTAGAGAGGAAGAAGTTGAAGTTGAAAGTTTCAGACCACATGCGCTGGCAGTAAACAGAGCCTTGCAAGATTCCACTGCATCATCAACATAAAGTTTAATGAATAAAAATAAATTGGTAGAGGGGTATCCCAACCTTGCTTCAGCATTAAAATATATCTTACCATTTCAGTTTCTGTTTCGTCTGGAGAAAGAAGTTTCAGCAAGCTGAAACTAATTAAATTCATATGAGGAGCACGACTGCTTAACAAATCTGAGTATAAAATCCATAGAGCACAAACGAGCTGCTTCTCTAAACTATGATGATATCAAAAACAGTTTTGCAGCAAAAAAAACTCGAAAAGAGAAATTTTGAATTGATTTTTGTACGATGAGTAATCTTGTAATGTTTTTGTATGTATTAAAATTGTTCTGTTTTCCTTTGATCTTAATTCAGTCAATAAAATAAGTTCATGTTGTGAGATTGTGACATTTATTTAGAAATATGTAATCCAATTAGCGTCAGAAAGTCGATTCTTACAGGGGGGGGGGGTGTGAAAGAAGGGGCGGCAAATTTAAGCATTGCCCCCTTTGGCAAATGTCCCTGTCTATAGAAGACAGGTCTGGACATCAGTGCTCCTTATGGAGCCGCCATTTTGGGTCTAGAGCGGACGATGCAGCGCAGTATCGCTAGGAGAGAAAACAGTCGCTTTCGCTAATTATTATTATACTGTTTGAGTCAGAAATTATATTCTTACGTTTCGTAATAAGACACTGATAATTTGAAAGGCCTATATTTCTCATTGTTACCAAGAGCGTTCACAAGACGATTCTTACAGATTTGACTCCAATTGTGTGAAAGGAACCGGCTAAATGAACGTATTAAATTTCTGAAATATGTGCCCTGAGTGAACTGCAGGAAAAGAAATACTCCCATGAAAGATTTCCTGTTTCAGAATAGAATAAATATAAGCACGTTCGGATGACGAAGTATGTTTTGCACTCAAGCATTTTTCGGTAAAATATGTTGCCGATAAATGCTTTCGTAACATGTGACTGGTGTAAATATTATCTTTATTAATGATGATCACTCAAATTTAAATCTGCTGGATTTTTATAAATACCTGTTTTCAGTGCACACTTCGCCAAATAATGAAAATGATTTGACTACATTAATAACAATCGAAGTAATTACAACTGAAACTAATACATTGATTTTACATAAATAACTTTCTGTTCACGTAATTTTCTCAATTAAAATACTAGGATCTGCCCTACGTTTGTGTGACACAGATACAGTATCTCTAAATTTCTTCCAGTTGCGTAATGTCGAATCACTTGAAACAAGCACACCAGCAAAATTTCAGGTGAATGCAAGCCGACATCACATGTCACATTCGGTTCTCGGAAACTTTTGTTTCTCCTTCGTCTATACCGTAACGAATGGAATCTTAAAGAAAATGGTGAAGCATTGAATAAAAGTTTGTGATGCGACCGGAAATCGAACCTGGACCTCCAGGCTTACTAGGCAGACATCTTACCGCTAGACCACTGCATTACTAGCAATTAAGACGCCACGGAATAGTCTAAGATCGATTTCCTTCACGTCAGAAACTTAAATTCAGCTTCTGTGTTCCCATGAATTATTGCCACTACTAAATTTCTATTTATAATGGAAACTTGACAGTATATATATGTATCAAAAGAAAACACGTACAGCATTGTCACACAGATACGATTGGGGGAAAGCAGAATTTTGTTAATGAAAAGGCTAGTTTTTCCTCATAATTGTGGTTGTATCGTTAGTCAAATTACATACACATTACAATGAGAATGGATACAGCCACATTGTCTGTAACCTGCATACTTCGTCGCAATTTTACATTCACAACAGCATCTGAATGCATTCTGCTATAGCCGCGTTTTAGAACCAAAATGGCCGCCACCGAAAAGGATCACGGTAGCGTGAACAGACCTCTCCTATATAGACCTTGATGCTGTACAGCAGGTTTTATCATGTTCGACAAGAGATGGCAGTGAGTGTTAACAAATCTATCGAAATAGAAAGGCAAATATGGCGAACTTCGACCTCTGGCGAACATCCCTCCTTGCACTCTATATTGTGTATGATATCTCGCCTGATCGCCTACTTGTTGTGAGCAGTGATCGCCTACTCCAGCTTCTCTGACACAGGCAGACAGGGCTGACGCAAGCCCAAGTGCCGCCACGTGCGAGCTGCTAAATTGCTGCCCCAGGTGATTTCTCTCTCTCTCTCTCTCTCTCTTTTTTTTTATTTCAATAGATCTGTAGGAAATGTCAGCAATCAATCGCAATTTTTGTTTTTAGTTTCCAGATCTACCTACGTTTCGGCCACTGAGTGCCAGTCTCGAAAGCTTTTAATATGTGATTATATCTAAGCCGCCACGCTGGCAGTTACGTTCAACGTGACGGTATAATGTTAACATAACTCAAAGCATTGAGAATAGCCACTGTGCCTAAAATCTATGTAGATCTAGAAGATAAAAACAAAAATTGCGACTGATCGGTGACATTCTCTACAGATTTGTTAAAACAGTCGCTGGGCACCAGCTCAAAAATGAATCAAACCTGATTGAAGAAATCTAGCTAAGTTTAATAAGCCTTGTGAATTTACAAAAAAATGTTTAAATGTGTGTAAAATATTATGGGACTTAACTGCTAAGGTCATCAGTCCCTAAGCTTACACACTACTCAACATAAATTATCCTAAGGACAAACACACATACCCATGCCCGAGGGAGGTCTTTAATCTCCGCCGGGACCAGCTTCACCGTCCACGACTGCGCGGCATGAACTTACAGTTAACGTAAACATTTTTCAGTGGTTGTGAACAGATAATGTATTCAACGAAAAACAGTATACAGTAAATAAATGTTGGCACAGTGATAGTGTGACATTAGTATTGTCAAACAAAAATGCCGGTCAGAGTTTAATTGTTGTTCAAGCTCGTGGATACAGGTGTTTCATGTCTCGAAAACCAAAACTTCCGACTATCACTCAGAAACCGATAGCAAAAATTTTGAAAAATACCTCGAAATCCAACTTATGACAGGATTTCTACCAATGTCTTTATCCCTTGTAATTACTCCCAGCCTATTTACTCATTCGGAATAGTTCTAGACATTGTAGTTGTTGGACATGTTTGACTGTAGTAATGTTCAACGATTTTCTTGCATAATGCGCGGAGAGTAAAACACTCGGAAACGGCCATTGAAGGACTTAGCAAATTTGCTTCAGGCTTAACACATAATCGCAGTATCAAAGATTGCATTCGAATTTCCAAATTAGGTTTCGTCTTCCGCAAAATTAGTTGTAATATACGGCGCGTAAAAGGCTCTCCCTCCGAGGTTTGCTTTCCAATCCGCTATTGAGCAGGGGGGCCGCATATTTGCCGCCCTCGGAAAGCGCCGCCCTGTGCGGCCGCACGTTTCGCGGCCCAGGAGGCAGATGCAGATGTCTGAGACCCTGGTCAGTGTCCCGGCGTGCGACAGCAGCAGGCGACCGGCGACCGGCCGTCTCGGCGCGGCTGCGGAAACCCGTCGGGTGGCATTCATTCCGCGAATCGGACGCGCCGTAAAAAGCTCATTATAAATCCACCTTTTGCCGCGGCCTAAGCGGCGGGATTTAGTTAACAAGTCTTACCGGAGGCCACGTGCGCGGCATTCCGCACGCGGGCAACAGCCTCGCCTCGGCTGGACGGCTGGACGGCTCGTTTGGCAGGCAGGCGCGGTCGCGCGCCGCGGCTGCCGCGGAATTCTTGACGCGAGCGGCCGCAGCCGCCGCCAGCGCCAGCCGCGGTTTTTCCGGCCGCTGCGCTGGCGCCAGCGAGTCTCGCCCGCCACAATGCGCTCCAAAAGGCCACAATGCGACGCCGCCGCCACTGCTCGCCACGCCGCGCACGCGCCGCCCTCTGAGAGCCAGCCGCCCCGCCTCTACCGACAAGCCTGGACTGGCCGCGCTGTAAATACCGCAGCGACAGCTTCTCCCGTTTTGACAGGTCCGCGAGATGTCTAACTCGCCAGGTGTGAGACCATTGCCAGTATACAGGTGACTGGGCCAAATATCTCACGAAATAAGCATCAAACGAAGAAACTACAAAGAGCAAAACTTTTCTAGCTTGAAGGGGGAAAACAGATGGCGCTATGGTTGGCCCACTAGATGGCGCTGCCTCGCTTGTCAGGTGTGAGACCATTACCAGTATACAGGTGATCCATTGATAGTGACTGGGCCCAATATCTCACAAAATAAGCATCAAACGAAGAAACCACAAAGAACAAAACTTTTCGAGCTTGAAGGTGGAAAACAGATGGCGCTACAGTTGGCCCACAAGATGGCGCTACTTCGCTCGTCAGGTGTGATACCATTACCAGTATACCGGTGGTCCATTGATATTGACCGGGCCAAATATCTCATGAAATAAGCATCAAACGAAGAAACTACAAAGAAAAAACATTTCTATCTCGAAGGGAGAAAACAGATGGCGCTATTGTTGGCCCACTAGATGGTTCTGCCTCAGTACAGAGAAATCGATTGCATATTATTTGAAGATATTGTTTTATAATTATCTGGCTCATATTATTGTGGCAAAAAATTTAGTCAGTTGACAATGGTCATTGATAAATTGTTAACAGGTGTCACTTGTACCCCTTGGCTTCCAAGTGAGAGTTAAAAGTTATGATCTCAAAGAAATATTAAATAATTTTCAAATGTTTTAATTTATTCTGCTTCACAATAATAATGAATGCTCAAAACAAATCTAGAAACAATAGTCTCTTTTCAAATTATAGAAAAATTGTAACTTACTAATATTTCTCTTTTGATTTGAAAAATAAATCACAGGAAAGTAATAGAAACAACTGTAACTCTAAATAACTTCTTCTATTATTGTATTCTTAATCTGAATATCTGTCAAAAATATTGTCATTCTCATCGTCTGAGTAATCGCTCTTTAGGATAGACTGTCCTTGATGGTGGGCTGCACATGCTGTTGACAAGTGCCGACACGTATTGGTGTCTCTTCTCGTTTTCCTCTGAAAGTTTAATCGATTTCTTTCCTTTTGTGGCTGGACTTTCTTGCATTTTGTGCAAGTCAAAACATACAGCCATGTGACAAGCATCTTTAGCGACCAGATTTTTTGTATCCACAACTTGTTTCCGAGCGGTTTCCACTTTCCGTAGATGGAGTTCCATTTCAATAAGAGCATTTTTTTCCACCAAGCGATCCATGATCACTGGTATTTTTCTCCTTGTCACATGTAGCACATGTTTGCACATGCATGAGGAAGTTAAGATTAAAGCACGTGTTAAAAATATGGCGGTAAAAGTTTTCCCTTACTGTATCTGTTTCTTTCCTTCACAAAACTCGTCATGAAACTGATATGTTCTCTTGAGGTTTACGTTTTCTGCCAGATACTTATTAGCTGCTTTCTCGCGTGTATAGTGGCTACTGTACTTTGGAAAAGTTCTGAGCTGTCAAAAAATACGCCCTCTTCTGGAGATGTCATACTTACTGTCCACTCACGTATTTTATGTCCAATTTATAATAAAATAATATTAATATTCGTATTTATTGAAGAAAGATAGTAAATGAAGTTTGTTTTATCATTTACAAGCAATGAAACAACGAATTTTACTTCATAAGTGTAGCACTGCATTTACACACAAGCGGCCATTATTGTCACTAGACATATACCCCTTGGCCTCCAAACAATAAAGACACTTCCACAAGTAGTTAAATTTTCTGCCGCCAGATTGCAGCACCGGACAGAATGTTCAAATGTTTGTTAAGCTTATGGGACTTAACTACGGGGTCATCAGTCCTTAAACTTACAAACTACTTATGAACTACCTAACACTAAGGACCGCACAAATATCCAAGCCCGAGGGGGGGATTAGAACCCCCGACCGTAGTGGCCGTGCAGACCGTGACTGAAGCGCCTCAGTCTCCTCGGCCACCGCGGCCGGCAGCCACCTGTCAGAAATGCACTTGTACCTCTTGGCCACCATAATTTTACATATTGTAGGGACCCATTTCTATACTTAACTCATTTTTTTCGAAAATGTCACTTGTACCCCTTGGCGTCTCACCTCCTCATATCTGTTTTCGCCCGCAACGAAGTTGGCAGCCATTGTCGGCCGCGTGCTATCTGGTCACTCTGTGCTGTGCGCAACATGTGTTTGGTTTCGCCTTACCTAACTCACTCCATTTTCGTCATGATGTCACGCATTCGCAGTCAGCAGTTTGCTATAGCACTTTACAGTTGCCTACATTCTCCCATTTCAGGCAAAATAAATAAACAATAAAACTAATAATAATAAAATAAAATTAATTTTAATTTTTTTTTAAATAAGCATGACGATAGGTTTTCTTCCCAGATGGTTTATTTTATGAGGATGAAAAATATCTCACCATATATTTACGTAAATTTATTCTCTTTTCCTTTCTATAAATTCAGTTTTGATTCTTACAGCAATAGAACTAAGCCATAGTTGGTAATCCCGTTGACCACTTCCAGAATTGTTTTCTTCTCATAACTGTTAAAAATTCTTGTACACATAAGTGTTTTTAGACTTCAGATAGCCGGCCGCGGTGGCCGAGGGGACTGAGGCGCCCCAGTCACGGTCTGCACGGCCACTACGGTCGGGGGTACGAATCCCCCTTCGGGCATGGATAATTGTGCCGTCCTTAGTATAAGGTAGTAGATAAGTAGTTTGTAAGTTTAGGGACTGATGACCCCGTAGTTAAGTCCCATAAGCTTAAAAAACATTTTAACATTTTTGAACATTTGAGACTTCAGATAATCCGATGATGCCTAAAAAGGCAGAAATGCGTCAGTGAAATAAAGAAAAAAATTTGCAACTCAGACTGACTTTTGAGAAAAATTAATTACCTAGAATGAAATTTTCACTCTGCAGCGGAGTGTGCGCTGATATGACACTTCATCTACATCTACAACCATACTCCGCAGGCCACCCGACGGTGTGTGGCGGAGTCAATAAACATAATTAATTTCGAAACATCCTGACAGATTAAAATTATGTGCCACAACCGGGATTCGAACGTGGGACCTTTGGCTTTCGCGGGCAGTCGCTCTACCGCCAGAGCTATCCCGGCACGCTTCACGCTCCACCCTCACAATTTTATTATTTTATTTCTACTAGTACCTCGCCTTCTACTTTTCAAATTTCACAGAAGTTCTTCTACGAACCTTGCAGGAATAGCACTCCTAGAAGAAAGAATATGATTGAGACATGGCTTAGCCGGAGCCTAAGGGATGTTTCCAGAATGACAAGAATCCTTTTTTCCAGGAGTGCTATTCCTGAAAGGATCGCAGGGGAACTATAGTGAAGTACGCGAAAGAGGAGGCGAGGTGGCAGAAGTAAAGTTGTGTCAAAACGTTCAAATGTTTGTTAAGCTTATGGGACTTAACTGTGGGGGCCATCAGTCCATAAACTTACAAACTACTTATAAACTAACTTATACTAAAGACAGCACAAACATGCACGCCCGAGGGAGTATTCGAACCCCCGATGGGGAACGACCTCGCACAGTGAAGTTGTGTAGACAAACCGTGAAGCGTACTGGGGTAGCTCAGATTGTAGAGAGCTTGCCCGTGATAGCAAAAGGTCCTATGTTCGAATCCCGGCTCTGGTATACAATTTTAATCTGCCAGGAAGTTTCAAAATTAATTATGTTTATTTTATAGCATGTCTCGACTGGTTTAGGCCGTACGTTGTTAGTCAGTCAGTTACCTGAGATGAGTGTCATCCAAGTGAATCTATCCACAATTTTGTGTAATTGAAACAAAACAACTTCAGCGGAATGGCGAATTCACTGAAATGGAATAAATCGGAATTCGTTAATTTGTCAATGATTTCTTGGCGGTTACTCTAGGTGAAAATCGTCATTTTTTCGTCCTTCTTTCAAGGAATTTCTTTGTTTCACTTTTATGTCAATCAGATCCTTTTCCCTGTTGTTTCTGTTCATCTCCTCTATTTCTTAATTAAAAATGTTCAGTCTCTGTTGCAATATTTTATTAACCAATGACGCGTTTCGCGCTGTTAGCGCATCGCCAGACTGGAAAAATACAAATGCTTTGTTACAGTCCGTGTACCTGGCGGGCAGCGAATCTAATGTGGCTAAGGTGAATAAATTTGAAAATTCAGACTTACTTGGGCGGAGATGGAGCCACAGAGCTATCTATAGCTGTGTAGGAGGAATCTTAACAATTGTTGTCATTGGGCGCCTGCAAAGATGTAAACGTAAGGGTTATTTGAACTAATGATTAGGGACTAAAGGGGTGTCGTATGGAGATTAATGGAACGCTTGTTATATGATAAATCTCACCATAGCAGCAGAGGAGTCGCTGTCGCTGTCGCCACGTTTACAACTGGTAGTAATTTTAATAATTGCGGATCATATGGGACCGTTAAACAGAGTGGTATGGGCAGAGTTACGCCTGCGAGAATGAGCGGCTTGTCAAGCGCTAGCTTGGTATTATTAGATATATTTGTGACGTGGGGGAATGAACCTTTGAAATGAAACATGTTGGTATGAAACAACAATAATAAATGAATGAAAACGAAATTATTAGAGGCCTGAGGGTGGGGCGGGAGAAAGATGTTGTGAATTGTCAGAAGGGGGGTAATTTTGGAAAAAGATGGATAACAGGGTCCCTGTCAAAGTCTGTGTCCCTGGCAAACGGGACCAAAGGTCCACACTGACATGATAAGTAGTTCTGTGGCATTTGATGTCATACTGTAAGCCAAGAATAACAGTGCTCAGTGTAGGTGATGACAGGTCATCTTTTTGGGAATGGAGGTTAAAGCCTTGAATAAAGCTACCAGAGGCTTGTAGTCTGTGACCACGGTAAAAGGCTTCCAATAGCTGCAATTGTGCAATTTTTAATGTCTAAGATAACGGCCAATGTCTCCTTCACAATTTGGCTATAATCGCATCACGCTGAGGAGGCAGACGAAAGAAATGTGTTGTTCCACCCCATCAACCACATAGGACAAAACTGCCCCATTCCATAGTCAGATGCATTGATGATAAGGATGAGGGGAAGGGATGGCTCATAGGCAATGACACAGGAGGAACAGAGGAGTGCATTCTTCAGTTCCTCAAACGCCTTAACACAAGCTGGTGTCCAGTCCCATGTGAATTCCTTCCAAAGAATGTTACGGAGAGGGTTTGTAATGGCTGCTGCCCAGAGAATGAATACATGGTAATACTGATTTGAGCTGACTAATATCTTGGAGTGGAGGCAGCAGTTGGATTGTCTCTACATACAGTAATGTGGGTCGAAAGCTAGCACCACTCAGAATGTGCCCCAAATATTCCACTGACTAAAAAAAAAAAAGCCCTGCACCTGGTTTTATTACACCAAAGGCTAACTTCTTGAAGCTTTTGGAAATATCCCAATCGGTGCAAGAGTAGTCATGGTTCAGTATTGGGTAAGGAAGAGGACGAAGGATGGGAATGAGGCGCCAGTGGTGGCCAATGTTGAGAAGGACTGCAGCATAGTCACTGCCTATAAAGACAAGGACGTCTACTGAGATGCAGCTGAGGAGGTTGCTTTCAGGGTTGGTGGGTTTTGGGAGGAGGGAAAGGTCACTGTGGCGAGGAACTGATGCCAACCCTGGAGCTTGTTTGGGGAGCGAGAGGAGAGGTTGAGGTTGGCTGCTACCACATAAGTCGAGAAGGAGCAATCCACAGGGAGAGCAGGTCTGTGGGAAAGGGGCTTACAGGATGGATGTAGTTGGTGGCACAGTCAACAGTGAAAAATGGTAGAAAGAAATTGAGTATTAGGTGTTTGGTGGGATCATTAAGGAAAGATTACCAGACAGTGTGGTGGCAGATATGGCCAATCACAACTCAACCTCTAGTGAGAGGGGAAGGGACTATCAGTGTGGTGGAGGGCTTAGGGATTGGTGTCAATGGAGCAGTAGTGGTGGAAGAAGGTTTCATATCATTGAGGAAGAGGGCAATCATGCAGTGGGAGGGTAGGTTGTGCATGAATACAGGTTTGTTGGTGGGGAGAGAGCGAATGTTCCATTAGAGGAGGGAATAGAACTGGCATGCCATATTTAATTGAGAGGGGGGGAGGTGGAGGAGCAAGGGTACAGAAAAGCAAGGCTACTTATATGAGAGTTTCAACTCGGGAGAAAGTGAAGTGGGATTGGTTGTAAGAGAATCTGGTGAAGGTTACAAATTGAAAAATGATAATGAGGGCAATATGGTGTCAAGTATGGGGACATTGGAGGGGATGGTTGTTTTAGGGTATGCTTGTAGCAAACCACATGATGTCCTGGGAGGGGGGGGTACAGGGTGGACACAGGAAATTGTTGGGTTGCATGGTAGGAGGGTCTACTGAACTGATGGAGAAATTGATCTCTGGGGTGACGAGTGGAGGGTGGACTTTCCACTTATAGGAATAGGTGGATGGGATTCGTCAATGGTTGTTGCAGGTGGAGAAAGGCGAGGTTGGGGCAGGCTTTTAGGAAGTGGGGTTCTTCAAGTGGGAACTGGTAAGTGGGTTTTTGCAACTCTGGGTCAGATGGTCATTGTATTGAAGGCAGTGTTGATAGCAGTATCATTGGGGAGAGGAGGGGGAGGGATTCACCTTGAACTGGTGATAGTAAGTCAGAGCCCTCTCTTTGAGGAGATGGTGTATGGAAGGGAGACACTCACTGAAGAGTATGATGAGGAAAATAGAACATGTGGCATTGTTGATAGATTTTGAGGGCAGATTTCAAGAAAGGCATGGGCTTTGAGTTGTTCTATCCCTCAGCCCTAGGCTTTGCCTGATGATCATAATGGTGAGGGTGGGGGATGATTGGGAGGTTACAGTCGGTGGGGTGTGGAGGTAGAGGGAAGGATGGTAAGGGTGGCATAGGGACCAAAGTGGATGTGGGGAATTTTGAGGAGTATGGAGTGAAAGATTTGGTTGGGGGACTTATTAAGGATAGTGTATGTGTCGATCAGTTAGGAGATGGGGTGGAGGGATAATTATTGTGTACTTACGAGAAGAGGGTGCATTAGTCCAGGAATAGGATGAAGGTGTATGTACCTTTGGGTTGGGTTTGAATTGGTAGTGGAGGCAGAATAGGCTGGAACAGGAGGAGCAGGAGCGTTGTTGGAGGTGGAGGAAAGAGATTCTATACAGGAAAGTTAGGAGTTTTTGGAAACTGCTAGGAGCATTGGTGGTTAGTGGATGGGTTAGACAGCGATGTTTGAGGACACTGGTCCAGTGTGCTGCTATTCAATGGATAGAGGCAGTGCATTGGTGACCACTATGACTTGGCGATGTGTGATATGGGTTGAGGAAAGGGAGGATATTCTTGACGATAGGAGATGAGCAAGGTAAGGAAGGATGGGGAGCAGGGGCGCCTTATGGGGAGGTGGATGTGGTCAAGATAACAAAGTGGTAGGGGTGGACTGGGAATGGTTGAAAGTAGGAGTCACACCATGTGGGGTGGTGGAAGCCTATAGGACGGAGGTGGTGGTAAAGGGGCTGTTCTATTTTCAGGGAAGATGGTGAGGGGAGCTAAAAGGAGTAAAAGAGCATCAAAAGGGAAAAGACTATGAGGCGATGACTACTCAGTGATGCCAGGCAGAAGCAGAGTTGCGACGATGTTGCCGGCAAGGAAGGCAGTGGCGACAGCTGTAGCAGGCAAGCTGTTACTCCATGGGCAGTGTTGGAGAAGTGGTGAAGTGGTGATGGTGACCACAGATGGCAAGCTGGCAGATTGGTCAGAGAAGAAGCAGGTAGTGTGGCACGGAGTGACTGCCAGTAAGGCGGTGGAAAGTTTGCCAGTACTTGGAGGAATTGTGTGGGAGAGAGAGGTCCTTAAATAAATGTCAACAAGGTGATCTCGGGTTGGACTCCAGAAATTATTCTACATCTCCATCTACATACATACTCCGCAATTCACAGTAAGGTGCGTGGCGGAGGGTACACTGTACCACTACTAGGCATTTCCTTTCCTATTCCACTCCCAAATAGAACGAGGAAACAAAGAATACCTATATGTCTCCGTACGAGCCCTAATTTGTCTTGTCTTTGTGATCACCACGCGAAATGTAAGTAGGCGGCAGGAAGATTGTACTACACTCAGCTTCAAATTCCGGCCCTCTAAATTTCCTCAACAGAAATTCACGAAAAGAACGTCGTCTTTCCTGCAGCGATCCCCAATTGAGTTGCCGGAGCATTTCCGTGACACTCGCGTATTGGTCGAACGTACCAGTAACAAACCTAGCTGCTCGCCTCTGAACTGCTTCTATGTCTTCCTTTAAACTGATCTGCTGCTGGTAACAAACACTTGAGCAATACTCAAGACGTGGTCGTACAAGCGTTTTATACGCGGTATCCTTTACAGGTGAAGTACATCTTCCCAAAATTCTCCCAATAAACCGAAGTCGGCTGTCCGCCTTACAACTGTCCTTACATGTTCGTTCCATTTCATATCGGTCTGCAATGTTACGCCTAGATAATTGAACTACGCGACAGCATCAAGAAGCTCACTACTAATGCTGTATTCGAACGTTATGGGATTGTTTTTCCTACTCATGCGCATCACCTTACATTTTTCTAGATTGAGAGCTAGCGGCCATTCTTCGCACCAACTAGAAATTTTGTCTAAGTCAGTTAAAAGACGACACTCTCCCATACACCACAGCATCATCAGCAAACAGCCGCAAATTACAACTTACTCTGTCCATCAGATCATTTATATAACTAGAAAATAATAGCGGTCCTATCACACCTCCCCTGGGGAACATCTGACGATACACTCGTTTCTGATGAACACTCGCCGTCGAGAACAACGTACTGCGTTCTATTACTTAGGAAGTCTTCCAGCCAGTCACAAATCTGCGAACCTATTCCATAAGCTCGAATCTTCGTTAACAGTCTGCAGTGTGGCACAGAGTCAAACGCGTTTTTGAAGTCTAGAAAAACACAATCCGCCTGTTGCCCTTCATCCGTGGCTCGCAAGATGTCATGCGAGAAAAGGGCAAGCTGAGTTTCACATGAACGATGTTTCCTAAACCCGTGCTGATTCATGGAAATAAGCTTTTACGTCTCAAGGAAATTTAATATATTTGAAGTGAGAATATGCTCCAAAATACTACAGGCAATCGTTGTCAACGATATTGGACTGTAATTATGTGGGTCAGTTCTCTTTCCTTTCTTATAAACGGGAGTCACCTGCGCTTTTTTCCAGTCACTAGGAACTTTGCTCTGAATTAAAGATCCGCGATAAATGCAAGCTAAGTAGGAGGCCAATGCCGCAGAATAGTCTTTGTAAAAACGAACTGGTATTCCATCCGGCCCAGCAGACTTTTTCGTATTTAGCTCTCTCAGCTGCTTCTCTACACCGCAAATACCTATTACTATGTCCTCCATTTCGGAATTAGTACGTTGATCAAATGATGGAACATTTGTACGGTTTTCCTGCGTGAAAGATTTCTTAAAGGTTAAATTTAGAACTTCAGCTTTCCGTTTGCTTTCTTCTATTATTGTCCCGGAATGATCAACGAGTGACTGGACAGTGGGCTTTCACCCGCTTATCGATTTTACATAGGACTAGAATTTTTTCGGGTTCTCGGAAAGATCTTTTGGTAAAGTATGGCTGTGGTAATTGTTGTATGCTTCGCGCATCTATCTTTTTATAGACGCCCGAATCTCTACTAACTTTTCCCTGTCATCATTTGCGTGTTCTTTTTTGACTCGAGAGTGAAACAGTCTTTGCTTTCTCAGCAGCTTTCTAACATTATTATTACACCACGGTGGATCTTTTCCATCCATAATCGTCTTTACTGGTGCGTACTTCTCTAACCCTTTATTTACAATGCACTTAAGTTTAGTCCGCAATTCCTCTACATTCATAGTCCCGGAATTAAACGATGCCCATTCATTTCTATGTGCGATCCTAACATTTGCTTATCGGCTCTTCCCAACAAAAACACGCTCCTAGCCTTCTTGATTGGTTTATGAACTTTGGTCACCATCGACGCTATGACGATATCATGATCACTAATTCCTGTCTCTACACAGACATCGTTAATAAGGTCAGGCCTCTTCGTGGCTATAAGGTCTAAAATATTTCCATTGCGCGTGGGTTGCCGGTTTAACTGCTCAAGACAGTTTTCGGATAGAGTGTCCAAAAGTAGCTCGCAAGACTGGTTGTCTGTTCCGCCTGAAATGTAACTAGAGAGGTCCCAATCTATACTCTTAAGGTTGAAGTCTCCCACGACTAATATTACATGGTCCGGTACCTACACATTACCTGGTGCAGAGTTTCTTTGAATGACTCTAAAACAGCTACAGCAGCACTGGGGGGCCGGTAAAATCACCCAACTTTACTTCTTTTAGGCCTGTTACACTTGCCCAGATAACTTCACAGTTACTTTCAGCCTCGATCTCAGTAGAAACAATATCTTTGTCCACATCGATGAACACTCCAGTTGTATCCGATCTTTCCGATATACGTTCCACGCCTCGCTAAATATTTCTGAACTTGCCACTTCATGATTATGGGGAACGAATGCATGTCTGGCACCAGTCCCAGCGTCTTTTTGCGTTCAAGAGGTTTCTGATGGGACGTTGGATTTGCCAGTGGCGATGTTCCGATTACGAGTCCACAGGAAGAAACGGTAGAGGCGACGGGATTCTCAGAGAAGGAGTATGGCCTATGTAGGAAGGGTAGGGCGGTGTGGGTGGATCATTTTCATAGGGACGTGGGAGTGGACGGCGTCAGCAACGATCTGGTGTAGGAAGGACGCGGCGTGGTCGATATCGGCGGGGCTGTGGAGGGGCAGGAGGTAACATGCGACTGCGGTGTCAATAGAGCGATGGTAGGCATCCCAGTCGGCGTGGGCGTAATCGACTATTTTAGAGAGGACTTGGGACGGGCAGCGCGAGCCTGTCGGCCGCGAGGGTCAAGGGTGAGGAGCATGGGAGCATGGTCACTGCCATGAGGTAGAGGACTTCCGCCTGCACTCGGCCCGGGAGGTTAGGAGAGGCGAGGACGACATCAAGGGTGGTATTGCTCTGCGGGCGAGTGCGTTGTGGCAGGGGAATAGTGTCGCCACGCAGCTGGGTGAGAAACTGACGCCACCGCCAGATTTCGGCGGCAGAACAGGAAGAAAGGTTCAGGTCTAAGCGAGAAAGGAAGTCATAGGGAAGGGGTGCGGTGCTACGGGTGTAAATGGTGGCGAGGGTGACTGTGAGGGACGAGGACGAGATGTTCAATGGGATCGATGAGGAGAGGTTATGGACAAACCGGGTGGTGGTGGTGGTGGTCCATCGGCACTCCACCACGAGCAAGGGTAGGGGGGGGGGGGGGTTCAGCTGTACGGTGAAGGGTGTAAGGAGCAGTGCTGATGGTGTGGTGAGGTTAAAGTTTCACTGAGAAGAAAGTGTAATGGGACAAAATATTTTCTGATTCGTTACGGAGTTCTCGAACGGCTTCGTTTCAATTTATTACGAAAATATGATATATTAATTTTTTTCAGGAATTGTACATTAAAATATAACTTTATGTAACTTTTGCGTAATTATAATGTATTTGTTTGATGTGTGTTCTAGATTTTACATCAAGGATATCTCCACGAGAGAGCTCATAGATATATTTTGACTGCATATGAGCCACCCAAGATAATTCCAGTTTGTCAACGAAGATAAAATTGTAAATGGATTATTAATGATATTGTACGGTGAAAGTTGAAGATCTTCCAATGATTTATTGGTTCCTAAAATGTTTTATAGTGAGTTGCTTGTGAGTTAGTTGCTTGTAAGTTACTGAAGTGACTGCAATGATCGGCAGAATCACGTGTTTATGGGTGCATAAGTTTAAAGCCGTCACGAAACAGGAAACGGTTTACCAAAGTGAATAGGTTTCTGTGGATAGTAGTGACAGAAGCACTACTCATAAGAGTGTAACCTGACCTGACTTTTCTCAAACGGATCAGGGTAACGATAGTTCTCGGGAAGTGTTAGTTGGTTATAAAATGGTTCAAATGTTCAAATGTTTGTATAGTTTATGGGACTTAACTACGGGGTCATCAGTCCCTAAACTTACAAACTACTTATGAACTACTTACGAACTAGGACGGCACAAATATCCATGCCCTAGGGGGGATTCGAACCCTCGACCGTAGTGGCCGTGCAGACCGTGACTGAAGCGCCTCAGTCCCCTCGGCCACTGCGGCCGGCGACATTTAGTTAGCAGTCACTCTAAAGCTAAATTCTGTATGTGGCGTACATAAAGACCATAATAAAACATAACTAAGCCAGGACGCGTGATAAAACATAAATGGAATTTAGTTGATTTATTTCATATCTTGCTTACAAGACAGATTTTTCTTTGAACAAGGAAAATAAAAAAAAAAGTGTTAAGATCATAACTACTACTATAATCTTTAAAAAAGTAATCAGTTATTATCTTTGGTCAATGGTGCAATAATAAATAAATATGAATTTGTTGTAGGGGGATGAATACAATGCAAAGTCAACCATGTCTATAAGAATAGTTAAAAAATGATAAGATGTTAGCTTGACATAAGGCAATAGTGAATCTTAGTAAAGAAATCTCTTAAGAGTGATACGAATATTATCGCTGATGAATAAAATTTTTATTTCGGAGTATATCTGATAATATTCGGAACTGTCGTGAAAAAGATGAAAGGAAATAATATTACTTTAAGTTGGATTTTTTTAAAGGAAGCTTGATGAGAAGTCTCTTTCTATGAATGTTTAGATAGAGAGTGATTTACTTGGATTAAAGGTAATTTATACTAATAAAGGTAAAAGGTAACATCGTTCCATTTATCGATATCTATATATTTTCAGTTAATTTGAAGGGTAATTATAATTTTCTTTTGTATGGTGTAGTTAAGTGTTATGATTCTTACGTGTAGTAGTAAAATATAATTACAGATAGAATGGTGTACAAGCCAAAGGTGTATATTTATCCTGAACGGTATTTAACTGCCTTTAGAACCTGTTCGGAGTTTATCTGAAGCCATTCATAGTCAGATGCATTAAATATATATTATGTTAATACCGTATACTGTAACAATTACGATCTTTTCTAACGCCTAATTCGTCAAAATTTATGGTACTTGTTGGTCGTGTTGAAACATAAAGGTGCCCCAGAAGGTCAATCGATTAGGAATTAAAAGGAATTTTGATACGGATCTGCTCCTTATCATTTGCTCAGTGAGAAAGTGATTAGGAAGCGGTGTTTAGCTCAGCAGCAGCAGGGCGTGGTGGTTCAGTGTGCTTGGTCAGAGGGCTCAACGTCCTCTGTAATAAAAAATAACTGGGCCAAATACTCAACGAATAATCAAGAACTAACATGAATAAATGACCTCAAAGCATCGATCTACCTTTTTTAATTTTTTTTAAGTGCACCTTGGCAATGCGTATACTAATGACGTCACAATTAAGCGCTACAAGACATAGGCTATTTTGTATTTCTTTGTGCATTACACCAGCATAGGATGTCATTATTTAAAACATTCCGATTATCTTGCAAACTATGAGCCTTTTAGGAAAATATTTACATATTCCTACAGAATCGAGGTTTCAAAAATCAGTAGATGAGTATGTGCCAAAATATACACTTGTTATCATTACGTCTCCAAAATTCGGTAAACTGACAACAGACTTGTACAAAAAATACTTAAGTGCTTTGATGAAGCGCAATCTGTAAGAAATCACTTGTGGGAAGGAGAAATATATTAAAAGAAACTATATGAAGACTTGTTCCAAGATCAAGAAAGATTTCCAGAAGACAGTATCAAAGTAATTCCCCCCACTCAGTGTCTCTGAAGAAGAAGTGCATACTGCCCGGACTTAAGTCCTTGTGACTTTTACTTGATTCCGAAGATGAAGGAACCAAATTGTGGCATTTGCTTTATAACTGTTCCAGAGATTCAACAGGCAGTAGACCACTGCATTCGCACCATCAACAGAACAGGCTCTCTTAATGGTATACTACGCCTTGTGTGTGAGACGCTGAGACCACTAACTAGAAAAGCTCGTCTCGCGGCTCGCCTTGCTTGTGACGTTGGTGGAGAGGTGGAGGAGGAACTGCCCCCGGCCTCACAGCAGCACATGCTACGTCACACCGGCCAGGGCGAGGCCTACGAGAAAGACGGGTCGCAGCACTCAGGTCACATCACGTGATCAAGACAGGCCATAGTCATCGCGATTGCTAGCTGACTGTCTGGCCTCTATGAGACAGTGGGCTGTGCCCCAGCAGACAGCCAATCAGCTAGCGATTGCGATGGCTCAAGCCTCTCTTGATCACATGACGTGACGTGCGCGCCATGAACTGTCTTTCTCGTCGGCCTCGGACCAGACCGTGGCCGCCAGCTTACTCGCTGGCCGCTACAAGGCACTGGGCTGGTGGCCGCGGCCTGGGTGGTGTGACGTGACACGCACTGTTGTGAGGCCTTGTCTCGAGGAGGTGTTGGCACAGCTCACTGTGTCTAAATGGCCAGTCAGTCAGCTAGCGATCGTGGGCTACTCGGTGTGAAGTGACACAGGCTATAGTGAGGACTTATCTCTAGACAGTGTTGGCTCTCAGTGCAGTGTGATATTAGCGAGCTACCTAGCACCAATCAGCGGCTAGAGTCTTCCTCTGCACTGCTCTTTCTGTCTTCCTCTGCACTGCTCTTTCTGTCCAAGGGTTGGGCCTACAGGGCGGTTTGGACCAGCCGCCATCGAGAAGCTAGCGCCCCGCTCCCTGCCCGCCGCAATAACGTCGCGCCGGACTGACCGATGGACTTCTCACCGTCTCCTGGACACCTTTTGGTGATACCTTTCAGTAAAATCACCATCGTAAGCTACCCAACTACTTTCACCTACTTGTTCTCTTCAGATCTATCGATTACTATACGAAATAACACTTCTTATAGGTACGCTCCAACAGAAACTTAGATGAAGTTTGTTTTTAATTTTTTTACAATAATTTATTATCACCAGAGGATTCGTTTATTTTTCTTAAAATCTATTCAAGATTTTAAATTAATTGCGTGGTTCCATCACAAAGAACAGTTTGTGGTAATAAAACTTAATAAATGGAGTTTGAAAGCCTATTTCTTTGTACACATTTTAGCGAGACGTTCCGACTTTCGGGAGTCTTTTGACAGGCCCGAATTCACCCCCGCTCGGGACGCTGAATGTTCCGATTTCGAGTCAATTGAAACGTATAAAAATGTCTTAACTAAAAAATTGGTGCCGTACAGACACCTCATTATTGTCTCGTTCTTTTCCCTAACGAACAAGTACTGCCACTTGTGTCCATATGCTCTGCGCCACTCCTCATTTCACTCAATGTGGCAGACACATCATTGAGGTTTGTTCGTATAGCCTCTGAACCAATACGTTTACACATATTTTAGAAGTTGTAATGTCCCATCAATATCTTTCTTAAGTTGCTGCTATACTATTGCTTGTGCATTTAAGTTATCATTTGTACGTGAAGCGACCAATTTTATGAAAAAAAGGGAAAGTAGCTGTAAAATCTAATTCGAAATCTGATTTTCAGAAGAAACTAGACTGATAACCCGTGCAAATATGCCGCACCGTTACTGATCAGTGATGTATAGCGATAATATTTTATTATACATTTTAACTGCATATGCAATATTATTGTTGCGATATTTCCTTCTGGCCAATATCATTTGATGGTCGATCCTTAGGTTTAATTTCTGCTTTCAACATACAATTGTTCGTGGCTAAAAACTGGATCAGCCAAGTAGATTCCAACTCGATAAAGTGTTTGTTGATCTTAACACAAGGCGCTAATGTAATTGGAAATTTCAGTCGTTTAAAAGAAGAGGGCTTTGTAATGTCAGATTCTGTCAAATGTATGCGAGGTAAAAGTATTTGCTTCTCAATTTTCGCACCAGTTGGAAATTCTAAATCTATGATATTGTTACAGATTTTTCTTTTAGACTCGTCTCATTAAGTAATCCAATAGGCACATTCAAATTTCTGTGGAGCATTACAACAGAACCTTGTTTCAAAGTCAGGACGTGGCGAGGTAGACTGCTTATTTCTAGGCTATTAAAACCTTCTGTGAGAAACTGCAAAAGTTCACTTTCTTCTTCTCTTTTGAATGTACTCACAATAAAATGTAAAAAATTGGTACTTTAAAAATAATCTACCCATTGAGAATTGAAAAACATGGGCTCATTAAAATAAAAATGTTTTATATGAAAGTCTGGCTTTCTTATACCTTATATTTAGATTAAAGCAGTTGCAAACAAGTTGAAATGGATTATACAACAATTGCAAAAGAAGTTGAATGTAACTAAATGAAATTACTAAAATTTTGGGGTCACTAATGACCCCACATAGAAGTGCGATACTGGTGAGCGTAGTTTTATCTGGTGCAATGTCGCCATATGGTGCATTCACAGCGCAGAGAGCTTAGGCTCATGTTCCGTTTAGACTGAGCGCGTTTATACCGCTCGTCCGTCTTCCAAACAACAAGTAGCAGAAAACGTTAACAATCAGCAGCGCACCCGTCTCAAACGGCATACAGCAATATAAAACAGATAAGTTGTACCTATGTTCACGATTCTCAAAGATAAATAATCTGAGTGCCACACGCAGTCATGTAAATGTACTTGTCTAGTGTTATGTTATCTATTTCTCAGGTGAGAATGAATGTGATACTCGTTTAAAAACGTAATTTAATAAATAAGTAGTTATTGATTTTTTTTCGGTGTCGTACATTGAACTGGATTGGGAAGAAATTTTAAGCTGAAAACTTGTTTTCTTAATGAAGAAAAGCAAAGGAAACTTTACAACGTTGAAGTTCAACATCGTCGCTGGTTGGTTTATTCAGATTCTCAAAACAAAGTTTTCTTTTTTCAATGCAGACTATTTGGTAATTCACAAAGTCAGATGGTACAAGAAGGAAGTTGTGACTGGAAACACTTCAGTGACATTTTACAAAGACACGAGAATACCAAAGAACATATGGCATTTATATTCCAATGGATGACATTATAGAAAGGAACCCGCACGCAGCCGGCCGCAGTGGCCGAGCGGTCTGTGGTGCGCCAGTCACAGTCTGCACCGCCGCTATGGTCGGGGGTTCGAATCCCGCCTCTGGCATGGATGTTTGTGACGTCGTTAGTGTAAGGTAGTTCATAAGTAGTTTGTAAGTTTAGGGACTGATGACCCCGCAGTTAAGTCCCTTACGCTTAACAAACATTTCAACATTTTTTAACCAGCTTGGTTAGCCGTGTGGTCTAACGCACCACTTTCCGACATGGGGAAGCGTACCGGTCCCGGTTCGAATCCGCCCGGCGGATTAACGAAGGGGGTCGGAGTGCCGGCCAGCCTGGATGTGGTTTTTAGGCGGTTTTCCACATCCACCCCTAGGTGAATACCGGGCTGGTCCCCAAGTCCCGCCTCAGTTACACAACTCACGAACATTTCGTAACACTTTACACTTTCACACGCTTATAACACTATACGCAGACATTTGGCGTACACATTTCCTCCTGGGGGGCATGGGGTGGCGGAAGGAAGGGCATCCGGCCACCCTGTAACTATGAACACATGCCAAATCTGCGTTTAACACAGTGCCGACCCTGCATGTGCGGGAAAAGGGCCTAAGAGAAAGAAGAAGAAGGATGAGATTATAGAAAGGAATAAAGCATGGAAAAACAGTAGACTAAGAGAACAAAAGGCTAATTCGTGAATCCCAAAAACATATGCACAATCTGTTTCAAAGATTGATGTCAGATCTGGCATTTAGAAGTTACAGACACTCTTTCAGTGTGGACTACGACAGCAGGAATTCTGGTAACCTCAAAATTTGTTTAAATTGCTATATAAATGTGATCCTACATTACTGGAATTATGAAACGCATAATGACAAACGACTTACACACCATTATGTAAACCACGATATTCAGAATGAACTGATAATACTGATGTCAAAAACAGTTACCGATGAAATAATACGTAGGGTAAAAGAGGTAAAATATTACTCGAGTTTCATTGGTGCACTTCAGACAGTAGTCCAATTGAACAAATGTACTTTATCATACTTTGTAATACCTTAACTTGTAGAATAGAAGATAACTATATCGGATTCCCAGCTGTTGCAAAGACGACTGGAAAATACACTCCTGGAAATTGAAATAAGAACACCGTGAATTCATTGACCCAGAAATGGGAAACTATTGACACATTCCTGGTGTCAGATACAACACATGATTACACGCCGGCCGCGGTGGCCGAGGGGACTAAGGCGCTCCAGTCACGGTCTACACGGCCACTACGGTCGGGGGTTCGAATCCCCCCTCGGTCATGGATATTTGTGCCGTCCTTAGGATAAGCTAGTTGATAAGTAGTTTGTAAGTTTAGATACTGAAGACCCCGTAGTTAAGTCCCATAGACTATACAAACATTTGAACATTTGAACATGATTACACAGACAGAACCATAGGCACATAGACACATGCAACGGAGCATGCACAATGTCGGCACTAGTGCCGTGTATATCCTCCTTTCGCAACAATGCAGTCTGCAATTCTCCCATGGAGACGACCGTAGAGGTGCTGGATGTAGTCCTGCGGAACGGCACGCCATGCCATTTCCACGTGGCGCCTCAGCTGGACCAGCGTTCGTGCTGGACCTGCAGACCGCGTGAGACGACGTTCCATCCAGTCCCAAACATGCTCAATGAGGGACAGATTCGGAAATCTTGCTGGTCAGGATAGTTGACTTACTCCTTCTAGACCACGTTGGGTGGCACGGGATACATGTGCACGTGCGTTCTCCTGTTGGGACAGCATGTTACCTTGCCGGCCTAAGAATGGTAGAACGATGGGTTCGATGACGGTTTGAATGTACCGTGCACTGTTCAGTATCCCCTCGACGATCACCAGAGGTGTACGGCCAGTGTAGGAGATCGCTCCCCACACCGTGATGCCGGGTGTTGGCCCTGTGTGCCTCGGTCGTATGCAGTCCTGATTGTGGCGCTCACCTTCTAACGTCCATCCCCTCTTTTCGGAATGACTCAAACTGAGCCCCAATATATTCCTGAATCACGGAAATGTTTATTAGTTCACAGTCTACAACGAAGTCATTCCACTGTAGGTGAAGTTGAACTTATATGCTGGCTGAAGTCCATTGCGTTGTGAGTTGTCTTCGGCATTCACTAAAGAATTTGATTTTACAGGATCTTTTCATAAATTAAAACCATCTCAGTTGATATGGAAACGATTTTATTTCCACTTAAACATTGCACAACCAAGAAATGCAGCAGCAAGCCAACAGAGCTGCTTACCGGTTTCTGGCCACTCAACAACTCTTTAGAAGACTCACTAAACAATGGTTTCTCTCCAACATCTTTCTACATGACTGCGTAATAAGATTGATGACAAAGTTTTGTAATTCACAATTTAACAGTATTCTTTTACATTAAATATGGCAAAATATAGAAATTAAAACATTACATTTAAGCTTTGACTATTTATGTCAATGTATGTACTTGTTTCATGAAATTTGTATTTAAATGTAGTACACAAATTTAACGTCATCCTTTTGACTAGTGTTTACAGTGCTCAAATTATTTACATTATGTGTGTTTTCAAAGTGCACACATATTTGTTTTGCCAATAGTGTGTAGGCGTAATATTATTGTGACATGGAATTTTAATGTGTTTCAGTTTGCGGTCAAATTATTTATTAATACGGATTTGTATATGGTTGTCGTAGTTTTGTTAATTTCGAAGATAGTTTCTTAGTACCAAACGGATTATTAATTTTAGTGCATGAAAAATTATCAGTATTTAATTTAGGATCTAGTGATATATAAAACATGGTCTGCCCTAATTTATTTAAACAAAAGGTATATATGAAATCATGTTGTGCACAATAGTTGTAACATGTAGTATTATTGTTTTTGTACAAATTAGTATCTATATAGGTTCAGCAATTTCTGAAACTAAGTGTAATGCATTTTTAGTGTTTGTAGCTATTATTTACGGAAGTATAAAAAACTGAAAATTACGTAAAGAGACAGCCAAAGTTATATTTAAATCAACGTACTATTTCTTAAAGGTACTTTACTAATAGTGTTAATAGAATTTCAATCTGAAGGCGAAAATGTGAAATATCACATGTCCGGTAATGAAGTTTTACTTTAGGTGTCAGATCTTTCGTGTTTCTATGTTGGCAACTGATTTTTTAGGAGTTTGCAACATAGCAGAAACGTTACAACCTGCACGGCGCCAAACACGCATACGACCATCATTGGCACTAAGGCAGAAGCGACTGGCACCACTGAAGACGACACGTCTCCATTCGTCCCTCCATACACGCCTGTCGCGACACCACTGGAGGCGGGCTGCACGATGTTGGGGCGTGAGCGGAAGACGACCTAACGGTGCGCGGGACCGTAGCCCAGCTTCGTGGAGACGGTTGTGAATAGTCCTCGCCGATACCCCAGGAGCAACAGTGCCTCTAATTTGCTGGGAAGTGGCGGTGCAGTCCCCTACGGCACTGCGTAGGATGCGACGGTCTCGGCGTGCAGCCGTGCGTCGCTGCTGTCCGGACCCAGGTCGACGGGCACGTGCACCTTCCGCTGACCACTGGCGACAGCATCGATGTACTGTGGAGACCTCGCGCCCCACGTGTTGAGCAATTCGGCGGTACGTCCACCCGGCCTCCAGCATGCCCACTATACGCCCTCGCTCAGAGGCCGCCAACTTCACATTTGGTTCACGTACATGCTGTCGCGGCATGCTACCAGTGTTTGAGATGTAGCTCCGTATGCCACGGCAAACTGGCTGACACTGACTGCGGCGGTGGCCAACCACTGCGCAGCTAGCGCCATTCGACGGCCAACACCGCGGTTCCTGGCGTGTCCGCTGTGCCGTACGTTTGATCATTGCTTGTACAGCCCTCTCGTAGTGTCCGGAGCAAGTATGGCGGGTCTTACACAACGGCGTCAATGTGTTCTTATTTCAATTTCCAGGAGTGTATCTTACTAATCCAATACTGGAACAGTTAGGAAAAAAATTGATTTTATATTCAAAACTGTCGTGGGCAGGGTTGCGCCAATACAGCAAATATGGCGGGATAAATATTGGAGTTAAATTTCAGTATTTAGAAGTCACAGAGCATTTTTTACACCATGTAGGTATCATGGTGGGAATCTGCTATTTGTAGACGCAGCTAATCATTTTTTATTTTATTTAGAAAAATTATTTGCTATATTTAAGATCCGGAAAACACTGGAAATTAATCTGAGCCAAATTGAAGCTTACTGTTAAACCTTTATCAGCCACAAGGTGGGAAATGAGAACTGCGGCAGTGAAGGCCGTACTGTTCCACTGTCATGATGTTGTTGAATGTCGCCAATGCTTGAAAAATGAGACAAGAGAATCACACTAAGTTTGTTTTTAATGGAATGGTAAGCTTAGAATTCATCACATCATTCTATTTATGCAATGAGTTCTTATCAAGTTTTAATGTTGTAAGTAAATTACGGCAATCTGTCCATGTCCATTTGAGTATTGCCCTTGATCATTTCATTTAAGTAAGTTTTGTGATTGGCACAAGAAATATCGACTAACTGTGTCGAGCATTGCATTTCTGATGTTCGTCAGTTTATTGAGAAACCACTTATGACTTTCCGAAAGATTAAAAAAAATTAAAGTATTAGCCAAAACAAGAGACAATTCAGTTACGAAAGCGGTGATGAACCTATACAGTCTCCCAAAAACAGACACAAAGCGCTGTTTTTAACGCCATGGTTAAATCCGTACTGAGCTATACGAATTGAAGATTTATATAATTAAAATAACATTTTTAGCATTTTGCTTTCCTTTATGATGTAAGTAATCTAAAATTTACTACAAAAGATCACATATCAAAAAGATGCCAATATTTACATAGTCCCCTGAGTAGACGAGAGCTGTGACTTACATCTTTAGAAATTGTATGAAGAATTGCCAACAATGATCCCAAATTTAGCCGACTTCGCTGAAGATGTGAAACAGATACTGCAGTACATAACTGACAAAAACTTCATAGATATTTTCCCATACATGTATATTGTAATTTGCATTTTGTCAATAATACCAGTAAGTGCAGCCTCTGCATAAAGGAGTTTTCCCAAATTAAAACATTATGAATTACTTAAGAACTACAATGAGTCAGCAAATACTTAAGCTTTGGGAATTTTATCTGTACAAGCAGATGAAGCATCCAAATCTGGATTATGATACAGTTTGTTTCAGTATTGTTTAATGGAAATTACTAATTAATGTTACATAAAATTAAAGTTTTCATTTTGTAAATAAGTCTGTCAGTTTAAAAACACACAAAAAGAGTTCTCTATAGAAAATATAAACTCTTCGCCACCATGGGGCCTCGCAAACTTCATCTTGCCCACACTCGACTTCGGTCTTGCCCCGCCACTAGTTGACTGAGAACATCTTTTGTGACCAAACTTACACAACAACAGAATCTATAACATAACAATATCATAATTTACGAGGGTTGGGGTAACAGTCATGGCAACCGTTTCCCTTATCTAGATATGTGAACGGATCACAAACGTATATGTGTTGTGCGGACGTTCTGAAGGCATAGTGTATATTCAGAACAACAAATGGCTCTGTGATAGCTGGTAGTAGGGCAGCGAGGTATGTAAAATCAGTCATTGGGCGAGCGTCGTACGAGATGGAAGTAATCCGTGTTGAGCAGCGCGCTTACAAAAAAATAGCTGTTCTCCAAAGGAGAAATGGGATGGAATGTCACGGTGAATTAGTGGAAGCCCTTGGGAGTAATGACCTACCATACCGTACAGTTGCACGGTATTTTCCTCATCCTGCTACTGGCCACATCATGACTTCACCGTACGAAAATCGATGTTTGTAAGAGTAAACTTCTGTATTCGAATTCCTGGAAATTAGACACACTTAAGATTCGGTGCTGGCAAGGAGTGTTACATAATGAAAGCGAAACGTGGTTAAAAGTTGACTCACACAATGTAGCTTAATATGGTGAATCATAATTTGTTTGATAACTTTTGAAACATTGTCAGGGAGTCGGCGAACTTTATAACTTATTAACTGTGAATATCATTATATACGAGACCGGTTTAGGCCTGTTAATGGGCCATTTTCAAATGTAAAGTGGCTCCGGCTTGAAGGTGGCCCATTAATGAGCCGAAACCGGCCCCGAATATATTAATAATAACGCGATCGTTGACTCATTCGAAATTAATGCACGATTTGTTCAACTCGGGACTGGATTAACCGAACTGGAAACTGGAGACTAGAAGAATATGTGACACCTGTCGACTTCTTTTAGGCGAAATACATTTTCGTGAAAGTACGGTGTCACGCATTAGGTGCGGTTATACCTAGTGGAAAAGCACACAAAATTTAAATATGGAGGCCAGTCGTCCACCTGGACAGCTAAGTCTACAAACATTATAAGCCCTAAGCCTCTCCCCCTCCCAGGATTTTACTTTCGCTTTAGCACGACGCTAAGTTTAATTAAAAACGTGCGTATGAACAAGGGACTAACTATATGCAGTTAGCATTCAACCTAAATTTCGTGACTTATACATAGGCCTAGAAAATGAAAAAAAAAGAACATCATGAATTCGACAACCCGAATATGGAAATTTTACTGACAGATTCTTGAGAATGTATACCGTCGTTTTGCAGCAATGTAAGCTATGATTCTCCGATGGAGGATATCGTAGGGGTGCCGAATGTAGTCTTTCGGGATGGGCAGCCATGCAGTTTCCATTTGGTGCCTCAGTTGTGATGGGGGTCGAGTGGTTGCTGGCGCACCCCTAGGTGGGCGCGCACTCAGGTGGCGTTGGAGAGGGGGTTATTTGTCATTAGGCCAGACACCTAACCGCCACGGTATGCCCTGCAGGAAGGGGTAGGGGCGGTTCTGGTGCCGCTGTTAGCGTAATGAAAGAATATTGTACAGTAAAACATTTATTCTGAAATGGTACATACGGCTGCGTACTCCAGGTGACCGGGTCGATGACGTCGGCGGCCTTCCGCCGTACTGTGCACTGACGGTGCGACTGCGTCCGCACTAGCTCAGCGGGCGGAGGTAGGCGCCCTGCTGCCACGCCGTTTGTTGTGGAACCGTACGGACGTACGGTTTAGCGTGTGAATGAGAGATTCACACGTCTGGACGGGTGGTTCTCGGTCCAAACCCTAATTGCTGTCTCGCATCATCTTCATACCGGTCCGCATTGACGGTTGTCGTGTGGTCGTGATGTGCGCTGACTCCTGGTCTACCGGCAGGTCGGCGTCTTCCATGGGAACGCTGGAAGTCCGGTGTGCAGGACATGGAAGTCCTCTTAGATACTTCCTCTGCGTCCGTAGTTTGTTGTAGCGCAGGAATCGAACTCGGAGCTACGCAGGAGTCGACATCTCGCCGGTTGTCAGCTGATGTAGAAGAGTGCTGGAGCAGGTGAATCCTTAGTGGATCTTGTGCTAGATAGGCAATAGCTACTATATCTGCTTACTTGTAGATTCAGCCAGGAGCAATTTTTTTCTTGTTGTTCAATGTAAGAATTCCCTTACAACATTCCGACACTTAACTTCACGTGGCGTTTGATGAATTAATTAAATACTGACTCCCACATGTAGACATATTAATTCTAAATGTCGGTCCATTCAGGGATGCCACCTATACCCGTAGTGTACAGGACCTAAATACTCGCCGGAATTCGTAGCTTTGCGGACACACACACACACACACACACACACATACACACACCAAACGAGGATTTCATACAGAAGTTCTTTCCACCTCTCAATGTCGCGTGCCCATTCCCAGTCAGTGACTCAATATACATTTTAATGTTGCTTACCTCAGTTTTACATGTCCCATGTGATCGTCCTAGGATCGTGGACTGTAACGATGTCCAAAAAAATTTCAATGTTTGTTAAGCTTATGGGACTTAACTGCGGGGCTTCAGTCCTTAAACTTACAAACTACTTATAAACTAACTAATACTAAAGAAAACACAAACATCCCTGCCCGAGGGTGATTCGAACCTCCGACGGGGAACGGCCTCCCGCATCAATGCACGATGTGCAGATCGCGATATCAGTCGCTAGAATGTAAGTCAATGAGGGAGTGGTTTTGCCTATTTAGAAATGAAGGTGGTGTTTTAAGAGAAACCTTTCGGTTTTTTTTTTCAGAGTAGCAGTTTAGTGTGAAGCCAGATTCACATATGCACATCAATCACGCGTTAATGAATAGTTATCTTCGCGAAGTATCTTTATAAATATGAAATCAAACCATTAATTTGACCTTTACTCTCAGCTCGTACAGTCGCAATCTTTCGAATATCAATTTGCCGAAGTTTTTATTTATTTATTTTCCTTTATTGGATTTCAACGCCCACATGGGCAGGATGACAGCAGCCTACAATGCTGCTCTACAGCCGAGCGAATGTCGCAGATTGACGATTGATTTACAAAATGAAAGACATGATGATAAATTGATGCTTTTACATAATGACAAGATGAAAGAGGCGGAAACGAAAAATGCAAAAGACTGATTGTGAATACACATACATAGTGAGTAAAATGTTTTGCCTCGGCGGCCAAAAACACACATTGCGGACGACGAGACACAAGGAGACGACGGCACTGATAAACAACACGAAGCGCTTTTGCCATGGGACTGCTGTACGACCTTAAAACCATAGAACGAGGAAACACTGGACACACGATGCACTTTACACTGTTAAAATCACTATCTTTGCACTGGCCCCGCAATGGGGACAGGGGTGGGAGAGAGAGAGACGTGGGAAGCACGGCAGGAGGGGAAAGGAGGTGATGAGAGGGAAGGAGGGGAGGGTCTGGAAGGATTCCTGGGGAAACGGATGGGTGGGGGGGTTGGCCAAGCGGTGGGAGGGATGGGGACGGGTGGGGGTGGGGAGGAGGTTGCGACGACCTACAGGGAGGGGTTAAATTTGGAAGGAGGGATAGATGTCGGGACAGTTGCGGAGAACGTCTTCCGGGAGAGGGAGGTGGTGGAAGCCACCCTCAGAGAGGTTATAGAGGGTGTGAAAGTGAAGGGAGGGAGGGATGTGTCGGTAAAGACGCGGCAGGGGCCTGGGATTCAAGAGGAGATACCAGTGGGTGATGGGACTCTATCTTGCGGTGAACGTACTTGAGGCGGATATGCGGAAGAAATTGGACCAGGTGTGGGAAGGGGATGATGTTATAGAGGATCCGCGTGTGAGGGAAGGGAGGCGGATGGGGTAGGCGAGGCGGAGGGCGTGTCGTTCGAGGACTTTAAGGGTATCATAGTAGGAGGGGGGAGCAGATATCCAGGCAGGGTGGAAACTGCATAGGGCGGGACGCATGAGGAAATGGTATATAGGATGGTGGAAGGGTTTAATCCCCATGTACGGCCGGATAGGCGTTTTAAGAGATTAAGACAGGATAGGGCTTTCTGACGAACGATCTTGAGGTGGGGAATCCAGGAAAGGCCTCTGTCTAAGGTTAGGCCAAGGTATTTCAGGGTTTTGGTTTGCGGGATGGGGCGGCCATGGAGGGTGAGGTATAGGTCGCGGTGGCGAAAGGAAGGGGTGGTTCGATCTATGATGATTGCCTAGGATTTAGTGGGGTTAACAGTAAGGAGCCACTGGTTGCACCAGGAGTAAAAATCGGAAAAATGGGACTGAAGGAGGTGTGAGACCGGGCGAGCGACGGGACGTGGGGGAGAAAGGTGGTGTCATCAGCACACTGAAGAAGATGGACGGGGCATAACTGCTGAGTATATCAGATACAGGAGAGGTGAAAGGACGGAGCCCTGCTGCACCCTGGCAGAGGGTTAGAACAAACGAATTGTGGTTGTTGACAGTGACGTAGGATGGGCGTTTGGAGAGAAAGGAACCAATGAAACGGAGTTAACAGGGAGTATAGCGTTAAGGCGGGTGCATGTCTGTCGCCAATCCCGGCGTTTTCTCGCGTTCAAGAGGTTTCTGATATGTCTTTGGAGTTGCCGGTGGCGTAGGAGTGTGTCCCGATCACGGGTCCGCAGGAAGGAGCGATATAGACGACGGAGTAGGAGAACGGTCAGTGGAGGGAGGATGGGACGGTGAGGATGGACGGCTTTTGTGGGGACATGGACTACAACGGCGTCAGCAACAGTCTGGTGCAGAAAGGAGGAGGCATGGTCCATATCGGCGGGGGTACGGAGAAGCAGGGGGGGAGGGGTGGCTGGCAACCGAGGTGTCTATGGAACGACGGTAGGCATCCCAGTCAGCGCGGGAGTAATCATCGACCAGCTTGCCAGCTTGGGAGGGGGTTCGGCTTGGGTGACATGGTCAGGGCGACCGCAGGGGGAATATGGTCACTGCCAATAAGGTCAAGGACATCTGCCTTTATTTATTTATTATTTTTGGTATTAATGATGATGAAATTGCTTATAAGTTGCTTGAATAATCACTTAGTAGATTATTTATTGTCAAAACACAACATGTAATGGGCGTAGTCCATCATCTGGTGACCGATATAATGTACAGGGTGGTCCATTGATAGTGACCGGGCCAAATATCTCACGAAATAAGCATCAAATGAAAAAAAACTACAAAGAACAAAACTTTTCTAGTTTGAAGGGAGAAAACAGATGGCGCCATGGTTGGCCCCAGTACCGTCTCTACCATAGGGGCACAAGGGGCACAGGCGCAGAGCCCCCAGCCTGATGGGGGCCCCGAGAAACTCGTTCCTTTCGCCTAGGCAATGACTTTTTTAAAGTGAATTTTTGCCGCACTTATTCATTATAAAGAGCCAGAAATTGTCTCGGAACGTGTCATGTATGATGTGGCAAGTGAATTGGTTTGCATGCAAAATCGTAGTTCTTACTGCGGACCTTAGCTACAGAAGACTTGGCGATACTGTTGTAGTGGACCTTGTAACAGTCTATTTCAGATATAACTTGGTGGAACATTGTATCCAATAGCGGCCTTCACACGACGCCACAGACGGCTGCTGTTGACCGGCGGCAGCGATTTTACAAAAGTTAATTCCCTACAGTCGATGGAGCACCTGTATAAATCGCTGTTCCTTCCATAACAATGAGCACGCTGCTTCACCGTGGTCAAAGGAAAAAAATCGACATGACAGCTCGATACTGAGTTGGAACTGCAACGTTCGACCGAAAAGGGAGCGGCCGCGCGGCCACTCTGGAGCTGGAAAGGGAACGGCCACGCGATCGGGACCGCCGAAGTGAAAGTTCCTTGTAACCAGTTCCTCGGTCCTTCCGTTCACTCTTGTGAACCGTTCCTTTGGAGCCGTTCGTTCGCGAACGACCCATCTTTACAATGTACAGAGCAGTGGCAATGGATGGTAGAGCCAGTTATTGCAACTAGGAGTCATTTTGTAAAGGGTGAACTTAATATTTTAGAGTACAGTAGTTTTCAATATTCAAACACACGAAAATGAACAGTTCATAAAAAATAAAAGATGCAATGCTTTGAAAACCGGGCCAAACGGTGAGAAAGGAAGGATTTCAGATGTGGAATAATGCCTAAAGACTAGCTTTCGACAAAAGCATGCAGCTAACAAAACTATTTGGAGCGCAGAACTGAAAGTTTCATTTTAGCATTAATCTCACTTGTATGTTTGTTTTAGCATCCCCATACAAAAACGTATAAACGAGGTTTCACTGCATATCATTGTGATTTCCTAGTCACATTGAAAATTATGAGCATTTAGCCAATATGGCATTTCAATTTTTCCCCTATGTATTATTGCCGGTTTTTCACAGCAAACGTCAACAACAACAACGGAGTCTCTCGGCAAGTTTTGTCTCAGTTTATGTTCTGGGCACCTTGTTACGTCGATGTGTAACAGTTATGAGTGTACCTCAATCAGGTAGTAAAAGATAAAACAATTGACTTGAAGAATTTGCAGCATTCATCTCTTCATGGTAATCTTCCCTTTTAGCTCCGAATTTGAAAATTAAAAATTGGTTTAGCACAAGAACTACCACATTTAATGAAATTCAATAATTTGTTACAGGAACATTTCCTACAACTTTTATTAACGCATTTATACAATGTTTGTGACCATTGGAAGTAAATTAGTTTTTTTTTACCTACACGTGCTCTAATTAGACATTGTACTACACTCAGAGGGTGTAGTTTGTGAACTGCACAAGTATGTGTCATTGACATATACAATATACCTACCCTGTCCACAGTATTTTACTTAGTCAATACATTTACTATATACATATAATAACTTTTCACAAGCACAGAGTCATTTATACTAAGATTTCAAAGTGTAAATAATAGATGGAGATTAAAAAATGATCTGACATACATGAAGTCTAACTTGTGGAGAAGGTACTTCACTTAAAAGACGGATTTCATCTTATTCCGGAAGAAGTGGCTTATGGTGGGACGCTGCTTGTCAAGTGGAAGTTGCGTGTCAGTCTCTCCACAAATGTAAGAACTCGTCTTTTTATGCCGCTTTTTCCTGGAGTAAGGAAAAAATCAGCTACCGGCACCTACTTTTTCTTCCACTTTCTTTACTCTTCTTATGGTCCCAAGTGAAACCCCAGTAGTAGCGTGAAATTTATCATGGGAACTCTTTTATGCGATTTTATCCTGTCTTTTACGTCTTCCGACAATCTTAAATACGTTATACACAATATCTCGTGTCTGGTTATGCAGAACCCATCTTGCACCAACTGGTGGAGACTGTAATGCCGCGCTATGTATGACAGTTTCTATTTTTTGTGTTTTTTCTTTTAACATCTAGACGCAGCATCACATGAACTTTGATAACTAGAAGTGTCTGAAGCAGACTGATGCGGCATCCCCTTAGAACAAAGTAATGGACTCGCCCGGTGCTTAGGATGGCACTGCGCATCGGCCAATGCATTTAGTCCTGGTGAATTCAGTATTGTTGGAGTTTCAGCCTTACGACGCGATAGTTCGTTATCGTGGTGCTTCGAAGCGCCATTTGATTGTACGCGATTCGCTCTGTTTTCTTGGCAGTGTCTACATGATATTTTGTAGTGTCTTTCAACAATGTCCAAAATAACATACTTAAGTGGTTCAGAAAAAAGAAAAAACTTGCAATTCAAAAAGAAAACATCAGCAGACTACCTAAACATACTTCATTTTTCACTGTTGAAGAAACTAACAGGCATAGTGATTCATCTACCTTGTAATCTCAAGATATCTCTAAATCACATAGCTTAGAAACGGTGCCCATGTTTAACATAGAGGATAACATTTGTGTTTCGAGTTCATCAGTTCCAGTTGTGAAGACAGCTGCACACACACATCACGTCAGCAATCATTTGAGTTCTTCCACTGGATACAAAGATTGGAAGCGTATAAACAACTTATTAAAGGAGCATGAGAACAGTTTACAGCACAGGCAATCAATTATGAATTATGTTGCAAGAAGCGAAATTGTTGGACGAATTGATACTGTATTGCTTTCCCAGTTTAATGTTCAAACGTTTGTTAAGCTTAAGGGAGTTAACTGCGGGGTCATCAGTCCCTAAACTTACAAACTACTTATGAACTACCTTATACTAAAGACGGCACAAACAGCCATGCCCGAGGGGGATTCGAACCCCGACCGTAGCGGCCGTGCAGACCGTGACTGGCGCACCGCAGACCGCTTGGCCACTGGGACGGGCCCAGTTTAAGGCTGAGGTCAACTATTGGAAGAGCATATTGAGAAGAATTATTGCAGTTGTGGAATTTTTGACGTCAAGGGGTCTAGGGTTTCGCGGAGAAAATATTTTGTGCTCTGTAAACAATGGAAATTATTTGGGATGCTTCGAATTAATAAGCGAATTTGATCCTTTTCTTGCTGATCATATACGAATGTATGGCAATCGTGGCAAAGGAAATTCATCATATTGTCTGCAAATATTTGCTCAAATGTTTGTAAATCTATCGGACCAAACTGCGTGGTCATCAGTCCGTAGCTTACAAACTACTTAAACCTAGGTAAACTAACCTACGGACAAACACACGCACACATGCCCCAGGGAGGACTCGAACCTCCACGGCGAGCAACCGCGCGCTCCGCAGCCAGACGCTTTAGACCGCTCGGCTACTCCACCGCGGCCAAATATTTGAAATGAATTTATTAATGTAATGGGACAGAAAGTTTTAACGATTATTAACTAATTAAATGCAGCCAAGTACTATTCAATAAGCGTGGATTCCTCGCCAGATCTCTCCCATATTGACCAACTTTCATCGTTCCGTACGTAAAGGATGGCCAGCCTGTTGAGAGATTTTTGCAATTTTTGTCTATGGGGGAACATACGGCTCAAAGTTTAGAAGAAACTGCTATGAAGTTTATGGATAGCTTTGAGGTTTCAATAAAACATTGACGTTTCCAGAGTTATGATAATGCAGCAAATGTGGAAAGTCTTTAGGTCTTTAGACAAGAATAAAAGAAAAATGTAAATTTGCCATTTTTGTACCATGTGTTACACATTCACTGAATTTAGTAGTTGTTCAGGTGGCTGCGTGTGTTTCTGAAGTAGTAGCATACTTCCAGTTTATCCAAAAATTGTTCACCTTATTTCTACTTCTAATAATCGACGGAAAGTTTTGAAAGAATGCTTAGGTACAAATAAAGTTCTGAAGTCCCTCTCTGAAACTAGATGGACTGCTTTGCATAATGGCTAAAATGATATTTTTGAAGCTTTAAAGCCAGTGGGAACAAGAAATGAAGTTCAAAGCCTTTTCAAGAAAATGAAAAATACTCGAGACCATTCTCCTAACGGAGATATGGGATAACCTTTTGAGAACTATTAACAACGCAAATGTAACTTTCCAAAGTAGTACCGTTGCAAGAGACGTTGCAACAAATCTCTTTGCATCTATTTCCGATTTCATCAGTTCTGCACGCAGTAGATTCGATCGGTATGAATCTTCAGCAAAAGAGAAAAAATCTAGGTGCTAACTATAAGGGCAAGGACGAGAATTTGCAGCAAGCATGTCACTTTTTTTCCGAAGATTCGTCAGAGACTGTCCAACTGAGTGCCAAAGAAAAATTTCGTGTAGAAGTTTTACTGCCTACAATCGACACACTGGATTCTAGTTTGAAGCGACGTTCAGAAGAATACGAGAAAGTTAGCAAACATTTTACTTTCCTATGTCCCTTGAAACAAATCGATTCTGAACAGTTGAAAAACATGTGCAAAGAATTTGCAGAATTTTATCATGCAGGCGTTAATGCTAATGAGCTCATATCAGAATTTTTTCATTTAAAACAATATTTGAAAAACATTCCAAATGACTCTCCTTACATTATTTAATAAAATCAGATAAACTAGAAGAAACCTATCTGATTGTAAAAGTTGCTACCCGGATATTTCTTTGTCTAATGGTAACCAATTGCAGTGGAGCGTTCATTTTCTCAGTTAAAGAGAATCAAAAATGAATTACGAACGACTTTGCTACAGGAACGACCTTCTAATTTGTGAAGTCCTTCAACAGTTGGACTTTAAAGACGTAATAGAAGATTCTGTATTTCAGAAATCCCTAAAGAAACCTTTAACAAGTCCAATTTGCAAAACAGTAATCAATAGAATTTTATTTGTGTATTTCTAATCATAAGAACCAATAAATTCAATAAACACATGTACATCATTCTGATGAGTTCATTCAAAGGGAATTACTGTTTTGTTGTAGCGTCTCCTAACCTGTGTGCTAGTCATCTGTATAGAAAGAGAGATACTCTGTAAATCTTTAAAGATATCATTTATTTTAAAGAAAGACTAATTCGTGGAACTAATAATTGGTATTTGGTTTGTAATATTTTAACCAATTAAGTCACTAAATAAATGTACACCATTCTATTTTAAAAAAAAAATTTAAGGGCCTCAGAACAATGAGTTCCCAGGGGCCCCTGCATGGCTTAAGACGGCCCTGGTTGGCCCACTAGATGGCGCTGCCATAGGTCAAACGGATATCAAATGTATTTTTTTTTTAAATAGGTACCCCCATTTTTATTACATATTCGTCTAGTACGTAAATAAATATGAATGTTTTATTTGTCGCTTTGTGATAGATGGCGCTGTAATAGTCACAAATATATTGCTCACAATTTTAGACGGACAGTGGGTAACAGGTAGGTCTTTTAATTTAAAACACAGAAAGTAGGTACGTTTGAACTTTATTTCAGTTGTTACAATCTGATACATGTACTTTTGTGAAATTATCATACATTATGATAACGCATGCTGTCACTGCGTGATTGCCTATAAATACCTCATGACTTCAATAAATGCTCAAAATGATGTCCTTCAACTTCAATGCATTTGGCAATGCGCGTAACTAAATTCCTCTCAAAAGCGAGCAGTTCGCCTTCAGTAATGTTCTCACATGCAGTGACAATGCGCTGACGCATGTTTTCAGGCGTTGTCGGAGAATCGCGATAACAAATATCCTTCAATTTTCCCCGCAGAAAGAAATCCGGAGATGTAAGATCTGGTGAACGTGCGGGCCACGGCATGGTGCTTCTACGTCCAATCCAACAGTAATTAAATATTCCATTTAAGACCGCTTCAACTGCACGCGAACCATGTGCCGGACATTCTTCACGTTGAAAGTACATCGCCATTCTGTCATGCAGTGAAACATCATTTAGATTGCCATCGATAAAATAGGGGCCAATTATCCTTCCTGCCATAATGCCGCACCATACATTAACCCGATAAAGTCGCTGGTGTTCCACTTGTCGCAGCCATCGTGGATTTTTCGTTGCCCAATAGTGCTTATTATGCCGGTTTGCGTTACCTCTGTTTGTGAATTACGCTTCGTCGCTACGCAGTACGCGTGAAAAAAATCTGTTATCGTCCCGTAATTTATTTTGTGCCCAGTGGCAAAACTGTACACGACCTTCAAAGTCTTCGCCATGCAAATCCTGGTGTACAGAAATACGGTACGGGTGTAATTTATACTGATGTTCTCAACACCGAATTTTTGAGATTCTCGATTTTCGCTCAATTTGTCCGCTACTGATGTGCGGATTAGCCACAACTGCAGCTAAAACACTTGGGTATCATCATTTGTTGCAGGTCGAGGTTGACGTTTGATTTCTGGTTGAACACTTCCTGTCTCTTTAAATGACGTAACTATCCGATGATAGGTCTAGACACTTGGATGATGTCTTCCAGGATAACGATCAACATACGAAGCACAGGCCCGTTGGGCATTTCGATCACAATTTTAGTACGAGTACTGTATTACGAAGCAAATGGCGAAATGTTACGCGATACCACAAACTTATACGTTTGTGACTCTTACAGCACCATCTGTCACAAAGCGAAAACAATGTTCCAAATAAAACATTCATATTTATTCACGTACTAGACGAATATGTAATAAAAAGGGGTACCTATTTTTAAAAATGCAGTTGATGCAGCACCATCTAGCGGGTCAACCATGGCGCCATCTGTTTTCCCCCTTCAAGCTAGAACAGTTTTGTTCTTTGTAGTTTTTTCGTTGGTGCTTATTCCGTGAGATATTTGGCCTGGTCACTATCAATGGACCACACTGTTTATTGAGTATTGAGACATTTAAAAGTACTGTTGTTATGTATAAACATCAAATGTGGTCAAGATATTGTTTATACTAAATAAATATGTTGACCACCTTTGGTGTTTATACACAACAACAGTAATTTTAAATGACAAATTTAATTGCTCAGTGATGACTGTATATTATATTGGTTATGATGTATTTCACTTGCACATATACAAATTAACAGAGCTTCAGTGGCTGAATATAAATGAACACGACATTTTCCTTTCACTGAATATTAATTTCTTTTACAATCGCGACCGAGGACACAGTACTACTTGTCGCCTACACCCACGACCCACTATCAACTCGTACTTCGCACACGCTCGCGACCTCACACGTGAATTCAAAAAAATAGCACAGTATTGGCTGTATATCGGCGTCCAATGAAAATGACTTAAATACATCTAATTTTGATCAGCATGTCATTTTTAATAATCATGTAATTAATTACGACGATGAGTGTAATTCACAGTAATGTCGAAGTTATTGGAAAGGCTTTTTGAATAGTAATACATTAACATATAAACTGCGGCAGCATTCTCCTCCGAATGCGAAAATATATTGTTGACTCCCACTTACGTAGGTAGAAATGACCATCAGAATAAAATAAGAGAAATCAGAGCTCGAACAGAGAGATTCAGGTGTTCTTTCTTCCCGCGCGCTATTCGAGAATGGAATGGGAGATAAATAGTATAATTGTGGTTCGATGAACCCTCTGCCAGGCACTTAAATGTGATTTGCAGAGTATCCCATGTAGATGTAGATGTGTAGATGTAGAATGGGGGCGGGCGGAGGGGTTGCGCGCTTGGCATATCGTTATCTCGTTCTGCTGGGGCCTTCAAATCTCGAAAGCTATTTTTTCAGACTGTCCTGTGCCTCTCGTCCTGGAAGGGGCCTCCAATTCTTTTTTATAGTAATACATGTATTTCCAAGTGGACGGGGGGGGGGGGGGGAGGAGGGGCCTGGTTTCGTTTCGCCGCCGCCCCGCGCCTCCTACAGCCTTAAGGTGGGTTGTCCAAGACGCGGCTGTTAACTGCGATTGCGGCTTGGCCCCCCTCCATTTTCCGGCCGTGGCGCACGGTGGCGAGTCGGCAGCACGACGCGAGCCGCTGCCGTTTACCAAGGCGCGGCTCCTGTTAGGCGACTCGGGAAATTCATGACGAAAATAAAATTTCTGATTTTTTTGTTATAAAAAATACTGCATGTTAAGAAAGCAAAGCTACATCAGTTTCCACATTTACCTTTTCGTTACAGATTCTAGTTTTCCTTTAAGAAATTAAAAAGCACTACTTTCGGCTGTGCGTGTTATTTTCACTTTTATTGCATCTCTGTCACGTTTGAGAAAACTAACACGCAAAAAAATTTGGTATTTGCATATCTTGTAGTTTCATATCCTAGCTTGATAACGAAGTGTCTATTTTCTCAAAATTCCTTATAGTTATTCAGATACTTATTTTTTAAGTAACCTATTGCATTAAACTTGAAGTGTTTACATCGAAAAAGGTAGTCGCTGGCTACTTTGCGTATGGTTCATTTTAGGTCATACATTGTTGCGGATGAAATGAAGCCAATAATTCGAAATTATTTTTAACGTTGAGAGCAGGAAGATACCTGTCTCCGTTATCGAGATTTTGGCTTGTATATCTACGGTACGGGAGCGTCGCGACTAGCGCGCCATTTCTCTACACGTGCAACCTGAATTGTGCCGAGGTAACAATCATCACATCTTATAAACTGTCGAAGATATTGAACCCTTTTTTTAAATGATAGCCTGTGAAGGAATTCATGTTTTACAAAATCATTAATACTCAAAGCTTTTTTATCTACAGGTATACAGAAATAACTGTATTTTTTTTACGATGAAACGAGGTATTAATTAAACAGTATTTAATATTTGTGGAGGTTTATTTCCGTCTATTGAACTAAATGAAAGGCGTTTCGCTTTTTTATTTGTGAACCATCATCAATGGCAGTTTTTAGTGTTAATTCTATGTGCGACTTGATGGAGCTGTGTGTGTGTATTCTCCAGACGGATGGAAGTTTTGGTTCTTCATCACTTTGCCGTGTACTTCACTGTGTCATTGCAGATTTTTACTGACATATGACCATGAACGCTCTTAAATCATTTTTATTAATAGGCACCTTTTAAATGACGACACGAAATTCATACTTGAGTTTACAGTAAATGTCAGCCAGTTTGCACATGCATTGGAATTTGAAGAGAGTGACATACAGAGAAAATCCTATAACCGATTCAACAAATCTATCAGAGCAGCTGAAAAAATAAAAATAAAACGCAGTGACGCTAAGGTAATTGTTCTTTTATTTTCTTTATTTACGGTTGGGGTGCTGTTTATAAGACCAGGAATGTGTTTATCTGAAACTCCTGATGCAGCTTGCATCTCTCTCGTCTCAGGCTTTTTTTACATTTTAACTCATTGGATTCACCTTCTGTATTGCCTTTAAAATAAGTCCCAGTGTTCGAAAACGTACAGCTGAAATTTTTTCCAAGGGAAATCAAAATATAGCAAACACATACAAAACAAAAGAATTTTCTGTAGCTTGTTAAACGGATCAACAACAATTGTAAGACAGTTTGCTGTAATGTTATAATTTATTTCATTCTGACCGGTTTCTGTCCTAAAACATCTTCCAGGGAATATGGAAAACAAAAAGATTTTAAAATATCGAAGATGTCATCCATACTGTACACGAGACATATGAATCTAAATGGCACACCACAACATTTATCTTTGTTCAACTAACTAAGATAATTTTTACGGCGCGCCACAAAACGGACTGTATTGGTATGAATGAAATTAATGAAAATATTACATTAACGTTGTCATGCATATCCATACACTTGTTCAGATCACCTAAACAAAAAAATCAGTTACCACCGGTCACCTTTTTTACCCTAGAATAGAAAACTGGTCCTTTTTCAAGTTTCATTTCTCTTTTATTTCTCCGAATATTTTCCGTTTATTCTTGTATATGTCACTAGATTACCATAAAAACTGAATCTGTTCAACGTACAAAGGCAGTAGCTTAATGGCGAGACGAGCTCATATCTTATGAGTTTTTCTTCGGTCCGCTTGGCTCGCCATATTTCTGCCGCTGCTTTGAGTCGTCGCGACTCCGAATCGCAACACTGCTCACTGGTGCAGTCCTGCGATTGTCGCCGCATCAGCCGCACGCCGCACTCCAAACTCAAAGTGCGCATGCGCGAGCAGCCAGCCCCTGACGTCACGAGCCGATCCATCGCAGCCGCAGGCAGCAATCGCGCCTTGGACAACCCACCTTTAGTCCGCCACTGTGTAGCAGTTCCCGCCATACAAAAACACGAAGTCCCACTCTGCCTGCAATGCCCAGCGAACGGCACCCTTCCCGCGGTTTTCTGCCCATCTGTCGCTGTCATGACGATCCAGCCCGTACTTGCAACTGCGGCCTACCGTACAGAAACAAAATTTAGAAAACCCGTAATAATGTATAGTAAAAATGTGGGGTAACACCACATCCTTACCTTCAATACTTTTGAGTGGTCGAGCATTGTTTTTGGATCAAAATGTAGTATAAAATGAACACATATGCAGATCATTTTACTGATGAAGCACGTTCTCATGTACTTAGATCGATAACGCAAAAAAAGGGCATGAGGCCTACAGCTGTTATAGTAGAATAGCATGGCATGGGCAGAATCGTGGTAGATGTGGTATACAAATCAATAAAACTACAGTTACTACATTTAACAAGACATTTATCTAAAAACAAGGAATTAAAGACATAATATTCTTATCTTTTTGAAATAAATATGGTCGTTTTATATCTTCTTCGTGACTCTAATTGTTACACCTGTTGTTTTCTTTTGGTTATCCTTCGTCTTTCACAGCCAGAAATGTTAAAATTACTATAATATTCGGAGGTAGTGTGTCGTGGTCGGAGGGATTTACTATTGAAACCCAACGTTTCGTCCCCAGCTCCAATGGACATTTCCAGGGGGGAAGGGAGGGGGTGTCGTATGTTGTTTTGATTCCGAAGCACACCCTTGAGATTTGCTGACTGCAGTCAAATTCCGTTTCAGTGTACTGCGCGAGAGGCGAGACGTCAAAATATGTTTTCAATACTGGAATGTGACGTTAAGCCTCTGCGCGGGAACAAGCGGAAACGAAATTTGGCTGCAGTCTGTAGAGAGCTATGGTGTGATTCGGACAGACAAAGAAGCGCTGATCTCCCCTGAAAATGTCCTTCGCAGATGGTGACGAAACGTTGGATTTCAGTAATAAATCCACCACATCACGGCAGAATAACTCGTAATATTTTAGTGATTTTAATCGCCAGTTTGCACCATTTGAACGTCATTCGACATTTAATGTGCCTAATAGACGAAATAATCGTCTTTCCGCGGCAGTGTTCTCCTGGTAAGACTGCAGCGGTATGCTGCACTGCCGTGCACGTCTGTACAGGCCTTGACAACACTTGCTGTTCGCTCTCGGCTACAGATGCCCCCGACTTCCTTACGCAGCGACAGGGGCAGCCGGCAGCACAATGGCTGTGGCTGTCCTTCAAATGCGCCGCCTGCTATAATGTTGTCTCAGGAATAACATTGTTACCAAACCGAGCGGGGCGCGCACGCCGGCTAAACATTCCCGCTGCCCTGAAAGGCAGTGTGATCTAGTTTGCTTCTTATTGTGGCTACGCTCCGCGCATGTCGGAGCTGCCCCGTTGCTTCTCTTGTCTTTCGTTCCGACCCTTATAAAGAGACACTCAGGTATTCTTATAATCTGCAGTGTTCGCAGGTTCTCGGAATTTTAAACTCGAAGATTTTTGTAGCAACATTGCTGCACGGGTGGTGGGTAAATGTATGTTTTCCTTTTAGGGAGCCATGTAAGCTCCTCTGGTAGTCACACAGCTAAGGGTTTTGCAGCGTGCCGATGAAGTACAGTCTGGGTAGTTCGAGGTCAACGGGACCGAGAGTACCTCGAACTGAAAACTCCTACTGTCGAAACTTACGCGTGTCAAGGAACTAAACTGACATCCAAAAGACTACAGCTACGAGATTATTAACTTTATTAAAAGAAAATGTTTACAGAGCCATTATCTTGATAGAATGATTACTTTAAGTGCGGTAACAATTTACTTAAATGACGATGTAGCTTCCCTTTTGGCGAAGGTACAGCGTATTCGCGATTTTTGTTTTGTTTTGCGAATCTCTCATTTGTCGGAAACTTGTCATACCAAGACTCGAACAATCGAGACTCCACTGTAATACAGAGTGCCATTTTCACTCCGCCGCAGGTATGAAACTTGATGGCAGATTAAAATTATGTGCTGGACGGAGACTCGAATTTGGGACCTTTTTCTTCCCCGGATCTAAATCTGTGGGAACGGGCACTGAATCCTGGCAGGATTCAAGTAAAGAAAAAAAATCGGTTGGAAAAGAAAACAGCCACCAGTCGCAAGGTTGCAAGAACGAAATATTTCGGTATTGACAGCCAGCATAGAATTAGTAAAGTTAGTAGGGAGATAGCCGATGCAATAAAGTATGCTACGACAGATGCCTTATTGCATCGGCTACATCCCTAGTAACTTTACTATATTTCGTTCCATACTGCCATACTCATTGATATTATGATCCTTTATACAGTAGTATATGAATCTGCTGGGCGGTTAGTAGAGCGGTTTATAACTCTATTGGGTAGTCAGTATGCTGGTTCTGCATACTCAAAGTTCCGTTTTCTCTTAAGAATACTGTATTACGCCCTAGGCATCCATCTGCTCTATTTGATGATTTCCTGTAAACTCACTGCTCCCACGAAACTTTCAAGGCGGGAGATATCCACCCATGCAGAACACGACAACTCTCTTCCCAGCCAATCCTCTAGCTGACAGTTGCTTATGAGTAATATACTGTTCACAAGGGCTTTTCTATCAGTGATTATCTAAAATTTCTCATAGGCAAGCGATAATACTTTAAATGATATTATTTGGTGGCGTCCAGTATTATCAGCCAATGAAATTACACTCCTGGCCATTAAAATTGCTACACCGCGAAGATGACGTGCTACAGACGCGAAATTTAACCGACAAGAAGAAGATGCTGTGATATGCAAATGATTAGTTTTTCACAGCATTCACACAAGATTGGCGTCGGTGGCGACACCTACAACGTGCTGACATGAGGAAAGTTTCCAACCGATTTCTCATACACAAACGGCAGTTGACCGGCGTTGCCTGGTAAAACGTTGTTGTAATGCCTCGTGCAAGGAGGAGAAATGCGTACCATCACGTTTCAGACTTTAATAAAGGTCGGATTGTAGCATATCGCGATTGCGATTTTTCATACCGCGACATTGCTGCTCGCGATCCAATGACAGCATAATATGGAATCGGTGGGGTCAGGAAGGCAATACAGAACGACGTGCTGGATCCCAATGGCCTCGTATCACTAGCATTAGAGATGACAGACATCTTACCCGCATGGCTGCAACGCATCGTGCAGCCATGTCTCGATCCCTGAGTCAACAGATGGGGAAGACAAAAACCATCTGCACGATCAGTTCGTGGGACTGAGGCACTTCAGTCACGGTCTGCACGGCCACTACGGTCGGGGGTTCGAATCATGGATATTTGTGCCGTCCTTAGTCTTAGTTAGTTCATAAGTAGTTCGTATGTTTAGGGACTGATGACCCCGTAGTTAAGTCCCATAGACTATACAAACATTTGAACATTTGAACATTTTTGATCAGTTCGACGACGTCTGCGGCAGCATGGACTATCAGCTCGGAGACCATGGCTGCGGTTACCCTTGACCCTAGCGCCTGCGATGGTGTATACAACGAAGAACCTGGGTGCACGAATGGCAAAACGTCATTTTTTCGGATGAATACAGGTTCTGTTGACAACATCATGATGGTCGCAGCCGTGTTTGGCGACATCGCGGTGAATGCACATTGGAAGCATGTATTCGTCATCGCCATACTGGCATACCACCCGGCGTGATGGTATGGGGTGCCATTGGTTACGGGTCTGTGCCTGTACACGCCATCCATTCTCTGTTTGACTCAATGCCCATGCGTATCAAGGCCGTTATTACGGCCAGAGGTGTTTGTTCTGGGTTCTGATTTCTCAGGATCTGTGCACCCAAATTGCGTGAAAATGTAATCACATGACAGTTCTAGTATAATATATTTGTCCAATGAATACCCGTTTATCATCTGCATTACTTCTTGTTGTAGCAATTTTAAAGGCCAGTAGTGTAGCTGCTCTAACTAAGGCCCCAGTTGCATGAGTAATATAGCTGCAGTACGTATTTGTTTCTTGGACTGTTCGCAAGCGAATTACTGTATGCAGTGCACTGATATGAAGAGATTTAATCCAAAGGAAGTGATGCAAACATTAGGGACCAAGTTGCGACGTCCTGGAAATGACATTTGCGCCGAGGATATGGATATCGCAGATATATAACATAATAATTCATAAATATAACGGCGATGTCACAGAAATACACAACTTCAGGCTGGACAGATATACGGAATTTGAAGGACAGGAGGAACCTGAAAGTGGCTTTTGAAGCAGTACACGACATTCATTTCCATAACAACAGGAACAGTCAAGCCATGGTGAGTACGAACCCTCGCCACTCAAAAAGATGAGATCCACTGTATTAAAAGATATTGATGACAGCGTACTAGAAAAAAAAATTACGAGGGCTATTACAAACGTGGCTTCAATTCCTATAGCAAACTAATGAAGCGGCATATCAAAAGTAAAACAAATTGCACTTCAATTCCAAATTATGTGTATGGGAAACGGGGAGTAGTTGTTCTTTGCAAAGGAAACATAAATCGCAAACTATAAAATAGTATGTGATATCGCAATTTCATGGTGCAAGGTGGTATGGATCTACAGTTAAATATCAACATCTACAGATATGGGCACTAGAAGGGGCTAAAATGGTCAACTTGGTCAATTTCAAAGCGTCCGTTTCCTTTATCGATCATCTTAAGGCTGAATATGTAATACGTAAACAGTTTGTGGAGGAAGTGAACGTGTTTATAACACAGGAGGGTGTGCAGAAAGATAATGTTTGGATCAGTGACCAGAGTTATTTCCAGTATGAAATGTCTTCAGCACCACACTGTCCTATAGAGTAGAGAAAACTATAGGTACTGTGTTGCAGCTACACAATTGATGTGGCTTTTATCATTGGCAGACAGACTAACAAATAAGTTTTACGTATGTTTTCAAGAGCATCAAGGCGCTTTCGGTCCAGATGTTTTATAGAAACTTGAAACAATCTATCCACGAAACATTCATGTGGAGGAAAGCAAAAGTAAAATAAATGAGCACAGAAAAACAAATCACACTGTCGTGTTTTACGGCCCACTTTAGAAAGGCCTGTAGAGCAAAGTTGTAGAGACTTTTCTTCTCTACTAATTCGGATATTCAATTTTCGTTCCAGATAAACGGTTAAGCCATTATTTTCATTTAAATTTCGAGCTGTCAAACGGCGATCGCAAAAGCCCACTTTTAGTGTTACTACCGTAACCTAAAAGACGATTTATAACTTAGGTCCTTAGTGAACACGTAACAAATGAAAAGAGCCTATTGTTCTGTGATTCCTAGGTGGGTCATATACCTCGTTCCCTTCTAGATACAAGTTTTAGAAACAAAGATGTTATGCCGGAGATCTTGGCACCGAAAACAACAAAATATTGATGACCCCTTGATGTTTACTTCTTTCGGCAAGATAAATACTGTATCAGAAGGACTACTGATTTTGTAAGACTACATGGTACTAAACCACAAGTGAAGATACGTGATCGTTATTTCATCATGGAACTTCACTCTGTGGTGATCTACAATCAGTTTGCTGCTCCTACGTAGAAGCCTATGTTGCAATAAGCTTGGCGAAAGCCAGGATATGACACTGACATACCAACATCATCATCTGAAAATGTAATTAGTGTGGCTTCTGATACTGGAGTGCGTGAATGCGAAAGTGATTTGCCCATATTGTTTTCTCCGAATTTGTTTTAACCCCTTAATCGCAATCCCGTATCTTCACATTGAGGACTAATAAAAGCACTTTCAGGTGTGTGGTACTGATGTGTATTTCTGTTTTGCGCTATTACAAGGACATTAAGCAGAGAGGTTTTGGCGCTGCTGGCTGAATATGTAATGATACACTAATGCCCTTAAATTACGTATACCTTCCTATGGTATTGATGCCTTGTTACTTTGTTTTTCTCTGTTAAAATGTTACTTGAGGGTACAGTGTTACGTTTTGCTTGAAAATGAAGCTAACCACTGGCCTGTTTATGATTGCCTGTTATTCCAAGCATGATTTCGTGCGGTTCCGAGCGTTCGAGGTCAGTTCATAACCAGCACTTTGTCCAACAGGTCTAACAGGAAACACACACGATTCTCAACTGAATTATGGTGGGGGCAGGTTGTCGACATGGGCCAACACGCAGGTGCAGCGTTGTGAATCACCTGTGTTCTCCGATTGACCGTCAGACTCCATTCACCGAACTTTATTGTCAGAAGTTGTACATAACGTCCAGTATTTACCGACATACAGTCATTAAGCAACATTATAAGCTATTGAAAGGTATATTTATGTGGGTGTGTTGGCAATACACATAAGGTAGGGGGGAGAAAGGACGGTATGCAAATTGCGTATGTTCACTCGATATTAAAGGATAGGTGTAGCTGATCCACCATCGAACATTTAATTAATTTATCCTCTAGTTTTCAAGTAATAAAATACATCCAAAAATGTGTAAAGAGGGGGGGGGGGTTAACTAATTTTAATGATTTGAGTAAAGAAATTTGTTTTGACTCATTTCATTCTCTGAAGTCAAATGAACGTCAGAGTTGAAAGCAAGATACACACAATTGAACACAGAACAAATTATACGAATTTACAAAACATAATATACACTGATATGAAACTTCCTGGCAGATTAAAATTGTGTGCCGGAACCGGGACTCGAACCTGAGACCTTTGCCTTTAGCGGGCAAGCGCTCTACCACTGAGCTACCCCGACACGACTCACGATGCCGCCTCACAACTTTACTTCCGCCAGTACCTCGCCTCGCCTCATTCTGGATAATATATACTGCTACAGCAAGTGACTGGTGACCCGCATTTAACTGGAAACCTTGGCGTAATCGAGTGGAATCTTCCGATACCAGATTTCTGCGAGTTTACCTAACGTTATCAACAGTCCGAAAAGGTGAATACCCCTTAAAACAATAGCAAATGCACACGATACTGCACCAAAACTGTGCTGGCTGGCGATGTCGGAACACGACGGGTGGACGGCGGCTGTGTGCATCGATAGCTGCAAGTCGCGGACCCCGAGATAACTCAGCTTCGTATTCAGAAGAAATATTTAACTGATATCTTAGTGCCTACGATCTCACTCGTTCGGCTCTGTCGTGCCACTTAAGACAATTTACGTGTGAAAAAGGATTGTACTGTTGGCAGATATGACACCAGTACTGTGACAATCGCAATTAGCGCGTCGGTGCGTCTAATATCAGGCAGGCTGACCTTCCTCTCGGCTTGCCAATACTCAGCGCTATTAGTACAAGTTTTGGAGCAACTCCAAAAATTGTACTATAAACTCTAAGTACCGCTGCTCGAAGACAGTATAAAACTGAGAGTAGAAGAGAAGCGTCTGCTCCCCTCGGCTGCCCAAACACCAGTCTTCTTCTCTCCTCTCTGCAAAACCTCCAGGCTCCGCCTATCTCTACTGAAACGCCAATCCACAGCTAGGCGCCAAAGTACGGCCAATCACGGCTTGCGTTCGGGTGTCGGACAGCCGAACCCCCTTACTATAAAACAGCAGCCAATAGCCAGCTCTCCCGCATTGCCACCGGTTGGGACTCGCCCTTCCGTCCAGTGTTCTCATGGTAGGGCGGATGGTCTTCAGGCACTTTCGGTCTTCGGCCGTCAGGCGTCTTCCGGGAACCGCTGACCCTCCGAATAACAGAGCCACTCTCGTGGTCGCCACCGGTCGCCGTTAGCTCTGAATGCGTGTTTTTCTCCCCGGCTACAGGCCTCTCTCTGTCTCTCTCGCCACAGGTTATTAAATCGATAACCTACGAATAATCTAATAAAATTAACAAGGTTGCGTTGTCCTTTTACGGTTGGAAAGCAACGTGGCAGTACTAAAATCTCTCACTATTCATTTTGAAATACCGCATTCGTCTTCTGAAGGAGGCTTTTAAACAGTCACGAGATTGCAGACTCCTTCAGTTGGACGATACATCTTTCCCTTTGTTTGTAGTTAAACGCTAAAAAGCATACAAAATTATTTACAAATATTATTTAAACATCCTTACCCCTTTTTTAAATGGAGAAACTTAGATAAAAGAGTAAAAGGAGAGGGTACGCCGGTAAGAGTATTGACCACCATTTAAAGGCCAATAAGAATGACAAATGAAACACCAACACTGCAACACCTCTATATGCACATATTATTCCATGCGACTGTTGAACACAGTCTTTAAAAGTACTGAATTTTCTTTCTGGTAACGTAGTTTCGACTTAAGACACTTGACGTGATTCCTATCGAGGCGGGAGGAAGAGTGAATGGTAACTTGCTCTTCACATTGTATACTAGATAGCAGGTAGACAGTGTAACCAGTAACCTTAAATATTTTCAAGTTACTCATTACCTCCAACACCTAGCGTTGCAAGGGTGTATATAGCGTAAGGTCAATGGTACGAGGAACAATCTCACTATCAGGTATACAGATTTTTTTTTTTTTAAAGTTTATGAACTTCGAGGACTTGTTGAGAGGAGTAAATTGACAATATTTTGAACATGAACCCAAGCGCGGAAGTGTAATCCAACGACGCTGTGAACCCTTCTTCATCATTCGTTCTGTGAAACACACCTCGTCTACCGGTCACGTGCTCATAGCTCTTTTCAAGTGCATTTTAGGGTCTACTGGGACTTTTTCCTGATTTCGTCCATACTACTTCCTAGCAAGATATGGAAAATAAAGAGCTTCCAGTAGAAGAAAAACGCATGTCTTTACGAATGAACGTTGATCCATTCGGTCTTTATACCCGTCCATAATTGAGGAAGTGTTTCCGCTGAAGGATTTGGTTCACGAAATGATCTCTCAATTGTGTTCCATAAATATTTTTTGGGGTTGGTGCAGGTTGACCAGTGTGAGCAAATCACTCACTGGATTTTTCCAGATACAGGTCATGAAATTGGTGACGTTTCCCATGTTGGATGTTCAGCACTCAGATTAAGGTTAGGCAATAGTTTATGAAAGCAAGAGCCTTTTAATATTTATATTTGTAGATAGCAGCTATAAGTATAATTTTGACTGTGCATTTGCTATGATACATTTGATTATATATTTGGTATTACGCATTTCAATACACTTTGGTATTACGCGTTGATTTACATATAATCTAACTGGGATTTTGTATTAATTTTATGCCCATCAGACAATTTAGGTCTTTGATATATCTGTTGTTTGTTTCTTGTTTAGACTTTTCTTGAAGGTGGACACAGTCATGATATAGCATCTTGGATGGGAACGTTTGTATTTAATTTATATGAAATACTAGATTACAAGAAGTAGGAATTCTGTAGCACTCCGAGACGGCTGTTGGCCTCACACGAGCTCGGGAGAGTAACAGTGTTACCGCTTAACTATGCTGGTGCTTTCAAGTTACGTAAACATGCTGGTGGGGTCTCACAAACCACCCCTCCCCAAAAAAAAAAAAAGGGATAAAAAATATAAAATACAAAACTTTTTATTTATAAACACGTTCAATATCACAATAATTATAAATTATCTTAACACGGCTTTAAAACTTTATTATCTCACTATAAGCTTATTTCGGCCTTAGGGCATCATCAGGTGTTCTGTAATACGAGTAATATAGAGTTGTTACATATATTCTTATAACATAATTACATAAAATTTTTACAAAGTTTTACTTACATTACTTATAATATTGTTGTTTATTTGGTGCCCAATGGATTATAGAAGCTGATGTAATGCTTATCTATTACTGCTTATCTGTATATGTGCAGCAGCACTGGTTATGTGATTACATTTTTATCAGTTTTTGATAGTGGCAGTCTATAGTGGCAGCATCCAACGATGTTGTTCAAATGTTTGTATAGCTTATGGGACTTAACAACGGGGTCATCAATCCCTAAACTTACAAACTACTTATGAACTAGCTAACATTAAGGACGGCACAAATATCGATGCCCGAGGGGGGATTCGAACCCCCGACCGTAGTGGCCGTGCAGACCGTGACTGGAGCGCCTTAGTCCCCTCGGCCACCGCAAACGATATTATAAGTTTACATGGTTACCAGTAATTTAAATATTAATATCTTTGGTTTATTGATTTTGTATTGGAGTTTTACTATGGATTTGAAATCTTTGGTGTTAATCCATTCTCTTGTTTTTTTAATGATGTGAATAAAATATAGTCATTATAAACCAAGATTACTATAAAAATAAAGTGCTTGAATTTTTCAATAAAAATGGAATCACAGAAATAAACAGAAATCCCACTAACAAATTTATAGCGCAAATAAAGAAAACCATTGGCGAAGGCCAACGCCCGGCATGAGAAAGACTGCGCTTTTATAGCAGATGTGCTCTGATTGGCCTGTGGCATTTGATGTCACAAGAGCGGGAAAACGTCAAAATCTTCCTAGTCATTCTGTAGCGTATGTTACAGTTGGATGGATCGAACTTCAGCTTCAAATTTCGGTCTATGTGCGTGAGAACCAAAGCTCGGCAGATGGCTTCCTGTGCAGGCATGTGTAGGAAAAGAACGCCCTGCAAGTTTTTGCGGCTGGAAATGCACATTCTTGGTCTAGACTTGGCTGCAAAACTGACGAAGGCAGCTCGATTTGATTACTTACAAGGAGACTATATTGGTATCGGATTTTAGGATTTTTTTTTTTATATTTGTGGTATGTGAAGTTCAGAACTCAAATTACAATCAGCCAAAGCCATTCGACGCAACTCCAAAAAATTCTCAAGAAAATCGACATTGATGTTTTACAAGTAACCGTAAGTACTAATACTTAAAGGAATTACAAAATCTTTTTGTGTAGATGAGGTGGTTATGTTCTCCCCTTACAACCGTAGGGACAGTGGTACAAATCCTGTCGTGAGAGTTCATTATTATTAATATTACTATTTCGTTGTGTTCGAATACTTACACAATTTTAATATCTAATGGTAATTTTTACGAAAAGTGCACGTATTTTTGTTTATTCGTAATTTTCTATATTTTACAGAAGGTTGTTAATAATGATGGTTTCAATAATAAGAAAACATAAGTTATATTTTTTACAGTATTGGCTTCAATAATAGTTGACGACGGTAGTCTTGTTCAGTTTGTGAAGAGCTACGACACTTTTTTTTTAACCTACTCAACCATCGTTTTACGTAACGACAGAATATTCATTTCGTCTACATACACATAAATAAAAACTGCCACAACACGTGGAATTAGAGATCCCAAAATGTCTTATTTAACTGAAGTCGAAAGCGAAAAAGAAGAAAAAAAAATGTCGAACCACCGACTCTATGGTTGTGAGGCAAAAACGCTACCACCTGAGAGTTTCCCCGACATATTCTGCAACTATTTTAATTATTTGTACTTACATGTACTTTGCAAAACTTCGAAGTCAATAAATCAATTTTCTCAAGAATTTCTGTGAGTTGCATCGAATGGCTTGGTCTGATTGTTATTTAAGTTCTGAACTTCACGTACCATAAATATAAAGAAATTCTAAAATCCGATATCCATGTGGTATCCCTGTAAGCTTTCATTTCAAATCATGACTGGGGATAGCCTATCACTTCCTGATGACCCTTCACACTGTACACGCGAAACTGAATCTTTCGGTCTGGCTAAGTCAGGCGTTCAACGACGCTAAATGCAAATGCAGAGATAGTGCAATGGCGTTCAGCAACGGTAGACGAGTGCTCAGGTTTTGTTAACTCAGAAGTAAGTCTAGATTACCGACGCCCGAGTTACAGCACGTTTATGTACTGCCGTATACGCCGCCAGATTAGTTTCTGTCTGTAGCGTTGCGCCTTTTCAGAACTTGTACTGATATGCTGTAGTGATAAAGGTAGCGTGAGATCCTACGGAAAGCCTCCCTCTCAGTGCGCATGAGTTTAACTCAGGGCCCTGCAAGATTATGGTAGTCGTACTGACGCATTTTCATTAACCAATAAATTCATAGGCCCTTTTTGAACCAGTTTAATTACAGGTTTGTTTTGCAGTGGAGACACACCGATGTTTCCATATCTTAAATTAATTGTTGGCTAGGTTTTTCGGTTCCTTTTTTCAATGTATTGGAGGTCTTATTTCCAACTATTTTGTCCGTGTTGTAATATGTTAGAATGGTATACACATCACCTTTTATTTACCGTCCTTGTTGATAGCTCGCCTGCTGAATTTTGCTGCAAAAATGTCAATATCTTTCTTTCACAAATAAAAACATCATATATTTATGATTTGGCTAGTTCTTTAAGGTCTACGGAACTACAAATGAGTGACATCACATTGGATAAATTGATTTATTAGAACTTAGGAAGAAGACACTAGTTTACACTGACATTAGCGGACTGAGACTAAAGTATAGAGTAGACTGACTAGGTATAGACTCAATGTGCGCGTATTTGTACATCGCGGTGTTCTCTAGAACAAACTCGAACAAATGTGATATAATGTGGTTTATAGGTTCCGTTATTTGTTAAACATAAATAAATCAATCACAAAAAGGAATATATAAATTATTACAAATAAATCTTAAGTATATTCGTAACAAACCAAATCAGAAATTAGGTGCATAAGTAAAATTCGACAATTTATGACAATAACATAATTTTAAGGTAAGGAGAACATTGCAAACAGATAAGTGGGTTACAAAAGACATCAAAACATGTTAGAGATAAAATCCGTTAGGCCTAACAATAACGAATTATTGCGCAGTGCGAGATCGCCTACGAACAAAAACAATTTTTAAAAAATATTTAGAAAACATTGTTATTGCTATGGTGAAATTGTTTCGTATTACATCGTAATAATCTGTGAATATCTTAGTCCGTTATACATAAGTAAAGTCTCAGTTACATACGGTATCGTGATCTTCATATTACAAAACGAGCTGAATCCTATGGGATGTATTCATCACTGTGTCTATAAAGACACAACACTCAGCCGATGGAGCCGTGGAGCAGGGCAGCGCCACGACATGCAACAAAAGGTGACGTGAGGCATTAGGCGTGTGCTGGTCACCGCTAGTGGCTGGACACTGCAGGTCGTGTTAAAACTTCTCCCATTTCCACCATAATACAGCAAACAAAATGCACATTTATAATTTAGCTGGGGGAGAAGAGAGTTATTACAGAGTTTTAGTTGACAAAAATATTCCAGCTGTATTCCTTATTCCCACTCCGTAAATTTAAAAGTCGACGATTTAGTATATCATTACATAAATACGCTAACACGAAACTGAGGGCACAGATTTTTAATATTAATCATACAAGAAGGCCAATGAAACGTACATTATTCGAAAGGTGGTTTGTCATAGGTGTCGAGAATATGAAAATTATGTGTGCACGTAGTCGTTAAGAGTGGTAAAAAGAAAAAGAAATTTTAGGACGATGCTCCAAATTCTCCATAAGTTATCCACTATATTATAACCCGGTTTAGGTGGCATTTTGGTACAGGTAAATTAAACTCGTCGTTTAGCGCTTGGAGTTCCAATCTTAAGGTCCCGGGTTCGATTCCCACTGCCATAATTTGCTTTCTTTATTCTTCTTAATGCTAAATCCCTTACTTTTACATATAGCTTTTAAATATAATTAAATAATTAAGTTTATGACCGCAGTAACTTTAATAAGTCTCAAGGACAAACATTTGAAAAGTTGGGATTCTATTATGAAAACCAGTTTTCGCACATGGTCAGCTATATGTTGCAGCAAGTAGAGTTCGATCCTTTGATGGTTTGAAATTTTATATCTGTCAACATAGAGAATAAGGACATGTAGCGAATGATGAAAGGATTTTTACGAAAAATTTTGTGTTCACTGAAGTTTTGTAATTCTAAATTGTGAAATAAATCAATTAATTCCCTCAGTTTTGTCTCTCATTCTCTTGTGTTTCGTCTTTGCCCTTTCTTTCACCTGTTCTCGTGGCATTCATATAGAACCCATAAATTTGCTGTGCTCCATAAATTCCAATTACATTAATTTTTTTTTCATTTTTGTGACTTTGCAAACACAACTGGTCGAATTTCGACCACAAGCAATACCAGTCTCTGTTAATTTGCTTACATTAACGAAAGTTTTTCTGTGAAGTTAGAGTGTTGAAATATTATTAAGTACAATAAATTGCAATTGCCAATGATTACATGTTTCCTTTCAGTAGTTATGTTGCCTATTTTATCCCTATTTTAATGTTGTCCACTGTTTGGCAAAGTGCGTAATTTAAAAGAGAAAGAGGGAATAGAATTTATTTCAAAGATATTAAATATTTAACCTATGTCAAGTCCCAGAATGTTACAGGGCTAAATTCAGTGCTCTCGCGATATCCGTTGTGCAGATTTTTAATAAACATTTTTCCTGCGGGAAACAGTGCTATGTTTCACATACGCGCACGTCGTTTTCCCAGCCAACGACATCGTTAAGTAGGTGGCTCTTGCAGTTCTTCAAACAAAACGCGAACACATGTGGCACCGATTATATGGAGCACTTCATTCGTAAATACGAGGGCTAGATATCAGATATCAGTCCTGTTGGAAACTGTGACATATACAGACGAGAGGACAAGGTGTAAAATTCATTACGTGTGGACAATGAATAGCACTGTAATATCGTAACACACTAATTTATTACGTAACTGTACAGGGCAGTACGACCTTCACGGTGCAAAAGAATGACAACACAGTGCACATACAGTTGACATGACAAACCTGGGCCTTCTGGACCTCAAAGTTGCCTACTGCTACTGTTACCACACGCTGCCAACGATGTGGGAGGTGCTTTGCAATACGAGAGTACATTGTTAATGCTTTGCGCATGCAAGTGTTACGAGTCACACATGGTGCGACAAATGCTGAGGTAGATGGTATTCAGCACCTCCAACATGGTTGACAGCATGTGGTGACAGTAACAGGGGAGTACTTGGAGTGTCTATAGTCCCAGGTAGTTTACACATTTTCCTTTCACCTGTATATGTCACATTTTCCAACCGGACACCCTGTGATGTACGGGAGGGTGTCGTCTGTAACTGACTGTAATAGCATACAGGATGATTTAGACAAAATTTCTAGTTGGTGCGAAGAATTGCAGCTAGCTCTCAATGTAGAAAAATGTAAGGTGATGCCCGTGAGTAGAAAAAACAATCCCATAATGTTCGAATACAGCATTAGTAGTGAGCTTCTTGATGCTGTCGCGTAGTTCAAATATCTAGGCGTAACATTGCAGAGCAATATGAAATGGAACGAGCATGTAAGGACAGTTATGAGTAAGGTGGACAGCCGACTTCGGTTTATTGGGAGAATTTTGGGAAGATGTACTTCACCTGTAAAGGAGACCGCGTATAAAACGCTTGTACGACCACGTCTTGAGTATTGCTCAAGTGTTTGGGGCCCGCAGCAGATCAGTTTAACGGAAGACATAGAGGCGGTTCAGAGACGAGCAGCTAGATTTGTTACCGGTAGGTTCGACCAATGCGCGAGTGTCACGGAAATGCTCCGGCAACTCAATTGGGGATCGCTGGAAGAAAGATGACGTTCTTTTCGTGAATTTCTGTTGATGAAATTTAGAGGGCCGCAATTTGAAGCTGAGTGTAGTACGATCTTGCTGCCGCCCATTTCGCGTGGTGATCACAAAGACAAGAGAAATTAGGGCTCTTACGGAGGCATATAAGCATTCTTTTTCTCCTCGTTCAATTTGGGAGTGGAATAGGAAAGGAAATGCCTAGTAGTGGTAACAGTGTACCCTCCGTCACGCACCTTACGGTGAATTGCGGAGTATGTATGTAGATGTAGACATGGAATGCGCAAATGACTTCAAATAGTCTCCAAGTGGCAGGACATATCTACTCAATTAACGGCTCTCTTGGGCCAGAGGTTCAATGTAAAACAAGCGCATACCATTACAGGTCGACCACCAGCTCGCACAGTGCCGTCTTGACAACTTCCGGCTTTGTGGGGTCAGTGCCTTACTTGATCCCTGTCATCAGTTTTAACGAACTAAAATCTGGAGTCATCTGTCAAAACCAAAGTTTTACAGCCGTTTAATGTCCAACTGATACGTTCCCCAGCGCAGGAGAGTGGCTGTCCTGCTGTTAGGAAAAGCACTCGCGTCGATTAAAGCTCTCTATAGGGAAAGTACCGCTTGCCGGCTTCTGCAGCGCGTGATTGGCTCAAATCGAGTCACATGATTTTCTTTCCGCCATACGTTGGTCGTTGCCATAAGACGTATTGTGAATATTCGTATGTTTGGGTTTCAATAATGCCACAGTTATGCGCTTTAGGGTGTTTTTTACAACCAAGAAGAAACTTAAACATTATAGTATTTCCATCTGAATTCTGAAACGCAGGAAGAGGTGTCGGACTAACGAAAAGTTTAAGAGAAAACTACGAGCCCAGAAGTGACCCTCGGTACTTTAATCCATAATGAAAATTAATAGATTAAAGATTCACTCTTGACTGGATCACGCAGCAGATACTTAATGTTTTTTAACTTCAATAAATTTGTGAAGAAAATTTCTGAACTATGGCGTGAATTTAAATTATTCAAACGTCGTTGGCTTTATTTGCAGGTAATCGCTGAAAACACAAAAAAATTTTGACTTATGACTAAGTAAACTTAACAGATTCTCGTTTAGATATGAAATTAATACACCTTGAATCAAGCTTTTCTCATTCCTGTACATGTGTTTAGTGTATTATTACAGGAAAACAAGAATTGAAGCAAGAAAAATATTAAATATGCAACTGTAATTGGTATTTTATAGGAACTTTTAATTTCTTTATTTTTCCGCGCGCTATTCGAGAATGGAATGAGAGATAAAATAGTATATCGGTGGTTTGATGAACCCTCTGCCAGGCACTTAAATGTGATTTGCAGAGTATCCCACGTAGATGTAGATGTAAGAAAATATGGAGATGGTAGTAGTATCGTGTACATAAAATGACGGCTCATTCAATTAGATGTCTTTTTACTTCGGTGATTCCTGTCAAAAAGTTATTACATGTACACTACGTGAATTACAACACTTGTAATTCACGTAGTGTATATGTAATAACTTGGAGACGAACTTACAATGAGGACAATACACATTCCAATCCCATCCGTACCATGACACCGTAGACCCCGCGGTGATTCCACGTGGCTCTGCAATGGATTGTTTTCGTTTTCTTTTATTGCGCTATCTAGATTTCGGCCTTAGGCTATTTCCAAGTACACACTGTAATATTCACATCAAAAGTATTGCATTACCTTGTTTCTAAGGTCTCTTGAACAACGACGTTGAGTAAATATATTTAATCAAGACACAGCTTTTTTTGATTTTCCATTGATGTCACACAAACTGAACAAAGGTGTAATTTGGAGTATAGATGCCCAATGTGGGATCCTTGTCAGGTGGGTTTGACGGAAGCAATCGAAAGACTCCAAAGAGGAGCAGCCCGTTTTGTACTGTCACGATACAGCGGAGACAGCGTCACGGAAATGATACAGGATCTGGGATGGAAATCATTACAAAAACGGCGTTTATCGCTGCGGCGTGGTCTACTTGTGAAACTCCAATCGCCAACAGTCTCCTCCGAACGCAAAGGTATATTGTTGCCTCCCACCTACATAGGTAGAAATGAACATGAGAATAAAATACGAGAAATCAGAGCTCAAACAGAGAGATTCAAATGTTCTTTTTCTCGCGTGCTATTCGTGAATGGATTGGTAGGTACATGAATAGTGTAAAGGTGGTTCGATTAACCCTCTGCCAGACACTTAAATGTGATTTGCAGAATATCCCATGTAGATGTAAACAACCACGCATGATCAGCACCAGTGCGACGGAGTGAGTAAGACGGCCGATCAGGTCCAGACATAACACCAGGAAGTAAGTTCACTGTTTGAGTTGACTGTAATTCTTTCACGCCTAGAAGGTCAATTCCTATATTTGACCGTATACGCATTGTTACTTTGTGTCAGGAGGGACTGTCGTCAAGAGAGCTTTCCAGACGTTGCGATTCGATGCAACTTGGCAAAGGAACAGAGACACAGGAGCTGTCTATGACGAATCGCTCTCGCCATTCAGAGGCCACGGCAGTAGCTGACTGCCGCTGCTTCAGGTCGGAGGAACCCCGAAAGGAACGCCCCAATGCCGAATAATGATTTCCGTGTAATCACAGGACGTCTTGTTTCAAACCGTACGTAACAGGCTGCGTGACATACAACATCACTCTTGACGTGCATGGCGAGGTCCAGCTTTGACACCTAGACGCCTTGTTGCACAATACAGATTGGCTCAACAGCATGCTGTATTGACATGTCAGAATTTGATTCACAAATCAAACTCGCATCTGCCTTCAACCAGACAATCATCGGAGACGTTTTTGGAGGCAGCCTGACACACCGTCCAAGCGAACAGAGCAAGGTGATGGTTTTTCTGATGGTTTTGGGTGGCAGCATGTAGAGCCACCGTACACCACTGGTGGTCGTAGAGAGCAGTCAAACGGCTATACTGTACAGGGATGACATCGTTAGACTTATGGTGCAACCATATCAGCAGCATTTCGGTGAGGAATTCTTTTTAATGAATGGCAATTCTTGCGATCATGTCACACAAGTTGTGAACACGTCTCTTTATGATAACATCGCAAGATTAGAATTTCCAGCATGTTATCAAGACATGACCCTCTTGTATCCCGGCCCGATGAGTCTGAGAGCCCGCCAGACCACATGGTGTTCGACAGCGGTCGTTAGGCGGCGCTCACAACCCGCCAGCGCTGTCGTCGCCACTACTGTGCTGTGCCGTACGCACAGGCCATCTGCTTTTTTTTCCTTTATTGCTATTTTAAAACCAACTATGTATAGTTGGCAGGCTGGCAGCAGCCCTGCGAAATACATGTTATGACATACGGCGAAGGAACGTAAAACAGATGAAAAAAAATTGTGGAATTAAAAACAATAGACAGGCTGAGTTTTTGAAGGACTAAACGTAAATGAACAAAGAGACAAACATATATGGTAGAGCGAAAACGAGAACAATCAAGCGGTAATAAAAGCACACATAGTCAGTAAAACTGTTTAGGCCACGGCGGCGGTTTAAAACTACATTAGAAGAAACACAAGGACAAACACGAAGACAGTTGACGGCGCACATGATAAAACTTGTTGACGTTGATCGCGGAGGCACTGATTAAAAACCACACATGACACTGGACACCCTGGCACTGTGCACGTTTAAAAGGTCGAGACGCCCCCGCGGGGGGGGGGGGCGGAGGGGGATGGATGGGGAGGAGGTGGGACAGGGATGGGGGAAGCGCGGGGTAGGGGAGGGGAGAGGGAGAAAGGAGGGGAAAGAAGGATTGACGAGACTCTGGGCATGGGAGAGGGATAGCCAAGCGGGTGGAAAGGAAAGGACGGGAGAGAGGGGAGGAGCGCTGATGATACGGGGAAGGGATCAGAGTTGGTAGGAGGGCTAGATATCGGGACGAAGTTCGTTATCCGGTAAGGGAAGGGTGCGGAAATTGCCCTGGGAAAGGATACCGAGTGTATGTAGGTGAAGGCCGGGAGGGATAGTTTGGTGGAGGCGTGGCAGAGGCCAGGGATTGGTGAGAATAGGGTATACCAGAGGGTTTTGGGACTCTATTTTTTGGGTAGTGTAAAGGAGTCGGAGATGTTCGAGGTGTTGTAGGAGAGGAGGGAAGGGGATTAGGTCATAGATGATCCGCGTGGGGAGGAGAGTCTGATACGCTATGCGAGGCGGAGGGCGTGGCGTTCCAGGATCTGTAAGGATTTGTAGAAAGTAGGAGGGGCCGATATCCAGGCGGCGTGGAGGCCATCTGCGCAGGCAGCCGCTCTATTTAGGGGCCGGAGCCGCAGCACGCTCTTTACTCGTGTCTCGACTGCGCCCCGTATACTTTCGATGTACTGTGACTCCTTAGGAAGTAAAAAATCACAAGAATTTATGTGTCTTTTGCTATTCCATTACCTTTGTCACCTATGTGTATTCAATTTTTCGCTGCGTTAGAGAAAACGGTATGACATATTTCAGGTACAAGGCAGTAAGAGAACTAAGATAACGATATTTTAGTTGGAATTAATTACTTCCTGTAGTATGGGGAAAGAAGCACTCAATAGAATGGAAAGGAAAACTAAAAGAACATAACGAATACGACTTGGAATTAAGAACAAAGGTATTTAAATTCACAGTCTGGCATTTGCGGATGATTTTGTGGTCAATTCTGAAAACCTAGCAAATCCAGTAATATTCTGGAAGAAACGGCCAATAGAGGAGGCTTAAGAATTCCAGTAGAAGAAACAACATTTATGACAAACATAAAAATTACTGAAGTTATCCTAATAACAGTAATTGGGCAGATTAAGAGGGTCAGTAAATTTAAATATTTGGGAGAAATTATGCAAGAAAATATCTTAGAAAAATGTGCTGCAGAAAGAGGAGAGGATATGGAATAACGAGGTACATTTACAACAAAATGTCTCTGTCTAATAAGATGTAAACACAGCATTATAGAACAAAAGTAAAACCAGTCTTTATGCAAGTGAATATTTAATATCCAGTTACAAACTACACAAACTTGAATACCTACAAACAAGAATCATTCGAAAAATACTATATCTACAAAAATACAGACATGTGACATTTGAGAAGTAAAAACAAAAAGTTTATCCCAGCATAGAAATCATAATTGAAAGCCTGCAGAGGAGATGACTACAATTTTTGTAAATTTATACAGAATGAATTACAATAGGTTAACCAAACAGATTTTAAATATCTTTAGTACAAGAAGGCAACAATAGGTTGGATTCAAATAGTTAGTAAATTTTTTGTAATAAACGACTTAAATGAAAAATATGCAACATAAAGGGAGCTTTTTAAGGAAAAAGTATTGAAAATAAACAAAGGCAGTTCGCATTTATGACGTGTACTGTGTTTACGCCTGATATTAACGGTGCAAATTTAGTTTATTATGAATTAATTATTATTAATAGATTTATCAAATGTGAATGTACTTGTAACGGTGATAAATGAATTACACTAAATTTACCCGAGGGCAGTTACCATCTTCCTACAAAACATGGGAACAACTGATCTAAGCTGGACAGTGCACTATTATATCAAACACACTCCCTCTACTGCTCATCCACCCCTGATACACTAGTGATTTGATATACAGAATAAAACCTCTCCAAAATACAGTGTCGGGAATGGCTGATAAAGGTAGTCAAGACGAAGCTCTGTTATAAACAATTTTATGCAGAGTAAACACAAATAAACATCCTAACCAATGTAATTCTAATGTAATTAGTGATCATAAGAAAGCATACAGACAAATAATCCTATATCAATCTATCCAAAACGTTTACAAATTACTGATGTGAACATAAAATGACTGGCTTTTCCTAAACAGGGATCCTAACCCATAACGAAATCGTCCCAAAAACAATGTCCACAATAAATTAGCATCTACTGGTGGCACTCTTTGACACCTATTCGGCAACACTTCCACAATATAAGTTCGTAGGCTTCCACGGCCGGTGTCATTTTGAATAAAACAATTCTGGGTATTAGACAGCGTCATTTTTAAACACTTAGCAAATGAATTGCCGACGTTTCGACCACTGTGCCGTGTTCCTGTTCAGGACTGTTAACGTCGGAAATTCATTAGCTAAGTGTTGAAGAATGACGCGGCCTAATACCCAGAATTGTTTATTCACGTACCACAATAGTCATACTAATTCTGCAATAACAACTCCTAAACGCCCTAACGATATACTGACATCACTGTACCCACACCACTGCAGCTGATGCATCTTGTGGAGCAGTCGAAGGGGAACGACGGTCTGCATACAAGAGCTGAAAAGACAAGACCACGAAAATATCACTTCGTTCTGTTAGGCAGAAACGACATTTGTCTAGACATCAGCCTCTGTAATCTAGGTAGAAAGCAGTACCAGGCAAATTCACAAGATCGGGTAGGACTCAGCACAAAGTTAACCCAAATGTAAATAACACACGAGGAGGGTGATCACGTGTCCCCAGACGGAAAGAAATTTACCTCTAGCGCGTGTATGCGACTAGGAAGACAACGTCTGACGTATTCCCTATCTCGGATGGAGACGGTGACGAAGAGGCAGTTGCGAAACTGACGTCACAACTACTGCAAAATCTCCAAGTCCAGCCTGACAGAAAATATCAAAATTGGAAGTGTGGGAGCGCACTGCGCCCAGTCGCACAGCTAACAATACATCATGGTCGGAGGTCCGGAGGTTACGGAGTCTCCCGCGAGATCACTGTGGTCCTCCCCTTGAGGAGTCTCGAGAATTTTCTCTTTCCACATACAAACTGAGCCGCTCCAGGCCGCTCCTCGCGGCCACGCCCCCTTAAATTGAAACACCGAGGTACTCGTGTCCTTAATGGGATGCCCATCGACAGAGCCGTCATTATAAAATCCACCGGCCAGTCACAGAGCATTCTACAGACGCCACCTTATGCTATGGCCCGTGAGATGATTTCCCACGGCGTTACCGTAGCTAGGGCGATGAAACTCCCGGTATTTGGGAACCACAGCCCTGCGCTAGCCCGAGTAACTAAAGCGTTTTACCAGACTTGGCACCGAAACCCCGCAGATTTAGGAGCGCAGCTACCTCTCACAAGGTGAGGACGCCAAATTCGTCCAAATAATTCATGCATGTATTTATTGTATAGATGTGAAAATTGCAGAACCATCAGCCTGATAAGTCATGGTTGCAAAATTTTAACACGAATTATTTACAGGAGAATGGAAAAGCTGGTAGAAGCTAACCTCGGGGACGATCAGTTTGGATTCAGGAGGAACGTAGGAACCCGGGAGGCAATACTCACTTTACGACTTATCTTAGAAGATAGATTAAGGAAAGGCAAACCTACATTTTTAGCTTTTGTAGATTTAGAGAAAGCTTTTGACAATGTTGACTGGAATGCACTCTTTCAAATTCTGAAGTCAGCAGGGGTAAAATACAGGGAAAGGAAATTTACAACTTGTAAAAAAGCCAGACCGCAGTTATTAGATTCGAAGGGCATGAAAGGGAAGCATTAGTTGGGAAGGGAGTAAGATAGGGTGGTAGTCTTTCTCCGATGTTATTCAATTTGTACATCGAGCAGGCGGTGGAGGAGAACAAGGAAAAATGTGGAATAGGCATTAAGTTCAGGGTGAAAAAATAAAAACATTGCGTTTTGCTGATGACATTGTAATTCTGTCAGAGACAGCAAAGGACCTGGAAGAGCAGTTGAATGGAATGGACAGTGTGTTGAAGAGAGCGTATAAAATGAACATTAACAAGAGCAAACAAAGATAATGGAATGCAGTCTTAGAAAATCAGGCGATGCTGAAGGAATTAAATTAGGTAATGAAACAATGAAGGTGGTAGATGAGTTTTGTTATTTGGGTACTAAAATAACATATGACGGTCGCAGTACAGAGGATATAAAATGCAGAATGGCAATGAGAATAAAAGTATTTTTGTTGAAGAGAAATTTGCTAACATCGAATATTAATTTATGCGTAAGGAAGTTCTTTCTGGAGGCATTTGTGTGGAATGTTGCCTTGTATGGGAGTGAAACATGGACGATAAACAGTGCGGACAGGAAGAGAATAGAGGCTTTTGAAATGTGGTGCTACAGAAGAATGCCGAAGATTAGGTGGGTAGATCGCATAACTAATGAAGAGGTACTGAACAGAATTGGCGAGAAAAGGAATTTCTGACATACCTTGACTAAAAGAAGGGATCTCTTGGTAGGACACATTCTTAGACATCGGGGAATCATAATTTTAGCATTGGAGGGAAGTGTGTGGGGTAAAAATCGCAGACGGAGACCAAGAGTCGCATATAGTGTCGGCCGCGGTGGCCGAGGGGACTGAGGCGCTTCAGTCACGGTCTGCACGGCCACTACGGTCGGGGGTTCGAATCCCCCCTCGGGCATGGATATTTGTGCCGTCCTTTGTTGCAGGTAGTTCATAAGTAGTTTGTAAGTTTAGGGACTGATGACCCCGTAGTTAAGTCCCTTAAGCATAAGAAACATTTGAACATTTTTGAACGCATATAGTAAGCCGATTCAAATGGATGTGTGTTTCCGTTCTTATGTGGAGATGAAGAGGCTTGCTCAGGATAGAGTAGGGTGGAGAGCTGCATCAAACCAGTCTCCGGACTGAAGACCATAACACAACAACAGCAGCAACAACAACAACAATAGTTATTGTATTGGTATGGTGTCTGTTCTTTCGGACGTCCGAAAGAACAGACAGCACATCAATACAATAAGTATTAAACGCGACGACGGCGTTAGCTAGAGTTATTTCACCGCATATACGGTCATACGTCCGATCTCGCACGGGAATCCGTAATGGCGTGTGTAAGAGGGCATGGACAATAGGGGCGCTACAAACATAGCGTGCGACCTTTGAGAATTTAGGACGGACGGGAGGCGAGCACGGGTGGCCAAGTGGTTAAGGCGACCGCTGGCCCGATGCGGGAAACCCGGGTTCGATTACCGGTCCGGTTCACATTTTCACTTGTCGCCATTGCTTAATATCAACGCCCAAATGCGGCCACTGTCAATCCTTTCTTTCCTACCCTTCTTCCTTCCCTTCCTTTAACGATCATTTGCAAATTGTACATTAGGGCGTGGTGAGACACGAAACTGCCCCAAGTGGGAACTCCAGATGGCCAAGCGTTTAGGAAATAAAAGGAAGTTTCATAGAACGTAGGCTTTCACGGCCGGCGTCTTCATTAATTAAAACTCCCGGCTAAGTTGCCGTGTTCCATCCATAAATCCTTACTCCCGACGTTTCGTTGCCTACTGCGGGCAACGAAACGTCTGGAGTAAGAAGTTTTATGGATGGACCACGGCAACTTAGCCGGGAGTTTTAATGAATGAAAAAGGAAGTTTGATACGGATCTATCACCATATGGATGTTATCAACTGTCCCTGCGACGGCGTGTTTGAGCTGTGTTTGGCTCAGCGGTAAAAGATCGGAGTCGTATTGAGAAGGTCGTGATTTCAACTCCACAGGCGCCATATTTTTTTCTGCTCCTTGGCAATGAGTACACCTACATATTGTTCCCGTAGGGATCGTGAGGACAAGATTAGATTAACTACAGCACGCACGGAGGCATTTAAACAATCATTCTTCCCACGCTCAACACGTGAAAAGAGTTGGAAAAAACCGTAATAACTGGTACAGTTTGACGTACCCTCTGCCATGCACTTCACAGTGATTTGCAGAGAAATGATGTAGATGTAGATGTAGACTGACGTCACAATTCACCCCAACATCATATAGGCTATTATATTAATTTTGTATAAGCAATAAAAAAAAGGGCATGGGATGAAATTCGGGAGTACAAACATTTAAATATGGACTGTAGTTAACGCGTACTTGGGGACGTCGTGTATATAAATCGATACTTCCATTCTTTTGCCATTGATCAATTACAAGGACCGTTCAAAACCCGAAGTTTGCAAGATAATATGCTTGTTATGAATAATGACGTCCTATGTTGACGTTGTGCACATATAAGTACAAAAAAAAATGATGTTGCGGTTAATTGTGAAGTCAGTAGTGTGCCGCCGGACAGATTCGAACCCGGGAACCTTTCAATAAAAATCTGATCTCTTACCGCTGACCCAAACTCTCTCAGGGGCAGTTGATAAGGTGCATATGGTGATAGATCCGTATTAAAATTCTTTTTATTTCCTAAACGCTTAGCCATCTGGAGCTCCTATTTGTGCACTTTCATGTACAATAAACTTGGACGAATTCGGCGATGACGGATAGGCGTCCTCTCGCTCTTAAACTCACTCGTAGAAACAGCCCTGCCGTTAACACATTCCACTCTGCTATGTATGTACCTCGACTGTGCAGCTGAACTGACGATTTTTATGTAATGTTAATGAATAACTGTACAGTAAAAAAGAGTCAGAAAGGCCATTTTATAGCATTTTATTGCATCGATAGAGGTGTATCAGTATTTCAAAAAACATGAGAAACCTTCACATGGAAAACACTTTTACATTTCATAAAATGATTTCTGGTGTTTATAATAATAATAAAAAATTGGTTCACAATAGGTTTTTATTCAATATTTTATTATATAAAAAGATTACATATATGTTATACATAATTCACTTGCAGGTGGTATTCCTGAAAGCACAGGTACGCAGAGTTCTACGTTGCAGTCTTTGCACCACCATCTGCTTTCCTTTCATACCCGTTTGCCTGTCTCTTTCTTCCCGTTATCGGAGCAAACTTTGCAATACCGTGTAGTATTTACTTTTTTGGCAGTGTGAGGTAATTTTTCTGAAAAGTAACGACCAAATTTTCTATCTAGGCTAGTGCTTGGTGTTCGCTCTACAGATCTATCTTTTCCTACCAACGTCAAGCTAACGTTTTTCATGAAGTACACAAGATAGATTTCCTGTTTACTGACGTCTTTGTACAAAATAAAACTAATCACGATAGGCATTAGGAAAAGACGAAAGAACAGTTTCTTCCACCAATTCATTGTTTTTCGTGCGAATGGTTAGTAACTGTACAGCTGATCCACACTATCTACACCAGTCTTGTTCTTATTGTTGTCAATTACAACGTCTGGTTTCATTACTGCTGTAATCCCATCTTTTGAACGTACTGGGATGTCTTTTGTGGTAGCCTGATGTTTCGTAGAAAAACAGTATACATCACGCTTTTTTCCACTTCAGAGCTAGAATGGGCCTATTCCTCAAAAATATCATTTCATTTTGCTTCAGTTTCTTTGTTTTGAAGCTTGTTGGTAAGCCTACTCTGTTTTTCACAACAATGCCGACGGCTAATGTATTTTATACAACTGATATATAGAACATATCGACTGCTGCTTCATCTAGTGAACAAAATATGAACTATAGCAGTTATACAGGTATTAGTGAACACAGAGCTGTCGTAGCGAGATTGAATATCGAAAGTCCCAAAGTTACCAAAAATAAACTAAACGTATATTTGTTCCGAAAAGCAGATAGAAATAAAATACATTGCTTCTTGAAAGATAACTTCCACTAGTTTCTAACACTAAATGTAGGTGTAGACCAGACGTGGTTCCAATTCAAAGAAGTGGTATCGACAGCGATTGACAGTTTTATACCAAATAAAATAATAAAAGAAGGAGGTGATCCTCCTTGGTACACAAAACAGTTCAGGACACTGTTGCAAAAGCAACGGAAAAGGCATACTAAATTTAAACGAACATAAAATCCCCAGGATTGGGGATCCTACACAGAAGCTCGAAATTTAGCGAGGACTTCAATGCGAGATGCCTACAGTACTTATCACAACGAAACGCTTTCTCGAAATGTGACTGAAAACCCTAAGAGATTTTGGTCACATGTTAAATATACTAGGGGAAAAACACAAACAATACCCTCACTACGTGATAGTAATAGCAATCCTGCCGATGACAGCGCTACTAAAGCAGAGTTACTAAACATAGCTTTTAGAAACTCATTCGCCAAAGAAGAAGAAACCAATAGTCCAGATTTAGAATTACGAACAGATGCCGTAATGGGTAACGTAGAAGTAGATATCATCGGAGTAGTGCAGCAACTAAAATCACTTAACAAGAACAAGTCTTCTGGTCCGGAATGTATACCCATTAGATTTCTATCTGATTATGCTGAAGCGACAGCTCCTTACTTAACAGCCATAAACAACCGCTCTCTCAAAGAAGGATCTGTACCAAAAGATTGGAAAGTTGCACAGGTCACACCGATATTCAAGAAAGGCAGTAGGAGTAACTCATTGCCGCGGTGGAGTGGCCGAGCGTTCTAAAGCACCATGCTGTGGAGCGTGAGGTTGCTTGCCGTCGGGGGTTCGAGTCCTCCCTCTGGGTGTTTGTGTTGTCTTTAGGTTTAAATTAGTTTAAGTAGTTTGTAAGCTTAGGGACTGATAACCACAGTCGTTAAGTTCCATAATTAAAAAAAAAACCATTGACTTCAATTTTCAGCAGGGTTTTGGGACATATCCTGTATTCAAATATTATGAATTATCTCGAACAGAATGATCTGTTGGCCCAAGGTCAATATGGTTTAGAAAATATCGTTCATGCGAGACACAACTAGCTCCTTATTCACACGAAGTGATGTGTGCTATCGACAGGGGTGCGCAAATTGATTTCGTATTCCTTGATTTCCAGAAGGTTTTTGATACCGTACCTCACAAACGGCTTTTAATCAAATTGCGTGGTTACGGTATATCGCCCCAAATTTGCGACTGGATGGGGGATTTCCTCTCAGAGAGGACACAGTTCGTAGTAATCGATGGTAAGGCATCGACTAAAACAGAGGTGATATCGGGAGTTCCACAGGGTAGTGTTATTGGTCCTCTGCTGTTCCTTATTTACATAAACGATTTAGGGGAAAATCTAAGTAGCTCTCTTAGGTTGTTTGCAGATGACACCGTCATTTACCGTCTAGTAAAATCATCTGAAGATAAAAACCAACTGCAGAACGATCTAAATAAGATATCAGTATGGTGTTGAAATTGGCAACTGACTCTAAATAGTGTGAAGTCGTCCACATGAGTACATAAAGAAATCCGTTAAACTTTGTTTACATGATAAATCAATCAAATGTAAAGGCCGTAAACTCCACAAAATACCTAGGAATTACAGTTACTTCTGACTTAAATTGGAAAGAACACGTAGATAGTGTCGTGGGAAAGGCGAACCAGAGACTGCGTTTTATTGGCAGAACACTTAAAAGATGCAAGAGAACTACTAAAGAAACTGCGTACACTACGCTTGTCCGTCCTTTTATGGAATAATGCTGCCCAATGTGGGATCCGTATCAGGTGGGTTTGACGGAGGACATCGAAAGAGTCCAAAGAAGGGCAGCTCGTTTCGTATTGTCGCGATACACGGGAGACAGCGTTACGGAAATGATACAGGATCTGGAATGGGAATCATTACAACAACGACGCTTATCGCTGCGGCGTGGGCTGCTTACGAAACTCCAATCGCCAACATTCTCCTCCGAATGCGAAAATATATTGTTGACTCCCACTTACATAGGTAGAAATGATCATCAGAATAAAATACGAGATATCAGAGCCGGAACGGAGAGATTCAGGTGTTCATTCTTCCCGCGCGCTATTCGAGAACGGAATGGGAGATAAAATAGTATAACAGTGGCTCGATGAACCATCTGCCAAGCACTTAAATGTGATTTGCAGAGTATCGCATGTAGATGTAGATCATTTATATAGATAGAAAATAATAACGGTCCTATCACACTCCCCTGGGGCACGCCTGACGAAACACTCGTCTCTGATGAATACTCGCCGTCGAGAACAACGTACTGCGTTCTATTACTTAGGAAGTCTTCCAGCCAGTCACAAATCTGTGAACCTATTCCATAAGCACGTATCTTCGTTAGCAGTCTGCAGTATGGCACCGCGTCGAACGCCTTTTTGAAGTCGAGAAAAACATAATCCGCCTGTTGCCCTTCATACAAGTGATACACAGAACACATCGACTGCTGCTTCATCTAGTGAACAGAATATGAACTACAGCAGTCATCTTACAGCCACTAGCCATGTGGTGCGGTGAAAAACTCCTTTCAGCGACCGTAAAAGCGCCGCCCGTACGGGATACGGGCACCGTCCACACGGCCGAAACTTGCGCACCCGTATGGCGTACAGGCATTGTGTTGATTGTGTTAATCTCGCAGTAAATCGTTGTCATCCTGGGCGAAACTGCGAATTTTGGAGATAGCTATAGCCTATTAGTCTTCTGAAAGCATGAAGCACCACGGAGACTGCTGCTCTGAAAATACACACCAGCGTACGCCGGCGACTCAGGACACTTGTCTGCCACCGACGCGACACGAGGCTGGTGGCCTCTCTGTGGACAATGTCCGCCCGCAACGGTGTTCTGAGAAACCCTCCGCTCAGGACGTGCAGGAGGCTGGGGAACGCAATACTGTGCGTTCCCCTTCTCTAAATGTCCATCGCGGCAGTTTTTCACGGTACCTCTTCCGAGGGTGCCTCAAGAAAACTGCGCTGCAGCCCTCTCTTTGACCACGCTTTTCCCGAGAAACAGTCAAGCTGTTTTATTGTGGCCGGCGTTCCACACTCCCCTCGCGCGAGAGGCATCTTGTCCCTGACCACTGCTCTCATTGGAAAAACCTTTCTCCTACTGCACAGTGGCCGCGGTGTGGTAGCCGAGCGGTCTAAAGCGTATCGCTGCGGAGCGCGCGGTTGCTCGCCGTGGAGGTTCGAGTCCTCCCTGGGGCATGGGTGTGTGTGTTCTCCTTAGGTCAGTTTACCTAGGTTTAAGTAGTTTGTAAGCTACGGACTGATGACCACGCAGTTTGGTCCGATAGATTTACAAACATTTTAACATTTTTACTGCACATTGCAGCTGTGACATATGCACTAAATCGACCAATAAAATAACGACACCTTACAACATAAAATAATAAAACAACAGAAACAATAGATTACTAATTTGCACTCACTTGTAAAATGGAAGGATTCCAAGGCAGGAACGAGAAGACGACAAGGTGAAATGAGAGAAAAAATCGCACTGACGTGTTTTGGCCCATTTGAGATCTGTAGTTTTGTAAGTTTTTGCAAACATTTTGGACCAAAATAATAATCTAAATAATAAAAAATTAATTAATAAGAGTGTCTGAAACACTTTTAGGATAAAAAAAAATTCAATGGTGGCGGGTTTCGAACCACCGAGCTTTCGCGCCACAGTGCAGCACCTTGCCCACTACGCTACGACTATAAAATCAAAACAGGAGTGCTTTAATCTCGTACTATTGATGGTCGTTGTTAACTGATGCTAATATGGCATTTGTGGACATTAGATTATCATTTATCGTACGAACAACGATGTGTTTTTGTTAATTTCTCAGTGCGCCGTGGCTTTGAAATGACAACGTGTAAGTTAAATAAGAAAATCATCAAATACGCGAGTAATGTCACGTGACAACTCCGAACGGCTGGTTTTCGTTAATTCAATGGAGGGTGTCAAATCTTTTTTTTTTTTTGCAAATATGTCTCAAACGATACGAGATATGAAAAAAACATGAATGATCTAAGTTGTAGAAAATTTTCTCCCCTACCAATTAGGTTATTCAATTTTCGTGTAAGGTGGACGGTTCCTTTGCAATTAAAATTATATTACAAACGGCTTTTTTGGTATTACTACCGTATCTTTTGTCCGAAAAATTTGAAAAAGGGAGGTTCTGGTCTCTGGCGGCCTACAATCATGTGTGTAAAATTTGGTGCTGATCGGTTGAACGGTTCGTCTTAAAAACAAGAAACACGTTACGGACAGACAGACATACATACATCCCAAAATCGATGTTATTTTTGCAAATATCTTTGAAACGCTACGAGATATGAAAAAAACATAACAGAGCAAAGTTGTAGAGAACTTTCTGCTCTACAAATTCGGTTATTCAATTTTCGTGTCAGAGGAATAGTTAAGCCGTTATTTTCATTTAAATTTCGAGCTGTCAAAAGACGATCGCAAAGGCCTACTTTTAATGTTACTACCGTAACCTAAAGTGGGCCAAAATGATACACAGCTTAAAGATGAAAGTACACTGGAGGAAAAAGAAAGAAGAACAAAGGAAGAAGAATTGAAATTGGTGTGTGGTCGTTAGATAATGCAAACGGAAAAGGAAGAATAAGAATTGCCAAAGCATCACATATTTTCAGAAGCGTAAACACACGTAGGAAAATAGGTAAGTTTTTTAAGTTTTGTGTAACAAATAGGGTAATTAGGGGAATGTAGTTCGTCTCATATGTGCAGTCTGATTTGTTCACAATTTTTAGTTCATTTGTCCCCACATATAGCTTATCCTTGCTAACTTCTGAATTTCAACGAGTGTGTTTGATTGTGAAGTGCACTCTTTAAGTCTACTAAAACTGTAATCACCTTCCGTACCTGCTAAGATACGTCTACTTTTAGTACTGCCTAGTAACTTCCTAGTAACTTCTCTATATCCTGAACGTATCTCCCCAACATCGTCCGAAATTGTACGGAACGCATTCTCCGAAAATTATCTCGAGCAGATAGTTCATGATCCCACTAGAATAGTAAATGGTCGTGAGAACATACTTGACCTCCTAGCAACAGATAATCCAGAGCTTATAAAGTGCATCGAGACAGATACTGTGATTAGTGAACAAATAGTTGGTGTAGCAAGACTGAATATCGGGCTTTCGAAATCCACTAAAATTAAAAGAAAATATATTTGTTCAAAAATCAGATCAAAATTTGATTAACGCTTTCCTGAGTTAGAATTCCAACTCTTTCGAAACTAGCAATGAGAGTGTAGATGAGATGTTGCTTACATTCAAAGAAATAATATCGACAACCTTTGACAGATTTACACCAAACATTTAACAACAAAAGGGACTGATCTGCCGTGGTACACAAAACAGGTTAGATCACTCTTTCAAAACAAAGAAAAGAGAATGCCAAATTGAAACGCACACAAAATCCTCGTGACTGGCAAGGTATTGCAGAACCTAGAAATTTAGCTCGAACTTCAATGCGAGAAGCTTACAATAGTTACCACAACGAAAACCTGTCACTTAATTTGCTAGAGAATTCTAAGAAATGTTTTCCTATGTATAGTATACTGGCTGATAAACACAATCAACACCTTCATTACACGATGGAAATGGTGATGCAACCGATGACAGTTCTGCTAAACCGGAATTGCTTAACACAGGTTTCCGAAATTCATTCACTAAAAAGACGAAACAAATACCACAGAATTCGTATCAAGAACAGCTGCCAGTATGTCTAATTTAGACGTAGATACCCCTGAAGTATTAAAGCAACTTAAATCATTTAACAAAAGTAAGTCTTCCGTTCCCGATTGTATACCAATTAAGTTCATTTCAGAGTATGCTGATGCAATAGCCCCATACCTAGTTATCATATACAACCAATCACTCGGAGAAATATCCATATCCAAAGACTACAATATTCAGGAAAGGCAATAGGAGTGATCCGCAAAATTACAGGCCTATATCATTGACGTTGGTTTGCAGGAGGATACTAGAACATGTACTTTCCTCAAATATTCTGAACTACCTCGAAGAGAACGGCCTATTGACCAATACTCAACACTGATTGAGAAAGTAACGTTTTTGTGAAACACAGCCAGAGAGTGCTATCGACAAGGGATGTAAAATAGATTCCGTATTTCTAGATTTCCGGAAGGCTATTAACACTGTACCTCACAAGTGTCTTCTAATCAAATTGCGCGCGTATGCAATATCGCCAAATTTGTGCGAATGGATTCGTGATTTCCTGTCAGAAGGGATACAGTACGTTGTAACTGACGGTAAGTCATCGAGTATAACAGAAATGTTATCCGGCGTTCCCTAGGGAAGTGTTATAAGTCTCCTACTGTTCCTTATTTTTATAAACTATTTAGGAGACAATCTGAGTAGCTCTCTCAGACTGTTCGGGCTGAAGTCATTTATCAGTTAGTAAAATCACCAGGAGATCAGAAGCTACTACAAAATGATTTAGATAAGATATCTGCAAAAATTGGCAATTCACCCTTAGAAATGATGAGTGTGAGGTTATCTATATGACCACTAAAAGAAATGTGTTAAAATTCAGTTAAAGTCAGTCAAATCTACAGGCCGTCGATTCAACTAAATACCTAGGAATAACAATTACGAACGACGTAATTGGAAGAAGACAGAAAATATTGTAGTGAAGACGAACCAAAGACAACGTTTCATTGGCAGAACACTTAGAAGATGCAATAGTTCTACTAAAGAAACTGCCTACACTACACTTATGCATTCTATTTTGTAGTATTGCTGCGCATTGTGGGATCCACAGCAGGTGAGAATGACAGACGATTTAGAGAAAGCTCTGAGAAGAGAAGCTCGTTTTGTATTATCGCCGTATAGGGGAGATAGTGTAACGGAAATGATGCACGATTTGCGGTGGAAAAAATTAAAAGAAAGGCGTTATTCGTTGCGACGAGATGCATTTGCGAAATTTCTTTCACCAACTTTCTCTTCCGAATGCGAAGATATTTTGTTAGTACCCACCTACATAGAGAGATATGATCATCATAATAAAATAAGAGAAATAAGATCGAAAACAAAACGTTTTAGGTGTTCCTTGCCGGCCGCGGTGGCCGAGACGGCTGCGGCGCGACAGTCACAGTCTGCACGGCCACTACGGTCGGGGGTTCGAACCCCTCTGGGACATGGATATTTGTTCCGTCTTTATTCTTAGCTAGTTCATAAGTAGTTTGTAAGTTAAGGGACTGATGACCTCGAAGTTAAGTCCCATAAGCTCTACAAACATTTGAACATTTTAGGTGTTCCTTTTCCCCGTGACATATTAGAGAATGGAACTACAGAGAAATATCATCGATGAATTCTCTGCCGTGCACTTCAATGTGACCTGCAGATTATCTATGTGGATTTAGATGTAGAAGGCAATTTCCACATTTTCCGTCCATCCTCCTTCACATAAATCTTGTTAGTATTTTGCAACCTTGAGTCTCTGAACTTATAGTTTGAGGAATATCCATGAACGTCTGCAATTTTTCCGCTGATCTACCCAAGAACACGTATCGACGAGCACGTGGTACTGCGTACACACGCTTTGCTGGGATGAATAGATTTGCACGAGAGAGGTGGATCACAACAAGCAGCGAGATAGCCGGTCACTTGAAAAAAGTGGAATTCTAATCCTATTTCCCGTGGTGTCGTTCTTGTCGGTGGTGGACACGGATGACCGCGCAGCTGATTTAAGTGCCCCTTCTTACCCACGCAGTGCCGTCAGCAGTATTGACAGAGCGAAGACCCAAGACATCTCGTCGGTTGGCCTGTTTCTTGCATCTGTGGCCTGGAGGCGTGGCTGCCTGCTCTCCGGGTTGCCTGCAGCAAGGGGCAAGCCTGTACCGCACCACAGACCGCTAAAGGAGGTACGAGTTTATGGAATAGGTACCCAAATATGTAAGTGGGTCTAGTTAAGTAATAGAACCCAGTATGTTGTCCTCGATGGTGAGTGTTCAGCAGGGTACCGTCAGGAGTGCCCCAAGGTATTGTGGTAGTACCGTTATTATTTTCCATGTATAGAAAATAATCTGACGGACGGAGACAGTTCCAATCTACGGCTGTTTACTGATGATGCTGTGGTGTACATGAAGGGTGTGAGGGGGCTGACATGGAGCCGTTTATTTCGCATCTCAATGTATTGGGTGTTAAAGAAGTTTTCTTGGTTGGAGAACCGTGAGACGCAATAGTAGAAAGGGTGTGAGAGAGAGACATTAGATGAGCTTGTATCCCGTGGGAAAGCTCCGCCCCTATTGCAAGTTGAGATCTGATTGGCTCCCGCCTATACTAGTTGTCCGCCAAAACTTTAAGCTTCTTTTATTAATATTTAACTTTCCTATGTTTATTAAAATTATCTGTGTACTTTCTGTAATGTTTTTGTGCTAAGCTATATTCCGGTTAATTCAAAGATTTAATTATTTGAATATTTTGTAATAAGTTGAACAATGTTAGTCTAGAAGTTTTGCTTGGCGCCAAAACGGTGGCTTGTGGCGCGCAGCGAGAGGCGGCAGCAGTCAGTCGAGCGGCGACCGCGATACCTTGCACATTCATGCTAGTTCAGTGCGGGCCAGGGATAGTTTATACGTTATGCAACGTTTATATTTTTAACATTACTCAGTCTGTATATTTGTTCTTGGATATACACTGGCATTTCTTCAATAAAAAAACAAGCACTGGCATCCTACAAAAGAAAAAGTTATTCGTAGTTCAGTACTTCCTAGCCACATATCAACACCTCTTTTAGCATCACTTCAAGTACAACGGACGTGCGACCTGTGTGCTTCACCTGCGCAATGGGACATCAACTACGACAGAAGACACAAGGTTAGTAAAAGAGTGAATTCAGACATGCACTGAAGTTGCATGTCGACACGGCACCTCGTGCGCAGTGCTGTCCTGTTTACAAACCAGGGCACTGGCACAATGTGTGTTGGTAACAACACCGAGGGAAGGCTTGAAAGAGGGGAGGTGTTTTAGGAACTTTGTCAACTAGGCCCTGACCTTCCCTCTCTGTCTTTTTTTTAAAAATAGAAGCCCCGCCGTAAGGGGGCGTCATTGAATTACTGTAGTAGGATGAATTATGTCTTGAATCAAATTTCTGGGAAGTGTGCAAAATGGCAGCTAGCTCTAAATGTAGAAAAATGTAAGGTGAAGCAGATGAATAGGAGAAACCATCCAGTAATGTTCCAATACAGGATTAGTAGTGTGCTGCTTGACAGAGTCGCGTCAATTAAATATCTAGGCGTAACGCTCCATAGCGATATGAAATGGAACGAGCACATCAGGACAGTCGTTGGGAAGGCGATTGGTCAACTTAAGTTTACTGCGAGAATTTTGGGAAAATGTGATTCGTCTGTAAAGGAGATCGCATATACAAAACTTGTGCGATCCTGTCTTGAGTGTTTCCCAAGTGTTTGGGATCTCTACCAGATCGGTTTCAAGGGAGATATACAACCAATTCAGAGGCGGGTGTATAGGTTTGGTTACTGGTAGTTTCGATCAATGTATGAGTGTTACTGAGATGCTTCGGAAACTGAAATGGGAGTTGCTATTTTCGAGAAACACTGTTGAAGAAATTTGTTGCATATGGAATGGTTCGCGTTGCAGGTGAGTTTCGGAAACGAATTATGTTCGTAAAGTCCCACTGTTTAGCCCATTTCTATGGAAGTTGATATTGTTTTTCGAATTTCTAAAAATTAGTTATTGCCTCTCGTTAATTCCACTATAGACTAGTTCCTAAAAACAGTTTTGAGACTTTTCGTTTATTCATCGTTACCATTGAAGTGTCTTCCGAACTAAGTCGTGACTCTTCTATCAAGACACAATTTATTGACTGAAATAGTGGAGCTAAGCCACGCAACAATCAAAACAATTCTTCTTATAATTATAAAATAACAATTTTCCTTAGAAATTTTTGTATAAATTCTTCTCACAGACAGTTTCTTCAGTATAGATCTCTTGAAAATATTGCAATATACTTGACAACCAAAATTCACAAGCAATGCAGCTGCTCCTAAAGCAGAGTAACGAAAGGTAGAAATTATTACTATCCTTTGGTTCTCTGCGTTCCTGGTGTAGCCTCCCGTGCAGAGCAGAGGAGGCCGGGCGGAGACCGGGAGTTGGGCAGCGCGGCGTGGCGAGACGACGGCCGAGAGACTCCAGCAACTTCCAGCGGCGACTCCGTCCCTCGACGGCGGCGTGGTCCAGGACGCCTTGATGTGGCTGTAGGGCCGGTATTTAATGCGGCGCGGAAGGAGACACTCGAAGCTGCCTGGCGGTTCGCGGCGTGCTGTGATAGGCCGCTTTCGTATCTGCTTCCTCCACGTAAAGTAGTCCGTGGCATCGCTGATACTGCGCCGGCGCCCGGCGGGAACGGCCCAGCGTCATCTCTCGGCCTGCGTGCCTCGTGACGTAGCTGAGTCGAGGCGAGGCGCGGGGTTTAAGCAGGGTGCGCTCGATGACACTGTTGCGCCGTGGCGCGTGTACTGGCGCACTTTTGTCTGTTGCCGTTGCGCGCCACGGCAACCATGTCGTAATTATTGTAAAAAAAAGTCTGTTCTATTGAAATAAAAATTGATGATAACAAGGAATTACGTGATTTTCGTATAAAATAAATTTCACTTTTGTTAGGCAGTTTTGGTACTTTAAGGTGCAAGTACTTCCTCTTGTGACCGGGACCACCGAACAAAACTTTGCGGTTCTCCCTCCCCCCCACCCCGTCCTCGGGAGGTCGAGACCCACGGATTGAAAAACACTGCTGTAGAGAAACTCCGGGGCGCGGTGAGACGATTGGTTGGTTGGGGTAGGAGTACCCAACTGCTAAGGTTATTAGCCCCTGGTGTGGAGGTGAAGGAGTGATGGTAGGAAAGGAGTGGAGGGGGAAAAGGAAATGCATTCCGGGAAGTAAAGAAGGAGAAAGACTGCATCAGATCGGGGCCCGTGCTCGCCACGCATATATTCACGAAAGAACCGTGAGCCCTCTGTGGGTCGATGATATCTCTGGATGCATAGACTTTGAAGAAAAGAGGCTGTTAAATGCCAAAGTTATGAATTTTAGAAAAGTGGCTTTTCTGTATGCTCTGTAATTTAATGGTCGAAATCGTAGCACTAAAATGTATTACTTTAAAGGTAGCCATACAATATAGGGGAGAGCGGTGCAAGTTGACGAGCGAGGCAAGATGAATAGTGGTTTAGTAGCACTCCACAGGACTAGGAAGTAGAATATAGTGCACTGACGCCGCTCGTGTCGTATCGTTCCTTGCAATACTCTGATCGAGAATTCTCAGTGAAGTAATTTTCTACATTTATGAATTAAGACTTCGCAGACTAACAGGAAAGATATTGTTTCACACTTTGTCATGCATGAGTAACTTAAACAATGCGCCATTTCATAAAGACTGGGTACTTGTATGTCATTCTTTATTAAACTGCCGCAATAATGGAAAGTTTCTAACACTGTAGTACGAGGCAAGATGGCTAGGGCAAGTTGACGACCCACAAACCATTCTGTTGCTACAAACAATCCTACCAAACATGAAAAACCGAGTAAAGAACCTAATGTCCAGTCCTCAGACAAGCTGAATGAAGAAACCATCAAGAAGTTCCCATCCGGATAAACGAAAATTATGCAGAAGTATTATTGACTGTAAACCATTGCCAAAAGAAAAAGCAAACATGAAGAAACGTTGATTCACAGTGTTTTAACAGGCACGCCTGAGAAAGATAGTTTGGAGCAGAAAGAAGAGCAGGAGATGGAACAACAACTTCTATAGCAACGAAGACGACAGGCTGGGGATGGAAGAAATAGAAGTTTTACTAATAAACTAACGCTTTCCTCTTCTGATAAAAAATATAGATTTGCGATATCAACCAATGCTTTCGAAGAAAGTTTAGTTCAGTGTCCTGGATGTCATGAGATCTATGAATACCATTCGTCGGATTGTTGGATACAGTCTAGCATGTCATTTAGATGGTGGCACAAATACCGCTCAAACTGTGAAGGAGAGAAATTTGTTTGTGACGTCTGTTGATGTATGCACAACAATGTATTGTTATTTATAACTAAAAATTTCAATGCAGTTTCATTATGTTGATAGTTTTGCATTACTTTCATAAATTAACATAAAACCGGTGATAATATGATATTAAAATTATAATTACGAACATTGCAATGAAAGACTAGTATAATAAAATTTGCAATGAAAAAATATTTTCTTCAAAAAATAAATTTATGAAGAATGTTGTAATCGTTAACTTTCCCCGGTCTCCCCTATGTGTATTTCAAAGAAAATCAAAAACATTATATTCTGCACTAGCTTAATACCTGGTGTTGCCTCGGCATTAATTTATGCTATACTCTTGCAATCCATCTTTCCTCTCCTACTCTCTTTCCATCTCTCTATTCATCTCCACCTTTCCCTTTCTCGGCCCATTTCTTCCGCTACCCCCACCTCCATTCCCTCGCGCGTCCTAGGTTCATCTCCTGCCTCCTCCCCGTATCTAGGAGCTGCTTGAAGTGTTACATGGAACAAGTTCCTGTAAATGACGGAACAAATCTCACATGCAAGAAGGTCTTATAACTTGAAGGGTGGTGGTACATTATGTGTACCACCACTGTTTTTTTTTAATTTTTTTGCAATATATCATTAGGTCTTTTAATATTCTCGTTATAATATAATTCTAAAACACTTGACCGAATGTTTGTAATTCTATGGTACCAAACTACTTTGGTCATAAGTACCTAGACATACAAACAACTTAAACTAAGTTAAACTAACCCAAGGACAACATATCGTACATCCATGTCCGCGGAAGAATTGGAATCCCCGACGCGCGATCCGTAACAGGGCGCACCAGACCACTCGACTACTCCTGCGCGGCTAAAACACTTTACCATTTCTAATAAAATTGTTCAATAAATAAAAGTCTTGTGCAACAAGGGTAGAAATGTGTCGTACATCTGTCTGCATGAAAGAGATACACAGGCAAACCCGTGACGTAACGCTTTTTTAATCGTTCTTCTTGTCTGCACTAATAAAAATTTGGACGGACGTAATCTGTATTTTTTTCCTAATCAAAGTAACCTATAAATATAATAGTGGTATGCGTAAAATTGAAGATTGCGGTCTGTCAATAATATTTATTGGTGTTTATGTACGAGAGTTGCAACTTAAATAGAGGCAGCTATTCATTCACAACCGATACAAAAGTGTTACAATTTTTGAACCTGTTACTGTGCTTCAACGTTGTCACCAGCGTTGCGTAGAACACGTTGCCAGTGATGTGGAAGCTGTAGGAGAGCCTGTTAGGAGAGCCTGTTCTGTTGATGGTGCGAATGGAGCGGTCTACTTCCTGTCGAATCTCTGGAACAATTCTGAAGCGAATGCCACGAATTGGTTCTTCAATCCTCGGAATCAAATCAAACTCACAAGGACTTAAGTCCGTGAGGTATAGTGTATGGTACAGTACTTACCAGTCCCATCGACTGAACAGAGCAGCCAGAGATTACGCTGTATTCGCCCGCGCATGGTCGTGCAAAGTGATGGGTGGGTTGCGCATAAAGTATTGCCGCTTGTTACGCAAATCTGGTCGCAGGTCATGGTTTACAAACGTTCAGTATATTGCTCATTGACGGTCTGCCGTGGAGGAAGGAAATGCGTTAAGGTAACACCATCACAGTCATACACGAGAATCATCAGAACTTTCACCGTATTGGGGCTCTGACGCACTTTAAACTTTCGCGGCGACCCGTTATAACGCCATTAGTTGGCGTCTGAGTTTTGGCTCGTACGATGTGCCCCTTGTCTCATCCAGTGTTTTTATACAGCGTAAGAAAGCCTCTTCTTCGCGCTCAAAGTGCTCCAAGTGCGTCGGAGCAGCGTCGTATCGCATCCATGTCTGCATTACCGTCAATTCATGCGGAACCCATCGTCATGCAATTTTTCGCATGTCCAATGGTTCCTTCAGGATGCGATAATCCGGTTTCGTGGGTTAGCTCACGAATCGTTTGGCGTCGATCACTGACCACTAATGCGGCAAACGTATGCACTTCTTCAGAGACGCTATGACGACCTGCGTGATGCATGTCTGCTACAGTTTGTCGACCTTCCTTGAAGGCTTTTACCCAACGTGCTACTGTTCTGCACGGCAATGCCTATTCCCCGCACGCCTCATTAAGACTTTGATGACAATGCCGTGCTGTGCGACCTCTGGCACGCTCAATATTGATCCAACTCCGTTGTTCTTGTTTCGAAAACATAGTGACACCGTTACAAAATGTTCAAATGTTTGTAGAACTTATGGGACTTAACATCGGGGTCATCAGTTTCTAAGCTTACAAACTACTTATAAACTAGATAAGACTAAGGACAGCACAAATATCCATGCCCGAGGGGGGATTCGAACCCCCGACCGTAGCGGCCGTGCAGACCGTGACTGGAGCGCCTCAGTCCCCTCGGCCACCGCGGCCAGCGACACCGCTAATATATATATATATATATATATATATATATATATATATATATATGTGTGTGTGTGTGTGTGTGTGTGTGTGTGTGTGTGTGTGTGTGCAGTGATGAACATCTCAATATCCGAGTGGCATGACGTGTATTTGGTTACCCGAGAACTGAACATTCAAAGTGACGCTTTTAGATTATATTATAGTGAGGTTTCAGTAACAGATTAATTTTAGCTTACACTGGTTACTAGTGTTACCGTAGTTGCGAGTGATGAAGACTGTTGTATTAACGAGCGCTTCACAGAAATTCGTGTCAGCTTCTGGTGCAATTAATAGCAGCAATATTCGTAACACTTGTATAACTTAGTAGTTTGAACAGACGTGTCGCTTGAATATTAGATCACGCGACGCGTAGGGACGTGTTTATTCGGCGCGCTGCCAGTAGCGGAGATACATTGGGCAGTCTTAAAACAGAACAGACGGGGACTGGACAGGTGGAAGAAGAGGTGCGGGCCGCTTCAGTGGGCAGCCACGATCAGCTACGTTGCACGCAGACCCTAATTTATTTCTTCATTTCCTGTCACCATGTAACGATACACTGAAATTTTTTATTTATTGTTTGTTTATCTTTGCTCAGCGATACTTATCGCCTCCGGTTCCCTCTGACTCGCAATGCAACTAATTTAATTTAATTAGTCATTTTTTACTCCCAAACAAGCGAGAAGACGGAACCGAGATAGTAGTTTGACTCACTCTCTTGTATATATTCGTTCTGTACGGACGTCTTCCATTCATGTATCTATTCAGGTATTGTCATGCAAGTTGTAAAAATATATTACTTAAATTTAAAATCATCCCCTCTCTTTGGCTTTTATTTAAATGAATCCCTCCACGTCAAATACTTGTTTTCTATTGTTTTCAGCTCCTCTACGTCCGTAATAGTTTAATGTTCAGACGCCATTACAATCGTTTCGCATTGTCTGTAAAATTTCAATCAATCATCCTTATACTATACTTTGCTTGATTTTAGAACCTGCAGTCATTTCTTTTGTAATTTCACGAAGTCCGATCATTTTTTTAATTTTTTTTTTATCGTTACCAGTAACTTCATGTTCCACCCACGGTCACACAACAATGAAAAGCGAAGTGAACAGTCTGAACATTGATATCCTACGGAAAGTATCTCGAACATTCACTTATTAAATAAGACATAAAAGTTATCATTTACAGCTTGTACAATACTAAGTGCAGGATCCAGCTAGATGCTTTCCGTAAGTTTTATAACGTGCTGTTGCTTGTATGGTGCCCAACTTTAATATGCAATCCGCGGTTTATTTGCTTTAATGTTCATTTTGTGTTGTACTTTAACTAACTTATTTCAACATTCAAACATTCGGTACCATCAATTCTTTGTCCAAAAAATATAATCGCGGAATCTACTTTTAACAATTATGGCATCATACGAAGCAAGGGCAACGTTATAACCACTTTGCTCCCCGGACTGATGCAACTTTTTACTCTTCTGATAGCCGGCCGCGGTGGTCGCGGGGACTGAGGCGCTTCAGTCACCGTCTGCACGGCCACTACGGTCGGGGGTTCGAATCCCCCCTCGGGTATGGATATTTGTGCCGTCCTTAGTCTTAGTTAGTTCATAAGTAGTTTGTAAGTTTAGGGACTGATGACCCCGTAGTCGAGTCCCATAAGCTTAACAAACATTTTGAACTCTTCTGATAAAATTAAGGGGATGGACTCCTTAGAATTTAGGTAAATATACTTGTGTCGTATTTTACACTTTATTCATAGGAAGGAGGATTATATAATACGACCACTATAGTTATTTAGTTAGTTACAAGGGACAACTTTGACCTCTAACGCTCGGAACCGTACGAAAGCGTGCTTAGAATAACAAGCAATGGTAAACAAAATAAAGGAGTGTGTCATTTACATGCAATACGCCGCACTCGTCTGCTAGCGCCACTAGGTGGTGGCACACTGTAGCTGCAGCAACCACTGCTCCCGTTGACTGAGTGCTATATCTAGCTGCAGAATGCATTAGTCACTTGGAGTGTTCGCAAACGAGTTACTGCGCAAACGGTGTACAGTGCAGTGATATCTGGAAGAAAATTCATCCTACGCATGTGGTCCAAATATTAGGGAACAAGTTGCGACGAGCTGAATATGGAAATGACTTTGGGACCGAGGATATGGAGTTGGCGGATATTGGCGGATACAAAATTATAGCGTGATTTGCAGCCGGACGCGGTGGCCGAGGGGACTGAGGCGCTCCAGTCACGTTCTGCACGGCCACTACGGTCGAGGGTTCGAATCTCCCCTCGGGCATGGATATTTGAGATGTCCTTAGGATTCGCTAGTTCATAAGTAGTTTGTAGGTTTAGGGACTGATGACCCCGTAGTTAAGTACCATAAGCTTTGCAAACATTTGAACATTTTTTTTTTGAGAATGTAATTCTTGTGGACTGTATGAATGGCTGGGAAACTGATGGAATGCGATAACGTGGCTTTAATAAGGTGTGGATATTGTTCTCTCCTAGTTTGTGTTTACAACTTAATCGAAATCACGCATCTGTACTTTGAGGACTAATATAAGCTCTTTCACGTTTTTTTTTTTTTTTTTTTTGCTATTGTAAGTACTTTAAGCAGGGATGTATTGACACTGACACTGACGCCATTAATTTACATATAATTTCCGTCCTATGGTGTTAACATTTTGTTACTTTCTTTCTTTCTGTTAAAATGTTACTCAGGTACAATGCATCGTTTTGCATGGAAATGATGCACAGCACTGGTTTGTTTATGATTGCCTGTTACTCCAAGCTTAGTTTCGTGCGGTTTCCAGCGTTCGATGTTAAAGGCGTCCCTTATCAGTAGTTTTTATATTCCGTGAAAAAATATGGCAACTTTCTGACCACTTACAATTTTGTTCAGTTACATTTTCGCTTTGCTGAAGGAATACAATGTTTTATACTGAAGTAAGTTAAAAAAACTGTATGTTGGACCGGGATTAGAACCTAGGGTCTTTGTTTTTGCGTGCAAGCGCTCTACCGTCTGAGCCGCTGACGAGGCAGTAACGGAACTGAAGCTGTGTGGACCGGCCTTGAGGCGTGCACGGATAGCTCAGTCGGTAGACGGTTGCCCGCTAAAGGCCCGCTAATGTCCGAATATTTGGTACAGCTTTGTGTTAAAATTGGGGATAATCAGGTCAAGAAGTATTGGAATTTTTGGTAACAATATTAAAGAAAGGCTTGTCTTCATACAGTAATAGAGATGTTTAAAATTTCCACTTATTAAGAATTTCTGTCTTTTTTTTCCCTTGCTATAATCAGTCTGCATTTTATTGGCACCATTTTTTTTTATCTGTCATAAGTGTGTAACTCGTCTTCTACTTTCACAGTCTGATTGTGGACTATTCGTCAATTTGAGATGATTAAATTATACTGCATTTGACTATCCTTTTTCATTTCATTACTTATTTTCGAAATTACTATTCTTTCAAATCTTTTGTTGTCCTGAATACCGATAAAAGCAAAAGAACTAAAACAGAGCTAAGTGGCACCCTACAGTTTACTTAAATACATCAGAGAACAAAACTTATCTCCCTTCTGTGTAGATATCGATTGTCGATTTCGTCACAGTAGATGCAATGAACTTTATGAATGCTCTATTTGGATGCCACCTGGGGTGGACTGTATACACTAATAACGCTGTTGTCTTATATCTGTGACTTGTTAATAACGAATTTTTGGTCTCTGAATTCAAAGCTGTTATCAGTTTTTCTCTATCACGTCAAGTTTTTAGACTCTCTCTTTACCCTGGAACTCATACATACTGGGCATACAAAGGAAAATAAAATGGGTACTAACCAAACGTATTAGGATATTAGACTACTTTATCCATTCAAAGCTTATCATAATATTCAAAGTTACACTGTGTTTATACAAATAATAAAAACAAAGATATTAGGGTACAAATTTTCGCTTATAATTTTTTCTACAATCCGGGGACATTCTCGCTTGACGCTCCAACAGTAGTCAGCCATCATACTGACATCGCATCTACCTTGACACCTTGTCTCCATGACCTGAATCTTGGTGAAATCGCTCGGCCTGTTCATCGATAACAGCACCAAGATTTTCTGAAAATTTAGCAAGGTGGCTATGTAAGATAGCTACGTTACAGCCAAGCTTTTTAGAGCTCTCTAAGAGCTGCTGAACAATTTCGACGAAATTCTGAGCCCATGTATTCCCTACAATGTCCTTAGCAATACCTTTGAATGCCAACCAAGCATTCTTTTCAAGTACGGTCATTTTTCCATGAAATGTTCATCTTTAATAAGTTGCCGAATCTGTGTCCCATCAAAGACACCAGCCTCTAACTTCTCACATGACAAGCTAGAAAATGCCGAAATGATATACTTAAAACAGTTCCCTTCAGTTGATAAAGCTCTAACAAATTGCTTCATAAAACTTAAATTTGTTTACAAAGTCACAAAAATTGTAGGAAACAAACTTGACGTGATAGGAAAAAACTGATTACAGTTGTGGAATCAGCATGTCAATTTTCCTCTAACATAGCCTAAAAATCGAAGTCAACATATATTAAGTTACAAATTGTTCCTCAGTGATGATAGTTTCAACGTAGTCCGCCACATTTTTTAGTGACATAACAACGAGAGTGCTACCTGTACATATCCTTTAATAGAGTGTTTACAATCATAATTCTGTGATATTAACAAGTGAAGTTAACAGACGCCATAAAACACAGACTCACTCATGCCTGTTACTGCCAACTTAGAGAGTTTGAAAAGGCTCATATTGTGGCTTTCCGACTGACGGGATGGTCCTTCTCGAGAGTCGCCACGCATGTTAGATATGCAGCGTCATTTGTGGAACTAAGTTTGTTGCAATGGCCACATGACATTCTCACACCCACAGACGAGGTTCTGGATGTGCACACAGCACAGACGACCGGCAATATCGTCCTATTGCAAGGGCAGGTGTGGCAGATCCACAGCACAGATGACAGGGCTTGTGAGCGCAGAAGTGTCAACACGAACTGCTGCCTAATTACTAGCAGTAGGATTTCTGGCACGTATGTCTCTATCCCCCTTTCCACTCACTCCATAACACTGAGGTGCATAGCCAATACCATCTAGAGACGAGGCCTCACAACAGGCCGTGTCACACCGAGAGGTCCCGATTGCTAGTCGACTGACTGGCCACTACAAGGCAGTGAGCTATACCCCAGTGGCCAGCCAGTCAGCTAGCAATCGGGGCCTCTCGGTGTGATGTGACACGGGCTGCTGTGAGGCCTTGGCTCTAGAAAGTGTTGCCGTAGCTCGATTGGTGACATCACAGGATGGCTTGGGAAGGCGGACTGTGGGTTTTTGCGATGGATTGTAGCTGTTCTGGTTGGACATGTATTTAACCGTCCACTATTTTTCTTATAAAGCTCAATTTTGCAGTTATTCAGTAATTAATTACCGAATACATTGTTTTGAGTGTTATTAATGTTTGAGAACATGTTATACTTGTGTGAATTTTATTCACCTTTGTTTGTTTCATGTGTAACGACGGTGCTGCAGCAGTATGCAGTGACGGGTTCTCTGCTGACTTCAGCAAGAAAATGCTGGTCACTATCGTTGATTAGCTGAAGGTCGGTGCGCTAAACCAACATCACCTAGAAGACAAGGCCCCACAACTGGCTGTGCCTACATCACACTTACAGACCGCAGCCGCCATCTGACTGGCCGCCCGCTACCAACACCGTCTGTAGAGAAGGCCTCCGCGCTGGCGTGCCACGTCATGCAGAGTAGGCCTCGGTCGTGCAGCTCACTGGCTGGCCGATGGGGCGCAGCCCACCGCCTCACACCGGCCAGCCAGTGAGCTGCGCGACCGCGGCCTACTCTGCATGACGTGGCACGCCAGCGCGGAGGCCTTCTCTACAGACGGTGTTGCCGCTAGGCAGCGGTGGGCGTGCCCCAGCGGCCAGCCAGTAAGATAGAGGCCGCGGCCTGTAAGTGTGACGTAGGCACTCCCACTTGTGAGGCCTTGTCTTCTAGGTGGTGTTGGCTGAACTGGAAGACATTGCCTGCTGTTGCGGACCGCGATTGACTTTTTTTTTACATTAACAATGTATATAAAATGTAACTGAAAAACATTTAGGGTATTTTAATTAATTAATTAATTATTTTTTTTGCGTTCCATATTGGGATGAAGTCTTGTTGCATTTATGATTTGTAATACTGAATTATGTGCTATTACTTAAGTCACATATATTTAAAATAAAAAAGTTTAAAAAGAAGTTACTGATGACTGTCCACGATTTCTAAACATTGAATCAAGATGTGTGAATGTTTTTCCTTAAGTGATGGTAATTCCGAAGTGAATTTTGAATGTGGTCAGAAAGACTTACACAAAAGTTGTGTGTCACTAAAGTGGCACGATTACTGATATTACGATATCGATAACATTTATAGACAAGCTTTGGAATAAACAGAGACTATCGTAGTACCTGAAATAAAAGAAAATGACTCAGGGTTTGCCAACGTATTGGATCTTACTGTGGAATCTAATTTTGAGTTAATTCATTTATCAATTTATGAAGAATATGAAGACTAGTACTACGGGCACAGTTTTTGTTGCTCAGGTGCTAGTTAACTTCGGGTACGAAGTCACGGTCATTGAAGAAGCTGTTTGCTATTATGTCTGAAGTCATAAAAAGAAACTAGTACCAGCACACTGTATGCAAGTGGTGATCTTTTACGCGTACGACGCAGATACGGCGAGTGCTTTCGCATAGAGAGTATTCAACCCAGACACACTGGCACCTTCCCAGGCCTCATGGTATGGAATGCGTTAAGCTGCAACTGTCGTTCACCCGTGGTGTTTGTGGAGGGAATGCTGACCACCGCTCGGTGCGTGCAGAATGCTGTAGAATCTCTTGTCCTTCCTGCAACAGCAAGGTAATGCAAATATCAACAATAATTCAGATCCTTGAGACATACATTGCCTCATTATACCAAACGTATTGAATTAAAATGTGTACTGTGACCGGGATTCGAACCTGGAACCTCCTGCTTAATAAGCAGACACTTTAAACTGCACTGATAACACAGCACCCCTGCAAACAAAGTGAATGGAAACAATGCCGCACTGTTTCTCAGGCAGAGTTGACAAATTAAAATTTGTGCTGTGGGCAGGATTCGTAGCCGGGACCTCCTAGTTACTAGGCAGAATTAAAGCATATGGTGTGGAGGGAGACGTGCTTGAAGATAGTCCGTGTAGCTGTGTTAGATGAGCGTTATAAAACTTCTAGTAATCAGGACGTCCCGGTTCGTATCCCAGTCATATCAAAAAAATTAATTCAACACGTTTCCATATATTCATCACCTCGGTCTGGGGTACAAGACAGGATTGTTGCCATTCACTTAGTATTTCAATGCAGGAGAGCCTTGGCAATGTGATACGTATATCACCGGGAACATCGAGGTAGAATTAGGGATGGGAAAAACCGACCGGTTAAAACCGATAACGGTATTTTAGTTCTGAATAACCGGTTTTTTCGGTATTTATTTGGTGTCGGTTGTAACCAGTTTTTTTAGTTATTGCCAAGAACCGGGTAAAAAAACCGATACGACTACTTCCTGTAGTAGTGGTTCAAAATGTGTTTTTTGTAAATAATTAAAAAAATTTAAAACTAGTAGACCCTAATATTTAAGGCTATTCCTAAAATTTCCACTGCTGTGAAGTATTAGGTCACCGCAGAAACTAAGAAAAGCGATCAGTGATAATTTAAGAACAATCCCGACAGTCAGAAACGCTCAACAAACGAGTAGCATAAGAACTTAAGAACTGGTGCAGCTATTGAGGCATCGATGCACCTGTTACCTTGTGACGTGGCCTATTAGACGACGCGCGTGCACCGGCAGTGTACGAGACTTGCCTCCGTCTGGTCATGCGGCAGTTCCTTGCTGTCGTCGCCAGACATCGGTTGTGTCTTAAATGGCACCATCCCGAGTGTGGAACTACTTCACGAAGTACGGCAGCAATGAGGTACAATGCTCCATTTGCTTTAAAAAGCTGGAAATGGGTGGAGGTACTACAAACATGCTATGTCATTTAAGGAGAAAGCATACAAAATGTTCCTTGGAACAGAAGGTAAATTCGATTCATGTACCTATTATGTAAGTGATGTACTCTAAGCTTGGAATAATAGCTTTTAATGTATTATCATTTTGCTATGCTAACAAGTTTTATTAATGTGATTCTTTGAAAGCGAGAGGCTTTTTTGATAACCAATATGGGTTTAGGTAACATTGATCATGTGGTGACATGCGAGGTAGCCATGCGGTCTGAGGCTCCATGTCACGGACTGTAATACTTCTGCAGCACTGATTGAAGTTTATTTACTGACTGTAACTTATATATATTGTGTATATAACGAGATATTCGTATGCGCTGGCTCACAAGTCCAAATAACGGAGTGAATGGCTCAATATTCGCAACTGCCGGATGGAAATACTAGGTCAGTAAATCTGTATGCTTCGTATATCGTCTTCTACGGACTCCTGGCTAGGCTTACACACACACAAAACGGCATAGTATTAGGTGGGGATCTTGCAAAATATGGAAAGACTAGTGACTTGTCGCATAACGTAAATTTACCTAAATATTAACTAAATTTCGTAAGTTTCGGTTTCGGCCGAAACTAGAAGAACCGACGGTTACAGTTTCTGTTTCGGCGGCAAAATATGTTTCCGTCGAACTCTACTGGAAATAATATCAATAAAAACTGAAAACCGGTTATTTAAAAAACCGGTTATCTTGAGCAATTTTTACGGTGCGGTTAATCTGGAGATGAAAATAACCGGTATAACCGAAAACCGATTGTTTCAGCGATATCCGCCATCCCTAGGTAGAATTGAAGAGTATTGTGTAAAGGGAGCCCCTGTAGCCGCATTATCCACAATACTGTGTTTGGTGAGCGGTTTGAAGCATCTTCCTAATTAGCCGGAGGTTCCGGGTTCGAATCCCGGCCACAGCACGAATTTTAATTCAATGCCTCTACTTATATTCAGTACCTTGGAAAGGTGCTATTTTTTTGAAACAGAATAGTGCCTGCTGACACACTTGATGTGAAACAGAATGTACTGTACAAGTCGTGTAGCTACTTCTCTGGCTAGCACGGGCTCCAGACTCGTCTGCAGTGGAGCAGGTGTGGGATTTGATGGGACCAGAACTGACAGGCGCGACTCGTCAACCCACAACGCTTGCAGAACTACATTGAGTAGGCGTGGAATAACGTATCCCCATTCGTCATCTGCATGATCGAATGGATGTCACAATCACTGCATGTATTGCCACCCGTGGAAGCTACAACACGTACTACTACGAGTGTTTCAACATGGATCGACTAATGTTACCTGAGTACGTCTTACTTCCATGTAATCAACAATAAATATTGAGTGAATCGGTAATGTCCAAGAGGGTGTACCAATTTTTAATTCGGACGGTGTACAGACGAGCTAGGAACAAACGTTGGTGTGTAGGAAGCACGTTTCCAGTACTCTATCGTGTGCCAGATGGATATAATGGGATTCATCGCCTGCTGTGTAGTGACGCTTACAAAAGATTGCACAACTGGGTACGACATCCGCGTCAGCAAAACGTCAGAGTTACAGAACAGGCGCATTTACAAAGAATTGCACCACTGTATACCATATTAAGCCCCCACAATGTTAATTGTACAAAAATATATTTAAGACTGAATTCATGTAAAATGCTAGAAGTGTTTTCATTATTGTATTTTACTCAATTCACAAATCATCAACGCAAAATAAATTTCTTCTGTGAAAGTATAAAAGGTTTGTCGATTCAGTGCCTCTTAGAACTAAAATACAAATAATACAACACTTTAATTACTAAGCAAGAGCACTTTGGTTATTAAGCAAGAGAAACTGTGCCAAATTTCAGGAAGATTCGATTAATAGAAAAGGTGCAGGGAGTTAGAATACGAAAACTTCAGTACTCATACTAAAATCACTTAACAAGAAAAAGTCTTCTGGTCCGGACTGTGTACCTTCTAGATTTCTATCTGATTGTGCTGAAGCGATAGCTCCTTACTTAACAGACATATACAACCGCTATCTCAAAGAAGGATCTGTACCAAAAGATTGGAAAGTTGCACAGGTAACTCCTATATTCAACAAAGGCAGTAGGAGTAACACACTAAACTACAGGCCTATTTCATTAACGTCAATTTGCAGTACGTTTTTGGAACACATCCTGCATTCAAATATTATGAATTGTTTCGAACAGAATGATTTATTGACCCAAGGTCAACACGGATTTAGAAAATATCGTTCATGCGAAACACAACTAGCTCTTTACTCACACGAAGTGATGGATGCCATCAACAAGGGTTCGCAAATCGATTCCGTATTTCTTGATTTCCAGAAGGCTTTAGACACCGTACCTCACAAACGGCTTTTAATCAAATTGCGTGGTTCTGGTATATCGACCCAAATTTGCGACTGGATAGGGGATTTCCTGTCAGAGAGGACACAGTTCGTAGTAATCGATGATCCTTTTACATAAACGATTTAGGGGAAATCTAAGTAGCACTCTTAGGTTATTTCTAGATGACGCTGTCATTTACCGTCAAGTAAAATCATCTGAAGATCAATACCCAATGCAGAGTGATCTCAATAAGATATCACTATAGTATAAAAATCGGCAATTGACTCTAAATAACGAGAGGTGTGAAGTAGTCCAGATGAGTACAAAAAGACATCCGTTATACTTTGTTTACAAGATAAATCAATCAAACGTGAAGGCAGTAGACTCCACAAAATTCCTAGGAATTACTATTACTTCTGACTAAAATTGAAAAGAGCAGGTAGATAATATCGTGGGAAAGGCGAACCAAATACTGCGCTTTATTGGCATAACCCTTAAAAGATGAAACAGAACTACTAAAGAGACTGCATACACTACGCTTGTCCGTTCTTTTTTGGAGTATTGGTGCCCAGTGTGGGATCCGTATCAGGTGAGTTCGACGGAGGACATCGAAAGAGTCCAAAGAAGAGCAGCTATTTTCGTAATTGTCACGATACAGGGGAGACAGCGTTACGGAAATGATACAGGATTTGGTATGTGAATCATTACAACAACGGCGCTTATCGCTGCGGTGTGGGCTACTTACGAAACCACAATCACCAACATTCTCCTCCAATGCGAAAATATATTAGAGACTCCCACTTACATAGGTAGAAATCATCATCAGATAAAATACGAGAAATCAGAGCTCGAACGGAGAGATTCAGGTGTTCTTTCTTCCCGCGCGCTATTCGAGAGTAGAATGGGAGATAAATAGTATACTGGTGGTTCGATGAACCCACTACCCGACACTTAAATGTGCTCTGCAGATAATCCTATGTAGATGTAGATACTCCATTCGTGATTGCCATTTAAAAAATTCTATTGGACAAAATCGCCAAGATATTTGTTTGAACATTTGTTTTTAATAATCGTTTCAATGCATGGTGTGAGGAGAAAATTAGCGACTCCAAGTATTGAACGTAGATAGACATCAGTAGTTCTGCACAATAAAAGAGGGCACTCTAGGCCAATAAGCGGGTTGTCGCTTGCTGGTCACGACAAGGGTATATGAGGAATCTATGGCTTTGCGTGTAGACAGCACAGTTCACGCACAAGATCGCGTACACTCCGCGTCATTCTAGAGTAGTTAGGGACTCGGTTGCGATGTTTGATTTCGCATTGCCGCCTATTGATATTTGAAAATCCGCCGCGGTGGAGTAGCTGAGCGGTCTAAAGTACCTCGCTGCGGAGCGCGCGGTTGCTCGCTGTGGAGGTTCGAGTCCTCCCTGGGGTATGGGTGTGTGTGTTTGTCCGTATGGTAGTTTACCTAGGTTTAAATAGTTTGTAAGCTACGGTCTGATGACCACGCAGTTTGGTCCGATAGATTTACAGACATTTGAACATTTGAACATTTTGACAATCCGCG